>OZ035840.1:27260154-27908149 GCA_964034765.1 Knipowitschia caucasica
TTTCAAAATAAAAACATCTAATTTTTTTAATCGAGTTAATTACAGCTTAAAAATGAATTAATCGTAATTAATCGCGTTTCGAACTATTATTAATCCATATTTTTTCTGTAAATGGTCGTTTGTCACGGAAAAAATAAATGACAACATAGTGTACATATGTACTGTATTTGTTTTATTATAAAAATAAATCCACATGAAATGGCATTAACATTATTAACATTCTGTCTTTCTGTAGTAGACACTATTTTTTCAGCGCAACATATTCCGCTTCAGCTAAGGCCTCCTCTTTCTTCTTTTTTCTCTGTCTCATAAAGTCTGTGGATCCTATTCATTATTGCGCCTCTACAAACTTATTTGTTGCAGGGAAGAGAATGGGACATTTCAAAAATGTCTGAAATGCATAATGTCGGCCAATGGCTGTCATTAAATCAGTTTGATTTGTTCTCAATATTTTACTTTTGGGCACAACCAACATGAACTAGGTAAAAATTAGGTACCCCAGCTTTAAAGGACAACTCACCCTCAAATCCAATTTTTTTTTTGCTGATAAACGGCATAAGTGAGTGTCCAATAGTATAGTCTACATACTGTATCCTGGTCATAATTTTGACACTTTGGTGCAAATTAGTTGAAAGATCAACTTTCTGCCTAAAACCGTCTGTGAGGCGCCATCTGCGCCTCACAGAATTCAAATGTATTTACTACATTTGAATTTTTAATTTGGCGCCACCATTGGCGCAGCAGTGGCTGCTTTTGTCTGCAGTGGCTGCTTACGTCAGTTGCCCTGCTGCCCTGAGGTATATAAACAGCCCAGTCTCGTTCACGCCCCCGTAGCGAGTTGGAGAAGGAATAGCAGACAGTATTTTCATCGATTGTCAGGTTTGCCAGTCTGCCAGTCCCAATCAGCTCTACCATTGGATGGATTTTGAAAGGAGGAGAAAGCCAGCAGCAATACACAAACCAGACAAGACTGGGTTCGTCACACCCTCCCTCTCAAGTCAAAAATCAAGGGTTTTTGTGAAACAAATTAACAACCCCAGAGTTCAATAATACCCGTATAAATTTAATATGCAAGTTACACTCACTAAGCTTTTGGAATCTCCACACCCTTGATCTCAACAAGGCTTTTTTTTTCAAAGCACTGAACTGGAACAACCAAGTATAACATCACCTGCCTCCCCAGAGATTATTTTGAACTATCCATTGACCAACAATTACAAATGTCAATGTCAAGTTACAAGTTGAGCCACACAGACTAAAAACACAAACTAAAAACCAAAGGTCTCCCACCAAACCAAAAAACCAGACAAACCAACCAGCCCCTTTAATAGTGCGCATGGACCAACACAGCAAAATAGGCAACCAAATGTAAATGACAATCCAAAACCAAGCGCCACTTAACGTATCCAAGTAAGAGTGCAGAAGATTATAGCAAAAAATGTAAGCCTAGAACTTACCAAACCAAAAGCTACAACCAAAAAAAGTAAGCGTGAACTACTTACAAACAGAACTCGGTTTAAGAAAAAGCTCCAGTCAAACAATACCATACCAAAATGAGTCAAGATCCCCTCTAACTCAGGCCTCACTGTCCAAGCTGGCCCTAGTCTAGCCAACTTGGACTCTGAGGACCCCACGTTTACCTATGCATACAACTGGGAGATTATATGGGCAGCTCTTTACTTGTTATTAAAGTTATTGTCAATGATTTCAATTCAGTTCATTCCATTCCATTTTCTTCAGCTTCATCCGTTGCCGGGTCGCGGGGGCAGAAGTCTAAGCAGAGACACCCAGACTTCCCTATACACACATACTTCCTCCAGCTTGTCCGGGGGGACCCCAAGACATTCCCAGGTCAGCTGAGAGACATAGTCCCTCCAGACCCTCCTGGGTCTTCCCCGATGGGACGTGCCCGGAACACCTCCCCAGGGAGGCGTCGAGGAGGCATCCTGTTCAGATGCTCGAGCCACCTCAGCTGGTTCCTTTCGATGTGGAGAAGAAGCGGCTCTGCTCCAAGCTCCTCCCGTGTGACTGAGCTCCTCACCCTATCTCTAAGGGAGCGTCCAGCCACTCTGGGGAGGAAGCTCATTTCAACCGCTTGTACCCGTGATCTTGTTCTTTTGGTCATTACCCAAAGCTCATGACCATAGGTGAGGAAGGGAACAAAGTTGACCGGTAAATCGAGAGCTTTGCCTTTCGGCTCAGCTCCCTCTTCACCAAAACGGCCCGGAACAGCGACCGCATCACTGCGCATGCTGCACTGATCCGCCTGTCAATCTCACGCTCACTCTTTCCCTCACTCGTGATACTTGAACTCCTCCACTTGAGGAACAACATCTCCACCCACCTGGAGCACCATGGCCTTGGATTTGGAGGTGCCGATTCTCATTCCAGCCCCTTCCATCCTGGTTCATTGGAGCCAACAGGACAACATTGTCCCCAAACAGCAGAGATGAAATCCTGTGGTCTCCGAACCGGACCCCCTCCGACCCCTGGCGGCGCCTAGAAATTCTGTCCATAAAGACAGTGAACAGAACCGGTGATAAAGGGCAGCCTTGGCGGAGGCAACATATACCGCCTGTCAATCCTTCCGCCTCCGTCAAGCACAGACGTGTCTCAGACCGCTCCTGCTTCTGACCGCTTGCTCTATCTTGTTTTTGTCTTTTTCCTGGAGTTCTGCCACAGACAACTCTAACAAGAATTATGGATATCATTAACTGGTCCCTCAACGCAATTGACACTATTTTTTCAACACGTAAGGGAGGACCGGGGGAGGCTTCCTGCCCAGACGGGACTGCACCTGCGGGTTATACTTTCGACAGCTGGGGCAAGTGGAACCCGTTATCTTTGTCGGCTCTGTCTATCGAAGACTCGGAAGACGTATATGTCTTTGGATTTCTGGTGGTTGGGATCCTCCTTTTCGGGCTTGGAGCGGTCCTTTTCTATCGCAAATTTGGAGGGATGGCAGCTCATAAAATTCACGACCTGCTGTCCAACAAAATTGAGGAGATGTACAAGGAGTTGACCCGGGTGGTGGTTGAGAGCGCAGTGGCTGGACAACGTAGAGTGGTGCTTGTGGAACAATTGCTTAAAGATCTTGCAATGCGTTCCGTTCACTGGAAGGATATAAGACTCTGGAAATGCGGCTGAATGACATTGTCTGTCAGGCTTGAACTCTCTGACCCCGCATGGATAAGCCCCTGTGTACGGAGGTTACTGAGGGCACCGCAATTCGGTTTAATTGGATTTATAGTATATCTGCTTTGCTTTTGACCTGCTACATGGCATATAAATTGTCCCCCTCAAGGCGATGTGTTTTCTCCCTGTCTGCGGCTCCCCTCTCCTATCTTCCACACATTCCTATAGCAAACTTTCTGAATGACGTCACTAAGACACGCCCCCGCTGCATGTCAACTCCCGCCCACATGTTTCGGACGAACACTGCCGAAATGAATCAAATACCGCTTGTCACTTTAGACGAAAATTAAATACCAGGGGCAAAATTCCACCATCAAACCATCAGGGATCATAGTGTAGACCAATTATAATGTTGGCTTTAATGTCGTGGTCTTCCAGTAACTGGTAGAACGTTTTAATTGATATAAAGATAATGGTGAGGATTATGCTAACATTATCCTGTCATTTAAATTGCAATGCTAGCGCCTTCTTTGTTTGTTTTGCTGTGATTAACTTCCACTTATCAAGTTGTTTTTTGTACTGTCCATTTTGTAATTAGTTTGATCATTAGTTAGCTACTGTCAGCCGATATTATAATAGATCCATGGGGTCACACGGGCTACGTCACTACTGTCTCTGAGAGAGAAACTATCGGTGCTAGCCACTCTCAATAAACGCAAAAGACAATCAATCAACACATTTAAATGTTAATGGCAGAATGTATTCTACATACATTCATAACACAAGTGCACGGAGGTTTTCAGAATTATCTGTTCAGGTTTTCATGACAAAAATACTTTTTTAATGCGATACTTTTTTAAAGTAGGTTAACCAGCCTCACTGTTACTCGCCTGCCACGGGAAAACCTTTGGGAACTATTTTCTTTGCAGTCATTAAATAAACCTTTCGGCATGAATAGTGACTGAAGTAAATTTTGTGTGTTCAGTTGGTACAAAGCCGTATAATAAGCGGACCCCAACGCGCTTCGTCTGTACTTATTTTCCGATAGTCACCAAGTGAATCCCTCTCATCTTTCTTCAGGTGTGAGAATTGTATACATTCTGGATTAGGACAAACAATACTAATATGGATTGATGGGGGTAAATGGTATAAAGAGAAAGTTTGTGCTAACTACATTCAGAAGAGCTCAGACGGACCTGATACAGCGGTCCAGATCCAGTCCCAGCTAAACGTAGCTAGGACTGGACCTGGATGCTCCACAGTTGGTCCAGCTTCACAGACGAATTGTTTTGAACAAACATGTGTCCTTTTTAACCTTTTCATGAGAGAAATTCTGCCGACCACAAGCACCCACCTCTTGCACTTGTCCTGGTCTGGTCCGATGTTGTGGTTTAACGAACGGGTTGAATGTTACTGCTTTCATATAGTCCTTTTCAGAGTATCTGAAACGCTCCGACAAGTGCCATAACTGCAGTGTTTTGTTGTCACCATGATTCAATGATTTAGCCCAAGTAAATACACACGCGTATGTGGAGAACACAGTAGTACTAAACGAGTCGCACACGATGTTTGTCCGAAACATGCACGCATGCGCAGTCATCTGAGCTATTTTTAGCACATTTCGGAAACCGGACAGTGCCCTATTGGCCAAGGCCGAAGATAACAGGACTCTTCACAACAAGCCTCTCACTTGCAGCTCCCAGCCCGGATCCCCCCCTCCCCGCTCTCCCCCTACCTCTGTTTGTTATTGCTCTCTGCTGTTTCTTGCTTGCGCACAGCGCCGCAAATGGCGACGTGGCACGCCTCTACCAAAGTGGTAACCTCTGTTTGTTATTTACGTGGCAATACAAATTATTCTGATTCTGATACCGGGAACAGGTCTGACTTACTACCGGCGATGCAAACGCAGCTCTGGCTCCGGTCATACAGGGACCAGATGGCCCTCAGCAGAGGACCCGGACCCCGTACTCCCTGAAAACCCCCCAAAGGACACTCCGGGAAACACGGTTGAACGCCTTCTCCAAATCCACAAATCACATGTGGACTGGTTGGTCCGGTCCCCCCTTAGGTAGAGAGGGACCACCACCCCGGTCTGCCACTCCACTGGTACGGCCCCAGAGCGCCACGCGATGTTGCAGAGACGTGTCAGCCAAGACAGTCCTACAACATCCAGAGACTTTAGTCAGGACGGACCTCATTCACTCCCGGAGCCTTGCCACCTAAGAGGATGCCAACCACCTTGGTGACCTCAGCCAGGGAGATGGAAGCATCCGCCCAGTATTCCTTCCACCGCCCGACAAAATCCCCAATCAGGTCAGCAGCTCTACACCCGCACCATACACGGTTTTGGTAAAGAACTGCTTCCCCCTCCCGAGGCGCCGGACAGTTTGACAGAACCTCTTTGAAGACGACCGATAGTCATCAGAATCAGAATCATTTTTATTGCCACGTAAGTAACAAAAGTCACCACTTAGAAATTGTTTTGGCATGCTCCATGGACTCTCCGAACTCCTCCCAGTCCTGGGTTTTTGGGGCAGGGGCAGGCTTTGCCTGCCAATATTAAACTGCTGCCTCAGAAGCCCCACAAACCATCATGGCTCGATAGGACTCCTTCTTCAGCCTGACGGCATTCCTTACTACCGGTGTCCACCATCGGGTTCTGGGGTTGCTGCCGGGACCAGCACCAGAGACCTTGCAACCACAGCTACGAGCTGTTTCATCGGTGATAGAGGTAGAAAATATGGTCTACTCCGACTCAACGTCCCCCTCCTCCCCCGGGACCTGGGAGAAGCTCTCCTGAAGGTGTGAGTTGAAAGTCCGCCTGACCGGCTTCCTCTCCTGCCAGCGGATTCTGTAACTCACGACCAGGTGGTGATCGGTTGACAGCTCCACCCCTATCTTCACCCGAGTGTCCGAGACACGCAGCCGAAGGTCAGACAATACGAAAACAAAGTCGATCATCCACCTCCGGCCTAAGGTGGACACCCTTGTGGTCAAACATGGTGTTCGTGATGGACAAACTGTGACTAGCACAGAAGTCCAACAACTGAACACTGGTCGGATTCAGGCCGGGGGGTTGGGGCGTTCTTCCCAATCACCCCTCTCCAAGTGTTACTGGCATTTCCCACATGGGCGTTGAAGTCCCCCAGCAGAATAAAGGGGTCCCCGGTCAGTGCACTGTCCAGTACCCCTCCTAGGGACTGCAAGAAGGCTGGGTAATCTGTACTGCTGTTTGGCCCGTAGGCCGTCACAACAGTGAGAGACTTGTCCCCCACCCAAAGGCGCAGGGACGCGACCTTCTCATTCATCGGGGAGAACTCCAACACGTGACGGCTGAGATGGGGGGCAATGAGAATGGCCACCCCAACTCACCGCCCCTCCCCGCGAGAAAAAAGGAGTTGGGTTCCAGAGCCCAAGCTTTGTGTGGAGATGAGGCCGACTATCTCTAGTCGGCATCGCTCAACCTCCCCCACGAGCTCGGGCTCCTTCCCACCCAGTGAGGTGACGTTCCACGTCCCAAGAGCCAGATGTTTTGTGTGGACTGGGTTGTCGAGGTCTTCGCCTTTGACCGCTGCCTAGTCCTCGGATCCCTCTGGGGGTGGTGTGTCCACAGGAGGGCCTGTCCACGTCATCCCAGCCGGGCCCCGTGGGCTAAGGCTCGGCCACCAGTTGCTCCCCTTCGAACACCAACCCCAGGCCTGGCTCCAGGGTGGGGCCTCGGCTATGCCATGCTGGGCGAAGTCACTTGATTTCTTTCCGTGCGATCCATGGTGTTTTTTGGACTGCGCTTCGTCTCCAGGGGCATATAGCTCCCAGGGTCATCCCAGTACTCAAACTCCCCCACCATGTTAAGATGGCAGTCCAGGGGGGAGAAATTCAGTTAAATTAAATCAATTTTTGTAAACAGTAGTTTTCTCTGAGGACTTTACAAGCCGTCGACTCGCCGAATCACACAATTATTATTATAAAATGCAATCATTAAAAAACACATAGAACCATTGGTCCATAAGGGGTAGATAATTGTATACTGAATGTTTATTTTCTTCTTTTGTTAAGCACTTTTAAGCACATTTGTGTATGAACTGTGCTATACAAATAAATTCCGCTGCCGTGCCTTTCCTTTATTGTGGGTTAAGGTGTCCTGTATTGACTTGGATTTGTTTTCTGTCATTGACATATAAGCGAGTGATATCCCCCTGAGAACTGCCGAGCATCTATACAAACACATGCATAATTCACTGTATGTAACTGGGACAACATGGTGCAATATTCGCCTCATGTACTTGTGCCGCGGGGCATCCAAACCGTATTAAATAAGCATAACCTTTTGTGATCTCCACACAATTGTGCGGGCCTAGTCTAAGGTTGTATTAGGAATAGTTATAGCCTACAGAATTGAAAAGACCTTACAACAGCAGTGTTTGTGTGTGAGGTAACGCAAGGGGATTTGCAATGCTAGTAATGTGCATGTTTTGGTGGATATAACAATATAGTATACAAAAATGCCAAAAAAATCCTTTTCACTCATAAAGCTTCTGTTTTGTGTTCAATAAATTCCAGTGTGAGTGCTCTTATTTTGTCTTGTCTATGGCCAATCTTCGCCAGTTCCTTTGTTTTTCCTCTCTGCATCTGCTTCTGTGGTCTCTGCCATAATACACAATTTAAACAATAACTAAAAGGTATCGTTCATTATTGCAATATACTGTAAATAAGGCACATATACATGTATAGTGCTTTTACTATATATACTATAAATGTCTTGCCCTACTCCAAAGCAGGTTTGAGAGTTTGAGAACCATGCAAAATAGGGTTAAATTACAAAACATGAGAGATTTTTTCATGTTACAGGCACAAATATGTTCCATTTAATATTGTTCTGAAACAAAGTCACTGACAATTGTGAAGTGAAAAAAAATTATTTTGATAATAATGATTTTGTTCATAATAACATGAGCATGAGTAAATACTATGTAGAATTCCAGCTGCTTTCATTCCAAGATTTTCCTGTATGTTGCTCCATTCACCTGAGCATCAGCATTGTTAGTTTTAGCCATTTATGTTATATGGCTCAAAATAACACAATCATGTTGTGGTTCTGTTTTTTTCTTCAAACACAGGGGAGAGTGACAGTTGATGGGAAGGCAAAATACAGGACATTATAAGATGGAAAGCTTCATAGTTAGGGATTCCACACAGTCTTTACTTGGGCTGTATGATTAGTGCATGGCCTACTTTTCAGTTTTTGAGTTTGTTTTTTCTAAATGAAAATAATCATGTATTATTTTGTTTTCACTTCATAGTTACTCTTACTTTGGTATTTCAGTGAAATATAAAAAATTATTTAAAATATAAAATGTTTATGTCCATGGCTGTAACATGATGCCGAATTTCAAAGTGTATTCATACTTTTGTAAGGCGCTGTATTTTGAGCGGGAAGTACACTGTTGAATACAATAGAAAGTGCAAACCCAGGAGTGGACAGATTAGAGTGTTGATGTTGCATGAAGTCTGTATTATTTTAAATTGGTGTATAGTGTATAGACTGAAGTGGTGCGCAGACAGACGCGACGGTTACGACTGTGTTGAGGACTCAGCATGTCACAGGGTTTATTTTAGAAAGTCTTTACAAAGCAGTTTGGGAGTTTGAGCTGCCTCCGATCAATGTCAATTTGCTTGGAACACGCATACTCTTCAAATGGAGAGTGTTGAGAAAAACTCGACAATACGCTTTATTTTTGAAGGATTGCACAATATGAAGCAGTGTGGCATCAAATTTGCCCTCCAAGGAAAAGTTTGAAACATCAGTTTTTTCAGACGGAAAAGTCAAAAAAAAATGAGTCCACCCTCACTCCCAAAGTGTCAAATACGAAGATCAAATGTTGTCGCTGTGGTCTTAATTGTTCACAACATCCATTCATCGAGGACATCAAACTCTAATGTCAGTGCGGCCCCCACTGAGAGTCTGAGCTCATATGACATGTTATTCATTGGTTTAAAGCTAATTTTCCCAAGAAAACCACATCATTTATTTTGCCATAATATTGAACCCTGAATGCAGTAAGCATAATTCTCAATGCTTTTTGTCCAGTTTTCTTTCAATCCAAGTAGCTGGAGTAATTTTGCTCATGGAACTATACAAAATATATCAAACTCATATTCAAAAAGTCTTTATTTAGTCAAAATGATTTTTTTTTTTTTTTTTAAGTCACAGATCCAAACAATGAACTTTAAAAAAATTCCACAATTGCTTAATTTTTGGATCAAAATACCTTCATCATAAAAAAGAGTCACAAATTCAAACAATGAACAATAATAATAAATAAAAAAATCCACAAACACTTCAATTTCAGTTTTCCTGTTTTTATCTTTTTTTCTACGAGCCCAAAACTTGACTTTCTCTACTGTTAATGTTAAAGAATGAGAAGATGGCAGTTTGAAATGTAGCCGTACAATATATCCAGGAGCTAAACTGTGTGTGTGCAAAGTAGACTAGTATTTGGAATGATAGGTTTGATACGATGTCTGTGTGTTTGTGGATACATGATAAATATACCCTTCAACCCAGACTCAACCTAATGCTGTCCCCAGATACATCGAGATTGAGACTCCTGATCTAAATGTTGTTGCCAGAATCTTCTGCCTGTGACTAATGCAGTCTACCTGCTGGGGTTTATATAGAAACAGTACAAACTCTGTGTATTACATGTGACTAATTATTTTGCATCTGGTTTAATTTAATTCAATGTGTGTAAAAAAGGATCAAAAGAGCAAAAGTTTACCCTACAAACTATAAACCCAAATAAGGATTATCCAATCAGAGAGCAGAAGGAGGCTCACATTATGTCCAGTTTTTGCCTCAGTTTGTTCAGGAATATCTTTCCAAAAATAATCCAATAACAAAATATTTGGACACACGTACCTCCATAACTTAAAATATGAATTTTTTTATATTTTTTATTCAGTCCTCTTACTTTGAAAACCCTGCTCTAGGTCATACCTGCTTAAAATGTTCTTGAATCTTGAACTATATAAAGAAATCTAAGAGTTCATTCCAAACAAAATGCAGTCTCTATAACCTGCTTGCGTTCTATTTCATATACATTAGCCACCAAATATTTACTGCAGCTTGTAATAGTCTATAACCGTTTCAAACAAGCTGATAACTTTCCCTTTGAATCATCATCTGTTGACACTTCTGCTGCAAAAATGCCCTTCTCGTACACTATAGACTCTAATGTTGTTCACAGCAGCAGTGGCTTTGGCCTCATTTCAGCACAGACCATAATCCTGCAGATATTATTTCGGCTGTGGGAACTTGTAGTACCCTGGCACTGCAACCAAATATCGTTGCTAAGGCTTTGGAATCGCACCAAGGAACGAGCGCGAATGGTTTTTCATAAACAGATTTAGATCAAGTTTGCAGTTTTGTGTAGTGGTAGTTCAGGACAGACAGAGGGCATACATTTGATTTGTGGTATATATATATATATATATATATATATATATATATATGTGTGTATTATATATGTGTATTATATATATAAATATATATATGTGTATTATATATATGTATTTTTGTACATTTCAGTGTTCTGTGTGCAGCAGTCCTGGGACAAAACTGCTGTTGACATTGCTTTGCCTAGAATGTTCCGGAGTATGCCGTATCATGGACGTGCAGGTGGCTAGCCAGTTCACTATATTCATTTACAATTTAACAGTTTTAAAGGGACAGAACATTTACATCTACATTTATATGTGTTCCCAGATAATAGGTCAACATGTACATTGGTCAACAGGTGGCGCCACCTTTTTGTGAAAACCAGATCATGTGAAGACTTCTGAAGCAAAGAAGGGAAGAGCCTGGTTATTACTGTGATGGGAGGCCTCTGTGAACACCAATGGGGAGGCTGCGGCTACAAAGTGGCAAACTGTCGGTGGGTCCTAATGCAAGAGACCTACCCACTTTAGAATGAGTCTGGTGTAATTTTGGTTGTTAATTGTAGACTGATTTGCCAAATATGTATTTATTTGATTTAACGGTAAGTAATCACGTGTCACGTCAATTTTAGAACAAATTAAATGGCAGGATTGTTTGCTTGAGAAACCCCCACAGATTCTCTCTGTGAGGATTTTGCAGTCCACTTCACAGGGAAGATAAATACAATCAGATGTAACATTTTATCCAACCGTACTACTGTTCTTTTAATGGTTTTTAAATGTTTAAATGGTCTTGGGCCATCTTATCTTTCAGAATTGCTTTTACCATATGACTCTTCCCGGCCTCTGCGCTCCTCCGGCAGCAGACTCCTAACCATTCCAAAAGTCAGGACACACACATATGGTAAGGCATCTTTCCAGCACTATGGCCCCCGTCTCTGGAACAGTCTGCCGGAGGAGCTCAGGGCCGCAGAGAACATTCATATTTTTAAAAGCAGGCTCAAGACGCACCTTTTTAGATTAGCTTTTGATTAGTATTTATTATTCAATTTTATATATTCTATTTATCTTTTAGACACATTCTATTTTAGCTTTATTATTTAAGCCTATTGCTTTCACAATGGTGAAGGGGTCGCAGTGCATGACGGACGCGTCAGTGCCCGACACTCACAAAAACGTGACAGTTGCGTGCGTAAACTCAAACGCTTTAAAAGGATGTATCATGTACCACTGAAATCTGTATTGTTTTAGCTCGGAGAAGTTAACAAAATTATTCTGCACTTTGAACCTTAATTTGACCCCCTGGACATGCATGAAAACATGCCAAATTTTGCCCATAAGTCAGAACCGGCTTCGTTTTTGGTGTTTTTTTTATGGGACTAAAATAATGTCAGAACAGCGCCCCCTACAAAAGTCAGTTTATATTGCGCCTATGGGAGAGGGTCCAACTTCAAGTTTGCCGAAGAGCCATGAAATTTGGTACAAACGCTCCCTGACAAACAGGAAGCCCATGACTTTGGAAATGGAAAAATGGAAAATGATCTTTTCACACATGTCGGTTGGAAAGCGACTACTCCTCGGTCGTTTCACCGATTTGTCTCAAAATTGCTGCAAATCGTCACATGTACCATCAAAATTACTTCACAGAATTTTGATCAGTTACACATTGTTTGAGCAGCGCAGTGGCAAAATTTGACTTTTTCCCCCCATTTTTGACAATAACAAACTCTGATTTGCACAAAATTTGAATCCATTGTTCAACTCATGGGTCTAGGTCATTTGAAAGTGAAATAATTGAAATTGGCCCATTAGCGCCCCCCCTACAGACTATGTCTAAGTTTTACATGGAGACAATCACATTTAGTTTTTTCAAAATGTTTGAAATTTAGCACATAATTCTGTTTTGCCCTCTTGATTAAAAAAGTAAATGACACCTAAGACTTATTTTTTACCCTGTTGCCATGCCGACGACAAACGCTCCCCATTCTGTGTCAATGGCAAACATCAAACCAACCTCTGTTTCACCGATTTGGCTGAATATCGCTCCACATCATCTCAACGGTTATTCGTAGAATTTGGATTAGTCACATGGTCACATGGTCAATGGGGACTGTATATATGTGGACACACTCACAGATTATACATGTGCTCCTGTTTACAGATGCAAAGTGTGATTTGTACTACACTTGATTGATTGACTGATTTTATTCATTCAAGCAGAAATTTTACAATCATAAGTATTTACATTGATTAGTTTACATGATTCTTTATACATGTTGCTTACAGTACAGACTTATACAGTACATACTTATATATGAACATAACTATAAAATCAAGCAACAATAGTTGCCCTAGCCCTTGTATTATGTTGAAAAAAAATTACATTGATTATGTTGCGGGTCATTTTGACCCGTACTGTGTAAATGCCCTCAAAACAGTCAAGAAAACAGGTTAAACCAATAACAACTTTATTTTAGGTTATATAAATATTTAGAAAAGTGACATACAATAATTTTTTTATTCCAACGATATATTTAAGAAATATTTAGTCTAATCTTCTTGTCCTCCTCTCGGGTCAAAATGACAGTTCTTCCCGGGCGGCACGGTGGGTGAGTGGATAGCACTCTTGCCTCTCAGCAAGAAGGTCCTGGGTTCGAGTCCCGGTCGGACCAGGGCCTTTCTGAGTGGAGTTTGCATGTTCTCCCCGTGTCTGCGTAGGTTTCCTCCGGGTACTCCGGTTTCCCCTACCACTAAAAATATGTCCAATAGTTCTAGCATGCACCTCCTGTACTGGCGACCCTGCTCCCATTTCTATGTGGAGTGAGAGACAAATGCCCAAAATTAACAATTGTAAACCGCTTTGAGACTCAGATCTCCAGTGAAAAGGCGGTATATAAATAAAAGATTACTTACTTACTTACTTCCCTCCCTCTTTCCTCCTGCCATGCTTTCTCCTTCCTTTTTCTCATCGTGTTTTCCTTTTCTCTGTTCATCCTTCTCTATTAGGGAATAGAGAAGGATGAACTTTTCTTTTCCTTCCTTCCTTCCTTTCCCCCTTCTTTCCTTCCTACCTTCCTTCCTTCCTCCCTTCCTCTTTACTTGGCCAAAGATTCGTCCTCTGAATCCTCCTTATCGTAAGAAAATTGACAATCTGGATCAGCAATAACATTGTCCTGTATTTGAAAAATCCTCTGTTTCTGAAATCTCTTCCTCTACATCATTATCCCAGTTAAAAATCTGTGCTCATTTTTGGTGAGTTTGTCTAAAGCCTAGCATTGCCTAACTAGTTGCAAGACGGCTTTTGGCAACTGAGAGTAGATGATGGGAGATGATCAGTTGCCAAAATCGGTCGATATGAGCGCTCTTACAACTGGAGATAAACAGTCGATCTCCAGATTCAGTCAGTTGCCCGTGTTCTACTTTTCGGCAACTAGTTGTCCTCAGATCCGGAGATATCACTTTTTGCGGTGCGGCGAGGGCCGTTCGACGCCGCTTTAATACTGCTATTATTAATGTATCGTGTGATAGCAGTGATGGGCAGTAGCGACACTACTAGCTTAACTACATTTTTCAATAGCTTGAGGGTAGCGTCACTATTTACAAAACCAAGTAACTTTTCTGTAGCTAAGCTATTTTTTTGAGCAAGTAGCGGGTAGTGTCCTCCAAAGCTATTTTCTCACGGACATTTCTGATGTTCATATATTACAGCATTTTCCCGCAGCCAAA
This sequence comes from Knipowitschia caucasica, assembly GCA_964034765.1. Classification (NCBI taxonomy): domain Eukaryota; kingdom Metazoa; phylum Chordata; class Actinopteri; order Gobiiformes; family Gobiidae; genus Knipowitschia; species Knipowitschia caucasica. The sequence goes on from OZ035840.1 coordinate 27,274,453, forward strand.
CAAACAAAGTAAGAAGACAGAATGCTAGTGTGCATGCCTTGGTGACGGCGCACACACACACTCGTGCGCACGCACACACTCGCGCACACACACATACACACACACATGTACGCACGCACACACTCGCGCACACACACATACACACACACATGTACGCACACACATGCGCGCGCTGCTGGAATGAGACAGGACGGCAGAGAGCCCAGGAGCCGCAGTCTCGGAGGAGTCGAGGACTAAACTGTTACCCTGGCCCTACCTCCAAAACAATGTCAGTTTAGTTGAGACGAGCGAACACAAATATGTTTTCAGATGCCTACTTTGCAATCCCTGGAGAAAGTTCCTCTGTGACCGATAATAAGACTGTATGATGGTTGTTACGATTGTTTTCCACAGCACAGTTCATTTGTAAACTTATATATGTGTTTTCTTCTCAATTTCGGAGGGTATTCTTGCTCAAATAGAGTCATTAATTGGGCCCGGATTCACATTTGTTACGTGTTTATTGGGCTATTGTTATAAACAACAGTTAAACAACCGTTCTAATGAAATACATGTTAATTTGTAATGGCTTATTGCTATAATTTCTCAATTTATTTTATTTACATTTGCACAGGGCCTTCTTGTGTTTTGTTGTTGGTGTTTTGGGCTATTGTTCAATAAATATCTAAATGTCAACGTTTATCTGACTGACAGTTGTATTTATCACTAAAATTGCATGGACTGCAGTTTGTTTAATTGAAAGTAGCTTCTACATAGCAAGCTACTTTTGACAGAATTTTGTAACTTACCTTGCTGCATTTTTATGGGTGGTAGCTTCTGTGTAGTGAAGCTGAATTTATTGTAGAGTAGCTTGTAGCTTAGCTCACTACACAAATCAAGCAGCTTGCCCATCACTGTGTGATAGTTCCTTTTAGTCTCACATTTTAGTGTTTTACTTTTTTAATGTATTGTTTTTAGTATACCCAGTGTTTACTCTGGTGGAGCCCTCTGCACTGGGAGAGGAGCCCGCAGCTGAGGCTGTGGGGGTCAGATTCTTGGACCTGGTGGGGGCCTGGAGCCTCGGCTTCATGTCTCTTCTTGGTCCTGGAGTCTGGCTCTTGGGTCTGGTGGGGGCCTGGAGCCTCGGCTTCATGTCTCTTCTCGGTCCTGGGGCCTGGCTCTTGGGCCTGGAGCCTCGGCTTCATGTCTCTTCTCGGTCCTGGGGCCTGGCTCTTGGGCCTGGAGCCTCGGCTTCATGTCTCCTCTAGGTCCTGTGGTATCCCCTGTGGCTGCGGTCGGCTCTCTGCACCTGGTGCAGACGGCTCCTTGGATGACGCTTTTTCAGCCGGTGGCATCTGAACCCTGCCAAGTCTAGGTGCTCGGGGGGAGGGATCATGGGCCGGCGGGATTGTATTTAACCAAACTGTAAAGCACTTTGTGTTGCATCTTTTGTATGAAAACGCGTTATGAATAAAATGTGATCGATTGGTATCATATATCACAACGATGCTGCAAGTTGATCATAATAGTTGAACATCACTTCAGGGGCCACTAAAGTGTGTTTCAGACATGCACAAATACTCTATGTTTTGAATAGGAACGCTTGTGTTTCCATGGAGATTGCCAAGTTTCAGGTAATTTCCAAAAAGAGAAAAGATAGTAAAGAAAGTAGCAGTGTGGAGTGACGAGAGTGCGGTTCGAAGGGTCTGATTCACTTTGAAAAAAAAAATCATCATCATCAATGAGACGAATTAAAGGATTTTTATCTTAACCAGAGCTTTTGAATCTCCCCCTCGTCACGCCACACTGCTACTTCAACATAGAGGCTCACCTTCTGTCTATACAATGTTCCATTCCAGTCTTTGATGAGAACTTGTTTTTAACAAGACCAAATGTTGCACTCCCACCTCGCTGGTTTCTATTAGAAGAGATAAACAGAAAAGATGTAGAGTAGTATTGGTAATAGTTATTTATTTTAAACATATGTACAAAAGATCAAAAAGCCATAAACGCAATAAAAGAAAAACAGCAAGACAGTTTGAAAAGGATGAAGCAAATGGCTTCATCCTTCTCTCTCTCTCTCTCTCTCTCTCTCTCTCTCTCTCTCTCTCTCTCTCTCTCTCTCTCTCTCTCTCTCTCTCTCTCTCTCTCTCTCTCTCTCTCTCTCTCTCTCTCTCTCTCTCTCTCTCTCTCTCTCTCTCTCTCTCTCTCTCTCTCTCTCTCTCTCTCTCTCTCTCTCTCTCTCTCTCTCTCTCTCTCTCTCTCTCTCTCTCTCTCTCTCTCTCTCCCGTTTTAATATTAATGTAGATTTGACCATTTATTGCTGATTATCTTGATAATTTAGTTTACATTTGTGTTTGGCAATCAAATAGACTTGAATACTTTCTCATGAATCATGGCATGAATTGTTCAAAGCACCCCCTGCAGAGTTCTTACCTTGTGGAGCACGTTCATGTCACACTCCGTACTGCTGTACAATTGTATGTGAACAGATAGTGTAGTATTCTTTTTTTGTATTTTATACTGTAAATGTACATATTCACAAATATGTATATTCCTGAGCATCTACTTTCAGATTATTCTATTCTCTCAATAAAGTATAAGTCTAAAGGCTGTAAATTAAGCGTATTTTTAGAATGTAGGAATTGTATTGACTTTTATAGTAGTAAAGCCCAACCAGGGACAGGAGTTGTGAATTAGCATCTGTTATAAACTATATTCATCACATTAGCTGCAAGCTTTGTTTATGACTGTGTCTGCATTGTCCCTGTCAAATAAATGCATAAATAATATTGAAAGAGATCATGGAGACTTAATTTTATTTTATTTTTATACTAAATTAAATTTTTTAATAAAAAAAAAAAAATCCAAAGCACATAATACATGTGCTATACATTGTATAGCTTTCAAAACACAAATCAGAGAATAACACTTTAAGCACAAGCACAATGATAAAAACACAGAACCATTGGTCCATAAGGAGTAGACACAAATGTCATACATGTTGTAGAATGTTAAAGTGTCCTGGATCATCACAGTCCTTTTTGTTAGACACCAACTGTCCAATAGACCCTCCTGCATAAGAAGAAAAACTCTAAAACCCAGTGGGAGAAAAGTGAGAAACCTCTGGGAGACCAGATATTGAGAAAGGGATCCGCTCCACATGGAAGGACGGGCTATAGATCCAGGACTTAAACTACAGAACGAGGACCAAGGCCCCGCGGAGCAGGACTCGGGCTGCAGAACGAGGACTGAGGCAGCTCCCAGGCAGGGAGTGGGTTGCAGCCTACGAGCCGGGGAGGACAGTCTGCAGGTGCAAATGGTCCCGTCATCACACCATGAAACAGACAAAAAGGACACAGCATTTCAGTACATTACACAGACAGTACATTACAATAATTAACTAACGTGTCCTATTCCGCAGGTGTCTCAGATTTGTGCCGTTGGTGAGCTGGTGCTGGGGACCGCTGGGAGACAGAATCAGGGGGTCATTCTTTGAATGTTGATATGGAAGCTGCCATCCCATATTCTAATTTGTTAATAGTCTGTACATGTACGCATCATTTCCACCTGTAACAAGGCCAGTTACAATAATTATGTATCGACTTATTGATAACTGATAAATAAAACAATATGGTGGTTTAATATCTATCAATTTTCCTTGCAAAAGCGGAGACATTTGGACAAGGTTGTAGCTGTAGATCTGTAGATTGCACAATGACTTAATATTACTTAAACAGGGGAATTATTTCCATGAGTTATGCTTTGAAAAGGACACAAAAAGTTTTAATGGGATTATCCCGCTTTAGTGTACTAGTATAAATTCAATATTATAGTTTATCGCAATAACTTTATAAATCAACTTCTCGTGACAGGCCTATAGCTGTAACATACTGCAGCAAAGAGTGTATGAGGATTATAATTGTTACCTGCAAGAGCCAACAGTTCAGCATCAGTGGTGTTATTTGGATCCTGGAATTCTCTACTCTCTCTCTCCTTCCTCGATTCCTGTTCATGAAAATACAATTATTAAGGATTTTTCATGAGAGGACGCATTTGTTTTATCATTTCACATGCTGTTAATATAATTACCTCCAGCTGCTTGTCAAGGTGAAAAGTGACAGGTGGGAACTCTCTGGCATAGGGCAGCATCCTCTTCACCCTTCTGGCAGTATTCTGCCAGTAGACCACATCATTCTCCAGCAGCCAGCTGAAAGAGTGGCCAGAGTATTTGCTAAAAGTGAACACCAGTGTCCTTCCCACATGTCTCCCCTGGTCTTCCTGGCTGCAGCCTCTGCCTGGTCACAATCCAGCCACAAAGGCTCAATCTGGCTGTCCACACACATCACACATGTGCTCCTCTTGTGCCGTGTGGAGCTGCATGTGGCGGGTCAGGTTTGACTTGAGAGAGAAGCTCTTGTCACACACACTGCACTGGTGTCCAGGCGCCTGATGTGGGAAAGCACAAACACTATCATGATCAACCTTACATTACAGACATGTGTCAAGTGACCAATGTACAGGATTATGTCATTTAATTATTATCATTATCATCATTTTTATTATTATTATGTGTCCAACCCGTTAATTAACATAATTATATATTTAAGTTGGTCCATATGAGTGATTCACTGGTTTGCGTGGTTTGCATGCATGTGGTTATGTGTTGTTGCATTTACCTCCATGTCTCTGGGATGCAAATGATGAAAAGAAAAGTAGGTTCCTCAGTTGTTATGCAGATATCTCTGAAACAAAACAAACCACACTAGCTCAAATGCTTTCTTGTTATGTTCATCATATAGCAACATCAATACCCCCGAATGCATTGCAGTTTATGTTTAAGTAAACATTTAATAGATTCTATAATAGATTAGGTTCCATCTGTAAATACCTCCTGCTGACTAGTGTATACACTAGTTAAATATCCTTGGAAATTTATTTTATTACTAAGAACTTATTATTATTATTTCCTTTCATTATCTATTATGTTAGATTGCACACCTTACAGGATCTATTTGAGTGCTTAGCTCCTTCTTTCTTATATTCTGCTGTAAAGTGCAACGATGACAGTGAAATGTCCGTTCTGTGAGACAAACAAAAGTTCTGTCTGTTTATACAGAAGCCTCACAGAATAATTCATTATATATTTGTCCATCACTCAACACACATGTTGTACGGTTTCAACGGGATATTTATGACGTTATTCATGTAAATACGTTTTCACATCATTGCAAGCACATAGTTACCCGGAGCTAGCAGTAGGCAGGTGCTGTATGCATTTTGCCCCTGGAGCTCGGGCCTGGGGGCGAGCTCAACAACAGCGCGAGTTGTTGTCGTGTAGTTGAGTTGAGTTGAGTGCAGCTTGCAGTTGTTTCCGTCTCCCACCACTCATCATTTCTGGTAGCATATCAAACAAAATAATGGAAATTGTTTTAGTAGTGTTTGTTTCCACTGCATAGCAAAGAAATGGGTGAATATTTTATTTAGAATGTTTTGATTTTCCAATTTAATTTAGAAAATGGAAATACAATAAAACAACCACGTAATTTGTTTTCGACTCCCACTGATGACTGCTATCGTTGTGTCCTTGGGCAAGACACTTAACCCCACTTTGCCCAAAGCCCCCACTGAAAGATCAAGGCTATGCTCACACTCAGAGAGCAGCCGTCCTCCTGTGGACTCACCACCTGCAGAGGGTCAGTGAGGGGCTGGTGCTATGAGACTTGGGTGGCATCTCTGACTGCCACCCCCCTGACCCAGAAATGGATTAAAGGGTAGAAAATGGATGGATGGATAATTTGTTTTTCTGATTTTATTTTGAAACGGAAAAACTAATGATCGAAGGGTACACGGATTCAGCTGTTTAAGTTATTTCCATTCTATGAATGGTGGGTTAGAATGACATTATACAATCCTAATAGCCTTTTTGTAGAATGTTTAAAGGCTGTAAGTGAGATTTTTAACAGTTTCCCTTTACTTCCACACAAGAATTTAAAAAATACATTTTGAATGAACAAATTGAAGAGTACTTTTCATCAACACACTTAGCAACTTTCATTGTCAGGTAACTTATATGAGGTTTCCAAAAATCTCCTAAAACATAATTTGTTGAACTGTTTCTATTGTGCACTATTTACAAATAATGAAAGAGTAACAGTAGTATATTCTTTGTTATCCAATACAGATATGAAATGGAAATAGTTGCCTCCGCCCCTTTAACAATGCATTCTGCTGATCCTTACGACTCCAGGCCGCTTCGCGCTGCACTTATTTTACGACCTACGCAATGATTCAACTACCTTTGCCGCAAACGCCACGCAGTTCATAACTCTGCATGTGCCCGGACTTTAGCCCCGCCCCCTAATCTCAGCGTAACCCATAAACCATCGGGTAAGCAGTTCCAGCTTCCCGCAAGACAGACCATAAAAATCCCAGGTCCAGATGACAATAATGTCTTCACCAATGGGTTCGATATGTCAGGTTTTACAACTCATACAAGATTGCTGAAAGCCTCAAAAAAACAACAACATATTTTTTATGCACAGCCTGGCTAAATAAATGCACATCTGGTGGTTAGCAGTGAATACAGTCGTAACGTCCGCCTACATTGGTAAACAAAAGGGCCCTATACACACCACGCCCACACTAAGTCTATCTGACAGTGAGCAATATCTGCAATTCTAAAGGTAAAAGTTGCCAATGAAAATGGAGAAAGTTGATTTATGGCGAAGGTGGGGGGCTTGGAAATGCATTGACAGAGATCAATGGTGAGAAAGGCAGTTGTTCATGTGTGAATGGGGTTAGAAGGAAAAAACAGATGGGGATAAATTGGCTTGCATTGAAATAAGCAAGGAGCAGCAAGGAGAACTATGAGAAAAGACTAAAAAGAGAAGAAAGCACTAAAGGTAATGTGTTCAGCGCGTCACAAAAAATATATGAATGACTTTGAGTCAGAAACGCTCTTTGGAAGTTATATTGAAAGAGGTGGCCAGTGTTTTTCATAGATACAGCGTCAAATTTGAGTCACAGTTTTCAGACCTGATCCACGACCTGGATCTAAACCTGGACAAAGACCTGGACAAGACTTTGACAAGACATGGCCTAGACTTGACATTAGTGCATCTAGGAAGCCCCAAAACCCTGTTTTCCCTGTCTAGCGATTCCCCCGTCACTCCTTTCCTCACTTCTCTGTTCAGACTATAGTGGACTATGGATAAACAGACTTGAACATTATTTGCTAGTGAGTAAGTTCTAGACTCATTCATGGCCTGTCAGTCCATGGGAGTGGATCTCTCCTTCGATGTAGTTCTTCTTATTTGCCAATAAAAAGACATGACTCAATTTGCTTATGGAAATACAATTATATTGTTAAGTCTTTTGAGACATCTTGTGGTAATGGGCTGTACAATATGATTAGATTTGACCAGAAATAACATTATGTATTGCTTACACTTTTTACATGTTTGAAGTTTGATTACATGTAGCTTTACTTTATGTCCAAAAATTGGTCCGGCACCTGAGCAAGAGGATTTGAACTCTGCTGCTGGATATTAGATGAAGCACAGAGCTATATTACTAGATAACTAAATAGGGCCTTAGGGCCAGTCTGACTTTATTTTCCATACAACATGTATTAAATCATGTATGAGAATGTCACAAAAAGTTGCAGTCATTATTCCTTTGGCTCTAATGCACCTCCAATCATAAGCATACTAGTGCCTTCGACCCTTCCTGTGTGTGTGTGTGTGTGTGTGTGTGTGTGCGTGTGTGCGTGTGTGCGTGTGTGTGTGTGTGTGTGCGTGTGTGTGTGTGTGTGTGCGTGTGTGTGTGTGCCGATCATGGTCAAACACCCATATGCACATACTGACACTCATAACCTGCGTGTGCATGTCTCAGCATAATGTAAATGAACAGCATATATCTGCAGTTGCTCTTTACTCTAGGCGATCCTAAACATCAGCCCCTTAAATAAAGAATTTGTTTTTGCATGTTTAAAAGACAAGATGGGTCACTTTCGTTCAAAAAAGCAGAGTTCACTCTCCTCTCGTCTGTCTGAGCTGTCTCTGATCATCTCCCTGGACCTGCGATGCGTCAATCAAACTCACTCATTATCACATAATGTTTAAGTAAATCTCATTCATGAAGTCATTTATAGTTCCATATGGTGAACGTAACGGGAGGTGTGAAGAGGGTGGGACATGAGGCTGGGTCATAACTGCAGATTTCAAGGGTTTTGCTTTGTATGTATATGCAAAACTCCTACTCCCTGTGTTATTCTTGCTATATATAGTCTTGACGCACTCTTTTATATGAGACCCCAGCTCCTTTTTTCTGAGAATCCCTTGTGGATAAATACCGTTACTGAACCTTCTGGGCTTGAAAAATTCTCTATAGACTGTGTGTTCAAACAACCCGTGTTCAGCTTTTATAATAGTTCTCTGGGTTGAAGGTGAAAACCCACACACATTAATAAACACACATTACCAGAGAAAACATTGATGAGGTTAAAACAGACCCTCCTCTTAGCGTAACTACATTAGTACGTTCTAGGGGAGAATAGTTAAACCAATGACAAGAGGCCTCATGGATTTGAATTCATTTTGACCCATCAGAACGCTACAGAGATGAGCATGGGCAGTTCTAACCAATACTTGTCTTCAAAAAGTGGTAATAGGTATAAAAAGAATTGGCAGCATGTAGTGAATGACCATGGATGGTTTTATCCTCTTCGTTTGGTCAGAAAGTACATTCCAGCTCTTCCAGGACAACTAAGAAAGAATTTTGAATTTAATTGAAAATATCTTGGGACTTTACTTTGAAAGCTTCTCTTCCATGGAGCAAATGGAGGAACACAGTGACATCACAATTGAGCTGAGTTTAATCATGCAATTCTCTCTGTCTTTTTGGAGTTGATTTGAGCAAAGTTTGGCAAACTGGACTGAAAACATGGAGGGGCACCTTTGGATTACTATTCAATGACCGGTGACAAAAGGTCTTGGACAGATTAAAAATGCCGGATTATTCAGACACACACAGACAAACCGGGACAGCAGCCAAACTCTGGACAGAGAATCCTCTTCAAGGTCACACAACTGGGCACTAGTTGAGAGATGAGAGTTTCAGTGTCACCCATCACTGTGAGAAAAAAAGTGACAAAGCTCCAAATATCACAAATGAGTTATGCTTTAATAATATGGTCCTGTCAGGGCTTGAGTTGTGAATCAGCTGTTGCTATCGGCTGACTCACAAGCTCTAATTTATACTCAAACTGACACCTCTGAACCACCACAGTGTCAAACCAAACATGACAATTATTCCACTGCCCACGACCTTATGAGGAACAGCTCACGAGCCAATGTGACATATGACTCTCCTCTTGTTTTCATGCTTCTTGACTGAACTGACAAATTAAGCAACTGGCCACATCTTAATCCCAGTTCACATTAAAGTGGGAGTTCTGTGTCGATCCTAAGATTTTTCCTTAGCAACAAAAAAAGCATATTGTTGTGACAAAATTGGATGTTATGTTCTTGGTATTTTCTGGATGGAATAATGCAAGCCTGAATTTCTTCTATTTGGTGTTACGGTCACATAGGTTTTTACACAGGCACTAGGCCAAGTGGCCCGGATCGTCGCCACAGGAGTGTGAAGACGACCGTTCCAGACCAAATGCGCTGTAGTACAACGCTCGATCCAGCTGGTGGCGCTAATAATAACTTCAGCGACTACCTCGTGTCAAGAGTTAAGGTCTGTTTTTTTTTTGTTTACATTTTGCTACTGTAGCGCTAACAGCTCGAGCACGGATCACGTTGTTTGGGGAAAGACACGTGTGTGTGTGTGTGTGTGTGCGCCACAGACACAGCAATGCGCCTTTTTAGTAAGGAGCGTAAGAGCTGATGAATGAATGAGAATGTCTGTATTACAATTAGGGATGTAAATCGGCGACCGGTTAACCGGTGGTTGACCATCACAGCGTTAACCGGTCAAAGCTGTCGGTTAAAAAAGAGAAAAAGGGGAGAGGGGAGGTCTCTTAATAACGCTATTTTAAGCCCTATTTGCACGGTGTGACGAGCGGGTCTGTATCTAGCTGTATGCGCCCATGTATTATAAACTCCGGGACGACTCTTACGCCGCACGAGCCACATATGCACACACGCACGCGCGCACACACACACACACACTTTCCCCCTCTCCATACGTAACATCCACACGCATCATCTCTCCCCTCACCGTCAAAGTTGCACACTGGCGCGGGTCAGAACTACATTGGAGCTTACATTTACACACACACATATACATACACACACACACACATACATACACACACACATACATACACATACACATACCGGTCTGTCGCGCTCCTCTGTGTCACGGAGCAATACGCGGCTCCTTTGGGAGTCGCGTATTTCCCCTACATGTTTTGCTGTAGGGGAAACATGTTTGTGTTTATGGTCCTCGGGATCAGATCCACACACATCACTTGTATTTAAACTTTTGTGAAGACCTGTGAGACGCGGCTCGTCACTCGCTGCTCTGACCATGTGAACGAGCCGTCTTTGCTGCTAGAAAGTTTTGGTATTAACCCGCAGTACAGCAGAATGGGAAGATTAAAAAAGCAGTTCTCTGTGCGCAAAGGTGCCGGAGCTGTTGCGGGTTTGGGCGCCGCTGTCTCGGCTCTGATCCAGTAGAACGCAGAGCTGCACTTATGAAAAGTACGCGGCTCGAAATGGCTGTTATTTCAAAGAACGTGGACTATTTTAAACTACGCGGTTAACCGGTTTCAACCGGTTAATGAGGCTCGGTGGTCGGTCATGAAAATTCATAGTTTTTTACATCCCTAATTACAATTACATAAAATATTAATGAACAGACTAATTTCAATCTGCTGTCCCAAGGGGTTAAAGTTATAAAAAAATCACAAAACCATATGTTTCACCCGCTTCAACATTGCTCAGTCAATTTGAACAAACACTATATTATTCCGTCTCAAGCATAAATTGATGTGATGTACAGTTCACATTATTGCACAAATGTAATTTTGAACTGAAGCCATTATGACCCTCTAGTGCTGGAAATCCATTATGATGAAAGCTGAATTGAAATGAATGCTCACATGTTTCTTTGTGATATCTAAAGGGGAATTATGCAAATTTTCTTATATCTAAAACAACAGTTTTCAGTGTTGTATGTACATATACATACATACATAAATACTTACATACATACATATATGCATCCCCAATTTAATTTTTGGGTCACAATTTGACTCCATTTTTGTTAAATGCAAATTCATTATATTCATTTAGCAAATAATTTACACATGACTCTATAGTTTAGTTTATTGTTTATAAAACGGGGACAATGTACAAAAACCATTAGTCTTTACAAAAGAAGAGATGGTTTGCACCAGATGTAGCTGCAGCTACTTTCCATCCATAACTTTGCTTCAATTAACAATTCACATAATTACAAATTTAGTTCAATAATTCAGTTTTATAAGACAGCTTTGACCCACGATAAAAAACAAATGATTCATGATTCATGATTGACAGTACGCTACTATTGCACTTTCTCAAATCCAGTGTGGTACACGCACCCCACGTAAACAGGTGGTGCTTTTCCATAGGGACGGCACTACACAGCACGGCCGAGTGTGGGTGCTGTTCCATTTAAACTAGTACCTCCAGGTATCTCCTCAGGGTGGGAGGGGTTGTCAGACCACGTCATTTACGCGCTACGCGTAACTAGCAACATTGATGGGGTAATCCCAACCCCAACCCTAATGGAAATGCAAAAAAAACCCTAAAATCCTGTTTTTCTTATTCAAAAGGACAAGGTGCGCACTATTGACGTAATAGTGCGTCAATGGCAGGCAACGGGCCATGTAAATTTCATTCGCGGGCCGGATTTGGCCCGCGGGCCTTGACTTTGACACATGTTGCTTAAACTGTCATAAATGTCATACATAGTTTTTTAAATCACGGGACAATTACGTATCTTAAAGGAGTTATACCCGTTTCTGCAAGGTTTTTTTCAGTTTGAATGTTTAGCACCGGTCCCCAACTCGCTCACAGGCTTGTCATTTTGAAAAACCCTCCTACTCTCCCCTACGCTCTCCTCCCACTGAGCCATCTAGTTTTAGTTGTGATCTGATACATACGCAAATGTTAGCATTAGCACCACTTATTGTAAGCTGTTCAACAATCACTGCTGAAATGGTACAAAAGCAACGCTCTGCTAACAAAATATGCAGTACAATAACTAAAAGAGTACCGCCAGTTTAGCGTCCGAATGTAGTCCGAGGAGGTCCTGCTCCAGCAGGTCTCTCCAGCGAGAATACAATGTAAGCTACCTATGTTCACCCGGGCTTGATTTCTTCTTTGACCATTTTTTCGCATTAGTTCCCTCTTCTTTTCCTCACTTTTCAGTCTTTTGGGCTGTGTTGCTGTGTATGCTGTTACAGCCAGAGGAGGTAGCTATGTAGTAATACGCATTTTTCTGAACTCATTAGACAATAAATAGTTCCTTTAAGGGACGGTTGGCAACCCTACCTGTAGATGTCACACCCCAGTCCTGAGACTTTACTTCCAGTTTTATTTTGTACTTACCTTGTGTGTCTCATTGCAGAGATGTTCACTTCTTGGTCCTTGTCTGCCTTCTCTCCTGTGATAACCTTCCCCCGCCCTAATGTGTTGCACCAGGGTCCCATTGTCTACTCTTTCCAGTGTACATAAACCCCCCGTTTCATTGTTCTGTGCCAGATTGTCTTGTACCATGTGTGTAAGCCTTCAAGCCTTACTTTTTGTCTTAAAACTTACCTGGAGTAGTTGCATTTTGAGTCCTTCTGTTTTTATGGTTCTGATAGTACAATCTGGCCACTGTATGGAACCGACCGACTCAAACCAGCTTAAAAATGCACTGGGTGTTCATGGGCAGATGATTTCTCAGGAAGAACAAGGACTTACTGCCGTGAAACTGGAGCTACAGAGTGTTTTACAGAATTTTTCGGATCTCCTGACTGCAATTGGTGAGCAATTTGATTATCTCATCAAAGCTAAATAAGCCCTCACCACCTCGGCCCCTCCTCCACATGCTGCTACTCAAGTTTCTCAGGATACGAGTGTGGCAGCTTCACTACAATCAGCTCCTCAGCTCACTCACCAACCTGTCCATCATGTTTCCATCCCACATTTGTCTCAGCCGGAACACTTTTCTGGTGAGTCTGGAGACTGTAAAGCTTTTCTCACCCTATGTAATCTTCACTTTGAGCTCCAGGCACTGGCCTATCCCTCTGACCGTGCCAAGATTGCCTGCATTGTATCCCACCTATCTGGTCCTGCTGAGGCTTGGGCAACAGCCGAGTGGAGCCGTAATTCACCCGTGTGTTTGAATCTCCGTCAGTTCATAAAGTCTTTCACCCAAGTTCTTCAACATATCTCCCCGGGACGGGAGGCGGCCAGGGCCTTAGTGAGTCTGCATCAAGGAAGACACAGGGCATCTGACTACGCCATCAAATTTCGGACCCTAGCTGCAGAGAGTGAGTGGAACCAGTCTGCTCTGATTGATGCCTTCTTACATGGTCTCTCCAATACACTAAAGGACCAGCTTGCCCCCTTGGACTTGCCGGATGATTTGGATTAACTTACTTCCCTGGTAATAAAGATTGACAAGTGCATCTCTGCCTCCCTTTGGCTCTGTGTGTACTGACCTACCCGAAGAACCCATTCAACTAGGTCGTACTCATCTGACTTCAGCGGAGAGACAGCGCCGGATTTGTGGAGGGCGATGCGTCAATTGTGGTCGAATGGGGCATTTTACCAGTCACTGTCCAGTTAAAGGTGAGGCTCATCAGTTAAGGAGAGGGTGCTCGTGAGCCGAACACATGTATGTACTGTACAACCCCCTCTCATCCTGTGTTCAGTGACTATAACTTCTCTCTGTGCCCCTCGTAAACAGGTGGTGATGGTGGACTCTGGTACTGATGCTAACCTTATGGACATTGACCTAGCCAAAGATCTGGGTTTGGGGCTCGTGCCCCTTGCTGCTCTCCTGGTGGCCACTGCTGTGGACGGCAGGAAAACAGAAGGTTACTGGGGTGGTGTGATGGGTAACTCGCAAGAGAAGAGACACTAAGTTTTCATCTATTTCACTCCTCCCTTCACCCTATAATCCTGGGCCTGCCCTGGTTGCTGCAGCATAATCCCCACATAGAATGCATCTCTGGTCTCATTAAGGCCTGGGGAGATGACTGTGTCAATTGCTTTGCTGAGAGGAGGCCTAGTCCAGTTCAATTTTCTGAAAAAGACTATCCAGATCTGTCTTGCGTTCCCTTATGATACCATGACCTTAAGGAAGTCTTTAACAAGGCCCGGGCTACCTCGTTACCGCCTCATAGGGAAAATGACTGTGCCATTGACTTGCTGCCTGGAACTGCTCCCCCAAAGGCCGCCTTTACTCCTTGTCTGGACTGATCACAAAAATCTGGAGTATCTTTGTACTGCCAAAAGACTGAATTCCAGAAAGGCAATGCATGTCCTATTTTTTTTTTATAGATTAGATTTCACCTTGTCTTATCGCCCTGGTTCAAAGAATGCTAAGCCAGATGCCCTATCCTGCATTTTTGTGACTGCATCAGCCACTCAACCTCTAGAGACTATCCTGCCCTCTACGTGTGTGGTTGGGGCAGCGTTCTGGGAAGTAGAGGAGAGGGTTAAGCAGGCTACAAAGGACATGCCTCTTCCACCTGGCTGTCAACCTGTTAAGGCTGTTTCAACCAAAGTTGAACCTGACAAAATCTCACACAACAAATAGACATAGTTAATCTTTTACTTGTTACCCGGTACAAGGAGAAATGTCTTGATAGAGTCAGAGAACAACAGCTCTGCCTCTATCAGAACAGATCTGAAGCATTTCAGGCTGTACCGTAGTATTCAAGGAGATAAGACACACCTCCATTTCCACACAGTCAGTCAGTTTCACAATGAGACATTTGGTACTTAGCATATCAAAGAAACAATGTGCCTAGCCTGGTCTCATCTGAATAAAACCCCTGTTGCCCAGAAGACTGGCTGGAACCAACAGTGAGTTTCAATACAATATATTTTAGCCACATGTGATTTACTAAAATTATAATTTAAATAACATTCCAATGTCACCAGCTAACCACTTGTTTGTACCCCCTGACCTTCGTTCTCAAGTCATCACGTGGTCCC
This sequence comes from Knipowitschia caucasica, assembly GCA_964034765.1. Classification (NCBI taxonomy): domain Eukaryota; kingdom Metazoa; phylum Chordata; class Actinopteri; order Gobiiformes; family Gobiidae; genus Knipowitschia; species Knipowitschia caucasica. The sequence goes on from OZ035840.1 coordinate 27,289,647, forward strand.
ACACCTCAAAGGGTTTCTGTCATCCAGGTCAAAATAACTCTTTTCACAGTGCAACAAAGATTCTGGTGGCCAGCCATGGAGAAGCATGTCAAGGACTATGTTGCCGCATGTCCTGTTTGTGCTCAGAACAAGTCGACAAACCTACCTCCAGCTGGTCATCTCCATCCTGTTCCAGTTCCAGCAGGCCTCTGGTCTGACATATCTATGGACTTTGTACCTTCTCTGTCTGAAGGTAACACCGCAATCCTCACTGATGTGGACAGATTTTCTAAAATGGCTCATTTCATTCCTCTGCCTAAACTGCCCACCGCAAAGGAAACAGTGGAGTTGGTTCTTGTACATGTGTTCAGGTTACATGGACTTCCGAGAGATGTAATCTCCGACAGGGCACCCCAGTTCACCTCCCGCTTTTGGAAAGCCTTCTGCTCCCTCTTGGGGACTTCAGTCAGTCTCTCTTTGGGGTAACATCCCCAGTCCAATTGCCAGACTGAATGATTGAACTAGGAACTGGAGAAAGGGTTGCGGTCTCTGGTCTCAAGGAATCCTATGTCTTGGAGTAAGCACCTATTATGGGTAGAATATGCTCACACTTCACTCCCCTGTGCTTCTCATGGACTTACGCCCTTTCAGTGTGCTTATGGGTATCAACCCCCACTTTTCTTAGCTCTGGAGAAAGAAGTGGGTGTGCCAGCAGCCCAGGCCTTTGTTTGCCGTTGCCATCGGATCTGGAGCTGAGCCCGACAAACACTGCGTCAGTCGAGGGTTTATATGAGATCATCTGACAATCATCGGAGTCCAGCCCCACAGTACAAAGAGGGTCAAAGGGTGTGGTTGCCTAATGTGTTGCACCTGGATCCCTTTGTCTACTCCTTCCAGTGTACATAAACCCCCTGTTTCATTGTTCTGTGTTAGATTGTCTTGTACTGTGTGTGTAAGCCTTCAAGCCTTATTTCTTTGTATTAAAACTTACCTGGAGTCGTTGCATTTTGAGTCCTTCAGTTTTTGTGGTTCTGTTAGTAGATGTTCTAGCGAATCCATGCTAATATCTCAAAATTGATCCACTGTGACAAATCCCATACACAAATATTCATCATGGAAAGAGCCTTTTTAAAAAGTGCATGCATTAGTTTTCTGAATTTCTTCACTCAAATTACATTCCCTTTTCGTGCTCTCAATAATTAGACTATGCCATGTTGGATTTACATGTACATTTGGTATGCTTTGTTTCCCATTTATAAGATGGCAGCATGGGCACATTATGTCTCTTACTGCAATAGTTAATCCACATAATTTCTAAAAAGACAGTTTCTAATATATGCATACCTGTATATGCATAAATAAATAGATAAATAGTTTATTGATCCCTGAGGGACAAATGCAGGTGTCCGGCATCAGAAACACATCCATCCATACAAACATCCACACATACAGGTTGGGCTCACATAAGCAAGTTGCTTCAGTCCAATCCTATTTTTGGTTGTAATATAGTCAGTGAATCAAACAACTGACCAAAAATAAACATTCATTCATTCATAATTCCAAAAGTTACCTGTACAGTCTTAACCTTCAGAAACTTGCTCTTACATTTCCCACTCATGGACCTGAATCCTATGAACTACATAACAACCTCACTTCTTTCCCAATTATCTCACGCCTCACCCCCCCATTTTTTACATCCTTTTCAACGCCCGCTCTTTCACCTGCGCGGCCGCCATTATTGAGACCATCCATCACTGTCCGCTGAAAGCCACGGTGTCGCAGCATGTGTATTCTGGCACGTTAGCTGTCGTTTCATCTCCTCGCCAACCTTTAGAGCGCCCAGCTTCATTAAACCACTCTGTGTCTGAAGGGGTATTTTGTTATAGTCCACCACATGCGAGCCACATCAATAATTAGTCAGTGAAAAGCTGATTGGGTCCTCGTTACAGGCGCGCTCTACTGCTGAGGACCATCCATCAAACCGCGTGTGGATATATCGCACATGCTGATCTATGTATGCGGCGTTGTAGCAGCGCATAGGGGGAATATGGTGGAGTTAGGAGTTGGTCTTTACATAGCGAGTAGTTTGTTCATGCCATCCTAAGTCAGCTTTGATGAAAAAGCAGTGAAGGCTGTAGGGGAGATGTCTAGGATTGGGGGAGTATTTCTATTTGAATGAAAAAGGTTGATAGATAATGGTGGTGAGTTGTGTTTGGCTGAATGCAACAACACATTGTTGAGTCATATCAATTTGTTTTGTACTTTCCAAAATCTCAACACACAGTTTGAGAAATGGAGGAACCTTAAGGAGACCCATAGAGAGAGGGAGCCAGTTAGAGCCATAGTCAATGAGATTCACCAAAGGGAGGACAGAGCACCCAGGCATCTGTAGATCCAGAAGACGGCATACAAGCAGAGGGAGAGGTGCAGCCCAAAAGCCTAGGCAGGGGTCACCGGTCTGCAGTTCCAGGTTGGGAAGGCTTATGAAACATACAATGGGGTTGAATAGTAATGAACTGACGACAGGTGACGTCAGAATAGTAATAATAGTATATTACAAATAAAGAAGGTGGAAGGACTGTGCTCAAGTGACCATACATGTCCATGTCATCCATTATACATGTTTCTTTTAATATATTTATACTAAATCAATTCATTTACATTATAATACATGGATGTTACAGCTCCTGGTCTGGGCCGCTGGCCTAATAATCCCCTCCCTCTCTCTCCTGTCTGTGGGCATCTGTCGTGTTCCCGCCGGAACTTCAGCCTGCCGCCCTGACGCTGACATTCGCACAGAACCCTCCTGCAAATAGAAAACTTTCCATATCTGCAAAGAATGATCCTCTGTATATATTTGTGGTCCATGCTCAAAATGTCTCCTTTAAAGTGTTTAGACATAATTTTGCGTCATTGGAAAAGATTGACTCCTGCTTTCGCAGATCTTATAACTGTATTGAGCTGTTGGTATTTGCAAAAGTCAGTTATACTCAAGGCTCTCATCATTGCGATAATCCATATTTATGGCGTTATGGATGAATCAATCAGCTGAACATGTGAAAACCCCAATCTTATGTGCTCCTACAGACTCAAACACATTGGGAGGCAACGCATCGATGGCATTGCTGAGAATGTTTGGTATGAAGCATTCACAAATCGATCTGCAAGAGATGAAAGAGAAAGGCGGAAACTCCAGATTGTGTTGCACTAAAAATCAAACCCGTGACTGAGGACGCTGAATAATTGACGAGGAGAATAGATTTACAAGATCTACAGCTGCAGTTCTGATCAGAGAAAACAAACAAGATGGATATGTACACAAACTGCAGCACCGTGTCCAATTGCAATGCACTCTTATATACCCATTGGCAACCATTGAGTTTAAATAGTTAAAAAGTCGTAAATACAGAGAAAGGCATGCCTAGTTCAGTTTCTAAGTCTAACCACTGAACTGGAAACCCCAACTTGCCCCAATTTGCTTTCACTTTAAGCAATGACTTACTAACACAACAAAGTCAATTAAAGGCACTGCACTTGTTGTATGTATTTATATATACGATATACTGGTACTTTCTTTTTCCATTTGCTGCAAGCTTCATATACTCTCTCACAAATACAGTGCAACACGGTTATTAGCTTAGTAATTTCAGTTTCATTTCACATTTCATTCAAACACTGAGCCAGTACAACAACTTTTTATCAAGAGGGGGTAAATGATGATTGCCGCAAATGATCCTGCTCGAAAAAAAATGTGACCGACTCATGTTACCGACACTGTGCGTTGAGACTGCTTTTTGAATTACGAGGCAATACATAAACAAGACAAAGATTCAGGAGAGCTTTATTTTCACATATACATGCTGAGGTCTTAAACAAACTTCAGATTTTGGCCCAGATTTGAGCAATACGTCAATGATACTTATTTGAACATTCCAACTACTTTCCAATTGCTTTTTTCTAATTTAAAAAAAAACACTGAAATGACGAACAACATCTTCACATGAATGTGTTTTGTAGAGCATCAACATCAGCGTCCTATATGAACATTTTGTTGATAATTTATAGTATGAAAATTAAACACCTTTCATATAGACAACTCACCCAGAATTTTCTCTGTCCATCAACTCTACTCAGCAGAAAAACCACCAGCCACACCTCAGCCTCTTCCTCTTCACCATCTTTCCTTCTACAGCCTCGGCATCTAAACGGGATCCTGTGTGTATATTACCACATGCATGCTTTATACTTTAACTTGGCTGCAGCTGTTACTGAAACTCCAAGGGGCGTGCGGTGAATGGAAGTCTGTTTGATGTCGCCATGTCAACAGCTGCACATGTGAAGAAGAGTAGGGGGTCCCACCAGAGACCCACAAAGCATGGGGTAAATATAACATGAAAGATTCATCCACTCCTATAGTCTAATTTCACATCAAAGTCTATTGTTTATGCTGTGTTTATATTTTCCGTACAAGCCAGGGAAACCACAGGGAGCACCAATCCAGGGTTATTCTCTTCTTGGAAACATGGCTCTCAATCAAAACATCACCTCACAGCTTCAATGGCAGAAGGCAGAAGATATACAGAGAATTCCAGATCTCTGTATTGTTTCAACTCGATATGTCGTGTCTACAATATATTTGTAATTTCAAGAAGACGGCTTTTACCTGGACAAAGGATGACATTTGTCTGCCGGAACTTCTCTTGGTAAAAGATGAAATCGCTCATTCTTTCCTTAACATAAGAAAAAGATGCATTTTCTTGGGGGGGCTGTCATGTTCAATCAACTTTGGTTTTCATGTATCCCAAAATCATGTTTTCTTTTACAACTTACCACTGGTAAACACCATAGACAGTAAATAATATGATAAACCTGCGATACATAATGGATAAAAAGAACACACATAAGTCTTCACATAGTGCATAGTCCATTTTTAAGGTGTATAGCGTGTGTAAGTAAGTAATATTTATTTATATAGCACATTTCATAGACCAAGGTCACACGCTCTCATTACGTTCATACATGTCATGTTCATACATTCTCCCTGTAACTGTACAGGCACAGAGGGAGCGTGCAAACTCCACACAGAAAGGTCCAGTCTGGAGGTAGAATAGAACTCAAAAGCACAAAAATCAAAAGATCCTCAAAAAAGTGAAAACTCCTCAAAGTTGTAGACTGTATGATACATAAAATACAGAAGCAAACATAACATTAAATATATGAGCATCAAGTGTTAGAAAAGTGTGTAAATGAGCCCTGATAGGATTAAACCATAGGAAAAGTCAATAAGAGCCGATCCGACCTCCAAATCTTGAGTTTTACGTCGATACATAGTTACAATCCCATTTTGATCTGTTTTGCAATAACCACTGGCCTGTAACCAAATCCAAACCTGCTGCAGTTGAGAAATCAGGTTATCTTTGACGGCCTTGTGCTCTGTCGGCTTGCATCTCTGCAGTCGTAACCTATTTACACATAATCCTGCCCTCATAGAAGTCCATGTAACCTGCGCTCTTAACCTGATTTGGTCTGCTATACTCCATGTGTGAATTTTTCCAGTGCCGGTCTGTCCCATCTCCTCTGACCTCCTAAATAAAGCTGAACAATCCATTAGCGTCAACACATGCGCACTCAAAAGCCATGACAGCTCTTAATAATCAAATTCTCTAATCTGTTAAAGCTGTAGAGGTCATTTGGACAGAGTCAACTCTGCATTACAGGTCACTCACAGTGGGGATGTAGTGTATTGTTCATTAGACATTCATTAGTTAATGTTTGAAAATGTAATGTTGTAATAGTAGTATTATGATTTGTTTTATGGCTATAAATAGCATGTAAGGTTTCTATTTGGTGGAAAATTCCCTGTTTGAGTATATGGAAAATTAAAATTATACAATTACATTTTCTTTTTAAATGAATATTTATTTGTTAAAAAAGATGGATTTTGCAAAAGTATGTTACTACTATGTTCTCTCATGTCAATTTCATCCATGTTTACTTAATTAAAAGCTCCTGTCTCAAACTTTTAATGATGTCATTGCACTACTATGCCATCACACAGAGAGCAGTTTTCAGCCTCTCTAAACATATTTATTTACCCTAAATTACTTCAGGTATTTGCTCAGACGTCTGTGTTTGCAGCAGTCATTTAATTTTTTTTAGTAAAATTACATAATTCAACTGCTTCCTCTGATGGCAATACAGGGAGTTATATGTGGACAGCATCTTTTATCTATTGCCGTTGTGTGTTGGACTCCAAAGCGGAGACAAACACGTGGTTGGATTCACAAAAATGTATATATATACATATATACACATATGCATATATACAGTCCCTTAAACCTTTCCACATTTCGCCACATTTCAGGCTTCAAACATAAAGATATAAAATTTAAATCTTTTGTCATAAATCAACAACAAGTGGGACACAATCGTGAAGTGGAACGAAATTTATTGGATAATTTAAACTTTTTTAACAAATAAAAAACTGAAAAGTGGGGCGTGCAATATTATTCGGCCCCTTTACTTTCAGTGCAGCAAACTCACTCCAGAAGTTCAGTGAGGATCTTTGAATGATCCAATGTTGTCCTAAATGACTGATGATGATAAATAGAATGCACCTGTGTGTAATCAAGTCTCCGTATAAATGCACCTGCTCTTTGATAGTCTCAGGGTTCTGTTTAAAGCGCAGAGAGAACCATGAAGACAAAGGAACACACCAGGCAGGTCCGAGATACTGTTTAAGTTTAAAGCCGGATTTGGATACAAGAAGATTTCCCAAGCTTTAAACATCTCAAGGAGCACTGTGCAAGCAATTATATTGAAATGGAAGGAGAATCAGACCACTGCAAATCTACCAAGACCCGGCCGTCCCTCCAAACTTTCATCTCAAACAAGCAGAAGACTGATCAGAGATTCAGCCAAGAGGCCCATGATCACTCTGGATGAACTGCAGATAACTACAGCTGAGGTGGGAGAGTCTGTCCATAGGACAACAATCAGTCGTGCACTGCACAAATCTGGCCTTTATGGAAGAGTGGCAAGAAGAAAGCCATTTCTCAAAGATATCCATAAAAAGTCTCGTTTAAAGTTTGCCACAAGCCACCTGGCAGACACACCAAACATGTGGAAGAAGGTGCTCTGGTCAGATGAAACCAAAATCGAACTTTTTGGCCACAATGCAAAACAATATGTTTGGCGTAAAAGGAACACAGCTCATCACCCTGAACACACCATCCCCACTATCAAACATGGTGGTGGCAGCATCATGGTTTGGGCCTGCTTTTCTTCAGCAGGGACAGGGAAGATGGCTAAAATTGATGGGAAGATGGATGAAGCCAAATACAGGACCATTCTGGAAGAAAACTTGTTGGAGTCTGCAAAAGACCTGAGACTGGGACGGAGATTTTTCTTCCAACAGGACAATGATCCAAAACATAAAGCCAAATCTACAATGGAATGGTTCACAAAAAGACGTATCCAGGTGTTAGAATGGCCAAGTCAACGTCCAGACCTGATTCCAATCGAGAATCTGTGGAAAGAGCTGAAGACTGCTATTCACAAACGCTCTCCATCCAACCTCACTGAGCTCGAGCTGTTTTGCAAGGAAGAATGAGCAAGAATTCCAGTCTCTCGATGTGCAAAACTGATACATACCCCAAGCTACTTGCAGCTGTAATTGCAGCAAAAGGTAGCGCTACAAAGTATTAGTGCAAGGGGGCCGAATAATATTGCACGCCCCACTTTTCAGTTTATTTGTTAAAAAAGTTTAAATTATCCTATAAATTTCGTTCCACTTCACGATTGTGTCCCACTTGTTGATTCTTGACAAAAAATTAAATTTTTATATCTTTATGTTTGAAGCCTGAAATGTGGCGAAATGTTGAAAGGTTCAAGGGGGCCAAATACTTTCGCAAGGCACTGTATATAAACAAACAAAAACAGACAGGTGCCTGTGGAGAAAAGAAGGTGCATGGCATGGTGGAACACGGGACAAAAAAACAAAAAGCAAAAATACAAAAAGAATAGTCGGACAAAAAACTCACAAGTTCACTGATTTGAGGCGTAATCTGGCGAGGAAGTAGACTTTAGACCAGAGCTTTATGGACAGGATGATGAGTGTATATGCCTCTCAGAAGTAGGTGACCCAGCCACCGTGAAAAGCGGAAAGGTAGTGGTGAGGCAGACCAAAAAACACAGAAATCCAACATTATACTGGAAACACGTTTTACCACATAATTATTTCTAAAATATTGGGAAATTTGGCGGTGCTTTTCACTAGATGCAAAAATAATGACAGCATCAGTCTTGTGTCTGACCCCACCACTCCACAGGCAGATGATTTGTCCTTGTATACTCTCGTTCTTTGGGCATTTCTATTCTCTACTCTACCTAATGCATTCACAAAATATTTTAGTGTAAAATAAAAGCGCCTTTGGGCCTGAAGGTCATGGGTTCAATCCCCCCACAATACCTTCTCTAACTGCTCCCATGATGTCTGCTTTGCTTTTGTTGTGTCCTTGGGCAAGACACTTAACACCACCTACCTGAAGTCCCCGCTGAAACATCATTGCCGACGGAGGGCCAGTCATCTCCCTGTGGGACTGGTGCTAAGGGCATTGGGTGGCAGCTCTGATTGTCATCTCCCCTGACCTAGAAATGGGTTAATAAAGGAGTGGAAAATGAATGAGTGTAAACTGAAAGCTGATAATGCATGTCATAAAGCCCATTCTGTTTATCAAATAATTTAATAAAAATAAAAATAAAATAATTTATAGCAACCTATATTTAAAAAATAAAATTAGAATGATGGACGAAAAGGACTCTTGTTTCTTTTGGACTTTGTCATTATAACAGGCTGAAATTATCTCGAGCAAAACCAGTGTATATAAATGGAGTTTGTCCATAGTCTGGTGTGATGGATAAGTCTTGACAGCATTATTGAAGCTTTTATTGAGTTTAGGAACAACAGGGCAGGCTGTAGTGAGAATGTGTCAGCTCGTTCATATAAAGGTATATACAGTTTCACCTCCACACCACCGTATGAAAAACTGCCATCGGATCAAACTGGGAGAATACAGTAAAGTAGTTTGACACTGTTGTCTCACCAGCTTTAATCACGGCATTCATTAAAGCCTTTCAACTCAATTCAATTACAACAGCAGTCATCTCAGAGGACTTACAAGTTGTAGATGCGGCAACAACAAATTAGAAAACAAAATGATTAGAACAGTGGAAATTCAATAACAACAAACACGTAGGAGCTATAGTGACCAATGTCCGTAAATGTTAACGTCCTGGATCATCAGACCCTTTTGCATCGGCAAGGAACCCAGTGGCAGAAAAAGAGAAACCTCATGGAGGCCTAGAGTGAGAGAGGGATCTGCTCCTATTGCTGGACAGGCCTTAGACCCAGGACTGAAATATTATGCCTTTAAGCATACTTATTGTGCTTTTTCTAATGTACTTGAAAGGTTCACTCAGGCAGAGATGGGGAAAAAGTGTTTCGGCTTATATTTTGCTGTAGGAAAGTACATAATTATCAGACGATAACAAACAATATGACATAAAGATGAGATAATGCAATTTTTTAAATAAAAATTAGAAAACATAGTAAACTCAATGAATTGCATTGTGCGTTTTTCCTCAGCCTGCCTTGTCCCTCTGAGCCTAGGACATTTTAAAATCACACAAAATGAATATTATATTCCATCTGCATTGGATTTTACAATGTCTTTTCAGTTTGTTTGAAGAGGATACCACAAGGTTTAGTTCTCTTCCCTTCACTTTTCATCTCATTGGAATCTTGAGATGAAAGATTACAACATGAAAACATGCTGCTGAAATTCAAGTGGCCATTTTCGGTCACTTGGTAACCAACTTTCGATGGCAGATAAAAGCCCCTTTTCAAGGTGCCAGTTCTGGACTAGTCCTGGTTTTGAGCCGAGTCAGTGACCATAGTTACCATAGTTACCATCGCAATGCTCTGTTTACCTGCTAGCAGTTAGCATTAGGTAGCCATTCAATAACTGTATTTCAGTTACATTAACCAGTTTTAGCATTTATTAAAAGCGAATAAGGGTATAAAAGGCAAGGCAAGTTTATTTGTATAGCACAATTCATACACAAGGCAACTCAAAGTGCTGAACAAGATAGCATTAAAATAATAAATAATTACAGAACATTAAAAAGAAAGATAAAAACATAAAATCCCTCAGTTGTATGCACAGCTAAACAGCACTGTTTTTAACCTGGTTTTAAACATTGTCAGAGAGGAGGCCTGTCTCACATCTTCAGGAAGACTGTTCCAGATTTTAGCAGCATGAATCTGAAAAGCAGCCTCCCCATGTTTAGTTCTGACTCTGGGCACTAACAGGAGCCCAGTCCCTGTGCTCCTCAGAGTCCGGGCTGGTTCATATGGGACTAACATGTCACTAATATATTTTGGTGCGAGGCCATGGAGAGACTTGTACACAAGCAGAGCTGTTTTAAAGTCTATTCTCTGAGCCACAGGAAGCCAGTGCAGAGACCTGAGGACTGGACTAATGTGGTCGTACTTCCTGGTTCTAGTCAGGACTCGAGCTGCTGCATTTTGAATGTACTGCAGCTGTTTTACAGCCTGTTTGGGCAGACCTGTGAGCAGGCCATTGCAGTAGTCTAACCTACTGGAGACAAATGCATGGATAAGAATCTCCAAGTCTGCTTTAGACACTATGTTTTTGATCCTGGCAATGTTTTTTAGATGGTAAAAAGCTGCTGATTTAATGTGGCTATTAAAATTTAAGTCTGAGTCCAGTATTACCCCTAGATTTCTGACCTCGTTTGAGGGTTTTAGGGAGAGGGACTGGAGGTGACAGATGACGCTCTCTCTTTGTTTCTGGGGACCAAAGACAATCATTTCAGTTTTGTCTGTGTTTAGCTGAAGGAAGTTGTTTTGCATCCACTCACTGATCTGTTGGATACAGTGAAGGAGTGAGTCCACTGGTCCATGTTCTCCTGCAGTCACTAAGACATAGATCTGAGTGTCGTCTGCATAGTTGTGATAGGACACTTTGTTTCTGCGTATTAACTGACCTAACGGCAGCATGTAGAGATTGAACAGAAGAGGTCCCAGGATCGACCCCTAAAACGTATATAATGCTTGGTTTGAATAAATCTGGTGGAAAACTACTCATATTTCCACCAGATTTTCTAATCTGGTATCTTTGTCCTTATGAAATAAATATGAACACACGTTGTAGGATTTCAGAGTACAATTGTCATTAATGGCTTACACAAAAATACATGAAGACAGCTGATTATTATTATTGACTTTATTACCAGGTAAAACCTTTTTTACATGCGTACATTTTTCTAAAATGATCTCTTTATCTCATTTACCAGGGACATCTTGAACCTCCTAAGTAGCTACTGGAAGACATTTTCAAAATCCGGGCTTGTAGACAGTGGCAATAAAGACACAAACAAGACTAATGTTTAGAGCAAAGTGCATTTTAAACAGACTTTCTGAAGCCGGAATGTGCATTTTAGAAAGTGATGTACTCCCCAAACACCTCTTATATCTTGCACTGCTCATGTGTCATTTAGAGAGACGGTGAGTGTCTGCAAACGGCGCTGCACTCAAAGCCCTGGCACCATCTCAAAGAGGGGCGGAAGAAATGCTTTTCATAAATTATTGTTGTGACTTTAACGGGATAATGGATTTATAGTGCACTGGAGTCTCACAAGGCTTTTGTTGTCCGTCCTGGTCCAGGTCGAGCAGGTAGAGGGTTATTTTTTAACTTGGAATACAGGAACGTTTTAGACGTTTTAAAAACTGTGTTGGAAAGTGAAGATATAGGAGCAGGTTGGTTTTCTGATTTTGAATAAAGGTTATTAAAAGTGAAACAGCAGTCGTTGATATGGGGTAAATAATTAATCAACGAACATGCATTATGCAAAATGTTTTTCAATATATTTCTTTGAGACTTTGATAACAGTGTTGAAACATGCCTAAGGATATTGTACGTATTCATGCTAGTTTCACTAATTGTCAGCAATAACTCTTCAACCTCCAAACCTCCTAAAATCAACTTTAGACTCATTCTAAGCTTTTCTGCCTTTATAAAACCAGATATAAACCTGGGGGACCCAACCCCAAAAGTGGAACAAGTTTAAACTCTAAAAACAGTTTGGTTCTATCCTTGGCTTTCCCATGCATCAGCTACTTCAGACAGGAAAGTCACTGCATGAAAAGTGTGATTTTCGTCTCTTTTCGGCCCTGTATATTACTGTGAAACTTCTGGGATTCGGCTGTTGACGGTAGTTTGTTGTCCCCTCCTCCCTCCTCCACAGGAGGCTTTAACATGTAAATGGGAATGCTGGGAGCTATACAAATGCAAATCAGGGTTGAAGGGGAGCACAACTTTGCGCGATGCTGCACAACTACTTTCAGTAGTTACTATACTAGGGCTGTCAAACGATTAATTTTGTTGTTGTTGATTAATCGCATAGTAATGGTGAGTTAACTCACGATTAATCGCATGTTTAACATTCTATTTCAAATCCACTCCAATTGAAGTTAAATGAGATTATCAAATATAATTACCAGTGTTGGGTAAGTTACTTTGAAAAAGTAATTAGTTGTTAGGATTTAAGCAGACAGAGACGGATCGTGGTGTGCCAAACTCTGGAAGTTTATTTAAGTTTCTCTCAAGTTCCACTGGTTTACTCTGTTTCTTTTCCTCAGACAGAATAAAGGCAGTACACAGTTTATATAGTCATTGTCACGTCACACATCGAAAGACATACGTGTCACAAAGAGACAGTCAAATCATAGTCATAACATGGAGTCCTTGTAGAGTCCTTGTACAGTCCTGCACGTAGGCCATATTGCTATCTAATACTAACACCCTCCCCTTTGATCACATAATCACATGTGATCACTCAAATCAATCAATCAATAAAGTGGAAAAAGAAAAAAAAAAAAAAAATCAAAAAAACAAAAAACAAAAAAAACTTTCAAAAATTATTAAAACTCATAATCATCAAATCAATATCAGTGGATTTTATCCTCTGTCCTGGGAAAAAATAAAAAACAAAAATAAAGTAAATAAACAAACAAAAAACAAATCAAAAATAAAAACAAACAAAAATAAAAACAAACAAAAACTATTGGACACACAAGAACTCAGCAGATTCAGTCAAAACACAGACAAAAACGAGCTGAGTCTCAAATTTGAAGCTAATTTCACTTTTATTACTCTATACTTTTATTCTAATGATAATTGTTCTTCACTTCACTGTATTTTCACTTTTCAATCTTAGATTGTGTACTTTACTTTCATGATTCACTATAGTTTAAAACTATTCTAATCTATTCACAAAAATGTTTGCATATTTGCTTCTATTGAGCCATATTCTTAAACATACATTTTAATCTAATAAATCTCTCTTTAGTTTTACACTCTCATTATCAGTGGCATATTATCAGTGGGATTTTGCTCCATGTCTACTCTCATTCTCAGGAATAAAACTGTGAACACAGTAAGGCAAATGGTCAACATTTACACTTCTATAGTGGTCAGTGATTTATTACTTTTTATTATCTAAAGATATTATTGTCAGGCAGTTTGGGATGAATGTACATCATTAATCAAATTAGTATTATCCTAATAGTAGCTAATTAGGTTTGGGGTTGGGGTCAGTTATTCTACAATGGTATTTGTGCTGGAAACTTCTCAATATCTAAATATCTACTATACTGTTTTTGTGCTATACACAAGTACATCAAAAATGCTTTTGAATCTCTGTTGGTTCTAATCTATCTCATTAATCTAGGCATTAATCTAGGCTACACTCATATGAACTTTTTGTATTGTCAACATTCACTCATGTGTGAAGTGAATTTGGCAGTATCTAATAAAACTGTACATAAAACTGTAATTAACTTTATCTACTTTTGAAGTAAATGCTTGTGAAATGGTCCCTTTACCATTTGATATTAGCACTGGCTACAAATAATCTCTATTTTTGAAAGCATCTATGGTTGATGCATTTATCTAATTCTATATTTCCTCTATTTTTTAACTCCAAAGCTCGGCTGCAGCTTGAGCAAAGGCATATTCCTAGTTTGTGACTTCTGTCACTTTCAATGGCTGTAACATAACTCTGATTCTAATATTATATCTGATCTATCAAAAGGATAACATTGTAGGGTACTATTTTAACTCTTACGTGGAAATATGTTTATGAACAACAAAGGAAGTCAAATTCTACTTTTTTACTACTATTTAACATCTACTAAAACGCTACAATACTCAAACTTTATCATTTTCAAAGTTTTTAACAGTTGCTCAGTCTACCAGACTAAAAAAGTCAAAGTTTTTGTCTGTCAGATGTCTGAATACTTAACATGTATATTGCATTTGGTCACAGTTGTGGTTGTAGCAATAGCATCGGCAATAGACGTTTTCATTGGCTGGTTCTTGTTCTGCAAATGGCTGTGTCCAATAGATCATCAGATGTCCAGAAGCTAGGGACAAACAAAAACAAAAGAAAGAATCATGAGTATCTCTCTCATTTAGCACTCATCAATGTATGATTTCAAAAATATAAACATCACTCCCCAGTTTTTCTCTCTCTCAGGTCCTCAGGTCCTCAGAGTCCTCTGAGGGTGAGTCTCAGTCGTCATCAGGTCAGGTCATATTTCGAGAGATGTCATCTTGGACATCAGTAGGGTCCAAGCCATGGCTCTGGTCTCTCCAGTTGGACATCAGATCTCCAGATACAATCTTTTCACTTGAAGCACATCAGGTCACTTGGGATGCACTTCTGGTCAATGGTGCAGTGTCTCAGTTCCTGTACACAGCTTGTTATGCAATAGTTACTCTCTATGGTTAAGTCACTTTGATTCTACTTTAACACAATTTCTATTCATGCTGTTGCTAATGTCTCTCAGACAAAAGCAAGCGCAGTTTCAGTTTACTTCTCTAATTTGTGTTTTTATCAGATCTAATTCTAATCAATGTAATTACTTCACACAGTACAAAATCAACAAATCAAAAGTGTCAGGACAGACGTCAATTAAGTCCATGACAATATAGAATTCAAATGAACATTTCTGGTCTCAAAAAATACTGATTCAACTAAAGATTCAAGTGATAGACAATTAAAAATGTGTTTACATTGGAGTAAACTTTTAATGCTTTTTTCTCATGTTCTGCTTTTTCATGTATCTATATGTAAATGTGAATGTGTGAGTGTATGAATGTGTATGTGTGTGTGTGTGTATGTGAATTTTGGGGTTGTGTCTCAAGACTCCTCGAACCACCTGCAGGTGTCAAAGGTCACACTGTGGTGATGCAAACCAACTGGACACACTCTCAACTCCCTCTAGGTCTCTACCTGACGCTCCACCCATCACGTCTCCAGATACCTCTCTTTCATGGCCCCGGTCTCTCTCACACCCACTCAGTTCTGCAGTGGCGTGGGGAGGGGCAAGGAGGTGGCATTTTCCTTTGCTCTTTGATCTGTGACCTGTGGCTGGGTGGGCTTTGCGCTGTCCAGTGTCCAGCAGTGACCCCTCCCACAGTGTGCCAGAGTCTGAAAAACAATCCTTGAAACAGCCAATTTAAAAAAACAATAGATATCAGTATGCGAATGAGATTGTTTTTCTCTCTGAAGTCAAAACAATTTGAGCGCTCTGGGTTTTCCCAAGCGCTATGTAAATAAAGATTACTTATTCTCTTACTAATGATGACATTTTAAAACCAGAAACTAAAGAAGTTATCAAAACAACAATTATACTCAAAACAAACAACCTTTTAAACTTTAAAACATGTATTATATACTTTTGTACTGTGTGATTAATTATCTATGCGTCCTTGGGTTTCTTGAAAGACGCCATGAAATGAAATTATGAAAAATCTCTATAAAAATGAACATTAATTTGTAAAAACATTTAAAACAAAACTTGAAATCAAACAAAAGATTTAGCTCCAGCTAAACTGGATTTGGTTCAATAAAACTCAATTGTGCGTCGGAGCTGCCTCCTCATGTCTCTGAGCAGCAGCAAGGTCACGCGTGTAGTCAAAACAAAAACAAAAGTCACCACTTGCATGTGAATTGGGTGAATTGGGTAGTTTAACTTAATAATATAATACTTTTACAGCCTAATTCCCTCTTTCTTTTTTAGACGAAGTCTACAATCATTAATCACTTTTAACAGATTCTAATTTAAATGTTTGAAAAACGGCTTTTGTAACTAAAATAAAAAATACATGAAAAAATTCTCACAAACAGCTATGAAATATATCAGAGATACAATAATGGACTCACAAAATAAGCAGCAGATTTAAAAAGAAAAGCAAAGCTTTTTGTACTAATCTTTGGGTTTCAAAAACATACTAATTCAAAACTTCTATTCCCTAATGGTGTTTAAAAACGTTTAACTGTGTCTAACACAATGTTCAAATGGCAAATTTAGCAAATTTAACGGAATAACTACTATGAAAAGCCAAAAATCCTAAAGCAGTAGCTCCCCTTTAAATCAGAGCAGCAGCTCAGCAGCAGCGAGGGCGGGGGGGTTCCTTTCACACAGACGCGCACACACAGGCAGAAAGACACAGAAGAATAACTTTCAAGATTACTTTGTTAAGCGAATATAACTTATGTTGTTCTTTATACTTTTGTCATCCAAATCTAGAAGTGATCACTTTCCACACTAGTAACAAAAGGCACTCTTTAGTGTTTAACGTTTTCCTTTTTATAATTACTTTTAATTCACCATGGTTTCTCTCAAAGGGACTTTAACCCTGAAGCTTCTTCTCAAAGGGACTTTAACCCCGAGGCTTTTCTCAAAGGGACTTTAACCCCGAGACTTTCTCAAAGGGACTTTAACCCCGAGGCTCAAAGGGACTTTAACCCCGAGACTTTCTCAAAGGGACTTTAACCCCGAGGCTCAAAGGGACTTTAACCCCGAGACTTCTTCAAAATACAATTTAGAGAGTTTGACAGACCCCAAAAAACACACCAAAATTTAGCTAATATCCAATTATGCAGACTTTACATATTAAAAAAGGTGTCTGCTTACCTTATTCTTGTCAAACCGGTTCCAAGGACTGTCCGAGAGGTCTGCCAACCTCTTTTCCGCGTCGGAATATTCAATTTAAAAAACAAAACAGAGAAAGTGAGGGAGCAAGAGCAAGCCCATCCAAAAGCGAGCCCTTTCAGCGTCCGCTGGGATTTCTCCCCTTCCAGATAACGTGCTGTCGCTCCCACACGCCGAAAAAAAAGAAACAGAGGAAATTCTCTCAAAACAATCCAGAGAATGGCACAAACCGAGCCGCGCATTCTCCACCAAATCTGTTAGGATTTAAGCAGACAGAGACGGATCGTGGTGTGCCAAACTCTGGAAGTTTATTTAAGTTTCTCTCCAGTTCCACTGTTTTACTCTGTTTCTTTCCTCAGACAGAATAAAGGCAGTACACAGTTTATATAGTCATTGTCACGTCACACATCGAAAGACATACGTGTCACAAAGAGACAGTCACATCATAGTCATAACATGGAGTCCTTGTAGAGTCCTTGTAGAGTCCTGCACGTAGGCCATATTGCTATCTAATACTAATACCCTCCCCTTTGATCACATAATCACATGTGATCACTCAATTTGATCAATCAATAAAGTGGAAAAAGAAAAAAATTCTAAAAAAAAACTTTACAAAATTATTAAAAAACAAAGAAAATGTATGCATTAAACTCATAATAATCAAATCAGTTATAGTTACTAGTTACTTCTTCCAAAAAGTAAGTGACTTACTAACTGAGTTACTCCACTATAAAAGTAACTAGTTATCAGTAAAAGTAACTATTGCGTTACTTTTTCGTTTGTCGTGGTATGAGATTTCATAACACTTTGAAGCAACTTTTGTTAAAGTTAAACTTATCATTCTATCAATGTGCAGAAGCCAGTACTTTTCCCTTGTTGTGTCTATCTGAAGGCCAAGCTACAAGCACACCGTGGAAGCTGCTGATTGGAGGTCTCCATGCCTCCGCTCTGTATAATACACTTGCATTCTCTTGTATCTGTGATCGTGTGCTTTGATCGTGCTGTCTCTACCATTGACAATAAAACATGTCTTCTGTCTGAATGAAAGACGCGATCCCAGACTTTGTCATCTTCTTCAGGTGGTGGAAGGATGCGGGCCTTGTCTGTAACATCTAGAGAACAGAAGACTTTTTTTTTTTTACACAAAAAGTGTTTTTTTTTAAGCCAAAACTGAAAAACCTCAAGAGAATGCATCTGGACCAGCACACATGGACAATCTGCACAGCCCCTGATTCCAGTCAGGCTGTGAGCTGCTGAGACATGGACAATACCAGCGTCCTCTTTTGGATGGACACCATTTGGAACAATTGGATTACACAATTTGGACATAATTTGGAACAATCTGGATTTCTGAATTTGGACATAATTTGGACTGAATTGGATTGCTGAATCTGGACACTGAAGCTGAAACGTGTGATTGAAAGACACGTCACAGAAGAATTCATGGCTCGACACAACAAATGCAGCCTGAAGAATCCAACACGGAGAAGTGGGAGAGACTGTTTTCAAAGCAATATCTGGAACCACCATCGACTGATGAAGTTTGGTATTTTACTGAAGATTGTTGACAAGTTTTATGAAAGATCTGAACATGTTTTATGAGTTTTCTGAGTTTTTGAAGTATTCCGAGTTCTGAGTTTTTTGAAGTACAGAGTTTATGAGTTTTTGAAGTATTGAGTTATGATGTTATGTTGCTGTTTATCGATCCTGATGGTCACACGTGAATGTATGACCAGAGGGGGGAATATGAGATTTCATAACACTTTGAAGCAACTTTTGTTAAAGTTAAACTCATCATTCTATCAATGTGCAGAAGCCAGTACTTTTCCCTTGTTGTGTCTATCTGAAGGCCAAGCTACAAGCACACCGTGGAAGCTGCTGATTGGAGGTCTCCATGCCTCCGCTCTGTATAATACACTTGCATTCTCTTGTATCTGTGATCGTGTGCTTTGATCGTGCTGTCTCTACCATTGACAATAAAACATGTCTTCTGTCTGAATGAAAGACGCGATCCCAGACTTTGTCATCTTCTTCAGTGGTACCGAGCTTTAGCTGGCTGTAATTTAGGATAACTTCTAAGTAGATTAATTGTTGCAACAACCCCACCCTATTTTAGTATGATATTTTAGTTTAGGGAACTGTCCTGCAGGCAAACAGGTATAAGACAGGCCAAGGTGCCATTTAATTAAATTGCATTTATTTTTATCCATTGATCAAACAAACAGATTACAAAACTTGCAATTGAAAGAGACTATTTTAAAATAATTAGTTCCCAAAGACACACACGAGCAACACTCACGCCTGACAGTCAAGAACCAGGGAGAATACAGTGCGCAGAGCGCGCCTGACAGACAAGAACCAGGGAAAATACAGTGCGCAGAGCGCTGAGTATGTGAACGGAGCAATCGCTTGCTGCTGTTATGATAATAGCTAGATCCATGCTTGCAGCCTGGCAAAGCTTGCACTCACTCACAGCCGCTAACAACAACCAGAGCGGCCACGGAGGAGGCCATCTCACACGCAGCATTCTGAGTGATATTCTTATGGATAAATGGGCGGGTCATTCGGACATGCGTTAATGCGTTAAAAACAGCCCTAATATATATACATATATACACACAAACGGCTGTTGGTGTTATCATCACTCTCTTTACACAACCAAAACTTGGGGACTTCACAAACTGAATGCGCATTTCGCGCATGCGCAAAACGCAAGGAAATACTTTGCCTGAAGTCGACGGTGGAGTCTCGTGGAACGTGAAGAGAGGACTCTTTTGAATGTACGTAAGTAAGTGTTAAGACTCGTTGTTCATTGTTATAAAGGTATAAAGCTAAAGAAGTGTGTTAAGAACGTGTATACATTCGACTATATTATCTTATAAAACTCGTGTGTTCGACCAGCTCAGCGGTGAATGCAGTGACTGTGGCCGTGTTCAGAGCCGCTCTCCCGGAGGCCTGAGAGAGCTCTGTATGGTGTATGTGGTGAATGTAGCTGTTAGTAGCTAACTGTAGCCGTGTTCAGAGCCATATTCCCGGCCCTAACTACGCGGGCCACCGCCGCAAGGAATCCCCGCTGTGATTGCTCCGTGTGTGATAACTTTCTGTGAAGCATGGAGCTGCAGGAGCATGGACGAGGCGCAGAGAGCAGACTGCTTCGAAAGAACCGAAGGAAAAGCAGTTTGGGCTCATGGCAGAGCTTGATATACGCGGAGACTGTGGACTAGAGTTCTGTGGAATATCTAACATATATCATTTGTTTTGCACTGTTCCTGTCTTTGTTTGAGCACTAAGACTTTCACTTTTATTATTGTACTTTTTCATCTCATTTGTCACTTTTGTCTTTCTGTTCATTTTTTTTGTTTTGTTTATTAAGTCCATTGCTTAATAATGTTATTGAGTGAATCTAGACCTCCTTTAAACACATTTGAGCAAAAATCATGTGATATTGTTTTATATATATATTGATTATTCTTTTTTTTGCTTACAGTTGCAGTCCGACAACAAGAAATAGTCAATTCTGCCCCATCTGTGGAAAATGTCAAAGCACGCTGGCCAGCACTTTATACAGAGAGACAGGTGTGTACACATTTTTTACATCTATGCATTTAACTTGAAGTGTTTTATGGTTTTTTTTGCAGGTCCTGGCAGAATTTAACCAGATCACCAGCTCCAAACTGGGCAATGATTTTGTTGAAGCATTGGATTTCCTAACAACACAGTTCATAAAGCTCTTTAAGACCAAAAGGGGGTCTGCTGGCTCTAAGCTTTCCAAGATTGTCCGGCACCTCGATTCCTGTGTAAGTTCATAAAGCAATAACAAAAAGAAATGATATATGATTGTGTTTGGTGTTGAAATGCACATATGTACAGCAGAGGAGATGGGGAAAGGAGAAAGGTAAGTACATCCCCCTCCATTTGTCTTGTCTGTCAGTACAGTGTTTTACTCCTATGTACAATTATGAAAAAGACACAACAAGCAGTGACACTTGTAGGTGATAACTTACTCAGTACTGCTTTAACAACCTTAACCTCCACCTGAAAAAGACATTCAAATAATACAGGGAAACGGTACAAGAAAGAAAGTGACAAAAATGAAACTAAAACTTGAAGCTTGAAATACACTTCGTTAAGGCGGGTTTATTCTGTCCAGTAGTGTGAATGACATGTAATATATTAAAGGACCGTGACTTTGCCCGGTCACAACACACTTGAAGGTAACTCTACATCTCTCAATATAACGAGTTAACTAGGGTTTGGGAATAAAGACATTTTACTTTTGTGCACAAATAACATGCATTGTTAATGCATGGAGGAAAAATGTGGGTATCCGAGCTTTAAATTCAGGAGTTTTGCTTCAGGAGGAAACACAGGAGACTCACATTTATTTCACATTCAAAATCATGAAATTACAAAGTATTATAAGTAATACATCATATTTAGATGTTTTATTTTTTTAACAGATCTTTCTCAAATGGAAATGGACACCATCACTTTCAATTGACCTCAACCCATAGTCTCCTCCTAAAGGAGAATCCTCTGTGGCAGTCACAAGGAGATCCAAACAGGACATGTGTGAGAAGGACACAGCAAAAGAGGTACTGCTGCATTTTGTATCCTAAGATTTTTGGTACAATTGTAGATTGTCATTTTACATTTTTCACGTGTTTGTAGATGGTGGAACTGCAGGAAAACCCTGGTGACCGAGAGATCCTTAAAGCTTATAATTCTGTGCGATCACTAAGTCACCGCTCTCGAAGACAACTTGTCGACCTTCTCGTCAGTGACATGAGTGAAACACATGGGTATGTTGTATCCCTCAGTTATTACTCTAAAGTTCCTTCTTACAAGTGGAAGGATATTTACTCAAAATAAAATGAAAATCACTTGAAAGACCTTTCACAATAATCACATAACAATTCAGTTTCTCTCAGCACTGTTATTGATTCCCCATTGTAAGATAAATAGTACTTATCTCTTTTATAAATGACCTAGGTAGATTTTCTCCTGTAGATTATCTCTTGGTTAGGTCCCCGTGAAAATATGTACTTGTAGAAACTATTAATTTAGCCTTTTTATGTAACCATGAAGTCCCTTGACCATGACTGTTTTTCTTTCCTTAGACAAATGCCTTCCCGAAAACAAAAAGAAAGCTATGATCTTAGAATTATCACACTTTTTTCATTGAAGGATCCATTTTCTCAAAAAGGTTATGTAAGTATTGTTAATGTATCCATGGAAATTTAATTTGGTTTACCTACACGTTTTGTGTCGGTAATGGATATGTATATGTAAGGTTAAACTGAGGGCAGGGCCGAGCCGTCCGCTCTGTTTACCATTGACCAAATGGAGAGATACAACTTCAAAGGAACCATGGGGTTCAACCACAGGAGCAGATATCCATCATGAGGATTCAAACGCCAGACGGACCCATAAAACAGCGGGATACCCATCTGGGGCCTTTTTCATGTCAACAGAGAATCTGATACGAATCAGCATTGTCACAATGCACTCCACGGACCAAGGGGTCCACCCGCGGCCCTCTGGCGCCCCCCAGTGGGTACTGGACGCCATCACACCCAAGGCGGACACTCAAAGGACATTATTCGGTGATATTATGATTGATAACCGTTACAGACCTCACATGTGTGTATCGATGTCAAAGTAATGAAATACGGTGTGTGTTTGTACATGTGTTATGATCATTTGCATCAATCCGATGTGTTTCCTTTGCAAAATGTCTGTTGTGAAGGGGTCTGTCCACAGAGAGGGGAGGCATGGACACGCCTCCCCTGGGGAAGTCAATATAAGCACCCACAAGCCATTGTACTTTCTCTTGTTTCCCCCGAATTCATCATAACAACTATCCCGTTTGGTACGTGTCCCCTACACGGCCTACGCCCGCCACCATCTCGGGCCTGTACATCCACGAGGACAGCAACCACTCTCGCTGTCGGAGACGAGGACCTTCTATCGCCACTTTCGGGCTCCTTGGACCACCCCACCACAACGCTATTCTAGACCGTGTCGTGTGTGGAACCCACGCCTGGACCCGACCTGCCGGCTTCCTCCTGCTCCCTGTTCGAACAAAGACCACGTGGACGAGACATCGCCTCCATCCTATTCTTCACTCTCATCCCCCCATCTCCATCTCCATCCTCCTCTTTCCATCAAACACATCCTCTACGCTCCTCCAAAGTAAGACTGTTCCTTGTTAAATGTGCAATTTGAATGAAATGTGTACGACTCCTACCTAAATGTGACCAGAAATCCCTTTTCGTTATATTTTTACCTTCATTTTGTAATCAATAAACCTCTTTTCTTTAACTCAATCCTATCAGAGTCGTGTTGTTAGATCTCGGACTATCCCTGGCAGATAAAACGTATTCTCTACCTTTAGATTATAAGGTTGATATCGAGGCAAAGATTTGGTTTGGTCTGTGCAGTGTGTCCCACACATTGCTGGTGCCAAAATAAATATAAAGCAGACCCACACTACCAAATTTATACTAATAAGTAATTATAATCAGCAATATAAGTAGTTACCCTACATAATGGTACCCTGTTTGTGAGATCCGCGTATATAACCTGATTTATCAACTCGTACTCTGTGAATTGACCGGTTAATACACGCTAACCCTACTGCTGCTACGCTCAAAGCGTTTCCCCCCACTCCCGCACCCCCTCTGCTCCCCTGCCCCGTTGCTATGGTGAATTCGAAAACAATTTGAGCGCCCCCGCGCCCTCGCTAGCGTATAGCGCCCCCGTGCATGCACCAGACTATTAATTTAGTCTGAACGGTTCGCAGGAGCCATCAATATGCCAAGCCAGAAAACTCATTGAGGGCGGACGTTGCGAAGAGTTCAGCTCGGAGTCGAGCGAGAAGAGGGTAAGACTAAACTGCATCGCACAGTAAGGCAAGGGAGGTTTATTTGTGTAGCACAATTCATACACAAGGCAACTCAAAGTGCTGAACAAAAGAAAGCATTAAATAATCACAGTACATCAACCAAGATAAATATAAAATCCCTCAGTTGTAGCACAGCTAAAGTGAGAGCTCCTCTCTGACAATGTTTAAAACCAGGTTAAAAACAGTTTACCTCAGTTGTAGCACAGCTAAACCAAACTGTTTTTGACCTGGTTTTAAACATTGTCAGAGAGGAGCTGTCACTTTAGCTGTGCTACAACTGAGGCATTTTATATTTATCTTTGTTAATGTACTGTGATTATTTATTTTAATGCTTTATTTTGCTCAGCACTTCGAGTTGCCTTGTGTATGAATTGTGCTAGACAAATAAACTTGCCTTGCCATCGTACTTCCTGGTTCTGGTCAGGACTTGAGCTGCTGCATTTTGAATGTACTGCAGCTGTTGTTACAGTAGTCTAACCTACTGGAGACAAATGCATGGATAGGAATCTCCAGGTCTGCTTTAGACACTATGTTTTTGATCCAGGCAATGTTTAGAATGGAAAAAGGATTTGATGTGGCTAATAATATTTACTGATTCTTTCAGCCGCTGGAATCGAGACTGAGTGTGCTAGAAAGTGACAAAGTGGAACTCCGGAAGTCCGCCACGGTAGACCTAATGTCCAATGAAGAAGAAGGCGTTGTGGACAGTGTCTCTGGGTGGATTGTGCGGTTGCCGTCTTTTCGAAAGCCGGAGTTTTCTGAACTCTGTCAAGCTGCAGTCCTGGTTAGAGGCGGTGCGGAAGTACAGAGCCACGCATATTAAGCGTCTATCTAGAACCCTGCCAAATTACAACCCCGAGGAGGCGATTGGACAGTTCAGAGTTGTAATTTTTTAATTACCTATGTGTGGGCATAAAGCTGTGTGTGTGTGTGTTTTAATAAAGCTTTCTTTGTATGAACATATTCCTGGAAAATTTTCATTTCTTCTATAAATAATACGAATATTTATATAAATATTATTACATTAATTATGAGGCAGGGTGACCAATAGTGACATATCTGCCAGCCAATCACGAGAGATAATACTTATTTGAAAGTAGTGATTTCATCCAATGGGGAGTAAGCTACCAATGGGAAGTAATCCCACGTGGGCTGGCCACGTGTGATTTTTTCAGCCAATCACGAGTTTGAAAGTAGTGGTATCCGCCAATGCTGAATAGCAGCCTGGCCAGCCGCTGCATTCATATGCTAATTAGGGCCATTAGGGCTCGGCGGCCGCAGTGTTTCGCTGCATTCATATGCAAAGTAGGGACATTAGCATGGTACGGATACGGCAGTTTGGAGGACAGAACCCAAAACCCTAACTGCGGGTTTTGAAAACTGCCTGAGATACCCGAAAAAGAGCGTGATTTCCTGCCGTTTAGGGTGACGAAAATATAACTTTTCATGCAGTGAGTGGAAAAGAGAGGACCACTGTTAGCAAATCAGCTCTCAGCCCAAAACATCAAATAGTGACCCACAGGGCTGTCTTATAATGAAAAAATATTGTTTTCTAATGAGAACAAAGCAGCATTTTATTGTCTGATTCTTCCTGTTGGGACCAAAAACGTGTTAGTTAGAAAGATAGATACTTTATTGATCCCCATAGGAGAAATTCAGGTGTCCAGTAGCAGCAAAAATAAAAATAAAAATTATCATTCTTAAAAGCTAAAAATAGTTATAATCAGCAACAGCTGATTATAACTATTTTGGAGCAGGGTGGAGCAGGGCAGGGTCACTATGAAGAGTCATGCAAATCACTGTATTGTGCAAGAGGCTTAAGCCCCATCCCATTTCTCAACCTTACCCTTAAAAAGCACCCTTGCCCTAGATTTTGTGCGTTCCCGTGTGGGTTGCAGCGTGTCCCAATACTTAGGGAGAAGAGGTGAGTGCCCTCACACCCTTCTGGAGCTCACTTGCGAGCGAGGGTGATCCCATGATGCTTTATGATAGTTGTTGGTAAAGTAGCTGTCGGGCAAAGCCGCGCCACAATGAAAGAAAACATGAAACACCCGGGCGAAAGTTTGTGCTGAACGGGAGGAAACTACGAAGTGTGTGCGAGTTTTTAAAGCGTGTGTTGGTGCTGTGTGTGGTGATGTTCGCTCCCGGAGCGGCTGCAGCGTGTGGCGTTCACTGAAATTTCAGAGACGTGGTGCATATTATTATTTCAATTTGGAGAGACGAGAAAACAAGAATGCTTTTGAGTATTTTATTGAGAGGTGGTTTGGCGCCCTAGGCCCCGGTGCGGCCTTCAGTCGGAGAGGCTCCTGCGATAGAGCGCGCACAATCCCCCGGGACCTAGGCACTGGTGGCGGCATTTGGCAGCAGGAAGCAGATTGGAGGCAGATTGGAGGCAGGGTGAAGAGGAGGAGGAGGGGAGGCGGTGGTTGCAAGGCTTCGAGAGGCCGTGAAGTGGGAGTTTCTCCACTTTTAAGCGGCTGGCCTGGCCGGCACGGATGATTGGAAGGGGGCGTTTGCTGTGCAATAGGCTGGGGATGCGAGCCGGCCTGGAGGGGGTAGCTTTTGGCTGACGTCTTCCAAATTGAATTTCCGCGAGCTGCATTTCAATTTGGAGAGACGAGAAAACAAGAATGCTTTTGAGTATTTTATTGAGAGGTGGTTTGGCGCCCTAGGCCCCGTTGCGGCCTTCAGTCGGAGAGGCTCCTGCGATAGAGCGCGCACAATCCCCAAAAGGCTGTGTGTTGATGGAGTTTTGCAGCCTGGTTTGCAGGGGACAGACGTCGTGACCGCTATCGCTATATGCTGTGACCGCTATCGCTATATACTGTGACCGCTATCGCTATATACTGTGACCGCTATTGCTATATACTGTGACCGCTATATACTGTGACCGTTTTTGCTATATACTGTGACCGCTATCGCTATATGCTGTGACCGCTATCGCTATATGCTGTGACCGCTATCGCTATATACTGTGACCGCTATCGCTATATACTGTGACCGCTATCGCTATATGCTGTGACCGCTATCGCTATATGCTGTGACCGCTATCGCTATATACTGTGACCGCTATATACTGTGACCGCTATATACTGTGACCGTTATATGCGGATACTCAGCTGCTGCCGCCACCAGGAAGTTTTGCGAGTGTTTTATGGAGATGCCAAGAGGCGCTGGGCTGCCAGAATAGTCGAAGTGTCAGGCCTGATGTATAAGGAGAGGGCCGATGATGACCAGCGGCCCAGCTGCTGGAGGGCAGAATGGGGGAGACCCAGGGACGTGGCGCACGTGGCAGCGCCTATCCGAAAGGAGTGAGCTGTGTAGAGATGGGGAGACAGGTTACAAAGCAGCAGTACAGACTTGAGTTGGGCTCTGAACCAGTTGGATGACATTGGGAGGTTATCGGGAGTGAGAAATAACGGTCCGTTGAGATCTCCTTTCCGAGAGCGGAGGCGAGTGTAATGCATCATGGATCTGTAGGGACAGGGAGAAGTGTCAGACCGAGCTATGACTATATTGCAAGCGCCTTTGCGTTTGGAATGCTTGGGGTGGAGGTTGAAGTAGTCGGGATAATAAGACAGGTCGGAGAAGGCAATGTCTTGGGATGCATTAAAGGTGGCATGGGGGTTGGTGAATTCGCTTATGCGTAAGAAGCCGTAAAAGGCGAGGAGGAAGACGCTGGACAGGAGGGCGACGGCGTACTTTGAGAGCGGGCTGGAGCTGAGTGCGGCGCAGAGCTGGTGGAGAATGGACAGTGTGATGGGGCGCCTGTGGTCCGAGGAATGCGGGGTGCAATTGTGAATGCCTTTGATGACGAGTTTGATTGATGGATCAAAGAATAGAGAGGAGAAAGCGGGGTTGTGACAGCGGGCCTGGAATTGTATCCCGGCGAGTAGAGAGCGAATGTAGGTGATTTTATAGTGGAGATTATCCGCGCAGTGAACTATGAAGGCGCAGACGGTGACAGCAGAGGGCGGAATGAGTGGAATGCAGTGGGCGTGACAGAAGCTGGAGTAGACTTTCCAAGCGAAACTGTAAGATTTCAGTGTGGAAGGTGAGAGGCCCATCTTCATGTAGGATGCAGCGGAGGAGATGAGGAGGTGAAGAGACGGAGGGCGAGGGATTCCATGCAGGGGATCTGGCATGGCAGAAGGGCAGAGGCGTCGGAACTCCTGGAATTTGAAACGAGAGAGAGTCAGCAATACAGTTAAGGTGACCAGGGACGTGACGAGCAGTGATGATAAAATTGTTCAGGACTGAGAGCCATGCGTCTAAGAAAAGACATGATTTGGGGAGAGGATGAACGACCTCTGTTGATTATTTCGACCACGTCGAGGTTGTCGCACATCACGGAAATCCTTTTCCTCTGCCACGTATGGCTCCACAGCGCGCAAGCTACGGTCACGGGATATATCTCGTGGAGCGCGGAGGAGATGCTTTGAGGGAAGGCGTCGGGCCAGGGCCCGGCGAACCACTGGTCCTGGAAAAAAAAAACCAAAACCCACGGACGGGGCTGCGTCCGTGAAGAACCGCAGGGCATCCGAGGATAGAACGACGTCACTGTAGAAAAAGGAGACACCATTCCAGCGGCTCAGCAGGCGGGACCAGAACGCCAGGTCGGAGCGGCACCCCGCGTCCAGGCAGACCGCGTCATTGAGGGAGGAGACGGAGCCAGCGAGGGAAAGGAGTCTGGAAATGAAAGAACGACCCTGAGGAATGATGCGGATGGCGTAATTAAGATGCCCGAGGAGGGAGAGCAACTGACGCTTCGAAAGTGACGGGGATGACAGGGCAGACCGGGAGGAAGCGCGGATGCGCTCGAGTTTGTCCAGCGGGAGGGAGGCCTCCATGGCGCGTGTGTCGAGGCGGATGCCGAGAAACTCCAGAGCGGTGGCGGGGCCTGTGGTCTTCTCCTCGGAGAGGGGGACTCCTAGGGCGGAGAAAGCGAGCTTGAGTTTGCGGAGAGAGCTCCCGGAGCCGTCCGAGGGTGGGTCTACCACGAGAAAGTCATCGAGGAGATGTAGGACGGAGGGGAGCCGTATATAATTAAGCAGGATCCAGCACAGCGCCTCCGCAAGATTATTAAACAGAGAGGGACTACTCCGGCAGCCAAAAGTGAGGCGCACGGCAAAGAAAAACTCTGAACGCCACTTTACCCCGAACAGGTGCCAGTGGTCGGGGTGGATGGGCAGCAGCTTGAACGCGTCCGTGATGTCGGCCTTGGAAAGCCAGGAGCCGGGGCCGAAAGTCTTTATCAGCCTGATCGCATGGTCCACGGTAGCGTACTGCAGGGAGAAGGGCGCTAGAGGGATGAGACTGTTGATGCTCGGGGTGGGCCCGGAGCGGGGACAGGAGAGGTCAAAAATAAGACGCTTCTTCCCAGAGTATTTACGGGTGGCGATGCCTAACGGGTTGGAGCGGAACATAGTGAAGGGGGGCCTGGAAAAAGGGCCGATGACGTAGCCCAGGGACACCTCCCGCGCCAGAAGCCGCGTAACGACCTGGGGCTCACGGGAAGCTGAGAGGAGGTTGCGGGACACGAGAGACGCCGAGGGGAGGGCCTCGATGCCCACGAGAAAGCCGTGGGCCAGACCAGACAGGAGGAATTGAACGAAGACCCGGTCAGGATGGAGCTCGAGCGTGCGGACGAGCCCGTGCACGGAGACCGGGGTCGAGAGGTGGGCCCTGATCAGCGCCTGGAAGAAGGCCCCTCGAAGCGGCCTTGCGGGCCGCGCCGCGGACACAGAAAGCGTGGGTGGGCCTCCCTGCACACACTGCACACGTGGAGGTAAGAGCACGGATAAAAGGAGCACACGCTCATGTTGAATTTATTACATACGGGGGGGGCGCCAGCTCCGAGCGTACGGGAAGGCGGCCCTTGGGGTCTGGACGTCTCGCCCCCGCCGTGTCCGAAGGGGATGCCCGGG
Organism: Knipowitschia caucasica; assembly: GCA_964034765.1. Taxonomy (NCBI): domain Eukaryota; kingdom Metazoa; phylum Chordata; class Actinopteri; order Gobiiformes; family Gobiidae; genus Knipowitschia; species Knipowitschia caucasica. The sequence continues at coordinate 27,319,546 of OZ035840.1, forward strand.
CAGAGGGGGGACGTGTGTCCCGAAGCGCCGCACCGGGAGCAGGAAACTACGGGGGTACCGCCGATGGACAGGAGCAGCACCTCGGTGCCCAGTGTCGCCCAGTCCACTCTGTAGTTCGCCTGGGTGATGAGGGCCGCGGCCTTGGCAGCGAAGGCCCTGTGGTAGCAATAAAAAATGCTGCCTCCGTACCGGAGGGACAGGTCCCCCATCAGACATAGGTAGGAGTCCAGCTCAGGCCTCCGCTCGGGGTACGCGGAGCATATCACGTCGCGGTAGACCCCGAAAGCGCCGAGGAATTCCCCAATGTTCAGCTCACGGGACAAACGGGGATCCGCAGTCTTCACGACCGCGGTGATGAGGTCCGAAGCGGCCACCTGCTGGTCGCACTCGGGAGAGGGAAGAATAAGGGAGACCCAGTTGACATAGCGCCCCAAAAGAATCTTGGAACGGAGGCGCGGAGACACGTTGGAGAAAGCATGAATGTAGGGCCTACCGGGCGCTAGAGCGGAGACAGCGGTGCCGAGGGAGAAGCCGGCCTCGTGGGAGTCCACGGGAAACGCCGCCGTAGGAGAGGGCACCGGGACAACGGCAGGAAAAACCGCCGGGACAGCGGCGGGAGCTTGGTACTCGACGGCACGAAGCCGCGTGGACACCGAAGCCACGGTGCGCTGGAGAGAGGAGACAGCGGACAGAATGGCGTCCGTGCGTGCGCAGAGAAGAGCGCGGTCCTGGGCCGCAGCGGAGGCGTCCACGGGACCAGCCAGGGGAGCAGCCACGGGAGGAACGACCTGAGGAGACGCCGAGGCCGCCGTAGGTGCGCCAGCGGAGCGGGGCCTACGAACGAGTGGAGGAGCCCGGGGGCCGCAGCAGAAGAGCCCGAGGATCCAGGGGAAGGCCCGGAATCCGCAAGGGGAGGCCGCGGGAGGCAGGCGCGCTTCGCCTGGGTGTGCTTCGTCTGGGTGTGCTTCGTCTTGGATTGACGTTTGCGGGGAGGGGGAACCGAATCCCGGCGGGGCGAGGTAGAGCCCGCCGACAGCTGGTCGAAGAGGCTCTGGAGCTGGAGCGACGTAGCGTCAGGGCCGGGCACGACACCCCGCGCCGCGAGGTAGGTGCGCACCGACCCTGCGTCACTGGAAGCCAGACGCACGCTCTTACGAGGGCTGGGGGGCATAGGCGAGACGTTGCGGAGGAGGATGGAAGGGGAGTCAGGCGCCGAGTCGTTAGGAGACGCGGGCGCGCGGACGGTTGGTTAAGTTTGCATGGTGGACAGGCGCGGGTAGCTAACATACACTGCAAGGCTTCGAGAGGCCGTGAAGTGGGAGTTTCTCCGCTTTTAAGCGGCTGGTCTGGCCGGCACGGATGATTGGAAGGGGGCGTTTGCTGTGCGATAGGCTGGGGATGCGAGCCGGCCTGGAGGGGGTAGCTTTTGGCTGACGTCTTCCAAATTGAATTTCCGCGAGCTGCATTATAGATCCATGATGTAGTTCATCGCTTTGACACAGTTTACTTGATCCGCGGCTGTACTCGTCTGTCTCTGTGTGGTACGTGTGTGTGTCTGTCTCTGTGTGTTTGTACATGTGTTTGTCTGTGTGCGTGTGTGTGTACATGAGTGTCTGTGTGTGTGTGTGTGCGTCTGTCTCTATGAGTGTGTGATGTGCAGTAGTTCTGTACCTAATTATAGCAAATCTTCATATGAAAGAGAATTAAAAACGTCTCATTTTAATAATTCCTTTGTTTCACAAAGTCATATCTGTGTCAGATCTAATCTGTGGTGAAATCAGACACATTGATAATGCATGGATAATGCGTGGAACACCTTTGCTGTCATTTGCATATTGTCCACTAGATCTAGGGGTGTCTCAATTCTTTGGGAGAATATCCTGTGGGATCACCTATGGGAAGGCACTTTTCTGTTGAGGGCACTCACACCTGGAGGGCCCTCAGAATTGGGACGGGACTTTGATGTGGCCATAACTGCCTGTGAAAGGCAGATCCAGTCAGCTGAGCAGGGCAAGGCCTGAATGAGTGTGCCCCAGAAAAGCTTTGTCTATGGTCGTAATTTAACCCTATATGCCCGCGTGCATCGGCGCCGATGCACGCGGGCATATAGGGTTTCATAGGGGATTCATGTTTTACAAATCGTCAATTTACTCGCGAATGGTAAAACGTAGCAACTTACTTTTTTTTCCTCTGTGAAGTACGTATTCAGGGCTTTCCGAAACTAGTTGATTTGTTTGTGCACGGAGGATAAATTACGTTTGTCTGAAAGTCCGTGTCCAAAGCGTGACCCGTGAGGTACAAACAGCTGTGAGATACAAACACACGGGGACTGCCAAAGATCGTCAGAGAGTGAGATGTCTCACTCCTCTGCGTGTATACTTGTTCTCCCACAGTTGAAACTACAGCTGCGATTGCAATAACCGGCTGAAGAGTGCGCATTATTGATAAAGACGATAATATATACCGTAAAATGACATTATGTGTATATGATGTATATAAATATATGTATTATATAAATCATTGATTTTTTTTTTTTTTTTGGCTCAGTTTCTCATGTTTTACGTTTTTTACAGCTGTGCTACAGAAGCAACCCCAGCATTATAGACAAATTGCTTCAGGAAGGGCATCAGGAGTACAGAGTTTTTTGCTTTTATAGTGGAATTTTGTAAAAAGTATAATAGTTAGAGAATCAATTTTTTTACCCATTATCCCCAAGTCCATAAATAACATTTCTATGCAGTGTAAAAAGTTGTTTATAGCATTTCATTGTGTTTTTTCAATACATTTTTGTTAAATTGATTTTCCGTTTGATTTTTTTCTTTGTCTTTATGATTCCATAATTTTTATATAATTCATATGACAGCTTTACAATATGAATATTCTAAAACCCCAGGTTGTACTGAAAAAAACAAAGTATACTGCTTGACTCTGCATCAAAAGATGACTGTTTTATGAACAATTATACACAAAGAAAACCAGGCGAGGAAAGTTCCCCAAAATGACCCATGTGCATAGAGGGTTAACATGTGAATCAATTTATGAGAATTGTCTTGGAGTGTCTAAAGCAGGGGTCTCCAACCTTTTTTGCTCTGTGAGCTGCGTTAATTTAAAAAAATCAGGCTACTTATGCTCAGAAATATTTATTTTTCCGTCATGGTTTAGAAGTTAGAGTTACCGTGGACTGAGACGAAAAGCCGCTGAACGTTGCATCGGCACACTGAACTCACAGTTCAGACAAACACATTTATGAATAAATCTTCTTAGCAGAGTTCATGACGCCACATCAACGCTGTCAAGGCTCGTGGACGAAACCAACGTTGCTTTTCAGTTAAAGTGAAAGGCGCGATCATTTGATTGACAGCTAACAGACAAACAGTGTTATTTACATAAATGGGACGGGACACCGACAGATGTGATAAAGTGATAGGCAAAATCAACCAAAATGCGAATGTTTTTTTCATGCTAATAAATGGATAACCTAGTCTTCTCTGCTAGACTCTGGAGCCTGGGGGGGGGGGGGTTTCTCTATATTAAAGCAGTGGTACCTACATTTTCCCATTTTCAACATTATTATGCATTAATAATGCATAATAATGTTGGTTGAGCCCTAAAGTAAAATTTTGAGAACTAATAAAACAAAAAATCTAAACAATTTTCTGTTTTGTTTTGCATTTTTAAGAAAGAGCCCTGTGAGACATTATTTGACTTGGATTGAGCAAATTATCTGAGCTGATCCAAACTTTAGCATTAAAAAGAAGCATGTATAAAATCTCAATTAAGAACCATGCGCCAAATGGAGTGAATATCAAACACCATCTCCTGGTTCTCATCTGAGAACCTCACTGAAAAAGTTATGTGCACCCCTGGCGATATATGAAACTGATGCATTATCGTTAACATCCATGCTACTGGTGTGACAAAGGCTTTGTAAGAGATACAATCAACTTAGATATATTTACTTATCTTCTACTGATGAGTCCAAATCATGTACACCCACATTAATAGTTGGTCCAGGAAAAAAATAAAATAATTTATTCCATAAATTATACTCATTGTAACAGTATTTTCTCCACCATGAATCGTGTGTCCAGAACCCAGTGACGTGCGGTGAGGTTGGTGATTGTTGAGCATGGATCTATAATAATCTATAAATAATCCCACCAATGGACACAGGGGGCGCCAATGGTACTGCAGACTAAATTTACGTGGTCTACCCAAAAAAAAAACCCTCCCCATACACTCCATACATTTTTCTAACAAACTAAATTCACTACTGCTGACAACAAATCTGTTCGTTGTAGCTCTGAATGATGCTGCAGCTGTCAAAAGCCGTGCATGCAGAGGACTGAGGGCTGCCGAATACAGCGGTAGTCCGCTGAACTAATCGCGGTACAACCCAAGGAGTTTTCTTCAGACTTTGAATAAAGGTAACTGTCATGTTGCTGGAGTATATATACCTGGCACATTAAAAGCACACTGTGAAAAAAAGCATGCAAAACAGCTGTGTGGGATAGTGGGAGATATACAGTACTAAATTGTAATACCCATCATATTAATTTTCTTAATTTTTCTTAATTTTCTTTATTTAGAGAAACAGGGACAGTGTACAATAAACATTAACCCCAAGGGGAGAGATGCATTGTACCAAGTTATAGCTCAAGAGCTAATTTCCACCCGTAGTCCCTGGGCAGGCTGATGTTATAGTAAAAAACATAAAAACATCATGCACACATGGATAATGGCATTTACATTGATCAAGTTCATAATAGTAAATCATAATAGTAAAAGCAAATCTTCACATGCACAACAATCAGATACAAGCTCTTATACACACCTTTCATTTACTCAGGTCTACTCTTTTAGACCTCAGAACACACATACAGACATACATCCAGTTACATGTGGATGCAAGATTGATTTGACAGGAGCCATTTCTTTACATAACATAACTGCTATTTTTCCAAGACTGTAAGACAGAGCCTCACACTCTATATTGTCTGTATTGGAGGTAAACCATGGAAACTCTTGCTTCAGTCTATTTCCATGACAGTCTTAATGACAGTCTAAGTGCTCCTATAAACCATTTCAAATCTTGCAATCACCAATAAGAGGATCCAAGCCATAATAGAAACTCTACCTTTCCGTCGCTCTTCCACCTCACTCTTACTCGAACTAATTATATTTTAATGAGAATTGTTTTTATTATTTTCTCCGGTGGATCATCCAACTTTATTTTTCAAGTGGGATTTTACATGGGTGCGAGAGATAAGATGCAAGATGAGGAGATATGAATTCCTTGATTTACTGCTTTCCTATTAAGTTGGGGCACAAATGAGTACCTACTCAATCAGAAGCACGTGATGAAATGATTAGTAAAGATTCAACCTGGAGAGACTACAAGAGACAAGTTTTAAGAGTTTTTTTCTATGCGTTTTGAGAGGTTTTATGGATTGAGTTTGTTTATTGGTTTTGCGCTTAGGCCCCGGCTGAGGCTGTGCTCTGATGCGCCTGGATGCAAATCATGATTCCCAAAAAGAGAGCTTGGCTAGCGATGTATTTGCCGTGACTTGGTTGCTGCGTTTGTGGATAGCGCATGGTGTGCGTGAATGTTTCCGAGTGCGAGCTCGGCTCCAGCGCTGAGGTGTTGGCACACGCACAAGCTCAGCTCGAGTGCACGGCATGATGTCCAAGCGCGAGCTGGGCTCTATCGCCGGGGCGTTGGCATGAGAGCCAGAGCCAGAGCCTCCCTGTATTTCGGGGAGAGGCGGCCCAGGAAGTGAGAAAAACCTTACAACTCCATTTTGTGAAACGCTGGAGCTATAGGGAAACATGTTGAGAGGTCTTTCAGGGGGATGAGCTGGTGGACAGCTTCAAGTACCGGGGTGTTGACATTATTATTAAACTGGACTGGTCTCATAACACCAACGCCCTGTACAAGAAGGGCAAAAGTCGCTTCCATCTTCTGAGGAGCAACCCACAAACTACTTGTATGAACTGTGCAAAGATGTTGCTTCTCTCACCATGAAACAATTTAGGGCTCTTGCTTTCCAAGAAGCAACCCCTCATTTAGCAGGACAAAGGTAGATGCCAAGCCTTGAACACTATCAATATAACTCACTAGTATTTTAACCATATGTGTATATATATATATATATATATATATATATATATATATATATATATATATATATATATATATATATATATATATATATATATATATATATATATATATATGTCTTTCACTCAGTATTTTCTTCATGTTATTCTTGACAATATGCATATTTTGAAATAAAGCTATTATCAATTATTGTATTTACTACAATATTGTTTTCGATATTCTCCGATATCAAATAAATAACTCATGTGTGATATCGACTTCAATAACCCTACATTTCATTAGCTCTGGGTCACAGTGAGTCTCACACACTCTGTTAGGATTGACAGCCGTGGGTCCCGCCTCCTACTCACAATTGGGTGTCTTTTTTCATTTGGATGTTAAATTTTGAAGATGTGGTTTCAGCTGTTTAAAAATATTACTAAGCTGGATTCTAGTACAGTGCTTCTCAAATATTGTGGCGTGTTGCGATGCCAGGGATTGGGCACGTCTGACCCTGGGCAACATGCTTTTTTTGCGATACTTGAATTGTGTAATTGCACATCCACTACAGTAGTTGACAGTGGCGCTCTTGTTGTCAGAGTTACAGCGTATGGTAGGTAGGAGCAGTCCTTCTCTATTAGTAGGTCGTGCCCCCCTCACTCTTTGAGGGGGAGTGCGCGTGACCACAGGGAACTCGTTTTTTTCTTTACGTCCTCGAATGAGACTCCACATCCTCCGGTGCTGCACCATTCTGATTCCCGGAGCAATTGCAGCCACTTTGTAGTGAATGACAGCTGTTCCCGCGCCCAGCGCCTGTGAAGCCGCTTTGATAACAGTGCAGTGAGCCATAACGTGACCAGCTCGGACAGGACAAGTGCGGATCTTTATGCAACCTCTGGTTGCAATGAAAACGCTGCAGCATGAAAGAAAAAAAACCCGAGCTGAATCATGTCTCCATGTGTCTCCTCCTGTAACCCTGAAACTAAAACTCACTGAATTAAAGCTGGAGTACCTGCATTTTCCCTTGCATCCATGCATGTTGGTAGTGCCCAAAAGTAAAATGAATAACACAAACAAAATAAACTACCGCAGAAGTCTTGTTCTTTATGTTGTTTTATGCATAATTAAGAAAGAACCTTGTTAGTCAATATTTGGGCTGAGAGCGGATTTTATGAGCCGATCGAAAGATGTAAGGAGGGGGGAACGGCCTGGCAGAAAATAATTGAGAAGCAATGGTCTAGTACAGTGGTTCTCAAAGTGGGGAACACGTACCACTAGGGGTACGCGGGGCTCCCTCTAGTGCAGCCATTCCCAAAGTCAGTAACACCGCGGCCCCCCTTAAAAATCTGGCGGGACCGTGCAGCCCCCCGAAATAATAACCAAGAAGTCAATGTTAAAAATAGGCTCTTCTCGTTATTTTATTGAAATGATAAAATAATTTAATGAAACGTTTTTTATTTCTTGTCTTGCGGCCCCCCTGCAATACGTGGGCCGCGGACCCCACTTTGGGAGACACTGCTCTAGTGGTACGCCAAAGAAACATATTTAACCAGGAAAGTCCCATTGAGATTATACGACGTCAATTGCGTCAACCTGTTTTTTCAATCTTTTCCTGTTCGTCTGTGTCCCCTGTATCATATAGGCCAGTGGTCCCCACGTCTCTACATTTGCTCCGGTCCCCTGAACAATACTAAAGAGTATTTTCATATATGGGCTTGCTCACACTAAAGGGCACAGAAGTGTGACAAAAGGCCAAATATTTGATTTTATTAATCCAAAGATATTTTATGTTTTTCATGTTTCCAAATACCTCCTCTGTCCTTTAGAAGTTGCTAGAACATAACTGTTTTATACATTTGACAAGTTTCCTATACCGGCCCTGTTTGTTTTATGTAACAGACTTGGTGATTCGACGGAATGAGCTTTGCTGAAGTTTGTTACGTGTTTTAGAGGTCCCCATTTGATTTAGATTATATACCTATTTTTTTTTTTTTTACATAGAGTAGAAACAAAGTGATACTTTCATATAGTCAACCAATTAAATGTGAAATCAGACCAGATTTTTTTTCTCAAGTTTAATTGTTAGAGAAAAATGGACGGAAACCATCACATCCGTTACACCTTTTTCAAGGTTTTTTTAACGATTCCTTTTTATATCAAGTGATTAACTTATGTTGTGTTAATCATGTAAATCTTGTGCGATTTCATCTGCCGCTTTTTCAGACTGAGGACATTGTATTTTCCATGTAACTGGCGTCACAGTAGCCTGGCCATAGCCATCCGTACACTCCGCTCAATCATCATTTCACTGCATGTACCGTCTCGGTCTGGTCCCTGTGTTAGCGATTACAATCGGTCGTATTTCGACCGGCTGCTCAGAAAGCGCGTTGTAGGTCGGTGCCGGTGACGTCAAGAGTTTGCGCCAAACGGGCAGGTTGTAGTTTGCAATGGCGGAGAATGCGGTAGTAAAGTAATCCGGTCTGGTTCTATAAAGAAATTGAAGCAGGAGCAAGAGGAATGTATAGCAAATGTAATCGCTGGTAAAAAATGTGGCGCTACTCCCCACGGGCTCCGTTAGCGGCAAAGGAGATGGCAAGGCTAAATGCTAACAACACACTCGGGCGCATTACATACGTCACGGAAAACTCAGAGCCAATAGTTTCAATCTGCAAAAGGAGTTAACCCCTCCCACCTGTTCACGGAGCTCAATGGAGCAAATCCAGACCTTAGTATGAAATGCAATTTGTACAAAGGTGTGGTACAACCAGGCTAGCGTCACAGTAGAATGGTCCAATCAGAGGCTGATTTGGTCGTTTAAAATGTCGCCAAAAATATATTTGTCAATGTTTCATTTTGATTTTATCCACACCATCTCTTCAATGTGTCTGTGTTTGAAATCTTTTTTCTAATCTATGATAGTAATTTTAGTTTTTGAGTTATAACCTTTTAAAGTCCAGATACTTTAATTGACTTACTGTGAACACACCCATATGCGTATTTGATAATAAAGGTGGACTTTTGCAATAAAAAGTTCCTTAGTTATGAACTTTTTTCATTATTAGCTATTAGTTAGTAACTATTTCAACGCTGCAATCGTCACACTTTTTCTGTTACAAACTGACCCGCCCCCATCGAAGAAGGGAAAAGGGAGGAAGTCTGCTGGGCCTGATGGGATAACGCCAAGGCTCCTGAAGGAATGTGCAGCGGAGTTAGCTGAGCCTCTCCATACTCAAGAGTCTTCAGACTGGATGTGTCCCTGTCCGTTGGAAAACCTCCTGCCTGGTACCCGTTCCCAAGGTAGCAAGGCCGACAGGATGCAAGGACTACAGACCAGTGGCACTAACATCTGTCATAATGAAGACTTTTGAGAGGCTAGTACTCCGACTGCTCATGCCACAGGTTGAGCAGGCTCTTGACCCCCTGCAGTTTGCCCATCGGGAGAAGATGGGAGTGGATGATGCGGGCCTCTTCATGCTCCATCGATCCATGTCCTTCCTGGATGGCCCAGGAGGTTATGTGAGGCTGATGTTCTTCGACTTCTCCAGTGCATTTAACACCATCCAACCTCTCTTACTGAGGGAGAAGATTGGAGTTGATCCCATCTTTACCAACTGGATTTACAACTACCTCACTGTGAGGTCACAGTATGTCAGGTTATGGAAGAGCGTGTCTGGAACTGTTGTGAGCAATACAGGAGCACCACAGGGTACCGTTCTGGCTCCCTTCCTCTTCGCAATTTACACTACAGACTTCGCACACAACTCTGCTAAATGCCATGTACAAAAATACTCTGACGATACCGCTGTTGTGGCATGTGTGAAGGGGGGGGATGAAGCAGAGTACAGGGAGGTGGTGGCTGCCTTCTCAGACTGGAGTGAGAGAAATGGACTGATCCTGGGCGGCACGGTGGCTGAGTGGATAGCACTCTTGCCTCTCAGCAAGAAGGTCCTGGGTTCGAATCCCGGCCGGACCAGGGCCTTTCTGAGTGGAGTTTGCATGTTCTCCCCGTGTCTGCGTAGGTTTCCTCCGGGTACTCCGGTTTCCCCTACCACTAAAAATATGTACAATAGGTCTGGCATGCGCCTCCTTGCCTGGCCTGCCAGACACTCCTCCTTTCTGTTCAAAAGAAGAACCGTCTGGACACCTCTTCCTAGCCTATCATTTCACGATTTTACCCACATCGGTCCAATCACGCACCGAGAGGCGGGACTTCCTTTCACCTTTGAGTTGCTAATAACTCCTCGTATTTTTAAGTTTTTGTTACAAAATCGACAGCAGTCGTTTACATTTGCACTAGCTGACATGCCGCCATCCCTTGTTTTGTGTTTACTGAAACGGCTTGGGTGCCGCTAGTTGCTGCGTCATATCCTGTGTGCATCTAATTGGTTGATGCAGTCTGTCAACCACGCCCACCGGGAATTCGCTGAGATCAAGCTCGTTCCCAGACTATATGTCTTTGAAAAAGCATATCGTTTGGCAGGCCAGGCAATGCGCCTCCTGTTCGGCGACCCCGCTCCCATCTCTGTGTGGAGTGAGAGGACAAGTGCCCAAAAAATAACAATTGTAAACCGCTTTGTGACTCTGGTCTGTGAAAGGCGGTATATAAATAAAGCTTACTTACTTACTTACTCAATGCGTCCAAGACCAAGAAGATGATAATCAACTCAAGCCTTTCCCATCGACCGGTCACAGTAAATGGGCAGGACATTGAAGTGGTTCAATCCCATTAATATCTGGGAGTCCACCTGGACCACAGACTGGACTGGTCAGCTCAGGCCAATGCCATCTACAAAAAAAGTCAGAGCAGACTTTTCTTTCTGAGTAGACTGAGGTCCTTTGATGTGAGCAGTCAAATGTTGCACATCTTTTACCAGTCTGTGGTAGCTAGTGCTGTGTTCTTCAGGGTTACGTGTTGGGGTGGCAGTCTGACCTTGAGAGACAGTAACCGGATTGACAGGCGGATCAAGAAGTGTGTCTCTGTGATGGGGAGATGTGTGGACTCTGTGGGAGCTGCGCTGGAGAGAAGGATGAGGGCTCTAATGCAGGGCATCCTGGGTAACTCCAGACACCCTCTGCATGACACTATGGCCGCTCAGAGGAGTAATCGCAGCAACAGGCTCCTATCGCTACGCTGCCTAACGGAACGTTTCAAAAGATCCTTTGTTCCTTCGGCTGTCAGACTGTATAACAACCTGACTAACTGTACTACAACAACAAGAAAAGAGTCTTCTGCTGCTGGACACCTGAATTTCTCCTATGGGGGATCAATAAAGTATTTATCTATCTATATAATGCTTGGATTAAAAAAAAGTGATGAAATTGTTACAATGGAATGTGTTTCCATGGAATGTCCGTATTTCTTCATCAGTCATTAATGTTTCTTTCCATGTAACATAACAAAATGTATTAACACACATACAGTATATATCGCAAAACTTAAATGCATTTTCCCGACATTTTGGTGTGTACCGCAAAGAATTATGCTTCTCCAGAGTCCGCTTAGATGCAGACTAATCAGGGGCGCAAGACCTCCCTGGAGAATTGGGACACCCTACGCACTCGCACCCATCATCGGGAACGCGCAAATGAGGGGCGCGAGGGTGGAAGTGCGAGTATTGTAACAGGGCCATATAGCCTGGGGTTTGGCTGTAGACAGTATTTTATTAAGCCAGCAGGTGGCAGCAGAACTCTCTGTCTTGGTCAAAGAGCACTGCCTGAGCACACTGAGCAGGAGAGATAGAGGTGAAGAATAGACTATATATTAACGGACAGAGTCACGCCTATCTCCGCCGTTCTAACTAGTGGGCCAAAAAATGTGCTCTACTGGAGCTATCCAAAATGGCCGCGAGTAGTCCCGCCCACAAGAAAATTGTGAAAAAACGCATCGGTGCATGCGTCAGCCGGCGCATCTCCATTCATTTGAACGAGAGACTTCAAACATTCACAGCAAGTAAACTAGAGTGGACCAAAAAAATTCACCCCCCCTCAGCATTGACACACATGTGGAACGGAGCTTTGGGCCAAGAGCCAACTTTTGGTCCATCCTGTAAAGACGTTTTTGAGAGGTCTGCCAATGCTATATGTTAGCATTGGCTAATTCTTCTTCTGGGTCCACCCCCATCGGCCCGGGGTGGTATTGCAAGCATGTCAGCGCACGTCATTTTGGCCACCCCCACTGAGGTGAAGCAGACATGGAGGAATATAGTCAGGGTAAGGCTACATTTGGAGGCAGTTTGAGCAGTAAATGTGTCTCCGGAGATGACAGACACCATGTGGAGAGTTAAAGCAGCAGACCAGCACCCCAAAAAAAGCCACAGAAAAGTGGACTATTGCTAAAACTATCACTTAGTCCCAGCGCTGGATTATAAAAAGGGTTACATACAGATTATAAAACACATAAAATTTCATAAAATTGTATGTGACTTTCAATCAGGAATTATAAAAACAGTTACATTTCAATGAGGATGTCTCAAGTGCTCTCAATCTGGATCTAAAAGCATTCAATGAAATAAGATCTTTTTCCCAGTTCTGTGCAAAAGGAACAGAGAGCAACAAAAGAATTTGATCCAAACCATATGAACCAAAATTTCTTTGTGTCAGTAAATGGCAGATAAGATGGCAGCAGACAGAGTATAGCCTTTAAACAAAAGTGCACCGGTGTCCAAACCTTCTGGTGGACAGAGAAGGCCATTCCACTCCAGAATATCATTCAAAGGTGAGTCAAGGCTTTGCAGATCGTAATGAATTGCACATTATAATTGAATCCTCATTCGAATACAGTTTTTTCCCTATATTTAAGTCGTACTGTTGAAACACTTTAAAATGTTACAATGGCTGACAATATTAAATATACTTCTTTAGGAATGAAACCTCTGCCTTGTTTTGAATGAATAATTAGGCTTACTACGCTACTGTCTAGTGTTGGTCATTTATGGTGGTACTTGGAGAGGCAAGTATTTTCTGAGGTGGTACTTGGTGTAAAAAGTTTGAGAACCACTGAACTAGTAGTCAGGGCTGGACTGGCCATCGGGCGTACCGGGCAATGCCCGAAGGGCCGATGCCCATATTTGGGCCAGCCCATCTGCCTCATACAGAAAAATATAAGTTTGTGAAAAGTGTAAATCCGTTGAGAATTGTTCGATGGGGGCACGCGTGTCCGCGGGCACCTGCTGTATGTACTCGAACGGGATTCCGCCACCTCAGTGGCCGCAGTGTTCCCGGGCAGCTGCGGCCGCTTTGTAATCGCGTCCAGCTCAGAACCGCTGGATGCGGGAACCGCTCACAACACAACACGGTGAGCGCATAGCCGCAACGTGACCATATACCCAAGACCAAAAACGCGCACAGGACCATGTGTGTCTTTGTGTAATCTGTGGAGCCAATAAATATACTGCTGCAGGAAACAGTCCGCGTCTCCCCTCTCCTCTTGAAGCGCGACTAAACGCCCTTAATTAAAGCTCAGGCACCAACATGGGGCGGCACGGTGGCTGAGTGGATAGCACTCTCGCCTCTCAGCAAGAAGGTCCTGGGTTCGAATCCCGGTCGGACCAGGGCCTTTCTGAGTGGAGTTTGCATGTTCTCCCCGTGTCTGCGTAGGTTTCCTCCGGGTACTCCGGTTTCCCCTACCACTAAAAATATGTACAATAGTTCTGGCATGTGCCTCCTGTACTGGCCCCGCTCCCATCTCTGTGTGGAGTAAGAGACAAATGCCCAAAAAATAACAATTGTAAACCGCTTTGAGACTCAGATCTGCAGTGAAAAGGCGGTTTATAAATAAAGATTACTACTACTACTATAACATTTCCATTGCATTAAAAGTTCATGTTTGAGCCCAAAAGTAAAATGTTGTGAACAAATCAAACAGATTTAGTGACAGCCAATGGCTGACATTATGCATTTCAGACTTTTTTGACCAATTCTCATCCCTGTAACAAACAATAGTGTTGTCTGTGTCCACCTCCCTCACTCTGAGACATGTTTATTACTCTCTTGTAATGTAGACTATTGCACTTTATGTTATTTTTGAAACTGCATACATCCTGATCCTCTACAGTATTTGCTTCCACAAACTGTATAAACCAGGGGTCGGCAACCTGCGGCTCTTTAGTGCTCCTCGAGTGGCTCCTGGAGCCTTTCCAAAAATGTCTGAAAATTAAATGGAAGGGTTATATTTTATTTCTAGTTTGAATGTGGTTTCTGTAGGAGGAAAAACATTCTTAACGTTTTCAAATGCTGTAAAAGTGTGCGTAAGTAATATTCAATTTCAAAATTTCTGTCAACATAGTGCGTCATATCCGGTGACACGGCCCTGCGCATGGATCATAGATCTCAAAGCGTGTGTGGGCGGCACGGTGGCTGAGTGGATAGCACTCTCGCTTCTCAGCAAGAAGGTACAGGGTTCGAATTCCGGTCGGAACAGGGCCTTTCTGAGTGGACTGTATCGCCAGTGTGTTCTGCGACTCGCTTCCGTCATCACCGAGTGTGGAATGATTGGAACAATATCTGACCTCCGAACATTGTAAAGCGCTTTGGGTGACCTTGGTCTGTAAAATGCGCTATATAAATAAACAATACTTACTTACTTACTAAGAATCCCTGGTTCTCCTCAGGGATGTATTTTGAGTCCTTTGATTTTCACTTTGTACACTCACGATTGTGTGTCCTCCTCTGACTCAAACTTGATCATCAAATATGCTGATGACACCACCATCATCGGTCTCATCAGTGACAATGATGAATCCTCTTATAGAGCAGAGATACAAAATGTGGTTCAGTGGAGTAAGACTAACAACCTCCAGTTGAACGCATCGAAAACATGTGAACTGGTCTACGACTTCAGTCGCAATAGTTCTCATTTGCCTGTCGTAATCGACAACTCCCAGGTGCAGATCGTAGAGGAGTGCAAGTTTCTGGGTTTAACTCTGTCTAACGACCTGAAATGGGTTAAAAACACTGACCGAGTCGTTAAGAAAGCTTGTCAGCGTCTCTACTTTCTGCGTAAACTTAGAGAATTTACCACTAACTCTAAGATTCTGCTTAACTTTTATCGCTGCACCATTGAGAGTTTACTTGTTGGTTCTGTGTCTGTGTGGTTTGGAAACATCACAGATAAAGAAAAGAGAGCTTTAAACAAGGTGCTCCGCTCTGCAGAGAGGACCGTGGGCTGTGAGCTTCCTGTTCTGGAGGTTCTTTATAAATCCAGACTTTTAAACAAAGCTCTTAGGATTGTTAATGACTCTTCTGGCCACCCTGGGAAATCCATGTTCCAGCTTCTTCCCTCTGGCAGAAGATATCACTCTCTGAGATGCAGGACATCTCGTTACGCTAACAGTTTTTATCCACACCAGTGTGAACAGAGCACTTTAATGATTTGCACTTGCTTTTAAAATGTTTTAGTCGATCGATCTCACAGTGACACTTGTTTACTGTTTTATTTGTTTTATTTCTGTCTTTTAATGTTGTTTTATGTCTGTATTTGTCTGTGCACACTGGAGACTTTTTGCTAATGTATTCCAATGTGGTGTTTTTACTGCAAATGGCAAATAAACTGAATCTGATTATCTATGAAAACAAAATACATTTGAAAGTAAATTTTAGAATCTCAAATTATATCTGATTTGAGAGCTAATTGGTTGAGTGTTGTCCTCTATTTTTCCCTTTTCTGTCTGACAAATGATGATCGGCTTTGCTGAATGCCAAAATACATTGTATTTTAAAACTAGCAATAGAACAAACTTTTTTGAGAGTGATAATTAGTTACATCAAATACATGAAGAAAAATATTGTAAAATGTGTTTGTGTTTTGACAGTTAGGTACCCCAGCTTTAAGCAAAAAGGTCATAATTTTGTATCATATAAATGATTCTAAACTCTGAACATGCAGATACAATACAATACAATTTACAATACAATACAATTTATTCTTGTATAGCCCTAGGTCACAACAGAAGTCATCTCAGAGGACTTTACAAAACCATTGAAATCACCAACACAGGTCAGAGAATCAACAGTTAAAACACATGAAGAATATAAAGCACACACAGAAGAAAATGTCCATACATGTTGTAGAATGCTAAAGTGTCCTGATCATCACCAATCCTTTCTGTTGGACACTAACTGTCCAACAAGACCCTCCTGCATCGACAAGGAAAAACTCTTAAAAAACCCAGTGGGAAAACGTGAGAAACCTTGGAGGAGAACTAGGGAAACCCACAGGGAGGGAGACCCATATGAGAAAGGGATCCGCTCCTCCGGACGGACAGGCTAATGATACATGTTTAATCAACTTTACCATGGTCTTTTTTGCCAAGCCAGCAAAAACTCTAGCATGAGGTTTAAACAGCTTAAAAAGAACAGTCATTACACGCAGAAACACACACACAGGCACACACAGACCACAACACTCTCTGACCCTACACCTCTCTCCCACTACTTGCCCACTACCTAGTCTCTTCCCTCCATAAGCTAATATTTTTTCTTTTAATGGAATCATGTTTGAAAATGGTTTAAATATTCTGTTTATCCATTCCAAAGAGTAGCTCCATAAAATATTTTAAAACATCTATGTATCCCAGTGTTTGTTGTAGAGCAGAAGCGATGAAGGATGGCTGAAGATGCTAAATGCTTTGGACTTGGGAGAGTCTGGAATCTGCCTGTCCTCATTGGCTCCAAAAGCACATGGAAATTTAATTGAGCAGCTCTGCAGTGGAAAGAGACAGAAACTTGTGGGTAAAAATATTAGTGAGGGGAAGACAGAACAGCCAGCATCCAAACCGCAGACCGCAGCCATAAAATTGACTGCGAGTGAGTGTGTGTGCGTGTGGGTGGGTGTGAGTTTGTGTGTGCGTGTATGAGCGTGTGTGTGCATGTGCTGAGGATGACACTAAAGCAAAGGGCAGCACAAAGGCGCTTTATAGTTTGAGGAGTATTGACTGAATGTTCTGTGAAAAATATCCGAGGATTTTTAAAGGCTAGATGATGTTGGCTGAAAATAAGTGCGGAAATAAAATCCAAAGATCAGTAAAGATCAGTTAATTTGTTTTCTCTTGATCATTGTTTAATACTCTGATACATTGATTGGTAAGGGCCTATTTAGAGACTGGTTATAATACTCAAACTCTAGAATTTCTCAGCTCATACAATCTCGGTTCATAACGCGACCTTTTTCTGAATCTATGTGTAGCTTCGATCTGTCCCTGGGATTTTGTCACTCTCTAGTGGCAGCTTGAGAGATTTTGTCAGCAAATGCAACAACCTGTGATGTATTTGCATAACACCTGTCCAGCATAAAGACAGTCAGCTTACCCCGAAGAGGAGGATGGCAGCAGGGATAGGCATATTCAGATTCAGATTCATTTATTTGCCATTTGCAGTAAAACCACATTGGAAAAACTGTGCAAGACTACCCCAGTGTGCACCAGACGACACACACCAGAGCTCTAGCCACTGCGCCATCTTTACGGCGCCATGCGACAAACAGTAGAATAAACAGCAGAGAGCAGTAACATACACACATATTTCAAACAAACATGGGAGAGACACAGTACATGTGGAAAACATGCAGATCTTTATGAAGGGAAGTCATCACTCTGGCCCGCCTCGTCCAATATAGCGCGTCAGAGGGGAGTGTGGGTGGGGGAGGTGGAGGGGAAGACCACCATAGACTGAAAAGAGAGGGAGGCAGACATGTAGAAGGGGGGGGGGGACTGTAACTGGTGTTCTGGGTTGTGAGTCTGAGTTAGATAGAGTCCAGTGTCGGCCTTGAGTAGCCGATGTAGCAGTGTGGGTGGTGGAATGTGAAGGACAAAGATCGCGCAGGTGCCTGCAAACATTGGAGACAAAACAACACATGTGTTGTGGGAAATTTGTATAAGCACTTCAGCTGATCAATGAAAGGCAGTGTAAACTAAAGCCAATATGTCCAAATTATACTGGAACTGGACCCCTCCGTTCACCGTTATCCGGAGTTGACCACGTCAGTACGAGGTTCAACCGTGAGGCCCAAGTCCTTCAATCAATCCTTCCAAGCATTTAAGTCCATCCAAAGATCTCACTCCCAGATCTGAAAGGGAATGTTCGATCCGACTCACACCCCGTTGTGTCCCCACTGTGCCCTCGACCACGACTCTGGCCAACTCGCGGAAACTCTCCTTGTTTTCCGCGGACAGCCGCTCGTAAATCTTCTGAGTGGACAGCCCTCCAACTTTGCGGTAGATCAAGCCAACTCCAAATCCAATCAGGAGGAACCCTGCTACCATAAATCCAAAAATGTATACTGTATATCCTCAATGTCCTCGATGGACAGTCCCGACAGACAAACGGGGTGCCACTTTTGCCAGTTGTCAAAATCGTACCCAGCAGCCGCCGTACCATCCGGACAAACGGCATCTCCAGAACCGCCTTTACGTGATGAAAAAATAGTATCAATTGCGTTGAGGGACCAGTTGATTAATTCCATCATTTTTCAAGTTGTATACAGGCAGAAGTCTAGGAAAAAAGACAATCAGGGCAAGCAGAGCAGGAGCAGGGGAGAGAAACGTCTGACCTCGAGGAGAGCAGGAGGAGGGATAGGAGGGACGATTGACAGCTTAGGCCAGGGGTCCACCCCCGCTTAGACTTAGATTTGGCTGCGCCAGGGATTTGGCTGTCAGGCAAAAAGATGCCACAAATCCTGTGTCTTCAGCTGGGTTTGTCGTCATGCAGCGACAGCGACACGTGTGGCCTGCCTCGCACTCCCCGGGAAGGACCGTGATAAATATAGCAGCTTACAAAAAGGCCACCACTCATGGTGCTTCGACTGGTTCTGAATCGTCAGGTTCCGGAACTGAACCTTACTTCCAGAGTACCAAGAGAGCATGGAGAGGATGTTCCCCCCAGGCAGTGAGTTCAAAATTGAGTTGTGAGGTTTTTGTGACTTCTTATAGGCCACCTCCTCCCTGAATGCAGGGGGCAAGGGTCTTACATTTCAAGACATGCCAAGAACAAAAAGGGAACAGTGGTTTTGTGGATAAGTCTCCATTTTAAAACACAATACAAAAGAGAGGGGGAGAGGCTCTGCCATGTTTACTCTTGTTAGACATTTTGGAAAAAGGATAATTTCCATTCCCCCTACACTTCCACAAAGAGTACATGTCCCGGGAAGTCCCTCCGGTTTTCCGTGGTAGGGGGGTGCTTTGAGGATTGCCGTCTCCCGTTCCATCCTGGCGGTGGTGCCTGAAAGTGCGGGAGCCAGATGTTATCCGGGCATGGCGCTCGGTCCGCCTTGGCCCATTCCGGATCGTCCCGGCGCTCCTCACGCCCCGTTCTGGGACACAGGCTCATGGTTTGGAGGCAAAAAGGGGGGAAACTGTCAAGCCTCGGCCTCCCTTCCTCGAGGCTTGCTACTTTTCAGGGAGGGCGGGCCACATCCACTACCAAGGCGTACGAGATTCGCTGGAAACTTTTTGCCTCTGGGTGCGTGGACAGGGGCTTGGACCCTATGTTGAGTTCGATTCTCCAGTCCTTGCACGAGTGGTGTAGGGCAAACGCAACTCTTGGTTTATTTTTGGCGGCCATTCTCACTGGGCATGTGGGGTTTGGCCGCTACTGTGTGCGTAGCTAATCCTTGGAGAAGCGCTTCCTCCAAGGGGCCTGCCGGCTCCGTCTTGGGATCTTTGGGTTGTCTTGTCTGGCCTCCGTTCAAACCTTTGGACAATGCCTGTTTGTCTTACAAAACAGCATTGCTATTTGGACATGGCCTCAGGGATCAGATCAGTTGTCGTGGGTTTGGCACCAGGAATCAGTGTACTCGTGGACCTCCGTCTTTTGCCGCTTCCAAGTTTCTCCCTCATATCCAAAAAGCCGGTCTTACTTACTTACAAATATTAACCCAGTCAAGGTGACTCTTGGCTAATCTAGAGTTGAGTTTTTATTTTTGTCATTGAAGGCGCTATTCCCGTTTTTTTTTCAGTTTGAATGTTTAGCACCAACTCGCTCGCAGGCTTGCCATTTTGAGAAACTCTCCTACTCTCCCCTACGCTCTCCTCCCACGGAGCCATCTAGTTTTATTTGCGATCTGATACTTATGCAAACATTAGCATCAGTGCAACTTCATCACTGATGAAATAGTACAAAAGCAACACACTGCTAACAAAATTTATAACTGAAAGATTACTGCTAGTTTCGCGTCCAAATGTAGTCTGAGCATAGGGCTCTCTCCAGTGAGGATACAACGTAAGCTAGCTATATTCACCCGGGCTTTTTTTCTTTCTGGATAATTTTTTCTCCTCCTCACTTTTGCGTTGTTTGGGCTGTTTTTCTGTGTGTGCAATTACAGCCTTGCTGCTGTGTTTACCTCATAGACGACCTGAGCTGCGGACAGACTGTAAATATTAGCTGCAGACACTAGAGGAGGCGGCCCGTATGTAACAGCTGCCCCTCGTTGTCGGAGTGGAGGAGAGCAAGCGTCACGCCAGATTTCTACTCCGCAATTTTTACGGCCTGAATTCATACCCAAGCTGAATCAATAGGCTCAAGTTTTCAATTAAATACGGGTTTTAATACAACTTGTATGTAGTAATACACATATTTGTATGACCTCATTGGAAAATAAATTAGGTATAGTTCATTTAAATATGTTTTTGTTTCTATCCGATGGTATGATAGGTAATGCACTTGTTGTCAAGAGTCCCACAAAAAATTCAACCACACTGAAATTAAACATTCCTTGCACACCACAAAGATTTTTTCACGAAGAAGATTGTAAGAAGTACGGCCCATGAGAGGAGAGTCTGTTCATATGTTCATATTTATACCAATCTCACTCCCTTCCCATCCACTTGTGCTTCAAGGAAATAGAAAGGAATAGAAAATCTCTCATCTGCACCATCAGCAGGAGCAGGAACCGGGCTGCTCTCCGTCACTCTGACAGGACACGTGCAATGCTCCAGCCACACATGAAGATATACTAGGAGCAACCTATACATTTATTCAAAAAATTATGCTTATGTGAAGTCATAAAAAGTCCGCAAAGAGGCTAGTAAATCTTCTCTCCAATATAAGGTTGGCGCATAGAAGAAAGGATACTTCAACTGGAGCTTCAATTGTAATTGATAGGAGTAATAGTTATCATGTGGAAGTATAGCTGTAGTAGTAGCACAACAACACTGAAACAAATATTCCACCTGGCATTTATGATTTGAGTATATTTACTCATTTATACACTTTCAGAGCCTGCCGATACTTATCTAGGAGACAGGGGACTTTCAATTTGATAGATTTGGTAGAATATCTTTCTAAACAATATTAAGATTCAGGCCCCGACTCCACTGGCTGCGTAAAACGTACTACGTATCTGTCCAAACGTGTCCGTTTCATCTCCCTTTGCGATTTCTCCATGAACGACATGCGTCCTTATGACGGGTGTAGGGAGCAGTGCGTCCACGCAGGGAGCAACAAATGCAGACGGACGAAATAGAAACAATCCTTTTTTTCACGTGTGTATGTATTTCCAAAGGAAAAATATATTTACTAAATTCTTATACATGTATTGATATATGCTTGTAGTCCTTGGTTTTAAGCGTTCTTTAATGACAATTATTACGAAAAAATGTATTGTAAGTGTATTTTTTTTCATGTATAAAATTGAAATAATTTTTTCCTGATAGAAAATCTGCAGTTTATTTTTTGCTTAATGTCAATATTGACTCGCTTTCAAAATAGACTGGATATGTTGGAGTTCTTTTATCTCTCCACCCCTTTTCACCAATTGCTTAGTCACGTGGCTATGATCTATTCGAAGCACGGCACTATTGAAGCATCAAGGATGTTGCGATAGATGAGGCAAAACTTATTGAAAGAGTCAAAGAATTCCCTGAATTGTACGACACTAGCAATAGTAACTTCAAAGACACAAGGAAGAAAGACAAGGCTTGGGACGTGATTTCTTCAATGATGGGATTCAGAAGTAAGTATTGTTTGTCATCGTATGAAAAAAAAAAATGGACCCAAAAAAATTAAGGCTGAGTTTACACGGAGACAATGTGGCAGTAAAACGGTATAGTTGGATGTCGGTTGCTACCAACCGTTCATACGAAGACTGTGTTCCAGGGGGGTGACAACTCCCCTGGAGTGGGACAACTCAGAAACGCTGCACAGCTGGGGCTCTCTATCACACCCGCGAGAGGGAAAAAGGTGTGAAATCCCCCTCTGCTCTGACCACCGCCTCCGCGCTGCTCCCCGCATGTAAATTTGGACATGCGCAGTAGCGGAGAACAAACATAAACAACAATGGCGGCGGTCGCACTAACTAGCTTCGTGGGCTTCCAGCGCTGCACAGAGGATAATTCTACACCTTCGTTCGTCCAAACGAGACCACGCAAAGCTCTAAGTTCAGTTTCCATTTTCACAGCTGCTGTTAAAATGCAGAATGATGTTGGTACGTTCTGAGGGTCTGGCACAGGAAGTGAGTACACTCGGTCGTGTTGTAAAGTTTCTCTGCCCACTTCTGGCCGGGCGCTAGAACGACATCGTTTTTCAACCTCATGTGAACGCTGAGAAATTTGCATTAGGAGCCTGGTCGTTTCTGTTAATAGCCTGGAAACGTCTGCGCAGCGTCTCAGTATAAACAGGGCCTAAATGACATGGTGAACCATGCCATTTTTTTGTTTCCCCATGTGTAAACCAATACAAATATATTACTACTACACGCTGCTGCAGCCAGTGTGGCCACTATTCCGTTTTACGCATATCTGACGGGCAGCAGCCTACGTAAACGGAGACGCAGCCGGTGGAGTCCAGCACAAAGAGATTCTTTATTTGTCCTACGGTGGGGACATTTCAGTCTTGCATCACAAGAGGTGCACACAACACAAGATATAATTGTGAACCCTAATATTAGAACAAGCATACAATGTATCGTTTTACATAAAAAAAAAAAAATCCATTTCACTCATTGGGAAAAAATGCTTCTTCTCTTCCCTGTCTAAAACCCGAACAACTTTTGTTTGCTCCATTGATGTCCAACATATGAAGCTCACAACTTTGGGAAGTAAAGGTCCATTAATTTCTATTATTCTACTACATACCATAGCATAATAGCAGTTTGAAGGCTCAATTACTTCTAGTACATGTGCTGAGGTTATAGCTATATTATGTTCCATTTCCCACATAAACGTATTGCAGTCATTATTCACACAAGCACTTGTCATTGCCAGTTACCAAAGCAGAATACTGATTTTTCATAGTCTGTGACATTTGGATGTTGAGTCTCCCGTTGAAATGTATTTTGAGGCAGTTTAAGAGGAAATATATACACTTTGAGGACTGCGGCAGGTCTGTCCCATATCACCCACAATATTTAACCATAGCATAAATTCCCAGTTTAAAACTCCAATACAAATCTGTGATACATGTTATGCAGCTTAGCAAATACAACATCGAAGGCATGTTTTTTCTATGTATTTTACCTCATCCACTCTTTACATTGCACATTTAAACATAATTTAGAAGCCAAATACTCCCTCTCCCCATCTACATCCACCCACACACACACACTCTTCTCTTGAGACTTCTAAATTAGGCCTGTATTCTGCATTTCCTCCTGTTTCCCATAACAGCGCACTTTAATAAAACCATCACAAACAACAATAAGACCAAGTTAATTGTAATTCAAGCCATTCTCTGCAGACTGGATATGCATAATGATATTACATGGTGATTACCCTGGTGCAATAAAACTTTCCATTTGGAGCTGCACTTACATAAGCCTGTGTTTGCAGTCTTCTGTGGACAAAGTAACTGCATGTAAAGATGGAAATTATGCAACAAGGTCATAAAGTCAGTCGTGGTGTTTATCACAATATAAATGGAATCAATGCCTTCTGTATGTGGGGTAGTGAAAAATGGGGGAAAAGATGCATTCATGATGAAAACGAGAAAATATTCAGTCCATGTGTAAATTCATCTCTGTATCTCATCTCCAAGGCTTAGCAATTTCTTTTAATAAGATAAAGTGTGTAAAAAAAGCTAATACTGCTTAATCAGCTAGTACTAGCTGAGGAGAGGCCTTGTGCTTAGCTCAACGAGAGTTCAAAGTCCGAATAATCTTATTACCTTAAAGGGAGTGAAGCCTAAAGATTTATTAAATTGCACGTTTCTGAGGGGTCTGATTTTTTTCCCTCCGAGCAGGATAAGGGGAGAAAGAGCAGGCTCCATCTGTGGCATGGCACCTCCCACAGCTGATCACTGGCACAAAAATTGTCATTTTAATCAACATGTTGGCTACAATTGCAATAGCAGATGTATTTTGAACTTCAAAACCCTACAAGCTGTATGTCATTTTAAGGCTTTTTTTCTCATCTACACATATACAAGTGTAAACAATATCAGACTTTACATCAAAGAGATACAACTCATAATATGGGCATAAAATAAATCACGTTCGTGTACATTTTTTACCTTTGGTCTTGTGCTGCATAAATAAATTAGACGTCCTCCATGCTTGCTATGGCTCATTTATTCCGTAAATGTCCATGGGGAAAGAATATATATTTTTTCCAAAGTATCCATTCTCCATTCTGGAGAAATAATCCAATAATGTGCATTTATCTTTAGCAAAAAAAAAACCTTCTAAAACAACTCACAGGCTAATGTTATACAGTCCGCAAAGTATAGCCTTTGTTTTTACCCCAAAGACAGGGTACGCTCGTGTTCCCCAACTGGTTAGCTACAAAATGAGACCTTTCCCGAGGAGATATGTGTCGGTGTTCGTCTGCAACACCAACACGTATCTCCAAAAGGTGGCCGCGGATTTTGTGCATGGTCAGTCTGTTTGTGTTGTTAGCCAGACGGCTAGAGAAGTTCTTTTGCCGAACGATTGACATGTCTACGTAGCTAATAGCGAACTATCTAAATGACGTCACTATGACACGCCCCCGCCGCCTGTCAACATGTCTCGGACAAACACTTCCGAAATGAATCAAATACCGCTTGTCACTTTAGACGAAAATGAAATACCAGGGGCAAAATTCCACCATCAAACCATCAGGGATCATAGTTTAGACCAATTAAAACGTTGGCTTGAATGTCGTGGTCTTCCAGTAACTGGTAGAAAGTTTGAGTTGATAAAAAGGTAATGGTGAGGATTATGCTAAATTATCTTATTTAAATTCAATGCTAGCGCCTTCTTTGTTTGTTTTGCTGTGATTAACTTCCATTTATCAAGTTTTTTTTGTTGCACTGTCTACTTTGTAATTACAGTGCCTTGCGAAAGTATTCGGCCCCCTTGAACCTTTCAACATTTCGCCACATTTCAGGCTTCAAACATAAAGATAAAAAAATATTTTTTTTTGTCAAGAATCAACAAGAAGTGGGACACAATCGTGAAGTGGAACGAAATTTATTGGATAATTTAAAAAATGTCCTCCTGTGGACTCACCACCTGCAGAGGGTCAGTGAGGGGCTGGTGCTATGAGACTTGGGTGGCATCTCTGACTGCCACCCCCCTGACCCAGAAATGGATTAAAGGGTAGAAAATGGATGGATGGATGGATGGAATTTAAAAAATGTTAATTAAAAATATGAAAAGTGGGGCGTGCAATATTATTCGGCCCCCTTGCGCTAATACTTTGTAGCGCCACCTTTTGCTGCAATTACAGTTGCAAGTCGCTTGGGGTATGTCTATCAGTTTTGCACATCGAGAGACTGGAATTCTTGCCCATTCTTCCTTTAAAAACAGCTCGAGCTCAGTGAGGTTGGATGGAGAGCGTTTGTGAACAGCAGTCTTCAGCTCTTTCCACAGATTCTCGATTGGATTCAGGTCTGGACTTTGACTTAGCCATTCTAACACCTGGATACGTCTATTTGTGAACCATTCCATTGTAGATTTGGCTTTATGTTTTGGATCATTGTCCTGTTGGAAGATAAATCTCCGTCCCAGTCTCAGGTCTTTTGCAGACTCCAACAGGTTTTCTTCCAGAATGGTCCTGTATTTGGCTCCATCCATCTTCACATCAATTTTAGCCATCTTCCCTGTCCCTGCTGAAGAAAAGCAGGCCCAAACTATGACGCTGCCACCACCATGTTTGACAGTGGGGATGGTGTGTTCAGGGTGATGAGCTGTGTTGCTTTTACGCCAAACATATCGTTTTGCATTGTGGCCAAAAAGTTTGATTTTGGTTTCATCTGACCAGAGCACCTTCTTCCACATGTTTGGTGTGTCTCCCAGGTGGCTTGTGGCAAACTTTAAACGAGATTTATATGGATATCTTTGAGAAATGGCTTTCTTCTTACAACTCTTCCATAAAGGCCACATTTGTGCAGTGCACGACTGATTGTTGTCCTATGGACAGACTCTCCCACCTCAGCTGTAGTTATCTGCAGTTCATCCAGAGTGATCATGGGCCTCTTGGCTGGATCTCTGATCAGTCTTCTCCTTGTTTGAGATGAAAGTTTGGAGGGACGGCCGGGTCTTGGTAGATTTGCAGTGGTCTAATACTCCTTCCATTTCAATATAATTGCTTGCACAGTGCTCCTTGAGATGTTTAAAGCTTGGGAAATCTTTTTGTATCCAAATCCGGCTTTAAACTTCTCCACAACAGTATCTCTGACCTGCCTGGTGTGTTCCTTTGTCTTCATGGTTCTCTCTGCACTTTAAACAGAACCCTGCAACTATCAAAGAGCAGGTGCATTTATACAGAGACTTGATTACACACAGGTGCATTCTATTTATCACCATCAGTCATTTAGGACAACATTGGATCATTCAAAGATCCTCACTGAACTTCTGGAGTGAGTTTGCTGCACTGAAAGTAAAGGGGCCGAATAATATTGCACGCCCCACTTTCCAGTTTTTTATCTGTTAAAAGTTTAAATTATCCAATACACTTCGTTCCACTTTATATCTTTATGTTTGAAGCCTGAAATGCGGCAAAATGTTGAAAGCTTCAAGGGGGCTGAATACTTTCGCAAGGCACTGTAGTTTGATCATTAGTTAGCTACTGTCAGCCGATATTATAATAGATCCATGGGGTCACAACGGGCTACGCCACTACTGTCTCAGAGAGAGAAACTATCGGAGCTAGCCACTCTCAATAAACACAAATGACAATCAATCAACACATTTAAATGTTAATGGGAGAATGTATTATACATACATTCATAACATACGTGTACAGAGGTTTTCAGAATTTTCTGTTAAGGTTTTCACGACAAAAATACTTTTTTAATGCGACTAAAGCAATCGCTTTTGAAGTAGGTGAACTATCCTCACTGTTACTCGCCTGCCACGGGAAAACATTTGGGAACTATTTTCTTTGCACTCATTAAATAAACCTTTTGGCATTAATAAAAGCGACTGAAGTTTATTTTGTGTGTTCAGTTGGTACAAAGCCGTATAATAAGCCGACCCTGACGCGCTTCGTCTGTACTTATTATCCGAAAGTCACAAAGTTGAAAAAATCCCTCTCATCTTTCTTCAGGTGTGAGAATTGTATACTTTCTGGATTAAGACAAACAATACTAATATGGATTGATGGGGGTAGAGGGTATAAAGAGAAAGTTTGTGCTAACTACATTCAGAAGAGCTCAGACAGACCTGATACAGCGGTCCAGGTCCAGTCCCAGCTAAACGTAGCTAGGACTGGATCCGGAGGCTCCACAGTTGGTCCAGCTTCACAGACGAAGTGTTTTGAACAAACATGTGTCCTTTTTAACCTTTTCATGAGAGAAATTCTGCCGACCACAAGCACCCACCTCTTGCACTTGTCCTGGTCTGGTCTGATGGTGTGAATGTAACTTTCATATAGTCCTTTTCAGAGTATCTGAAATCGCTCCGACAAGTGCCATAACTGCAGTGTTTTTTGTCACCATGATTGAATGATTTAGCCCAAATAAATACACACGCGTATGTGGAGAACACAGTAGTACTCAACGGAGTTGTACACGATGTTTTTCCGAAACATGCGCGCATGCGCAGCCATCGGAGCTATTTTTAGCACATTTCGGAAACCGGACAGTGCCCTATAGGGAAAGCTTTCTAGCGATGGGTGGGAAATGGGGGTAGTCTGTTGAATTGTTCCGTTAGAAGCACGCGTAAAGCTGGGAGAGAGACGCTTGTTCTAAGCTAGCACAGAATTTAAATGTATTTGCACTACTAAAAAATGAACTTCGAACAATTTTCAACAAATCACACAGGTTGGTAATACAAAAGTATCAAAACTAAAAAAATATGGTTTTTATGATGATTGAGGACATGATTACTCATAAGCAATTCGGCTGTCTGAAACTTTAGACAGTTGTTGCCAACAAAACAATGACCATATAGGGTTTGAATATTGTGAGCTTACAATGAAGTATGCCTTTGTTAGGGCCTTTAGAAATTGAATATTGTGAAATAGGAATGACATACACTATGTTAGTGTATATTTACTAGAAGGCTCTAGCTTTAAAATGATGCATCACACAAGCATGAGACATGCGAGATGATGTGTTTCTAATCTAAATATGCAAAGACATTTGTGGACGAGCCAAAATGAGGCGGGTGCTAAGAGGTTAGACAGCATGTGGATGACATTTGACATTTTTTAATTGGTATGTGGACAATGATAGTTGTTTTAATTTAAATGTGGACTACATTTGGCGTTTTAAACGGTATATGGACTTATTTAAAGACATATGGACAAATATTGGCATTTCAAAGGTTGGTGGTGCGGTGGCTCTGTTGGT
Source organism: Knipowitschia caucasica (assembly GCA_964034765.1). Lineage (NCBI taxonomy): Eukaryota > Metazoa > Chordata > Actinopteri > Gobiiformes > Gobiidae > Knipowitschia > Knipowitschia caucasica. The sequence goes on from OZ035840.1 coordinate 27,348,347, forward strand.
AGAGTGTTGGTCTTTGGGGTTCAATCCCCAAATGAGTCCTTACTTGTTTGCTGCCGTTGTTTCCTTGGACAAAACACTTCATCTTAAATGGTTGGAAGACAAAAAATGGCATGAGAACTTACACATCAAATGTCAACAAATGACGCGTAAAACAGCAAGTAAACAATTAATAATGTCTAACCTGGACATATTTAATTGATTCCTGCTGATAGCCTGTTTCTCTATGTCTTAAACTGCGTTCCCACCGCCTTTGCGTTATGTACCATTTTTGCGTTTATCATTATTTCACGGATCCTCACAGCAGCACTAGAATGCTCCATTGATTAAAATGTAATTTCAAAACGTTCTACCGGTCATTATTTCTTGATAACTGACCTCTCAAAACAAAAATGACCGCTGCCCATGGCAACGCACCCTCTGCTTGTAATTCAGATGTGTAGATTACTCCGCAAGTAGTCCGGCCACTTCGTGGCTTCTACTGTCTCTGCGAGAGAAGCTATCGGAGCTAGCCACGCTCAATAGACACAAATATCGATCAATCAACACATTTAAATGTTTATCGGAGAATACACATACACATTTGTAACACATATACACAGAGGTTTTCAGAATTATCTATCAACGTTATCATGACAAAAATACTGTTTTAATGTGACAAAAAACGATAGTGGTAAACCTGGAAGTAACACATGAAATAACATTTAAAGACACATTTGCAGACGATAGAATTATGGATTTAGGTTGCGTTTGTATATGGGTCACTCGCCGCTGATGTTCAGAATTCTTTGGTCCGTTTTCATGCAGATTTCTAGTTTTGAAGTTGCTAGCCTAACTGTTAATCGCCTACCATGGGAAAACCTTTGGGAACGTTTATTTTTTTTTTGCATCCATATAAGTGGACTGAAGTTTATTTTGTGTGTGTTCGGTTGGTACATGCGCGTTTGTCATTGTGTGGATTTGGTTTTATTTTGACATAAGTTTGGTTTTAGTTGTACTTCCTGTCTTGTTCCCCTATGTTGATTGTCTGCCCCGCCCTGATGTGTTTCGCCTGTGTCTGTGTCTATATGTACCCGGTGCTCCTTTCCTCTTGTTGCTGGTTCATTGTATTGTGTGTCCTTGTCAGTCTGTGTTCCTGGTTCTTGTTTGGATTATGTTTTCATCTTGGACTTTTATTTGATTTTTATCATTAAACCATTTTGGTTTTTCGCATTCCTACATTTTGAGTCCTCCATCACTTCACCCCATGACAGAATGAACCAGCCATCACCAGGTTTTTACTTATTTTTGCCTTCACTTCACTGCCTACCTCGACCCCGTACCTGCAACCACCGCCAGACTAGAAACTCCGTCTGGGGTGGTTATCTGTCCTGCACCACCGCCGGGCATGGTTGTCCGTCCGGGGTGGTCCTCTGTTCCCCTCCCCCTGACCTGCTGAGAGGTACCCAGTGAAGTCCTGGACTTGGTGTTCCTGTGTGTCTGCTGCCCTTCGACGACCTCTCCTTCCCCTCACCTGTAGCCACCGCCAGACATTGATGTCCGTCTGGGGTAGTTCTGTTTTGTCTGTGTCACCGCCGGGCAAACGTCTCCGCCCGGGGTGGGCCAGTTTCCCTATGGAAGGTGATCACTGGGCTTCAGCTTCGGTTCCTGATTTGTTTGGACACTACTTCGGACCTGAGGTTCCCTCCGCCAGACCCCCTCCACCCACCCTGGTTCGTGTTTGGGTTTTGGGACATCTGGGAGCTGTCCCTTGGAGGAGGGGTACTGTCATGGTGTGGATTTGGTTTTATTTTGACATAAGTTTGGTTTTAGTTGTACTTCCTATCTTGTTCCCCTATGTTGATTGTCTGCCCCGCCCTGATGTGTTTCACCTGTGTCTGTGTCTATATGTACCCAGTGCTCCTTTCCTCTTGTTGCTGGTTCATTGTATTGTGTGTCCTTGTCAGTCTGTGTTCCTGGTTCTTGTTTGGATTATGTTTTCATCTTTGACTTTTATTTGATTTTTATCATTAAACCATTTTTGTTTTTCGCATTCCTGCATTTTGAGTCCTCCATCACGTCACCCCATGACAGCGTTGGGGTCCGCTCCGCCCTGTTGGTACTTATTTTCAGATAATGACCTGCGTACTATACATTATCCCCTACATATTCAGCTGCATGACTTAAAAATCAACGCACTGACTTGCGTTGCCGCATACGTTGTGGAGAAGACACATTGTTAGTGGTGGGTGGGCTTTAATACAGAAATGTTTGAGCTAGCAGCTTTTAGTGTACTTACATAAAGTTCTTCAACACATATGTAGCTCCAAGCGTGTCTGGGTCCCGAGATCTTCCAGAGACGTCAGCGGTCGTGTTGACTGCATTTGTTTGCAACCACAGTAGAATGTGAACTCAGGGTGAAGGCTTTTGTCCACACTCACTGCGTCCTTCATTGTACAATCCTGGTATAATTAACATATGGCACCATTTTCTTTAGATATAAACCTGCTGCACCGCTTGATCTGGTGGGAATGCAGCTTTAGATGATCACACACCGCAGAAAGAATTTGTGCTATGTCCTGGATGCTCATTTTATACAATATAATACAGACATAAAACGTTGCTCCTCAAGAAACAAGTATTTGTGAAAACTAAAAGGGCAAATTTGATGGATTAAAACTCATCCTTCCGACTGATTTCTTTACATGGAAGAAAGGTACTTTGGGACCTCATGTAACACATACGAACATTGATTTAATGACATTGGAATTCTGGCACATGACCTATGTCACCACTCAGGTCTCCATAGAGTTAGGTGCAGATAATGTTGCTGTCAAATGCCATTTCTTTTCTGTTCACCTTTTAATATTTCCACTTTTCTTGTATTTTAAAGCTGTCAAGAGCCGTATTGACGCACACAGCTTCTGTAAAGCCTGTCTTCTGAACTGCAGTCAGTGGGTGAACATGAATCATCGCTGCAAAGACAGAAAGACATGAAGATATTCTAATAATACAGCCTCTGCTACCGTCCTTTGACAATAGCTATACAATTGTGTGGAAAGCCAGGGACGAATAATCTATTTTCCAATGTTTTGTTCAGAAGACTTACATTATAGTCTTCCTATAGACGAGTTTTTTGGGCATTTCCGGTTTACTTCCGGCTTTTGTGTTCTCATTTCCGGTTACGCTCTTTTACTGTTTAAAAACGTGTTTTTCCTTCGTGAATTATGTCTCTTAAATGGAGACATTCGGCGACATTTCTCACGAAAGATGGAGTTTGTACAATTCCCCATCCATCCATGATAACGACTTGGGATGACAACATGTCTAAATGGCCGAAAATCACCACAACAAAAATATTTTCGTACTTCGTTGACTCCATGGCTGTGGATGGAAATGCGATCAACAACCTGAAGAGCTCGGAGGCATATCAGTACCTTCATACACACATGCTGCCAAAAATTGTGGATGAATTTGATGAGGGAAGGCTAGAGTTGTGCTCCAGATATCTAGCTGTTGTAAATTCACCATGACCTGCTCCTACTCGATGTCCTTTGTCATTACTTTCACAAACACGGACTCATTCACCCCCACTGTGTGAAGGAGAGGTTCTGCAGGTCTTTCCTTCCTGCTCCTGTCAAACAGCACAATGAGCTGCACATGTCATTCATCTGTAAATATTGAATACTAAAACATGTGCAATACTGAATTTCAGTATGCCCACTTAATGTCACTTTATTATCCTGCGTGTATATAAATTTATATATATAAATATGTACATAATAATTAAACATTTACAGCTAGCTAAGAAATGTAACAGCTATTTCTTTTGTATTTTGTGTGCCCTGTGTGTGCTCTTACTACTGTCTTACTGTTAGGACATGTCAGCTGCAAAGTGCTATTTTTAAAGATAAAGGTTCTCTTATCTTACCCAAGTTCTCTTGTTCATTACTGGACATACTGTAAGACATTTTGACGTTTTCAACATTTTAATTGTTTGAGGAAATGTATACATACAATACAAAGCTGTGGATGGGCTCTCAAACATTTGCTTGGATGCCATCTGATGCCATTTACAAAATGGGATGGGACATGGAATAAAAACAGTTTATAATTTTTTCAGTACAATAGCTACTGCCATAAAGAAAATCAAGTAAGCTTTCAAAAGACGAGAGCGCAGTTACACTTCATGTGGCAGTCTAATCAGTCTAGACTTCATATTAACCAAGGCTGCACAGATTATTAGAATTTTGTCCAACTTCGGAACCATGGTGATGGGGACAGTTTGAGATAAGATTTTAAAAACTTTCAGCCTTCGGATTGCTCGTTCCACATGTATACGGACATTGGCCACTCGTCTCGTACGTGTCACCTCCTCATTAGTCAATTGGCCACGCTTGTGGGTAAAGGCTGGAATATTCAACTTTACCCTCCTCTCATGCAGCAGGTCTCGAATAGTGAAACCCCGGTCAGCCATCACCTCATCACCTGGCCTCAGGGCCTCCAAAAACCCACTATTCATGGTGATGTACTTGTCACTGCTTCTACCTGCATAACCTTCAGATATAAACATGATCAGCCCATGAGGGGAAACAGCAACTAGATATTTCACAGTATTGGTTCCTTTGTAGTGACTAAATGTGGAACTCCTGGAGTTGAGGTTTGTAGCTCTCTGAATAGCTGTTTCAGCACAATCAATGATGCAAGTTGTATTGGGGTAGTTTTCTCTAAAAGATGGAGGCATATTGGCACGAATTACACTTCTCGGGAGCCAGGCAACCATAGGCACAAGCTGGTCCCCCATCGTGTCAATCCAGTCAGAAATCACTGTACTTGCCTTGCTTTTGGACACATTGAAACGGTAAGCCACATCTCCTAACACAAGGTTAAGTTTCAATTTCATGAGTGTCATCAGTATTTGATCAAGAACAGGAATATTACACGTTGGTTTTCTAAATGGCAACATTGTTTCCACCAATGTAAAGAAATGAGTCCGAATCATTCCTGTGTACAGCAGCGACGAGTGGTCATCTACTAGCACAGATTCGGCCACGGTCTGAGCCTTTACAGTCTCGGTCTGCGTTTCTTTGTTTCCAATGTCTGCCTTTGCTGATGCGTAGCTGTGGTCGACCATTGACATTTCTTCCCACTGTGTCGCAGCGTCTTTACACTTAGGCTCGTTGACAATCTGGTCCACTAGCAGCACAGATTCAGTGCTCATTTCAGCCGTTTCTGAAAGACAGAAGCATCATGTTATTATGTACTACACATACAACACACACACAACAAAAATATAATCACGGGAAGCGTTTACACTAGATAACCATTTAACATTTAAGTTGTGTTCGGGTCAAATTAGACCGATATGCACATTTAAACACTCATAAAACATTCTTGTTACATCTCATTGCCAAGACTTTATGATATCCACCACACTTTGCACCTGAATATACAAAATTGATGAGCATCACTTTACTGGAATTTTGAGTCTTTTAGTTAACCTTGTTACATCTGTTGTGTTCCGGTCAAAAGTGACCAACATAGAAATGTATGTGTAAACAGATCATATTTATCCAGACAACACACACACAGACAGCACACACAGACACAGACAGCACACACAGACACAACACACACACACAGACACAATACACACACACAGACACAACACACACAACACACACCAAATTAAGGGGCGAGAAACGAACATGACTTAAAGGTTAAAAGTAAAAGACTTACCGTGAGAACTTGAGGCTCTATGAAAGCCGGGGTTCCTCTCAAGTTTACGTCTCTTGCGCTGGGGAGGACGCTCGTATCCCAGGAAAAGTTCCGGGAAAGGATTTTCCTCAGTGGGCTTCTTGTCCACAAAGTGATAGGAGCAAACATACACTCTTTTAGGGGGTTTCTTCAACTTTAAAGCAGCTAGCCACATCCTGGACTCGTTGTCAGCTGTTGGCTTCAAAAACAAAGCAAACGGTGGAGCACATCCACATCGGCGTCTTGTAGCTGGTCGATGATCATAACATTCTCCTTCCAGCCATATATTCAAGCGTTTCCACGAATTCGTACAACCACGGACCGCACAGTATGATCCACAACCCAGTTTGCGTTTTCCTATATCCATTTTAAAATCCGCAGAACTTGGAATGATCCTCCATCTTCGGTCTAAACTGCAGTTGTGTAAGCTGCGCCAAGCGCAAACCGGAAGTGAAAAACAGCATAGCGCTTCAATGGCTGCGCCCATGGTTACGCCCAAAAAACTCGTCTATAGCCCCAGAAGATTGCTCGATATAAGCATTTACTAAATCAATATGCACTCAAAACAGAAAAAAATAATAATGTTGTTTGCAAGCTGGGTTGTATGGTAAATTTGCATAAAGTACCAAAGCCTGCAGCAATTCGGGCGTTCTGCTCTCCCAAAATTCCATCCGATGGGCGGGGGAGCGACTGAATTTTGCGTTGCATTATGGGTAACACTTGCCTTCGCAACTTCCGGTTCTCTCTGCCCGGCGCATTTTCTCTAAGTGGTTGAGTGTTTTCGTCATTTTCTGTATGCAAATACATTCCCGTCTCTAACTAGTGGCATATCGCTAGTGGCATCCGTCCAATTCACATTCTTCCCTCTTAGCTGAACTTCATTCTCATTGTTACCATCTGTCACTCGCACACACAGCCGTTTTCGTTCACTCTGCTCGCTGTCATCTTCTTCTAAATCTTCATAAACACCATTCGCTCGTTGAACTAGCAACAACAATTCCTCCTTTCGTTTTCCCACACTGCAAATACCCTTTCGCTTCAACCTTTCACGCAATTCAGGCACTGTCAATCGTTTGTTGTTTTCGTGAGCCATATTCGCCATTGTATGAAATCAACCGGAAGTGAACTGGGCAACAAACGGTGTCATTTTTTGATCACAGCGCCGCTCAGTGGATGAAATTTTGGGAGAGCAGAACGCCCGAATTCTTATTGTGTCGACAGCAGCAAATCCTGCTGATCCAAAATCTGTCCCGGGAAAATTTTGATTTTTTTTCATAATTTGTAAAAAAAATTGTTTGATTTAATTGCTCAAAAAGTCTTTGATTTAGTATTTTTTTAATAAGCAACTGTATGCTATGGAAAGACACTGATAAGAAGTTGATTTAGTATGTGTATTTATTTTACATGATTGTATAAGATCATACTGCAGTTTTGAGGTACTATTCATATCATATTTGGACGAAACCAAACTCAATTTTCAATTGCACACAAAAATATGTGGTGAGGAGTCTAGTAAATTATTTTTTTCACAATACTTGGAAACTGATCATAACCACACATAATAATGTGTCTATTGTGTGACTGAAACTAGTCTCCCCCTGTCAGTCTGCCCCAGGACAGCTGTGGCTATAGTGGAAGTTAATCACTATTATTATTTATCTTTTGGAAAACATGCATACATACACTGTTGCTTTTTGTCTTCATATGAAAGTGGTTTTCACTTACATGGGGCTGTAGCAAGTTAATCAATTAAGGGCAACTTATGAGTTATTAAAGTGATAGTCTGGAACTCTAAATGAATTACAAATTTTAAGAATTGTATTGAATTGACCTCCTGGGCTTAAAGGCGCTATACCCGTTTCTGCAATGTTTGAATGTTTAGCACCGCCCCCCAACTCTTCTTATTCTTCTTATTTCCCCTACGCTCTCATAACACAGAGCCACCTAGTTTTATTTGCGATCTGATACATATGCTAACATTAGCATTAGCGCAACTTCTTGTAAGCTGTGCAACAATCACTGATGGAATGGCACTAAAGCAATGCACTGCTAACACAATATATAAGTAAAAGAATACCGCTAGTTTTGCGTCCGAATGTATTAATTTAAAACCTTAGAATATATTCTAATATTGAATTATAATTTGTTATAGAGCTCCTCAAAGCAGCAGCAGCAATTCTTCCGATAATTTTTTCTTGATAACAGAACTCTCAAACCAATAATGACCGAAGCCCCAATGCAACCTCTGTTTGTAATTCAGGTGTGTAAAATACTGCCATTACTCCGCAAGTACAAGCTATCAGCGCCTGTCACTACACACTTGTCTGTGTAGAGAAGTCAACGGAGCTAGCGGAGCTAGCCACGCTCAATAAACAACTACATATCTATCAATCAACACCATTAAACGTCAATCGGACAATACAGTACACATATACATCCTTAACACACATGCACGGATGATTTCAGAATTTGCTGTTAACGTTTTCATGACAAAAATACTGTTTCAATGTGACAAAAAGCGATTGCGAAAAACCCGGAAGTTACCATGAAACAACTAGCTAGCTTAGCTGTTACCTGCCTAGCACGTCCCTGTGAAACCTTCGGGAGCTAACTATTTTATTTGCAGTCATTAAATACATTTTGAATTACAAGGGTTGTCTAATATTTGTTCACATTTTTTTATTCAATTATTTTGTTCATCATTTTTTATTTTAGAATTTATATGCGAATTTTGAAGTCGAAGCCCTGGTGTTAAGCAGCGCTGTAGGGGCTAGAGGACGCAGGCTGTTCGCTGCTCGTTCTGTGAGCGGAGGAGAAAGAGCGGCCCGCTCAGACTCTACTCAGCACTTTTCACTGCTTGTAATTCTTACACAGCTGAATCAATTACCTCAAGTTTTCAATTAAATTATGTATTATGATACAACTTGTATGTAGTAAAAAGCATTTTTATGAACTACTTAGAAAAAAAATCGGGTATAGCTTCTTTAAATGTTGATATAAAATGAGTAATTTTATAAATTATAATATTGCGGGTAGGTCCTGCCTTCCCTTCTCTTAAGCTAAAGCTCAAAATCCACGATGCCGTCTACTTTCACCAATCAAGTGTAGCCAAGGGCTGTCAATCATCACGAGCGCTGCTTGTAGCTGCGTGCATGCTCAGTTGTTTGTTTTCACAGAGCCTACGAATCAAGCCTCCACCAGGCTCTGGAACTACTTGAAAACTGAACAAAAAATTCTGAACATCAGCGGTGAGTGACCCAAATATAAACTCAACCTAAATCTATAATCAGATCCTCTGCAAATGTGTCCTAAAATGTTCAATCAATGTTAATAGATACTTCCGGGTTTACAGTGATCGCTTTTTGTCTAATTAAAACAGTATTTTTGTCATGAAAACGTTAACACACGTGCACGGAGGTTTTCAGAATGATCTGTTAAGAATGTATAATGTATTCTCCGATTAATATTTAAATGTTTTGATTTTAGGGGGCGACAGTTGCTCAGTTGGTAGAGCATTGGACTTTAGGCCTGAAGGTCGTGGGTTCAATCCCACCTCAACACCTTCTCCACCAACTCCCACTGATGACTGCTGTCGTTGTGTCCTTAGGCAAGACACTTAACCCCACTTTGCCCGAAGCCCCCACTGAAAGATCTCAGCTCCTGTGGACTCACCACCTGCAGGAGGATCAGTGAGGGGCTCGTGCTTAGTGACTTGGGTGGCATCTCTGATTGCTACCCCCCCGACCCAGAAATGGATTAAGGGGTAGAAAATGAATGAATGAATGAATGTGTTGATTGATTGATTGATATTTGTGTTATTGAGCATGGCTAGCTTCGACAGCTTCTCTCAGAGAGAAGCTGTCGAAGCTAGCCATGGTTTGTGACGGAAGTAATCTTAGTATTTTACACACCTGAATTACAAGCACAGATTACATTGCCATTGGCAGCGCTCATTATTGGTTTAAGAGGTCTTCAAATCAATGAAGCATTTTACTGCTGCTGTGAGGAACTGTATAACAAATTATGATTAAATATTTGAATATATTCGAATATTTAAATTGATAATCTCTCCTCGCACGTCGTGGACCATTGACCTTGCGCGTGCACAGAAAAGTAGGCATAGACCCATCAGAAAAGAAAGGGGGAGGGAGCTTGTACCTCTCTTTGTTTTCTCTGACAAACTCCAGACAATCACTTTAAACCTGCCACAGACTTCAACCTGTTGAGGTCAGGGGTTTCATGACTCAGATAATTCTATAATGACTGTAGAATGTAAAGAAAACGTGTTAACAAAGTACTTTAGATCATTCGACTAAAAGTACGATGAATGTGAAACAAGTCTGACCTTTTGGGATCTAAATTGTCCCAAAAGGTCAGTAATCAATAATAAAAAATAATAGTTGATTACAGCCCATATATAACAGTAGAAGGCCAAAACAATGGAGATGTGCAAGATTAAATAATATTCTCATTACTTTTTCTTACCTTATAGATTGATTTAATCTTGACTGGGCTATTAAAACCTAGAATAATATTTAAATGAAGGGCTATCTTTAATTTGTCAAGACATTAATATTCATACAGTGTCAAAAAGGAAACCAGAAACAAGACAACATTTGTAATCAAAATTCACTGTAGGTGCTTCTCTTTTGTTGTAAGACAGAATACCATATTGATTATTCCGATTTGAATGAAAACACACAAAAACAAAATATTGAAATCCTAATCAGCTGCTGGTGTTCTTTGAATCCTGTAGCGCAGTTGGACTTCCATGTGAATTTGTAGCTGCTGGCTTCATATGAGCTTTTCTAAAATAAACTCAAAATACTCCAGGGACAGAAGCTCTTCCAGCGAGAACCCAGGCAACCCACCAACCACCACCTTGTGTCATGATTAATTTATCAGATTTTTTTTACTGGCCAAAGATTTAAAAGCAAGACGATATAAAATGCACTCTGGCCTGGTTGACTTTTATTTATTCATCCGCCTACGTTTCCTACTGCCCTCTTTCCCACTTTTGAATTCCCAGCACAAACGTATATCGATGGTAAGAAAACACATGATGGATCAGTTGGATTTGACCTGGCTATGATGTTGTAATACGTGCGTGCAAGTTGGTGGAACGAAAAAAAGAAAGTAGCCTCAGAGACAAGAATGAGGGTAAAAACAGCCTGAGACCAGAAAGCTTGACCCCGGTATTGACGGTCAGAAAATATACAGTTTAGAGCAACAGTGAACAGCCCACGTGCGGTCGCTAGTTACATGCACTCAGCACTTATCCACTGACTCCATTCCAAGGTCAAACAAACAGTGATTCATACACCGTCATGAGAGACAGAAGTTGAAGGAGGTTCATAAGAAGAAAAAAATGCAAACTTTTTGTGCTCAGAAATTATTTGAACTTGCATGTCAAAAAAGTAAGGTTCTAATTTGATCTCCTCCAAAGATTTTTTTCCACAATATACACACCTCGAAATCAGTGACAGCTTTTTGAATTTGTATTGGGCTTCTCTCCAATTCAACTAAACAAAAGAAAGAGATAAAGATTTTTGTTTTATTGTTAAAAAATAATGTTTGGCATACAGACCCCAGCAGGGACAGACTATTAGGAGAAATAGCTGCTTGATATGTGATAATCTCTGATCCCGGGCCTAGACAATGATGGTGGCACGCAGGTTGAGAAGGAGACGTCTCAAACATGGTTACCAATTCCGCTAGTTACATCTGCCTCTTCCTAAAGGTTACTCTGCACACGGTGAACTGCGGTCCTGCTTTTGGTGCGGTTTTCTCCTGGTTTGTTAGTGGTCTATGGAGTAGGAAAAAGGATACAAACTACAGAGACCTCTGCACTGCATGCTGTGAGAACTTTTCTCTACTTTTCAAAGTACGGGAAAAAACGCAGTTGCCCGAATGTTGAAGTTAGTGTGAGCCTGACAACAAAACTTAGTTAGTTATTATACTTTCTCTAAACTGTCATGGAAGTCGCATATTATTCGAGATGGCAGGTCGGAGTCGAGAGTTAGAAATACATTGATTTGAGTTAATAACCACTATTAGAGATGGACATGTGCACAATCACACTTCTGTTTGCTTTTGATAAACCCAATGAAAGGTAAATGCTTCTTCTGCCACCATTTAAGGTATTCTCTTGGTTCTTCATCTAGAACCTTCTTTTTTCTTTTATAATGTTTTTAAGAACAAGAAACTTAATATATTGTTTTCTTAATTATACAGTACACTGTATGTCCACGAGACAGCTAACTAATCATCATTGTTCCTTTGCCTAATGCAGAAAACTTCTTTACAGGGCTGCTACTCACTGGAACAGGTTGCTATCAACTTTGATACAGAAAATAATTTATGTATTTTGACTTATGTATTTTTGCTTTGTTAACCATTTATATATTTTTGTCATTGTTAATATCTGGTATTATTTTTGTGTTGACCAAAGTAAGATTCACTTTTGTGACAACTACACCAAACAAAGCCAAATTAACCCACACAGTATTATAGAAATTAGTTTGGCTAAAATCTCTAAATGAATTACAACTTAAATGTTGATATAAAATAAGTCCCGCCTTCCCTTCTCTTAGCTTTAGTTCAGAATCCACGAAGCCGTCCATTTTAACCAATCAAGTCATGCCAAGGGCTGTCAATCATCGGCGCTGATGCCCGTAGCTGCGCGCATGCTCAGTTGTTTGTTTTCGCTCCTCCCTCTCACAACCGGACGCTGAGAAGCTGATCCATGCCTTTGTCTCCTCCAGGTTGGATTACTGCAATGCCCTCCTCGTCGGGACCTCTGCAAAGGGTCTGCAAAAACTCCAGTACATCCAGAACTGTGCTGCCCGGGTCCTGACGAGGAGGCGCAAATATGACCATATCACACCCGTCTTTAAATCACTCCACTGGCTGCCCATCAAACACAGAATACAGTACAAACTCTGCCTCCTCACATATCAATGCACACACGGAACTGCCCCTGCCTACCTCAGTGAACTCCTAACACCACACACCGCCTCTCGAAGTCTCCGTTCAACCACCTCCTCCCACTGCCTGCACCAACCCAGGACCAAACTCTCCACCATGGGAGATAGGGCCTTTCAGGCAGTAGCCCCCCGGCTCTGGAATGCCCTCCCAGAAACCCTCAGGGCCCCACAAAGTGTGGAGGCTTTTAAGAAAGGCCTAAAGACATTCCTATTCAAACAGGCCTTCTAGATATGTACAGTAATTATGTTTTATTTTATTTTATTTTTTCCTGATGTTATATTTGATGTATTGTTTTTATGTTGTGTATCTTGGGGATGTTCCCTGTTTTTGTAGCACTCTGAGGTTTCCCTGAAATGTAAAGTGCATTATAAATAAAATCTATTATTATTTTTGCGGAGCCTCCGAATCAAGCCTCTATTAGGCTCTGGAACAACATGAAAACTGAACAAAGAATTCTGAACATCCGCGCTGAGTTACTCATGTATATACTGAACCTATATCCATAATCATTTATATACTGAACCTATATCCATAATCAGATCCTCTGCAGATGTCTCCTATAATGTACAATTCATGATAATATCATCTTCCGGGTTTGCCGCGATCGTTTTTTTGTGCATTTAAACATTATTTTTTTCATGAAAATGTTAACAAATAATTCTGAAAACCTCCGTGCATGTGTATTAATAATGTATAATGTGTTCTCTCATTAACATTTAAATGTGTTACGGAAACGTACTGTAGGTGTAGACTAATCAGAAAGGAAGGGGGAGGGAGCTTGCGTAGTTTTTTTCAAATCAAGTACTTCTCTCTCTCTCTTTCTGACAAACTGCAGACAATCACTTTAATAACAGTTGATAAAGGTCCAAGATAATGCTATGTCTCTCGTCCCAGCCAATCATCGTTTATCTTCAAGCACAGAATCTATCTGGCTTTGGATTGGATTATATTTTCGTTGATTGTTTGATTAATAACAGATATTACATTCACTGACTGTATTGCAACCAAAAAAGGATTGGGCTGAAGCAACTTTCTTATGTAAGCACGTCCTGATATCACGTCACATACAGGTCGTTAACTACTCAAAAAATAAAATAAAATACATATTATATACTGATTTTAAACTCAAAATACACTTTTGCTTTGATACTGATTCTGAGAAAATATTTACAGTTTCAATACAAGGGCAAGGTCATTTAACTGCTCTGTTTAAACTAATAACAGCTTGTGGAAAGAAGCTGTTAGCGAAGCAAGATGTCGTGTATCCCAACAAATGGTTAATGATTCATCATTATCCTCGATGAGACCAGTGATGGTGGTGGCCATCTGTAACCACATTAAAACGGTCGCAATGTACAACATAAAAAAAAATACTGACCTATGTTCTGAAAATCTGTTAGAGGTTAAAGCAGCAGCACAAAGGGATCCGGTGCTTATACATGTCACTGAATAAGAAAACTCCAACAATTATTAAAAACTCCAAGTGCTTGTTTTCTTGCATGATCTGGAATCCTGTTTTTCTTCTTATATGATCTGTTTTATTTTCTCTAAGGTGATCAGACTAAATTGGTTAACTCATTTGATTGGCATATCTTTAGAATGAATGGTGGAATGGCAGCCTTTAAAACCACAACTGTAAACACAAGTCTGATAAACAAATACTTCAAAACAACATGGAGCTCTGCACACTATAATTTCATTCTTACTTCAAGAAACGAAGCTTTGCCTCCACAGGTACTGAGTCGTGTGGGCTGACCACGAGGGCTATAGTTTAGAGGGACCAGGGTTTATTCATTTCAATTTGTAAAGGTAGCTGTCTCCCAATTTGTGCGTACTGCCTGGTTTTAAATGTTTATATCAAATGTTAGCTATGAAGAATAATGTCATACATTGCTATGTCTTATTTTTCTAACATTTTCTGTTTCTCCTCTTTCTTTTCTACTGCCATTCTTCTGACGTTCCATGTGGATTCTCCTGAAGGTAAAACCTGAATATCCTTTTTTTTCATATAACGCCATATGCATTTTGTTGGATTACGTTGTAATCAAAACAATGTTTGGTACTGATGTAGCAGTATTTGCCTTTAATAAAAACATGGACCCTTGCTTCGGGATATGTGCTAGGTCTGGGTAACCGTCTGGTCCAAATCCCTCATCTCTCACTTTCCCTAAGTGCGTAGGAACCTAGAGTTGCGTTACGCTCTTATGTTCTCCAGAGTCTCATAGTGAACGACAAGTTTTAAACTAGTCATATACTTTCTTGTTAACCTTGTGTTTACATTAGGTATGACCCGAGTGTCCAGTTATGAAGTATGGAAAGTCTGGGGGTTGGGAAGAATACAATTTTGGCTCAACTCTGCCAGGATTTATTTTAACGAACTTTTCATACATAGCTGAAAATGTCACTTTGTCACTTTACTTTATCTACTTATATCCGTTAGCACGATGTTAAATGTAATACTACAGTACTACTACTTACATAATAATATTTTTGACTGGTACTGAAGGCCTTGTCCACATCTACAGCTTGTTAGGTTAGTCTATGTAAACATAGCTACTACTTTATTTGTAATAATTTGTGGTGCTCCCTGTGTGCTCTTACGAATGTCCTAGAGCTGCAACATAGAATTTCCCCATGTGGGGATGGACGAATAAAGGAATTCCGTATCTGATCTTTATCTTATAAATTTTTTTTTTTTCTGTTGAGGCAGGACTGCTGAACACTGAACATGACATTTTACATGGGCCCGTTGATCTTAAGTCAGAAAAGAAGTGAAAGATCGATAATTTAATGTGACAGGAGCTGTGTTTTGGGGTGACTAAACCAAGTCTCCTGGGTTAGAACTTGAGAACACTGGCTGAAGTCTGGTTTTTTATTAAGGTTTTTTCTTGAGGCAGTAAGTACATATAGGGCCTCAGGCTTACCCATTCAAAGTCTTGTGTGGAATTAAATTACTAGATTACAGTATAGGGAACAGAACTGACAGAACACATTATATTTTCTGTTTTTATTTTAAAGCTTTATTTAGATCCTGAACATACATATTCGCACATATTGGTAATAAATCAGTTAATGTGTTAGGTTGAAATGGCAACATAGCATATTTCAGATGTTCCCCTTAAACGGAGAGCTAAACCAATCATATAACTGAAATCCGCTAGACAAGTCCTTGTTGTCTGCCTAAACATTACAGGGTGTGTGTTGTCTATGCGACAACAAATTATAAGAAAGGAGGAGTGATTCATTGACGAACATTTGCATTTGTTCTTCAATACAGCTCATTTGCTCAAATCAATGGGAGGTGGACAGCCCATGTAGACAAACTTGCTTTTCACATTTTTAGAATATTGGCAGAGGCGCACTGCCCTTTCTCACCTTTTACATTTTGTTGTTATTTCTTTTGTATGTGTTTGAGAATGTAACTTACCAAAAAATGACAGATCAGATCACACATGGATACATAATTTGATCCACACTTTACACGTGGCATCTGATCTTGGATGCTTTATGCCTGCTTCCACAGCAATAAGGCAAAAGCATTATTTTCTAACAGAAAAATTCAGTAATACCGAAGCAGCTGGGAAGTAAAGGCCTCCTTTCATTCGTGCTATGGTAGTTGTATCGAAAGTATTTTTTCTACTTGCTCCTTTACATTTGCATTGGTTTCATAACGGATTTTGGTCCCATCATACTAAATGTCAGTTAAACAAATTTGCACCGATCGGCACAGTCGTTGCTGGGTAACACCACTGTGTAAACAGTAAGTGTTGGTTTTAAAATTGTTTATCAACAATGACCTATTCTCAGTATCAGCACATTAGACCATGGTGTTTCAGCTCAGTCATGTTAACCTCAGCTATCTTCCTCAGCCTTGTAACACATACCATGCGATTACGGCATGAAAGTAGGTGGGAAACGTAGATTTAACGTTAAAAGGCTTCTTTCACAGCCGGATGAGGCCTGGTGTTGGTGCTTGTGGTGAGTGCCTGTTGCTGTCTTTGCCCACTGGGCCTGTCCGTGCTAGACCTAGAAGAGCATGTCTTGAGTTCGCCTCCCGGTGACCTCTGTTTTGCACTCTTTAAAAAAAATAAATATACAAAAAATAACATACACCACACATACACTTGTACAAGTACGTTGGTCCTCCTCTGCCATGCAATCATCATCAAGATTGTGGGGCCACTGAGCCCCAGAAAGGGCCTGATTAAGGATCATTACATTTTCAGCCACTATAGAGCTCCAGGTTTTGGTTAGTTGAAACGTCACATGTTATACGTTATTAATTCCTTTATTATCCGATAAAGAATATAGTGTGCTAATTTCTTTTCCAAAATTAACGATTATCTTTATACTGCCTGAGGCAGAACTTTTAATTAATTCCCTTTTCAGTTCCATGCATTGTAAATATACTTTTTTCTGTGTTCGTATATTTACAATGCATGGAACTGAAAGGAATTAATTAAGTTCGCCTCTGGCGTTAGAAAGAAATCGTTAATTGTTTAAAGAATTAGCAAACATATATTCTTTATCCATGATAGAATTGATTTTATAACGTATACTTGTGAGTTTTCACTAACCAAAACCGGAGACTTATAGTCGGCTGAAAATGTAAATGACCTTAAATCAACCCTTTCTGGGGCTCAGTGGCCCACCAATTCTTGATGATCGCTATTGGCATGGCAGAGAGACCAACGTTACTTGTACAAGTGTTTGTGTGTGTATTTTTTTTTGTGTATATATTTTTTTAAAGAGTGCAAAAGAGGCACAGGAGGCGCACTAAGTCATGTCTCTGGTCTTAGCTCGGACAGGCCCAGGTGGCAAAGACCCAGCAACCTGGCACTCACACACAAGCACCAACCCAGCCTTGCATCCCGGCTGGTGATGTAGCTCTTACCGTTAAAATCTACGATTCCGCCTCCCGCACTTTTGGTCTTGAGGTTTGTGTAAAGGCTGAGGAAGGATAGCTGAGGAAACTTGACCTGATAACACTTGTTCGGTATATGTGCAGATACTGAGAAAAGGTCAGTGTTGTGAAACTATTAAACCAACAATACTTGTTACACAGTGGTGTACCAGCAACGACTGTGACATTGGTGCAATTAGTGTTTAACTTACATTTAGTAGGATGGGACCAACCGTATGACACAATGCAAATGTATGGAGCCAAGGTATGAAAACATACTTTCGATAACAACCTTCCATAGCACAATGAAAAGGCTTTATCCAGCTGCATTGTATTGATTTCTTCTGTTAGAAAATTAATGCTTTGCCCTTATGTTTTGTGGAGCAGCTTAAGCATCCAGATCAGATGCTCGTGTAAAGTGGTGGATCAAATTATTATCCATGGCTGATCTGATGCTGTCATCTTTTTTTTTTTTTGTAAGTGACATCAAACACATAAGAAAAGAACATAACAACAAATATGTTAATAGGAGATGGAGTGCCGCATCTGCCAATATTCTAATTGAAAAGCGCCAATTTGTCCTACATCGGGCGGTCCACCCCCATTGAGTTGAGCATAAGAGCTGATACAGAAACAAATGCAAATGTTCCGTCAATGAATCACTCCTCATTTCTTTTAATTTGGTGATAGATAGACCACTAGCACACCCTGTATTGTAGTATGCAGACAATGGACTTGTCACAACGCAGGAGATCAGTTATATGATTGGGTTAGCTCTTTAAGGGCTCATCTGAAATAAGCTAATTTGCCCATTTCAACCAACACATTAACTGAGTTAGTTAACAATATGTGAGAATATGTATGTTCCTGGTTTAAAAAAAGCTTATATAAAAAGAAATATATAGTGTTCTGTCAGTCTGTTCCCTATACTGTAATCTAGTATTATCATTCCACCAGAACTTAGATTGGGTGAACCTGAAGGGCGTATTTAATGTCTGCCCTCTGAAAAACCTAATAAAAAAACCAGACTTCAAGCCAGTGTTCTCATGATTCTTTCCCAGGAAGGACTTGTTGTGGGGGCCCACCCCAAACCACAAGCTCCTGTCACATTAAATTATCTACTTTCTTCTTTTTTGATTAAGGATCAAGGGCATGTTATATGTCCATGTTCAGATGTTTCACAGTCTCATCAACAGAAAAAAAAATTTATTAGATAAGATAAGATAAGAATTCCTTTATTCGTCCACAGTGGGGAAATCGATGAAGCAGCATTATAGGACCAAGTAGGTAGAGCACACTAGGGAGCACACACAATATATACAAGATAAGTAGTACCTATGTTTCTTAGGCTAACTAACAAGCTGTAGACTGCTGAAAGGCTCAATACCAGTCAAATATATATATGTAGTAGTATTACTGTAGTAACTGTACATGTAAATAGTGCAGGATAATAAGTAGATAAAGTAAAGTGACAAGTGACTTTTCATCTATGGAGAATAGTTGTTTAAAAAAAATCCGGGCAGAGTTGAGCCAATTATTGTATTTCTTCCCCAACACGACAGACTTTTCCATATTTCTAACTGGACACTCGGTCATACATATATGTAAACACTAGGTAACAAGAAACGTATATGACTAGTTTAAACGTGGGTCGTCAAGCTATGAGACACTGGAAGAACATAATAGCGTAAGAACTCTCATGTTCTTACGCGCGTTTGAAAGTGAGAATGAGGGTTTGGTCCAGACATTACCATCCCTTAGCAAATAATCCCGATGCAGGTCATGGTGTTGTATTAAAAGGCCAAAGACGGCTAACAACAGTGACCAACATTGTTTTGATTACAACAGTAATCCAAAAATGCTAGGGCCGTTTTATAAAGAGAAAATAAATGGATATCAGTTTGTTTACCTTAAAAGGAGAATCCTCATGGAACGTCAGAAGAAGCATAGAAAAGAAACGAGGCAGAATCAGAAACATTTAAAAATAAGACATAGCTATGTATGACATAGCTTCATAGCAAACATTTGATATAACACATTTTAAACCAGGCAGTATACCTACGTGGAGACAGTAACTTTAAAAAGAAATGAAAATAAACCCCTGGTCCTTAAACTATCCCCTTGTGTCAGCACCAACAACTCAGTACCGGTGAGGAGTGGCAGTCTTCTCTGAAGAAGAATGAAATTATAGTGTGCGAGCGCCATGTTGATTTGATGTATTTGTTTATCAGATTGTGTTTTACTGTTGGTGGGTTTTAGGCTGCCATTCCACATTCATTCTAAAGATATGCAATCAAATGAGTTACACATTTTTCTGGATCACTTAAGAAAAATAAAACAAACATATTAAAGAATAACAGGATCCAATCTATGCAAGAAACAAGCCACTTGGAGTTTTTAATATTGTTGTAGTATCTTATCTTGACATTTATAAGCCGGGAGCCCTTGTGCACTAAAGTGCATGAGACTTGTGACACCTGCTGTCTATGCTAACAATCCTTAAAAGGTACACCAGCACATGACATGCTGCTACTGTAATGCCGCTATTTTTCCGGGCAACGGTTGTGCCACTATGGCTTTACATGGAAAAAAGGAGTAGAATGAGCGCCTAAAAGCGTTGCTACCGACATAGGGCCGACATAACGTTTACGGGCTTCTCTGTTGTGAAATTTGAGGTCCACACTTGGAACATAATACTAAAATATTGCAGCCGGTGAATGTAGTGCGTTTGACTCTCAAGACACTTCACATGGCCTTATTAATTCACTCCATATGCAAAGGTGGATACACTACTAAACTAGCTCCAGTTTGCCCTTGAAAGACCTCACAGAAGCGAGGCAACAAGTACATGTTATCAGCCCCTCAGTTCCCGCCTGTCATTCACTCACTGTTAATGTAATTCAGATTCCGAATAATTTGTTTCTGTCTTTTGCCAGTAAAACCAATCTGAAAAAGATTTCAAAAGTTCCCGTGTGCACCAGAAAAAAAGAAAAATACAAGAAAAAAACACTGAAACAATCAACCAAAGATTTCATTACAAGCAGGACCATTATATGTGATTTGTTCATACTGATGAACAACTTGAGGGTAAGAAGCTGTTAGTAGACAAAGATTTCCTGAAATCCCAACAAACTTTATATTGTGCCAGAGGAAAAGCTGGTAACATGGCTTTTACAGGTTGGCCATATGAGGCATGAGTTCTTACATTTGCAGAACTACATTAATGTGAGTGCATGACTTGTCCAGTTTCCTCTTGGGGGGCTTAATTATGGTTAGCATTTCTATCCGGGGAACAAGTCATGTACATTATGTGGCGGAGAGTTGCTGAGATGCCCTGTACCGTTACTGAACAGTTTGGAACGTACAAATAATTGAGGCCAACCTGTGGAATTATATGTACTATTCAATAGAAAGTGGTCCAGGAAGGAAGAATAGCCATTTTTACCATCATAGAAGATAAAACACTTTCGCCACAACTATCACAAAATACTCCAAGCTGTCATAGATTTTGATGACTGAAGAAGGAAACTTCTAATCAGGTCGAAAGTTACATATTCTGGGAGAAATGGCGTCATACAACCACTAATAACGTGAAAAAGTGAGGAAAATGGTCCGCGTCACCATTTCTGACCCGGGTGTGTAAACTGTATATAGTGCTATCAGTTTTGTCTATTGTTTCGACCGGGGATTATAGAGTTGTATCTTGAGCACTTTATTGACAAATTGATGAGTTGTGATCATATCAAGCACGTAATATATCCTAATTGCACCTCACCTGCTTTTACTCCCATATTTATGCTCCGTGCTCATCGGGCATCTATCACCTTTGCTAGGTTTTATGTTGGCCTTGCCCAGTGTCTCTTCTGTGTCGCGTCCAAATGGGTGTCATCAGTCTTGTGAAGATGGGAAGCGAATGTAATTATTCACAACCAAGCAATTCACTGTGAGGAAAAAAAAAAGTAAAGAATACTCAACAGCCCAAGCTCAAATTTGGGATTGTTCGTTTACCACTGAATACCTGTCATGGTTCAACATCCTGAACAGGTTACTTCTATGGAAGGAACAAGATTTTAACAGGTTGGAGGAGTTAAAACCTCTTAAACTCCTACATCTTTTTGGCTCGTGCACAAAAGTTTGCATACCCTAATGTCTTTTGCTTATTAAAAAATAAACACGATCTTACATCTCACATGCTTGAGTGATGCATCATTGTAAAGCTAGGCCCTTCTAGTTTAGGTTAATATTACTCGGAAATATGTATGGCTTTCTTATTTCAGCTCTGCATCCTTTGGAAGGTTTGGAAAAAAACCTGTTTTTTTTAGCCTGCCTAAATAAATTCAATGGATTAATGCCTAAAAAAGCCTTTTTCCATTGAAGAATGAAAAGTTTAAACGCCAATTTGTTCATTGTGTGGTTGACATCAACGTGTAAATATCAGACTTCTAAGTTTTAGAGTTTTCATGCAGGCTCTTTTTTATCAGTAGTACCAATCGGAACCATTTTGGCAAAATTTGTGAGTCAGTGGAGAAGGTCCGTGATGGGCTCGAACCCACCAGCCTTCCAGGCCAAAGGCCAATGGTCTACCAACTGAGGCCACTTTCACCTCTCCTAATGGAAGAGATGACCACCCCCAATCAGATATCTTTTCTCATCTTGTCTTAGAGCAATAACTGTTTTAAATTACTTACACAACAGACATTTGTATTGAGCTGATTCATCCCAAACCCGACTGTTTCTTCATACTGGTGATAGGGTTTTCTTGTGCGTCTTGTTATAATTGGAAAATGTGCAACTACACTGTTAAAAATGTGATGATGTGAAAGACGGTGCTGATGACCTCCGTTTACTGGCTGCTGTCAAAATGGACAGCACTGTTAGCTGGACAACATCAAGCTGAGCGACAGACTGTGAGCAGAGGAAGAGCCGCTACCACACTCACACACACGCAAGAACCCACACACCCAAACACTCATTAAAAGACCTGATGAATCGGGGTTTTGTTTATTTAGAAAATACAGTTTTAATACCATTTTTATTTAGAAGAGAACTACGAAGGTTTCAATATCAGTTGTTGTTTTTTTTTGTACTGATCCCCCCAAATCGAAATAACCCCTTAGCAACGCCCTTAGGGAAACGGAAAAACTTTCACAGCCCTTGGTGACGTCAGTAACGGGTACGTTGTCAACGCTGTAACGTGTTTTACAATTGGATATGCGTTCTTTTTTCGCGATAAATCAAGAGGACAAGGCCTAGGTACAGCGAGTATGAATTAACACTATATGTGACAGTTCGCTGTCACTGAGATAGTATCAGTGGTTGTGTGAAGGATTGTCAATCTAGATTACTGGGTTCAATTCCCATCCTCGGACACTTTTTCACACTCAAAACGCAATTGGATGTGTATGACAATTGTCCACCTGAAGAGGGCAGTATTGTGTGGGCATCAGTGGAGAGAAAGAGACAAGGCATTCCTGTGGCTTAGGCTAGTATCCACACGAAACAAACCGCGTTATAATTTTCAGAAACTTTTTCTGTATCACGAGTTAGCTCAGTAAATGTGTGGCGTCCATATGAAAGGTAGTCAATACGCCTGAAAACGCTGTGAAACAATGACCAACTGTTGGTGCGATGTGACGCATGTCGGGATCAAGCCCAAACTTCAGTGGGCATGCCGAATTTTTTGTAAAACCAGACAACATGCGAGTGGGCGAGCTGGTACAACATTATATTGACGACGATGAGGTTGAACTGTTCGTCGGGTCTACAGCTGGATTACAAAACAAAAAAACATCAATCTACATGTTGTTGTCATTATTATTCTGAGTGCGGCGCATTCGTGCTGGATAACAAGAGGCGGGGCGATGACGCAAGCGTCTCAGATACTTCGCGGAGAGGCCATAACACGAGCGCATATACGGAGTTTTTAAATGCTTTCCACCTGGACCTAGTTTCAAAAATGTTCAGTGTACACCCCCCCAAACGCCGCGCTCTGTATGGACGATACACTGGTTTGATAAAGTATTTTTTGCGTTTAGGCCTGAGCTTGACTTCGTGTGGACAGGGCCATAATACCATGGTTTTCAATGCATGGGGCGGAACCCCTATGACGTCACACACAGGTAGAGCTTAGACAACTTAATTTCATGAAAAACACGTTCTTTTTTATAAAATAAGGATTTTTTTTGCCGGAATCTCTGTCAAATTGACATTGCATGCATGTTTGATATCCACGATTTTTTTAAAAAAAACCCGTCAGAAGGTCTTTAATTCTAAGTACAAACAGTAGACCTATTTTCTCAGTATTTCTGCAATCCAGAACCATATGAATATTGTCAGACTTAGGAAAAAAATATGCGCATTCCCTGGTATGAAACTTTCTTTACCAAAAGATATAATATTTTCTCGCTAGGAGTGGAAGAGACCGTAAGGAGGCCGACTGTATATCATAGGGCTGTAGATGACCATAGAAGATTCTTGACCACATTTCCCCACAGAGTGAGGTGAATCCGATTTGGTTACTAAAAAGGCGGCCGTGACAAAAGTAAATTAGTTGAATGGACCTAAGTACTACTCGAAGGCCCTGTTTATACTGAGACGCTGCGCAGACGTTCCAGGCTATTAACAGAAACAACCGGCTCACTAATGCAAATTTCTCAGTGTTTCACATGAGGTTGCAAACGATGTAGTTCTAGCGCCCGGCCAGTAATGGGCCAGAGAAACTTTACGAACACTCACACGACCCCAGCCCATGCCCAGCCCCGCTCTCGGTAGTTTACTCACTTCCGGGCCAGACCCCTCATAATGCACCAACATCATTCTCAGTTTAACAGCAGCCTGTGAAAAGAAAACTGAACCTAGAGCTTCGCGTGGTCTCGTTTGTACGAACGAGAGGTGTAGAATTATCCCTGTTGCCGCGCTGGAAGCCCACTTAGCTGGTTTGTGTGCGGCGGCCGCATTTTTGTTGTGGTTGTTCTCCCATACTGCGCATGTCCCAATTTTACGTGCGGGGAGCAGCGGGGAGGCGGGGTCAACAGAGGGGAATTTCACAGCCTATTCCCCTCTCGCGGTGTGAAAGAGCTCCCCGCTGTGCAGTCCTCGTTTCTGAGTTTCCCACTCAGCAGGCTGGATCCTGAACACGTTACATGTCACCCCCCTGAAACACAGTCTTCGTGTGAACGGTGGTAGAAAAACCGACATCCAACTATACCGGTTTTTACTGCCACATGCTCCGTGTAAACTCAGCTAAGCTATCCAAAACTACTAAAGCATGATGATAGCAAGGTTCGCTTAAAAAATTGTGATAATGTTTTGTTTGCCTTATAGTATGATGGTGATTCCGCCCTCTCGAGTTTCATGAACAAACTCACTGGTCTTATTGCATCACCTGAATGCTTGAACAATGGAAGAAATATTGTCCTTGATTATCCACCCGGAAATGTAAGAAAATCCTATATAATTTTCTTACTTCCGGAAATAACATTTTCAGTATGCTAGAAAACTTCAAGTTTAAAGGTATACAATCCTTTAAAATGATATATTCTGAAAATGTCCTATATATCGATTCTCATCTTTTATATTGTCCTTTTTTATTGATTACAAAAGGCAACAACACAGGATATGACAACTTAGGATGCCATTGTGCAAATAATAGACAACTATTACCGACACAAAACCAGCATAGTTCATAAAAGACTACACTGAAAGCCTGGACTATCAAAAACTGTTTATGTTTGACCTAAGATTTTGACCAACCGATCACACGAAGACTGTGTTTTCAGGTTGGGTGAAAATGTAAGTGTTCAGATCCAGCCTGCAGAGTGGGACAAACTCAGAAACGCTGCTCAGCGGGAGCTCTTTCACACACGCGGAGGGGAATAGGTTGTGAAATCCCCCTCTGCTCTGACCCCCGAGCCTCCCCGCTGCTCCCCGCACGTTAATTTGGACAGCGCAGTAGGCCGGAGAGCAAACATCTACAAACAATAGCGCCGCCACCACAAACTACTACTTGGATTCCAGCGCGGCAACATAGGATAATGCTACTACACCTTCGTTCGTGCCAAACAGACCACGCGAAGCTCTTGGTTCCTGTTTTCATTGTCACAATAGCGCTGTTAAAATGCAGAATGATGTTGGAGGCATTCGAGGGTCTGGCAACAAGGAAGTGAGTTTACTACTCAACCGAGAGGGGGGCTGGGCAGGGGCGAGGGGTCGTGGGTAGAGGTGTGTAAAGTTTCTCTGCCCCGCAAAACTACTGCCGATGCTGCGCGAGAAGCTACATCTATTTTCCCAACCTCAGTTGAACACTGAGATATTTGCCCATTAGGAGCCAGGGAAGGTTTTTCTGTTAATAGCCTGGAAACGTCTGCGCAGCCGTCTCACTAGAAACTGTGCCTTCGAGTAGTACTTCAGGTCCATTCAACTGAATTTCTTTTGTCACGCCCCGCTTTTAGTCTCCAAAAAGTTTCGATCATCCTCACTCTGTGGTGGACATTGGTCAAGATTTCTAAGGTCTTCTACAGCCCTAATGTAAACAGTAAGCATAATACGCTCTTCCACTCCTAGAAGAAAAATATTTTTAACTTTTGGTAAAGAAAGTTTCATACAGGAATCGCAAGCATATTTGTTTCCTAAGTATGACATTATTCATTGGTTCCTGGATTGAGAAACTACTTGAGAAAGATAGTCCTCACCTGTTTTGTACTTAGACATTAAAGACCTAGACGGTTTTTTTTTAAAAAAATAGTGGATATCAAAATGCATGACATTGTCAATTTGAAAGCGATTTCCGGCAAAAAAAATCACCTATATTTTATAAAAAGATACGTGTGGTTCATGAATTTAATTTTGTCTATGCCTTACCTGTGTGTGACGTCATAAGCGGGTGTTAAGCCCTGCATTGAAAACCATGGATCTATGGCCACTGTCCACACGAAGTCATGCTCAGCCTCAATAAACGCAAAATACTTTATCAATCCAGTGTATCGTCCATGACAGGCCGGAAGGCCGCGTTTTGGGGGGTGTAAACAACATTTTTGAAACTATGTCCCGAAGAGGAAAGATTTGCCAGAAACTAAGTGAAACTCCGTATATCCGCTGCCGTGTTACTCTGCCTCTCCGCATGTATCTGAGACGCTGCGTCATCGCCCCGCCTCTTGTTAAAGCACGCATGCGCCGCACTCAGAAAAATAATGACAACAACAATGTAGCTGTGTTGGTTTTGTAATCCAGTGTGACCCGAAGCAACAGTTCAACCTCATCGTCCGTCCATACTAATGTTGTACCATCTCGCCCACTCGCCAGGGTTCTGTTACAAATTCCGCGCATCGCACACGAAGTTTGGGCTTGATCCCGTCATTGCGTCCACAGCGCCAACCAACAGGTCTGCATAGTTTCACAAGCGTTTTCCAGGCGTATTGACTACAATCATATGGACGCACACATTTACGGAGCTAACTCCGTGTTTACAGAATAAGTTTCTGAAATGATAAGCGTTTGTCTTCGTGTGGATAATAGCCATGGCCACAGGAAATGCCTTTGCTCTCTTCTCAAGCAAACTGAAGCTCCCAACACAATACGCCCTCAACAGTGACAATGCTCACGGTACACATACAGTTCCGTTTTGAGTGTGAAAATGTGATGGTCCGAGGTGGGGAATTGAACCCAAGTATCTAGATTGAGCATCCAACAACACACCACTGAAGCTATCTCAGTGACAGCGAAATGTCACATTCTAGTAGTTTATTCCTACTCACGCGGACACGGACGGCCTTGTCATCTTGAATAACCGCGAAAAATGAACGAATTTCAAATTGTTAACAATTGTACAAACAGCGTTGAAACTACCCTTTCCTGACGTCACCAGAGGGCTGTGAAGTTTTATTTCGTTTCTAAGGCGTTGCTATGGGGTTATTCGATTTTGGGGATCAGAACAAAAAAAACAACAACGATTTTGAAATCATTTAGTAGTTCTCTTCTAAATAAAATGGATAAATACTGGTTTTCTAAATAAATCAAACCCGTCATAAGGTCTTTTTAATGTTGTTTGGGTGTGTGCGTTCGTGCGTGTGTGTGTGGTGTTGCGGCTCTTCCTCCTGCACACTGTCCTGTCAGCTCAGATTGATGTTTGTCAGGCCTAACATTGCATGTCCATAACTTGACAGCAGCCAGTAAACGGCAGGGCATCATCCCAGTCTGTCCACATTTCATCACATGTGTAACATGTATTGCACATTTTCAATTTAGCAGAACGCACAAGAAACCCATCGCAAGTATGAAGAATCAGTACGGGTTTGAGGATGTATCAGCTCTATACAACTGTCTGTTGAGTGCCTAAGTAAATGTAACTGTTATTGCTCATAAAGACAAATGAAGAAAAGATATCTTATTGAGGGTGGTCAATCCTTCTTAGAAGGTGAAAGTGGCTCATTGGTAGACCATTTGCGGCTTTTGAGCCTGAAGGTGTGGGTTCGAGCCCCAGCACGACCTTCTCCACTGACTCTTCACATATTTTGCCAAATTTGGTGTCCGAAGGGTCGCAGACTTGATAAAAGAGATAACTGCATGAAAACTATAAAACTAGAAGTCTGAGAACTTTACACCGTTTTTGTCGAACAACACAATGAACAAATTGGGCGTTAAAAATGTTCTTCTTCCAATGAAAAAGGCTTTTTTTAGGGCATATTATACATTGAATTTTTTAGCAAGTCTAAAAATACAGTTTTTTTCCAAACATCAGATGCGATTGAAATTAGAATGAACATACTGTATTTCAGTGTATATTTACATAAACGAGATGGGCCTAGCCTGAAAAAGATGCATCACACAAGCATTGAGATTTAAGATTTGTTTTTAATATAAGCAAAGACATTTAGGGGTATGCCAAACTTTTGTGCACGAGCCGAAAACAGATGTAGGTTCAGAGGTTTTAACGTCTCCAAACTGTTAATCCTTTGTTCTGTCTATAGAAGTCCACCGGTGTTCTGGATGTTGAACCTTGCCTGTATTCAGTGGTAAACCCGCAAACAATCCAATTTGAGCTTGGCTTTTGTGTTGTCCTTACTTTTTTTTTTCTCACAGTGATTGGCTTTGTGTTGTGTATATACATTAGCTTCACTTCTTCCAAACTGATGACAAAACACCATTGACGCAGACACAGAAGAGACACCATGGGAAGGACAAACAATTAAAACCTAGCAAAGGTGATGATGTCATATGATGCAAGGAGAAGAAATATGGGATAAAAGCGTGAAGGTGCAAATATAGGATATTATAGCGATCTTGAAACTAAGACTCTACTCTTCAATTTGTCAATAAAGTGCTCTCAAGGATTAAACTATATTGTCCATGTAGAAACAAGAGCTCAAATGATAGCATATATACAGTTTTACACACCCGGCTAGAAATGGGGAAGCGGACATTTTCACGTCACTTTTTCAATTCTAGTGGTTGAATGAAGCCATTTACACATAACTATGTAACTTTCTGACCCTGATTTGAAGTTTTCCTTCATTCAGTCATCTAAAATCTATGACGAGCTTGGAGTATTTTGTGATAGTTGTGGAGAATGTGTTTTATCTTCTATGATGGTAAAACTTGGCTATTCTTGTTCCTCCTGGACCACTTTCTATGAATAGGTTACATTTAATCTCCACAGAGGGCTCTATTATCTTTTACGTTAAAACTGTTCTTAGACAGTACAGGGCATCGCGCAACTCTCACTCTCCGCCACCTAAGTACATGACTGTGTTTCCCAGGATTGAAATGCTAACGCATAAGTATCTGACAAAAGGAAACTGAAAAGTCATTCCACTCACTTTAATGTAGTTCTGCAAATTGTAAGAACTCATTGACTCTTCTGGCCAACCTGTATAAGCCATGTTCCAGCTTTCTTCCCTCTGCACAATATATGTGTTTGTTGGATTTCATGAAATCTTGTTTGCTGAACGCTTCTGTTCCACAAGTTGTTATCAGGTTGGAACAAATCAACATTTTAAATTATGTGTCCTGCACTTGTAATGAAACTCTTGTTTGAATTGATTTCAACAGGTTTTTCTTGTGACTTTTTCTTTTTTTCCGGGTGGCAACACAGGAACTTTTGCATCTTGTTCAGATTGGATTTACTTGCAAATGACAGATACAATTATTCGAAATCTGAATCTACATTAAAGTGAGTGAATACAGCTGAATCTGAGGGGCATTATAGCAGGTACTTGTTGGCCGGTCCCGCTCTGTGATCTTTCCAATGGCAACTGGAGCTAGGTAGAAGTAGTGTATCACCTTTGCATAGGAGTGAATTATATAAGTGCCATGTGAAGTGTCCTTGAAGAGTCCAAAAAGCACTATATTAAACCGATGCAATTTTTTAGTAGTATTATTTCCAAGTGTGACCATCAAATTACACCCAGCGATCTCGTAACGTAAAGTCGGCCTAATGTCGGTAGAAAAAGCTTTAGGCGCCTCATTCTACTCCTTGTTTCCTGTCTAGCCCCATATTGCACAACGTATGACCGGAAAAATAAGCGCATTCATAGTCAGCAGGTAGTGTGCTGGTGTACATTTTCCAAGGATTTTTGCATTAGACAGCAGGTGTAAAGTCTACATCTTTTTGCACAAAGGGATCCGGGCTTATAAATGTCAACGAAGAGAAAACTCCAACAATATTTAAAAACTCCAAGTGCTTGTTTCTTGCATGATCCCTGGAATCCCGTTGTTCTTCTTCTTATATGTTTCTGTTTATATTTTTCGTCTAAGTGATCAGAATAAATGTGTAACTCATGTTGATTGCATATCTTTAGAAATGAATGTGGTAATGGCAGGCCTTAAACCACAAACTGTAAACACAATCCTGATAACAAATACATCAAAACAACATGGATCTCTGCAACTATAATTCATTCTTCTTTCAGAGAAGACTGCTTCCTCCACA
The DNA here is from genome assembly GCA_964034765.1 of Knipowitschia caucasica. NCBI lineage: Eukaryota > Metazoa > Chordata > Actinopteri > Gobiiformes > Gobiidae > Knipowitschia > Knipowitschia caucasica. Next base: position 27,378,895 of record OZ035840.1, read on the forward strand.
GGTACTGAGTTCGTTTGTGCTAAGACTCCAGGGCTTTAGTTTAAGGACCAGGTTTATTTTCATTTCATTTTTTAAAGTAACTGGTCTCCAAGTTTTGAATACTGCATGTTAAAAATGTTTAGTATCAAATGTTGCTATGTAGAATATGTCATAATCATTGCAGACTTTATTGTTTTTCTAAACATGTTTCTGTTTCTCCTCTTTGTCTTTCTACTGCCTACTTCTGACGTTTTCCATGTGATTCTCCTTTTAAGGGTGAAAACTGATATCCATCTTTTTTCATATAAACGGCCATAAGCATTTTTTGGATTACTGTAGTAATCAAAACAATGTTGGTCACTGATGTAGCATTATTTGGCCGTTGTATACAGAACATGACCTCATCGGATATTTGCTATGACGTGTAACGCTGGACCAAACACCTCTCACTCTCTTTCATAAGAGCGTAAGAAACATAGAGTTTTCTTACGCTCTTATGTTTTCTACCGCGTGTCTCATAGTGAACTACACGTTTAAACTAGTCATATACTTTCATGGTTACCTTTTGTTACATAAGTGTAGACCAGAGTTCCAGTTAGAAATAGGAAGACTGTGTGTTGGGGAAAGAATACATATTGGCTCATCGCTGCCAGATTTATTTTTAACGAACTTTTCATCCATATATGAAAATCACTTTGGTCACTTAACTTTATCTACTTGCTTATTATCCGGCACTATTTAACTGTACAAGCTACTACAGGACTACACTACATATTATATATTGTTGACTGGGATTGAAGCATTTTCAGCTGCTACAGTATTTATGTTAGCTAAGAAACATAGCTGCTACATATTTGTATACTTTTGTGTTTGCTCCCTGTGTGCGCTTACTACTGTACTATATGCTGCAAACATCCGAAATTTCCCACTGTGGGGACGAATAAAGGAGATTTCTTAGCTTTTCTTATCCTTATAAGATTTTTTTTTCTGTTGATGCAACTGCTGAAAACATCTGAAACATAACATATAACATGGCCCTTTATCTTAATCACAAAAGAAGGAAAAGATAGATAATTTAATGTGACAGGAATGTGGTTTGGGGTGGACTAACAAGTCCTCCTGGGAAGAACAAGAGAACACGCTGAAGTCTGGTTTTTTATAAGGATTTTCAGAGGGCAGACATAAATAAGGCACGCAGCTTACCCAATCTATAGTCTGTGTGAATGTAATACTAGATTACAGTATAGGGAAAACAACTGCAGAAGACACATATATATGTCATTTATCTTAAGCTTTATGTACCCAGGAACTTACATATTCTCACATATGGTTAATAAATCAGTTTAAGTGTTGGGTTGAAATGGATAACATAGCAGTAATTTCAGATAGCCCTTAAGACTATCAATCATATAACTGATATCCTGCTAACAAAGTCCATTTGTCTGCATAAACTATACAGGGTGTGGTGTGGGCTATCTATCTACAAATTTATTAGTAAATGAGGGAGTAATTCATTTGACGAACATTTGCATTTGTTTCTGTCATCTCCTCATTTGCTCAAATCTATGGGAAGGTGGACAGGCCCGATGTGAACAAATTGGCTTTCACATTGAGATATGGCAGATGCGCACTCTTTCTCCTATTACAAATAGTTGTGTGTTTATGTTCTTTTTGTATGTGGTTGTGATGTTACATACCAAAAACTGACAGATCAATCCGCAATGTTACATAATTGTGATCCACGACTTTACAACGAGTTGAATCTGACTGGGATGCTATAACTGCCTTCCACATAAAGGCAAAGCCAGTATTTTCTAACAGAAGAAATATCAATACAATGCCGCTGATAAAGCCTCTTTCATTCGTGCAATGGGAGAGTTGTTATCGAAAGAATGTTTTTTCTTACATTAGGCTCCTTTACATTTGCATTGTGTCATACGGTTGGTCCCGATCATACAAAATGTCTGTTAAACAATATTGCAACCACTGTCACTGTCGTTGCTGGGTAACACCACTGTGAACAGTATTGTTGGTTTAATTGTTATAATCAACAATGACCTTTTCTCAGTATCTGCCAAAATAGACCAATGTGTTCATCCAGTCATGTTACCTCAGGCTATCTCCCTCAGACTTTACTACAAACCTCATGACCATAAGTGAGGGGTGGAAACGTAGATTATCGGTGAAAGATCTTTCTTCACCAGCCTGGATGCCAGGCCTGGAGTTGGTGCTTGGTTGTGAGTGCCTGTTGCTGGGCTTTGCCCACTTGGTCCTGGTCCCGAGCTAGACCAGGAAGACATGACTGAGTTCGCCAGTCCCCCTGCCCTCTTTTGTCACTCTTTAAAAAAATATATATACAAAAAATATATAGCTCACACACTACAATTGTATCAATAAACGTTGGTCCTCTCTGCCATGCAAAGCATCATCAAGGATTGGTGGGCCACTGAGCCCTCAGAATGAGGGCTGATTAAGGCTCATTAACATTTTCAGCCACTATAAGCTCTAAGTTTGGTTAGTGGATACTCACATGTTACTTATAAATCCTTTAAACGTATAAAGGAAAATATGTTTGCTAATTCTTTCAAAATTAACGATTTCTATTATACTGTCTAGTCAGAACTTAATTAATTCCCTTTCAGTTCATGCATTGTAAATATACTTTATTCTTGTTCGTATATTTTTACAAGCTTGGAACTGAAAGGGAATGAAATAATGTTTCTGCCTCAGGGCAGTATAAAGATACGTTAATTTTGGAAAGAATTAGCTTACATAAATTCTTTATCCGGGATAAAGGATAGTATAACGTATACATGTGAGTTTCACTACCCAAACCTGAGAAGCTTATCAGTGGCTGAAAATGTAATGAGGCCTTAATCAGCCCTTTCTGTGGCTCAGTGGCCCACGCAACTTGATGATGCGTTGCATGGCAGAGAGACCATCGTTACTTGTACAAGTGTTTGTGTGTGTATTTATTTTTGTATAATATTTTTTTTTAAAGATGCAAAGAGGGCAGCAGTGAGGGCGAACTAAGTCCATGTCTTCTGGACTCAGCTCGGACAGGCCAGTGGCATAGACCCGCAACCAGCACTCACACACAAGCACCAACTCCAGGCCTGCATCCCGCTGGTGAAGAAGCTTCTTTACCGTTACATCTACGTTCCCACCCTCACTTTTGGTCTTGAGGTTTGTGTAAAAGCTGAGAGATACTGAGGTAACTTGACTGGATGAACACATGGTCTAATGTGCAGATACTGATAAAAGGTCATTGTTGATAAACAAAGTAACAACAATACTGTTACAACAGTGTGTACCTAGCAACGACTGTGACAGTGTGCAATTTTGTTTAACTGACATTTAGTATGATGGGACCAACCGAAGTGACACAATGCAAATGTTAAAGGAGCCATGTAAGAAACATACTTTCGATAACAACTTCATAGCACGAATGAAAGATGCATATCCAGATTGCATTGTATTGAATTTCTTTCGTTGGAGGAGGGGGGGGGGGGGGTGGGGAGAAAGGGGGGAGAGAAAATAATTGCTTTGCCTATGATGTGGAAGCAGCTATAGCGATCCATATCAGATGCCACGTGTAAAGTGTGGATCAAATTATGTATCCATGTGCTGATCTGATCTGTCCATTTTTTGGTAAGTTACATCAACACACATACAAAAGAGACATAACAACAAATATGGTAATATGGAAAGGAATGCCGCATCGCCTATATCTAAATGTGAAAAGCAATTTGTCACTCGGGCTGTCCACCTCCCATTGATTTGAGCAAATGATCTGAGACAGAAACAAATTGCAAATGTTCGTCAATGAATCAATCCCCCATATTCTTATAGATTTGTTGATAGATAGACCACACACACCCTGATTGTTTATTGCAGACAAATGGACTTGTCTAGCATGTATATCAGTTATATATTGGTTAGCTCTTTAAAAGGGGCTCATCTATACTGCTATGTTGCCATTTCAACCAAACATTAACCTGATTTATTAACAATATGTGAGAATATGTATGTACCTGGTTAGGAATAAACTTAATTAAAATAGAAATATAAATGTGTTCAGTCAGTCTGTTCCCTAGTACTGAATCTAGTAATTTTCATTCCACACAGACTTAGATTGGGTAAGCCTGAGGCTCGTTATGTCTGCACTCTGAAACCTTAATAAAACACCAGACTTCAGCCAGTGTTCTCAGTTCTTTCCCAGGAGACTTGTTAGTCACCCCAAAACCCACACTCCTGTTCACATTTAATTATCTAGCGTTCCTTCCTTGTTGGTGATTAAGATCAAGGGCCATGTTATATGTCAAGTTCAGATGTTCGAGGCATTCTGCATCAACAGAAAAAAATATATAAGATAAGATAAGATTAATAATTCCTTTATTCTCCCACAGTGGTGAAATTTCGAAGTTGCAGAATATAGGACAGTATAAAGAGCACACATTGAGCACACACAATTATATACAAATGAAGTAGTACTATGTTTCATACTAACATAAACTAGCTTAGATGCTGATAATGCTTCAAACCAGTCAAAATATTATATATGTATTGTAAGTACTGTAGTTCTGTACAGTTAAATTGTGCAGGATAATAAGTGTATAAAGTTAAGTGACAAAGTGACTTTTCATCTATTTGGGATGAAAAAGTTGTTTAAAAAATAAATCCTGGCAGAGTTGACCAATATTGTATTTCTCCCCAACACACAGACTTTCCATATTTCTAACTGACACTCTCCATACAGATATGTAAACACAAGTAACAAAAACGTAAAGACGAGTTTAAACGGGTCGTCTTCTTGAGACACTGAAGAACATAAGAGCGTAAGAACATCCTATGTTCTTACGCTCTTATGAAGTGAGAGATGAGAGGTTTGTCCAACGTCACCAGTCATAGCAAATATCCCGATGCAGGTCTTGTTTGTATTAAAGGCCAAATACTGCTACATCAGTGACCAGCATTGCTTTGATTAGCAACAGTAATCCAAAAAAGCGTATGGCCGTTTATATTACAAATATGGATAATCAGTTTTCCTTAAAAGAGAAATCCACATGGAACGTCAGAAGAAGGCAGAAGAAAGAAAAGAGGAGAAACATGAACATGTTAAGAAAAATAAGACAAGCAAGTATGACATATGCTTCCATAGCAAACATTGGAGAAAACTTTTAAACCAGCAGTATACAAACTTGGAGACAGTAACTTTAAAAATGAAATGAAATTTTAACCCCTGGTCCTTAAACTATATCCCTTGTGTCCTAACACGTACTCAGTACCTGTGGTAGGACACAGTCCTTCTCTGAAGAAAATGAAATTATAGTGTGCAGAGCTCCATGTTGTTTTGATGTATTTTTTTATCAGATTGGTTGACAGTTTGTGGGTTAAGGCTGCCATTCTCATTCATTCGAAAGATATGCCAATCAAATGAGTTACACATTATTCTGATCACTTAGAGACAAATAAAACAGAACAAATAATAAGAAAACAGAGTCCAGATCATGCAAGATACCAAAGCACTTGAGTTTCTATATTTGTTGGAGTTTTCTTATCGTGACATTTATAAGCCCTGATCCCTTTGTGCACTAAAGCATGTTAGACTTTACACCTGCTGCTATGCAAACAATCCTGAAATGTACACCAGCACATTACATGCTGCTTATGAATGCCGCTATTTTTCCGGTCGAAAAAAAACGTTGTGCACTATGGCTAGACAGAAAAAGAGTAGAATGAGCGCCCTAAAAGCTTTGCTTCCGACATTAGAGCCGATCATAACGTTACGTGCATCGCTGGGTGTAATTGAGGTCACACTTGTGAATAATACGTAAAAAATAATGCATCGGATTTATTATAGTTGCTTTTTGGACTCTCAATGACACTTCACATGGCCTTGATTAATATTCAACTCCATATTAAAAGTGGATACACTACTAAACTAGCTCCTTTGCCCTTGGAAAGACTCACAGAAGCAGGCAACAGTACATATATCACCCCGCTCCGATTCCCGCCTGTCTTCACTCACTTTAATGTAGATTCAGATTCCGAATATTGTATCTGTTCATTTGCAGTAAAACCAATCTGAAAAAGATGCTAAAGTTCCCCAGTGTGCACCAAAAAAGAAAAAGAAAAAGTACAAAAAAAAACACTGAAATACAATCACCAAAGAGGTTTCGATTACAAGTCCAGGACCGATTAAAGTGATTTGTTCAAACTGATAACAACTTGTGGAAAGAACTGTTAGCAAAACAAGATTTCCAGAATCCCAACAGAACAATAGTATTTGTGCACATAGGGAAGAAAGCAGGAACATGGCTTTACAGTTGGCCAGAAGAGTCATGAGTTCTACATTTTGCAGAACTACATAGAATTGAGTGGAATGACTTTTCAGTTTCCGCTTGTCTGTAATTATGGTGAGCATTTCTATCCGGGAACAAGTCTGTACATTAGTGGAGGGAGTTGTCGAGTATGCCCTAACGTTACTGAACAGTTTTTAACGTACAAGAATAATTGAGTCCAATTCTGGGGAGATTAAATGTAACAATTCATCAAAGAGGGTCATGAGGAAGAATAGCCAGTTTACCATCAGAGAAAGTAAAACACATTCACCACAACTATCACAAATACTCCTAGGCTGTCATAGATTTTGATGACTTGAATGAAGGAAACTTCTAATCAGGGTCAGAAATTACCATAGTTCTGTGTAAATGGCTTCATACTACCACGTAAGAAAGTGAAAAATTGATGAAAAAATGTCCCGCGTCTCATTTCTACCCGGTGGGTGTAACTGTATAAAAAAATGCTATCATTTTGTTCTATTGTTTCTACCTGGAAAATAAGTTTTATCTTGACACTTAATTGACAAATTGATTGAAGTTTGATCATAGTCAAGCACGTTAATAAGTATCCTATATTGGCCCTTCACCTCTTTACTCCCTTTTTTTCTTCTCCTGCATCAGCTGGCAATCAATCACCTTTGCTAGGTTTTATTGTTTTGTCCTTCCATTGTCTCTTCTTGTCGCGTCATTGGGTGTACATCATCTTTGAAGATGTGAAGCTAATGTAAATTTTACACAACACAATGCAATCACTGTGAGAAAAAAAAAAGGTAAAGAAAACTCAAAAGCCCAAGCTCAAATGTAATTGTTTGCGTTTACCACTGAATACCTGCGAAGTTCAACATCAGAACAGGTGACTTCTATAGAAGGAACAAGATTAACAGTTTTGGAGAGTTAAAACCTCTTAAACTCCTACATCGTTTTGGCTCGTGCACAAAAGTTTGGCATACCCTAATTTCTTTGCTTATATAAAAACACATCTTACATCTCACATGCTTGTGTGCATGCATCTTTTAAAGCTAGGCCCTCTATGTTTATGGAAATATACACCTGAAATAATGTATGTCATCTTATTACACTCTGCATCCTTTGAATGTTTGGAAAAAAAACCTGTTTTTTTTAGCCTGCCTAAAAAATTCAATGTATAAAATGCCTAAAAAGCCGTTTTTCATTGGGAAGAAGAACATTTTAAACGTCCAATTTGTCATTGTGTTGTTGACAACAACTGTGTAAAGTTTCAACTCTAAGTTTTATAGTTTCATGCAGTTTTTCTCTTTTTGATCAGTAGTAACCATTCGGAACCAATTTGGCTAAATTTGTGAGTCAGTGGAGAAGGTCCCCGTGCTGGGCTCGAAGCCCTCAACCTTCAGGCTCAAAGGGCCAATGGTCTTCGCAACTGACCACTGTCTCCTCTCCTAAGAAGAGATGAACCACCCTCAAAATAAATATCTTTTCTCATCTGTCCCTTTAGAGCATAACAGTTACATTTACTTAGCATCAACAGACATTTGTATGGAGCTGATACATCCCAACCCGTACTGTTTCTTCTACTGGTGATTGGTTTCTTGTGCGTTCTTGTTAGATGAAAATGTGCAACTACACTGTTAAAAATGTGATGATGTGGAAGACTTGATGATGGCCCTCCGTTTACTGCTGCTTCAAATGGACATGCACTGTTAGGCTGACAACATCAAATCTGAGCTACTGGACAGTGATCTTGAGGAAGAGGCCGCTACACACACACACACCACGCACGAACGCACACACCAAACAAAACATTAAAGACCTTATGACGGGTTTGATTTATTTAGAAATACAGTTTTAATACCATTTTATATTAGAAGAGAACTACTAAAGGTTTTCAAAAATCAGTTTTGTTTTTTTTTGTCTGATCCCCCCAAATCGAAATAACCCCATAGAAACAACGCCCATCAGAAACGGAAATACTTAACACCCTTGGTGACCGTCAGAACGGTACGTTTCAACGCTGTAACTTGTTACAATTTGATATTCCCGATCTTTTCGCGATATCAAGATGACAGGCCTGTACAGCTAGTATGAATAACTACTAGAAATGTGACATTTCGCTGTCACTGAGATAGTTCATTGGTTGTTGATGGATTTTTGTCAATCAGAATTACTTGGTTTCAATTCCCACCTCGGACACTTTTCACACTCTAAACGGCAATGTATTTGTAGTGAGCTTGTGTCACCAGGAGATGGCAGTATTGTGTGGCATCATGGGAGAGAAGAGAGAATAGGCATTCCTGTGCTTAGGCTCATATCCACACGGTAGACTAAACGCTTATAATATTCAGAAACTTTTCTGTAAACGACGGGAGTTACTCAGTAAATGTGTGCTTCCATATTGAATGTAGTCAATACGCTGAAAACGCTGTGAAACTTGCCAGACCTGTTGGTGGCGCTGTGACGCAATACGGGAACAGCACAAACTTCCGTGGCATGCCGAAGTTTGTAATACAGACAACTTGGCTATGGGGACTGGTACAAACATTATATGGACGGACATGGAGGTTGAACGGTTGCTTCGGTCACACTGGATTACAAAACCAACAAGCTTAACATTGTTGTGTCCTAATTTTCTGATTGCGTCGCATTCGTGCTTTATCAAAGGCTTGGCGTTGACGCAAGAGTCTCAGATACTTGCGGAAGGCAGTAACACGGAGCGCATATACGGAGTTTTTGAAATCTTTCCACTCTGGACCTAGTTTCAAAATGTTCGGTTACACCCCCCCAAAACGCCGGCCTCGTATGACGATACACTGGTGGGATATAAGTATTTTTGCGGTTTAGGCCTAGCTTGACGCGTGGTGGACAGGGCCATAAGATCCATGTTTTCAATGCATGGGCGTAACCCTCTATGACGTCATACACAGGTTTAGAGCCAAAGCTTCTTGAAATTCATGAAAAACACGTTCGTTTTATAAAAATAGATTTTATTGCCGAATCTCTTCAAATTGACATTGTCTTGCAATTTTGAGATCCACTATTTTTTTAAAAAAAAACCCGTCATAAGGTCTTAATGTCTAAGTACATACAAGACCTATGTATCTCAATAGTATTTCTCGATCCAGGAAACCAATGAATAATGTCATACTTAGAATAAAAATTATCTGCATTCCCTGTATGAAACTTTCTTTACCAAAAGTAAATATTTTTTCTTCCTAGTAGTGGGAAGAGCCGTAATATGGCTACTGTTTACATTAGGGCTGTAGATGACCATAGAAAGCTTACCACATGTCCACCACAGAGTGAGGTGGATCGATTTGGAGACTAAAAAGCGTGCGTGACCAAAAGAAATTAGTTGAATGGACCTGAAGTACTACTCGAAGGCCCTGTTTATAACTGAGACGCGCGTCTGACGTTTCCAGGCTATTAACAGATACAACCTGGCTCCTAATGCATATTTCCGCAGTGGTTCACATGGAGGTTGAAAAACGATGTAATTTCTAGCGCCCGGCCAGTAGGGCAGAGAAACTTTACAACACTCCACCGACCCCCTCAGCCCCATGCCAGCCCACCCCTCTCGGTTGTATACTCCACTTCCTGTGCCAGAACCTCAGAATGCACCAACATCATTCTGCATTTTAACAGCATCTGTGAAAATGAAAACTGAACCTAGAGCTTCGCGTGGTCTCGTTTGGACGAACGAAGGTTGTAGAATTACCTCTGTGTCCGCGCTGGAAGCCCACGTAGCTAGTTGGTGAGTCGCGGCGCCATTGTTGTTGATGTTTTTCTCCGCGACTGCGCAGGACAAATTTACGTGGCGGGGAGAAAGCGGGGAGCGTGGTCAGCGCAGAAGGGGGATTTCCACACCTATTCCCCTCTTCAGCGGGTGTGAAAGACTCCCCGCTGTGGCAGCTTTCTGAGTTGTCCCACTCTGCAGGCTGGATCTGAACACTTACATTTTCACCCCCTGAACACAGTCTTCGTGTGAACGGTTTTGGGTAGAAACCGACATCCAACTATAGTACGTATTTACTGCCACATTTGCCTCCGTTAACTCAGCCTAATGATATCCAAAAACTACTATAGCCATGAAGATAGCAATGTTGCTCTTAAAAATGTGAGAGTATTGTTTTGTTTGCCTTAAAGGTATGAAGGGGGGCAGTTCCGCCCTCTCTATTTTTGAACAAAACTCTCTGTCCCTTATTTGCATCACATAATGATTTGACTATTGGTAAGGACAAATTGTCTTGGATGATCCACCCGAAAGTAGAAAATCCTATATTTTTCTACTTCCGGGATATAGACATTTTCAGAAAACTTCTGTTTAAAGGTATACATCCGTTTAAAACTGAAATATTCTGAAAAGTCTATTATAATCGATTCTCTCTTTTAGGATTTTCTTTTTTTATAGAAACAAATTTGGTCGAACAAGCACATGATTATGGACAACGAGATGCCATTGAGCAATAAGTAGACAACATGACCGACACAAAACAGCAGAGTTCATAAAAGACTACACTGGAAAGCCTGACTATCACAACTGTTTATGATTGACCAGTAGAATTTACCAACCGTTCGACCACGATGACTGTGTGTCAGGGGGTGAAAATGTAAGAGTTTCAATCCCCTGCAAGTGGGTCAACTCAGAAAACGCTGCACAGCGGGAGCTTCTTTCACACCCGCGAGAGGGGTAATAGGTGTGAAATCCCCTCTGCTCTGACCCCCTCCCCCCGCTGCTCCCCGTACGTAATTTTGGTACATTCGCAGTAGCGGAGAACAAACATCAACTACAATGGCGCCACGTCGCACACAAACTTAGCTAACGTGGGCTTCCAAGCCGATCGGCAACAGAGGAATAATTCTACACCTTCGCTTCGTCCCAAACGAGACCACGCGAAAAGCTCTATTTCAGTTTTCATTTTCCACAGGCTGCTGTTAAAATGCAGAATGATGTTGGTGCATCTGAGTTCTGGCACAGGAAAGTGAGTATACTAACCGTGGAGGGGGGCTTGGGCATGGGGCTGCGGGGTCGTGTGAGTGTTTGTAAAAGTTTCTCTGCCCACAACTGCCGGGGCTCTAGGAAATAAATTCCCGTTTTTTCAACCTCGATTTTGAATACACTGAGAAATTTTGCATTAGGAGCCCAGGTGTGTTTCTTTCTGTAATAGCCTGGAAACGTCTGCGCAGCTTCTGCATGTATAGAACAGGCCTTCGAGTATACTTTTCATGTCCATTCAACTAATTTCTTTGTCACGCCCTCTTTTTAGTCTCCCAATCGATCAACCTCACTCTGTGGTGACATTGGTCAAGGCCATTTCTATGGTCATTCTACACGCCCTAATGTAAACATTATCATATTACGGGTCTCGTTACCACTCCTCGAATAAAAGATAGTTTTACTTTGGTAAAGAAAGTTTCTCATGTAATGGCAGCTATTTTTTTCCTAATATACATTATTCTTTGGTTTCCTGGATTGAATAAACTACTTGAAAAACATAGGTCACCTGTTTGACTTAGACATTAAAGACCTAATGAACGGGTTTTTTTTGTTAAAAAAATAGTGGATATCAAAATTGCATGACACTGTTCTAATTTGAAAGAAGATTCCTGCAAAAAAAATCCTATATTTATTAAAAGAACGTGGTATTTTCATGAATTTAAGTTGTCTGTGCTCTAACCTGAGTGTGACGTCATAGCGGGTTACGACGGCCCTATGCGAAGCATTGAAAAAACCAATGGATCTATGGCCCTGTCCACACGAAGTCATGCCAGCCTAAACGCAAAAATACGTTATCAATCCTTTGGTCTCGTCCATACGAGGCCGGCGTTTTGGGGGGTGTAAACGAACATTTTTGAAACTGATCCCCAATGAAAGATTTCAAAACTCCGTATATGCCGCTCCGTGGTTACGTATACTGCCTCATCCTTCTCCGCAATGTTTCTAGACCTGCGTCATCGCCCCGCCTCTTGTTAAAGCTCCTGCGCCGCACTATGAAATGAATGACAACAACAATGAGCTTGTGGTTTTTTTGTAAATCCAGTGTGCACCCGAAGCAACAGTTCAACCATCGTCGGCCTCCCATACTAATGTGTAACACTCGCCCCGCCCACCCTTCAACTAGTCGCCATGTTGTCTGTTACAAAATTCCGCGCATGCCCACGGAAGATTGGGCTTGATCCCGTCATTGCGTCAGAGCGCCACCAACAGTTCTGGCATAGTTTCACAGCTGTTTTTCAGGGCGTATGACTACATTTCCATATGGAACGCACACATTTACTGAGCTAACTCCGTGTTTACAGAAAAAGTTTTCTGAAATTATAAGCGTTTTGTACTCGAAGTGGATAATGCCTAATGCACAAGGAATGCCTTTTCTCTCTTTCTTCTCCCAATGATGCCCAACACAATACTAGCCTCTACAAGGTGACAATTGCCACTGTACACATACTTCATTGCCGTTTTGAGTGTAAAAAGTGTCCGAGTGGTAATTGAACCCAAGTAATCCCCTAGATTGAACAAGCCCATCAACACAACCCTGAACTTCTCAGTGTCCAGTAGCGAAATGTCACATTCTAGAAGTATACATACTCGCTGTAACTCATGTGGTGGGCCTTGCATCTGAATATCGCGAAAAAAGAACGATATATCATATTGTAAACAAGTTACAAGCGATGAAACGGCCCGTGTCTGAGTCACCAAGGGCTGTGAAGTTTTTTTTCGTTTCGTAGGGCGTTGCTATGGGGGTTATTTCGAGTTGGTGGGATCAGACATGAAAAATACAAAACTGAGTTTGAACCACTTTAGTAGTTCTCTCTATATAAAATGGTATTAAAACTGTATTTCTAAATAATCAACCCTCTAAGTCTTTAATGTGTGTTTTTTTGGTGTGTGCGTTCGTTCGTGTGTGTGTGTGTGTAGCGGCTCTTTCTCCTGCATCACTGTCCTGACACTCAGATTGATGTTGTCAGCCTAACAGTGCATGTCCATTTGACAGCAGCCAAAACGAGGGCATCTTCACATCTTCCCACATCATCACATTTAACAGTGTAGTTGCACATTTTCATGATACATCAATAGACGCACAAGAAAACCCATCTCCAGTATGAAGAAACAGTACGTGTTTGGGATGTATCAGCGTCTATGACACATGTCTGTTGATCTAATATATGTATCTGTTATTGCCTAGGAAGACAAATGAGAAAAGATATTCTTATTGAGGGTGGTCATCCATCTTAGGAGAGGTGAAAGTGGCTCGTTGTAGACCATTGGCCTTTGAGCCTGAAGGTATTGTGGTTCGAGCCCAGCACGGGGTAATTCTCCACGGACTCTCAAATTTTGGCCAATTGGTTCCGAATGGTACTGCCAACTTGATAAAAAAGAGAAACTGCATGAAAATCTAAAAAACTTAGAAGTTCTGGAAACTTTACACATTTGTTTCAACACACAATGAACAAAATTGGCGTTTAAAATGTTCTTCTTACCAATGAAAAAGGTTTTTTAGGGCATTTAATAACATTGAATTTGGAGGCAACGGCTTAAAAAAACAGTTTTTTTTCCAATCTTCAAATGGATGGAAGAGTGAAAAAAAATGACTTAACATTATTTCAGTGTACTATTTACATAAACTAGAAGGCCTAGCTTTAAAATGATGCATTCACACAAGCATGTGAGTTTAAGATTTTTTTAAATAAGCAAAGACATTAGGGTGATGCCAAACTTTGTGCAACGAGCCAAGAACAGATGTAGAGTTTAAGAGAGGTTTTAACTCTCCAAACTGTTTGAATCTTGGACCTTCTATAGAAGGTTCACCGTGTTCTGGATGTTGAACCTTGCCAGGGTATTCAGTGGTAAACGGCAAACAATCCAATTTGAGCTTGGGCTTTTGAGTTTCTTTACTTTTTTTGTTTTCTCTACAGGTGATTGCATTGTGTTTTTAATATTACTTTAGCTTCTACAATCTTCACAAGACTGATGACCACCATTGACGCAGACACAGAAGAGACACATGGTAGGACAAACAAGAATACCCGAGCAAAGGTGATTGATGCCATATGATGCAAGGAGAAGAAAAATGGGAGATAAAAGCAGTTGACGGTGCAATATAGGTATATTATTACGTTGCTTGACTATGACCAACTCATCAATTTGTCAATATAGTGCTCAAGATAGAAACGTATATTTTCCAGGTAGAAACACTAGCACAATGATGCATATAAGACAGTTTACACACCAGGCCGGGTAGAAATGGTGACAGCGGACATTTTCACTCACTTTTCACTTTCTTAGTGTTGTATGAAGCCATTTACACAGACATATGGCTAACTTTCTGACCCTGATTAAAGTTTCCTTCATTCTGTCATCAAATTCTATGACACTTGGAGTATGTTGGATAGTTGGGAGAATGTGGTTTTATTTTCTATGATGGTAAAACTGGCTATTCTTCCTCCTGGACCATACTTTCTATGGAATTGTACATTAATCTCCACTGAATGTGGCTCAATTATCTGTAAAGGTTTAAAACTGTTCAGTAACTACAGGCAATCTCGCAACTGCTTCCGCCTCCTAATTACATGACTTGTTCCCGGATAGAAATGCTCACCATAATACAGGAGTATATATTATATATATATCAAAGAGGAAACTGATAAGTCCATACACTCACTTTAATGTAGTTCTGCTAAATCTAAGACTCAATGACTCTTCTGGCCAACCTGTAAAGCCTGTTCCAGCTCTTCCCTCCTGGCACGAATATATTGGTTGTTGGGATGCAGGAAATCTTTTTGCTTAACAGCTCTCTATCCACAAGTTGTTAACATTTTGAACAAATCACTTTTATGGTCCTGCATCTTGTATGATACTCTTGGTTGATTGTTTTCAGTGTATTTTTTCTTTGTACGGTTGCTTTTTTCTGTGCATCTAATTGGAACTTTGCATCTTTTTCAGATTGGTTTTACTGTCAAATGACAGATACAATATTCGGAATCTGGATTCTACTTGTAACAGTGGAGTGAAGGTCAGCGGAATCTGAGGGGCTGATATCGTGTATCTTGTTGCCAGGCTCGCTGCTGTGAGTCTTTCCAAGGCAACTGGAGCTAGTTTAGGTAGGGTATCACCTTTGCATATGAAAGGAATTAATAAGGCCAGTGAAGTGTCCCTTGAGATCCAAAAAGCACTATATTTAAACCGATGGCAATTATTCTTTAGTATTATTTCCTAGTGTTACCTCGCAAATAACACCCGAGCGTTGCACGTAACGTTATGGCGGCCTATTGGCGGTAGCAAAGCTTTTAGGCGCTCATTCTTACTCCTTTTTTTCCTGTCTATCCATAGTGCACAACGTTGACCGGGAAAAATAGCGCATTTCATCAGCAGCATGTAAAATGTGCTGGTGTACAATTTCATTTGTTGCATAGACAGCAGGTGAAAGTATACATGCCTTTTGTGCACAAAGGGATCCGGGCTTATAAATGTCACGATAAGAAAACTCCAACATTATTAATAACTCCAATGCTTGTTTCTTGCATGATCTGGTATCCTGTTTCTTCTTATATGTTTCTGTTTTTAATTTTTCTCTAAGTGATCAAATAAATGTGTAAAACTCTTTGATTGCATATCTTTAGAATGATTTGGAATGTCAGCCTTAATCAAAACTTTAAACGTGGACAATCTGGATAAACAAATAATCAAAACAACATGGAGCTCTGCACACTATAATTTCATTCTTCTTCAGAGAAGACTGCTTTCTCCACAGGTACTGATTCGTTGGGTGCTAGCCACAAGGGCTATAGTTTAAGGACCCAGGGGTTTATTTTCGATTCATTTTTTAAATTAATGTCTTCCAAGTTTGTATACTGGCCTGGTTTAAAATGTTTATATCAAAGGTTTTGCTTATGAATTATGTCAATACTTGCTATCTTATTTTTCTAACATGTTTCTGTTTCTCCTCATTTCTTTTCTACGGCCTTCTCTGACGTTCCATGTGATCTACTTTAAGGTAAATCTGATATCCATTTTTGTCAGAAAACGGCCATAGCCAATTTTTTTGGATTACTGTAGTAATCAAAACAAAGTTTGGTCACTGATGTAGCAGTATTTGGCCTTTAATACAACATGACCTGCTTCGGGATATTTGCTTATGGACTGGTAACGTCTGGACCAAACCCTCATCTCTCCCTTTCATAAGAGCGTAAGAACATAGAGTTCTTACGCTCTTATGTTCTTCCAGTGTCCTCATAGTGAACGACACGTTTAAACTAGGTCATATACGTTTCGTGTTACCACTTGTGTTTACATATATTATGACCGAGTGTCCAGTTAGAAATTTGGAGTCTGTGTGTTGGGAAGAATGACATATTGCTTCAACTCAGCCTGGATTTATTTTAACAACTTTTCATCCATAAATGAATAGTCACTTTGTCAATTTACTTTATCTACTACTTATCACTGCTCTATTTAACTGTACATACGACAGTACTGAATACTACTATATATATTGTGACTGGTATCGAATCATTTCAGCATTCTACAGCTAGTTAAGTTAGCTAAGAAACTTAGCTACTACTATATATGTATAATTGTGGTTGCTCCCTGTGTGCTCTTACTACTGTCCTAAAGCTGCACACATCGAAATTTCCCCACTGTTGGACGAATAAAGGAATTCCTTAATATTATCTTATCTTTTATATTTTTTTTCTGATGAAGCAGACTGGATGAACGATCTGAACATGACATATAACATGCCCGCTGATCTTAATCACAAAAGATAGAAAAGATATAGAATTTAATGTGACTGGAAGCTGTGGTTGGGGTGGACTAACAAGTCTCCTGGGAAGAACAGGAAATACTGGCTGAAGTCTGGTTCTTATTAAGGTTTTTCAGCTGGCAGACATAAATCAGTCCCTCAGGCTTACCCAAGACTAAGTCTGTGTGTAATTAAGAATACTAGATTACAGTATAGTGAACAGACAGACTAGAAACATATATATTTCTTTTTTATTTACGCTTTATTTAACCCAAACATACATATTCTCACATATTGTTTTAATAAATCGATTAATGTGTTGGTTGATATGGCAACATTAGCACGTGATTTCAGTTTGAGCCCTAAAGAGCTAACCAATCATATAACGTGATAATCCCGCTAGACAAGTCCATTTGTCTGCATAAACAAACAGGGAGTGTGTGGGCAATCTAGCAACAAATTATAAGAAATGAGAGTTGTTCTTTGACGAACATTTGCATTGTTTCAGTCATCAGCTCATTGCTCAAATCAATGGTAGGGTTGACAGCCCGATGTAGACAAAATGGCTTGTTCACATTTGAATATTGGCAGATGCGGACACTCCTTCCCTATTACATATTTGTTGTTTATGTTCTTTTGTATGTGTTTGATGTATACTTACCAAAAAATGACAGATCATATCAAGGCACATGGATACATAATTTATTTTTTTTTTTTTTTGATCCACACTTTTATACACGTGCAGTCTGATCTGGAAGCAATAAGCTGCTCCACATCATAAGTCAAAGCTTTATTTTCTTACAGAAGATATTCAATCCAATGCACTGGATAAAGCCTCTTTCATTCGTGCTATGGATGTTGTTATCGAAAGTTATGTTTTTTCTTAAATTGGCTCCTTTACCTTTGCATTGTGTCATACGGTTGGTCCCCACATACTAATGTCAGTTAAACAAAATTGCACCACTGTCCACAGTCCGTTGCTGGGTACTCCACTGTGTAACGAGAATTGTTGGTTTAATGTTATCAACAATGACCTTTTTCTCAGTAGATCTGCACATTAGACCAATGTGTCATCCAGTCAAGTTTCCTCAGGCTATCTCCTCAGCCTTTACACAAACCTCTTGCCAATAAGTGAGGTGGGAACGTAGATTTAAGGTAAAGAGCGTTCTTCTCCACCGGATGCAGGCCTGGAGTTGGTGCTTGTGTGTGAGTGCATGTTGCTGGGTATTGCCCCAATCCTGGGGCCTGTCCGAGCTATACCAGAAGACATGACTTGAGTTCGCCCTCCTGTGCCATCTTTGCACCTCTTTAAAAAAAATATAGATACCAAAAAATAAATACACACGACAAACACTTGTAACATTTAAGACGTTGGTCTCTCTGCCATGCAAAGCACATCCAAGATTTGGTGGGCCCACTGAAGCCCCAAAAGGGTCTGATTAAGTGCTCATTACATTTTCAGCACTATAAAGCTCTCAGGTTTTGGTTAGTGAAACTCACATGTATACGTTCTAAATTCCTTTATCCGGATATAGAATATCTGTTTGCGAGAATTCTTCATATTTTATAACGATTCTTATACTACTGCCTGAGGCCGAACTGTAATTAATTCCCTTTCAGTCAGCATTGTAAATATTCTTATTATTCTGTGTTCGTATATTTTACAATGCATGGAAACTGAAAGGGAATTATTAATTCTGCCTCAGGCAGTTCAAGAAATTCGTTAATTTTGAAAGAATATGCAAACATAATTCGTTTATCCGGAAAAAGGATTTAATAACGTATACATGAGAGTTTCACTAACCAAAACGCTTAGAGCTTATTGTGGCTGAAAATGTAATGAGCCTTAATCAGTCCCTTTCTGGGCTCAGGCCCACCAATCTTGTTGATGCTTGCATGGACAGAGAGACCAACGTTACTTGTACAAGTGTTTTGTGTGTATTTATTTTTTGGTATATATATGTTTTTTAAAGATTGCAAAAGAGGGCACCGGAGGCGAACTCAGTCATGTCTTTCTGGTCTAGCTCGGACAGGCCCAGTGGGCAAAGACCCAGCAACCAGGCACGCACACCCAAGCACCAAACGCCAGCTGCATCCCGCTTGGTGAAGAAGCTCTTTAACCGTTAAAGTCACGTTTCCCACCCTCACTATGGTCATGAAGGTTTGTGTAAGAGGGCTGAGGAGATACTGAGTAACTTGACTGGATGAACACATTGGTCTAAGTGTCAGATACTGATAAAAGGTCATTTTGGTTGAAAAACAATTAAACCAACCATAATGTTACTCAGTGGTGTACCGCAGCAACGACTGTGACTAGTGTGCAATTTTGTTTAAACTGACATTTAGTATGATGGGACCAACCGTAATGACACAAGCAAATGTAAAGGAGCACAATGTAAGAAAAACATACTTTCGATAATCAACTTCCATAGCACGAATGAAGAGGCTATCCAGCTGCTTTTAATTGATTTCATTCTGTTAGAAAATAAAGCTTTGCATTATGATGTGTAAGCTGCGATAGCATCCAGATCAGATTGCCCCGTGTAAAGTGGGATCAAATTATGTATCCTTGGGCTGATCGGATCTTTCATGTTTTTGGTAATTACATCATACACATACAAAAAACATAACAACAAAATATGTAATAGGAAAGGGATTGCCGCATCTGCCAAAATTCTAAATGGTTGAAAAGCCAATTTTGTCTACATCGTGGCTGTCCACCTCCCTTTGATTTGAGCAAATTATCTGATGACATAAAACGAAAATGCCGAATTGTTCGTCAATGTACCTCCCTCATTTCTTATAATTTGTGCTAGATAGACCACACACACACTGTATTGTTTATGCGACAATTGACTTGTCTAGCAGATATCATTATATGATAGGTTACTCTTTAAGGCCTCATCTGAATTACTGCTATGTTTCAATTTCAACCAACACATTACTGAGTTTAGTAACAATAGTGGAGAATACTGTATGGTTCCTGGTTTAAATAAAGCTTAAATAAAAAAGAAATATAATGTGTCAGTCAGTCGTTTCCCTAACGGTATTACAGTATTTTCATTCCACACAGACATAGATTGGTAAGCCTGAGGCTATTTTATGTCTGCCCTCGTGAAAAACCTAATAAATAACCATACTTCAGCCTGTTCTTCATTGTTCTTTCCCAGGAGACTGTTTTCCACCCCAAACACCTGTCTCCTGTCACTTTAAATTATCTATCTTTTCCTTCTTTTGTGATTTAAGTTCAAGGCCATTGTTATATGTCCATGTTCAGATGTTCAGCATCTGCGTCACAGAAAAAAAAATATATAAATAAGGATAAGATAAGAATTCCTTTATTCGTCCCACAGTGGGGAAATTTCGATGTTCAGCTATAGGACAGTAGTAAGAGCACACAGGGACACACACAATATATACAAATAAGTAGTTAGCTATGTTTCTAGCTAACATAACTAGCTGTAATGCAGAAAAGGCTTCAAAACCAGTCAAAATATTTATATGTAGATGTAGTACTGTAGTACTGTACGAGTTAAATATGCAGGATAATATGGTAATAAATGTATAATGACAAAGTGACTTTTCATCTATGGATGAAGAAGTTGTTATAATAAATCATGGCAGAGTTGAGCCCAATATTGGATTTCTCCCCAACACACAACTTTCCATATGTCTAACTGACACTCGTCATACATATATGTAAACGACAAGGTAAAAAAAGGAAACGTATATGACCTATGTTTAAACGTCGTTCACTAGAGACACTGGAAGATCATAAGAGCGTAAGAACTCTATTTCTTAAACGCTTTTTACCCCCCCCCCCCCCTTATGAAAGTGAGATATGATGGTTTGGTCCAGACTTGTACCAGTCCATATCTAATATCCCGATGCAGGTCATGTTTTGTATTAAAAGCCAAATAATGCTACATCTAGTGACCACATTGTTTTGATTTACAACAGTAGATCCAAAAAATGCTATGGCCGTTTATATGAAAAAAATGGATATCAGTTTTAACCTTAAAGGAGAATCCACATGGAACGTCAGAAGAAGCAGTAGAAAAGAAAAGAGGAGAAAGCAGAAACATGTTAGAAAAAGAAGACATAGCAAGTAAAGACTATTCTTCATAGACAAACATTGATATAAACATTTGAAAACCAGAGCTGTATAACAAACTGGAGACAGTAACCTTTAAAAAAAGAAATGAAAAATAAACCCCTGTCCTAATCATAGCCATTGTACAGACCAACGAATGCAGTACCTGTGGAGGAAGCAGTCGTCTCTGAAGAAGAATTGTAAATTATAGTGGTGCATAGCTCCATGTTGTAGTTTTGATGTATTTTGTTTACAGAATTGTGTTTACAGTTGTGGTTGATAGGCTGCCATTCCCACATTCATTCTAAAGATATGCAATTCCATTATTACACATTTATTCTGAATCACTTAAGAAAAATAAACAGAACATATAAGAAGAAAACAGATTCAGATCATGCAAGAAACAAGCACTTGGAGTTTTTAATAATGTTGAGTTATCTTATCCGTGACATTTATAAGCCCGGATCCCTTGTGTTCACTAAAGGCATGTAGAATTTCACCTGCTGTCTATCAACAATCCTGAAAAGTGTACACCAGCACATTACATGCTGCTATGAATGCCCGATTTTTTCCGTCAACGTGGGCAAATGGGCTATACCAGTAAAAAAGGAGTATAATTGACGCGCCTAATAGCTTTGCTACGACATACCGCCATAACGTTACGTGCAATCGCTGGTGAATTTGAGGTCACACTTGGAAATAATACTAAAAAATAATGCACTCGGTTTAATATAGTGGCCTTTTTGACTCTCATGGACACTAACATGGCCTTATTAATTCACTCCCATAGGCATAGGTGATACACTACTAAACTAGCTCCAGTTGCCTTGGAAAGACTCCCAGAAGCGTGCAACAAGTACATAATCAGCCCCTCAGATTCCCGCCTGTCATTCACTCACTTTAATGTAGATTCAGATTCCGATAATTTGTATCTGTCATTTGCAGTAAAACCAATCTGAAAAGATGCAAAATTCCCAGTGTGCATCAGAAACAAATGAAAAAGTACAGAAAAAACACTGAACATCAATCAACCAAAGAGTTTCATTACAATGCAGACCATTAAAGTGATTTGTTCAAACTGATAACAAATTGTGGAAAGAAGCTGTTAGCAAAACAAGATTTCCTGAATCCCAACAAACAATAATATTGTGCCAAGGGAAGAAGATGGAACATGGCCTTTGTTACAGGTGCCAGAAAGTCATGAGTTCTTACATTTTGCAGCACTAAACTTTAAAGTGGTGAAGGACGTTTCAGTTTCCTCTTTGTCTGTAATTATGAGATCTTTCTATCCAGGGAAAAAAGTCATGTCCAGTAGGTGGCTGAGTAGTCGAGAGTGCCCTGGTACGTGTTTACTGAACAGTTTAACGTACCAGTTAATTGAGCCAACTCTGTGGAGATAAATGAAGCAATTCATAGAAAGGGTCCAGGAGGAAGAATAGCCAGTTTTTACATCATAGAAGATAATAACACATTCTCCACATACGTTCACAAAAACTCCAAGCTGGCATAGATTTTTGATACTGAATGAAGAAAACTTCTAATCAGTGGTCAGAAAGTTACCATAGTTTCTGTGTAAATGGCTTCATACAACCTCTAAGAAAGTAAAAAGTGAGTGACATGTCCGCGTCCACCATTCTACCCGGTGTGTAAACTGTAATATGCAATCATGTTGTGCTATTGTTTCTCCTTGAAATTATAGTTTTATATCGTTGAGCACTTTATTGGACAATTTGAGATTGAGTCATAGTCAAGCAACGAATAATATCCTATATTGCACCTTCACCTGCGTTTACTCCTTTGTTTTCTTCTCCTTGCTCATCTGGCATCAATCACCTTGGTGCTAGGTTTTATTGGTTGTCCTTCCCATGTGGTCTCTTCTTTCTGCGTCAATGGTGTCATCAAGTCTTGTGTAAGAGTGAAGCTAATGTAATATTACACTACACAATGCAATCACTGTGAGAAAAAAAAAAGTAAAGAAACTCATAAGCCCAAGCTCAAATTGGATTTTTGCGTTACCACTGAATACCTGTCAAGGTTCAACTTCCAGAACAGTGACTTCTATAGAAAGGACAAGATTAACAGTTTTGAGATTAAAACCCCTAAACTCCTAATTTGTTTTGCTCGTGGCACAAAATAGTTGTGCAATACCTAATGTCTTTGCTTATTTAAAAAACACATCTTACATCTCACATGCTTGTGTGATGCGATCATTTTAAAAGCTAGGGCCCTTCTAGTTTATGTAAATATACACTGAACTATTGTATTTCAATCTTATTTCACTCTGCATCCTTGAAGTTTGGTAAAAAACCCTTTTTTTTAGCCTTGCCTAAAAATTCAATGTATAAATGCCCTAAAAAAAGCCTTTTTCATTGGAAGAAGAATCTTTTTGAAACGCCAATTGTTCATTGTGTTGTTGACGACATCTGTTAAAGTTTCAGACTTTCTAATTTTTATAGTTTTTCATGCTTTTCGCGGTGTATCAAGTATACCATTCGAACCAATGTGTCAAAATTTGGAGTCAGTTGAGAAGTTCCCCGTGCTGGGCTCAACCCACAACCTCAGGCTCCAAAGGCGCAATGGTCTACCAACTGACCACTTTCACCTCTCCTAAGAAGAGATGACCACCTCAATAAGATATTCTTTCTCATCTTGTCTTTAGAGCAATAACATTACATTTACTTACATCAACATACATTTGTATAGAGCTATACATCCCATAACCCGGACTGTTTCTTCAATACTGGTGATGGGTTTCTTGTGGCTTCTTTGTTATATTGAAAATGTGCAAGCTACACTGTTAAAATTGATGAATGTGAATGACTGTTGATGATGCCCTCCGTTTACTGGCTGCTGTCACGATGGACATCACTGTTAGGCTGACAACATCAATATGATTTTTTGGGAGGTAGGGGACGGACAGTGATGCAGGAGGAAGAGCCCGCTACACACACACACACACGCACGAACCTCACACACCCAAACACACATTAAAGACCTTATACGGGGTTGAATTATTTTTAGAAATACAGTTTTTAATACCATTTTCTATTTGAAGATGACTACTAAAAGGTTTCAAAATCATTGTTGTTTTTTTTGTCTGATCCCCCCAAAACGAAAATAATCCCATAGCAACGCCCTTAGAACGAAAAAACTTCACAGGCCTTGGTGACGTCAGAACGGGTACTTTTCAACGCTGTAACTTTTTACAATTGTGATATTCTTCTTTTTTCGCCGATATTCGAAGATGACAAGGCCGTGTACAGCCGAGTTTACATTAACTACTAGAATGTGACATTTCGCTGTCTCTGAGATAGTTCAGTGGTTGTGTTGATGGATGTCATCTAGATACTTGGGTCAATTCCACCTCGACACTTTTTCACACTCAAAACGGCAATGAAATGTGTAGTGACATTGTCACCTGTTGAGGGCATATTGTGTTTGGGCATAATCAGTGGAGAGAAAGAGAAAAGGCATTCCTGTGGCATAGCTATACCACACGAAGGACAAAACGCTTATAAAAATTCAAAACTTTTCTGTAACACGAGTTAGCTCTAGTAAATGTGTGCGTCATAATGAATGTATCAATACGCCTAAAACGCTGTGAAACTATGCCAGAACTTTTGGTGGCGCTGTGACGCAATGACGGATCAAGCCCAATCTTCCGTGGCATGCCGTAATGTTGTAAATCAGAAAACATGGCGAGTGGCAGCTGGTACAACATTAGGTATGGACGGACGATGGTTGTTGAACTGTTGCATCGTGGTCACACTGATTACAAAACCAACAAGCGACATTGTTTTGAGTCATTTTTTCTGAGTGAGGCGCGGCGTGCTTTAACAAGATGCGGGCGATGACGCAAGCGTCTCAGATACCGTGCGGAGAGGATAACCACGGAGCGGCATATACGGATTTTTGAAATCTTTCCACTCTGGACATAGTTTCTAGAATGTTCGTTTACACCCCCCAAAACGCCGGCCTCGTAGGACGATACACTGGATTGATATAGTATTTTTGCGTTAGGCAGAGCTTAGACGTCGTGTGGGACAGGGCCATAGATCCATGTTTTCATGCATGGGCGTAACCCGCTATGACGTCCACACACAGTTAGAGCATAGACAACTTAAATTCATGAAAAACAACGTTTCTTTTTTAAAATATAGGATTTTGTTTTGCCGAATCTCGTTTCGAGAATTGACATTGTCAGTGCAATTTTGATATCCACTATTTTTTAAAAAAAAAACCCGTCATAAGGTCCTTTTTAATGCTAAGTACAAACAGGAGACCTATGTTCTCAAGTAGTTTCTCAATCCAGGAAACCAATGTATAAGGTCCATACTTAGGAAAAAAATTGGCATTACCTGTATGAAACGTTCTTTACCAAAAGTAAAGAATTTTTTCTGCTAGGAGGGAAGAGATCCGTAATATCAACTGTTACATATAGGGCTGTATGATACCATAGAAATTGATTGACCACATGTCCACCTACTGAGAGGTTGGATTCGATTTTGAGACGTAATGCGTGCTGACAATTGAAAATTAGTTGAACTGGACCTGAAGTACTAACTTCGAAGGCCTTTTTATAACTGAGAACGCTGCTCAGACGTTTCCAGCTATTAACAAAACAACCTGGCTCCTAATGCAAATTTCTCAGTGTTCTCATAGTTGAAAAACGATTTAGTTTAGCGCACCCGGCCAGTAGTGGGCAGAGAAACTTTTACAACACTCACACAGACCCCAGCCCCATGCCCAGCCCCCTCTCGGTAGTATACTCACTTCCTGTGCCAGACCCTCAGAATGCACCAACATCATTCGGCATTTTTATCAAGCTGCTGTGAAAATTATACTGAAACCTATGAGCCTTCGCGTGGTCTCTTTTGTACGAACTGAAGTGTAGAATTATCCTCTGTGCCGCGCTGGTAGCCCACGTACTAGTTTGTGTGCGCGGCGCCATGTTGTTGGATGTTTTCTCCGCTACTGGCATGTCCAAATTTACGTTGCGGGGAGCAGCGGGGAGGCCGGGTTCAGAGCAGAGGGGATTTCTCACCTATTCCCCTCTCGCGGGTGTTAAAGAGCTCCCGCTGTTGCAGCGTTTCTGAGTGGTCCCCAGCTCTGCAGCTGGATCTGAACACTTACATTTTCACCCCCTGAAACACAGTCTTCGTGTCGAACTGTTGGAGAACCGACACCAACTATACCGTTTTGACCAGCCCCTAGTCTCCGTGTAAACTCAGCTAAGCTATCCAAAAACTACTAAGCATGCAGAAAAGCTGGTTGCCTCTTAAAATGTGAAGTAATGTTTTGTTTGCCTAAAGGTATGAAGGAGGAAGTTCCGCCCTCTCTCTAGTTTTTGAACAAAACTCTCTGGTCCTTGATTTGCTTCACCAGAATAATGACAATTGGAAGGACAAATTGTCTTGAAGATCCACCCGGAAGTAGAAATCCTATATATTTTCTACTTCCGGAATAGACATTTTCAGAAAACATCAGTTTTAAAGGTATAGCATCCTTTAAACACTGAAATATTCCTGAAATGGCTATTATAGTCGATTCTCATCTTTATGATTCGTTTTCTAGAAACAAATTGGTCGAACATCACATGATATGGACAACTAGGATGCCATTGAGCAAATAATAGACAACATGACCGACACGAAACAGCATAGTTCATATAAGACTACACTGAAAGCTTACTATCAAACTGTTTATGTTTGACCAGTAAGATTTACCAACCGTTCAACGAAGACTGTGTTTTCAGGGGGGTGAAAATGTAAGCTGTTTGCAGATCCAGCGCTGCAGAGTGGGACAACTGAGAAAACGCTGCACAGCGGGGAGCTCTTCACACCCGCGAGAGGGGGAATAGTGTGAATTCCCCCTCTGCTACAGACCCCCGCCTCCCGCTGCTGCCCCGCACGTAAATTTGGACATGCGCAAGTAGCGAGAACAAACATCCACAACAATGGCTGCCGCGTACTACAACTAGCTACGTGGGCGTTCCACAGCCGCCACAGAGGATAATTCTACTCCTTCCGTGTCCGTATCCAAACGAGACCCACGCGAAGCTCATAGGTTCAGTTTTCATTTTCCCACAGCTGCTGTTAAAATGCAGAATGATGTTGGTGCATTCTGAGGGTCTGCACAGGAATGATTATAACCAAAACTTACCGGAGGGGGGGCTGGCATGGGGCTGGGGGTACGTGTGAGTGTTTTAAGATCCTCTGCCCACTACTGGCCGGCGCTAGAACTACATCGTTTTTCAACCTCCATGTGGAACACTGAGAATTTGCATTAGGAGCCAAGGTTGTTTTCTGTTAAAACCTGGAAACGTCTGCGCGGCGGCTCAGTATAAACATGTCCTTCGAGTAGTAACTTCAGTCCATTCAACGAATTTCTTTTGTCACTCCCGCTTTTTAGTCCTCCCAAATCGATCAACCTTCACTCTGTGGTGACATGTGGACAAGCATAGTCTATGGTCATCTACAGCCCTAATGTTATACATTAGCATTTTACTGTACTCTTCCTCCACTCCTAGAATAAAGAATATTTACGTTTGGTAAGAAAGTTTCATACATGAATCAGCAGTATTTTTTCCTAAGTATGACATTATTCATGTTTCCTGGATTGAGAACTACTTGAGAAACGAGTAGGTCTCCTTGTTTGTACTTAGAAATTAAAAGACCTTATGACGGGTTTTTTATTTAAAAAAATAGTGGAATTCAAAATTGCATGACAATGTCATTTGAAAGAGATTCCGCAAAAAAATCCTATATTTTTTTAAAAAGGAACGGGTTTTTCATGATTTTAAGTTGTCTAATGCTCTAACCTCGTGTGGACGTCCAGGCGGGTTACGCCATGCATTGAAAACCATGGATCTAAGGCCTCTGTCACACGATGTCAGCTCAGGCCTAAACGCAAAAATACATTATCCATCCAGTGTATCTTCCATGAGACAGGCCGGCGTTTTTGGGGTGTGTAAACAACATTTTTGAAACTAGGTCCCAGAGTGACGATTTCAAAACTCCGTATATGCCGCTACCGTTTACTACTCTTACTGCCTCTCCGCAATGGTATCTGAGACGCTTGCGTCATCCTCGCCCCGCCTCTTGTTAATCACCCAATTTGCGACGCACTCAGAATATAATGACAACAACTATGTAGCTTGTTGGTTTTGTAATCCAGTGTGAACTCCGAAAGCAACTGTTCAAGCCTCCATCGCCGTCCATAAAATTTTGTACCAGCTCGCCCACGGTCGCCATGTTTGTCTGTTACCAAATTCCCGCTCATGGCCCCACGGAAGTTTGTGGCTTGATCCCTCTTTGCTCACAACATAAGCGCCACCAACAGTTCGCATAGTTTTCACAGCGTTTTTTTCCAGTGCGTATTGACTACATCATAATTGACGCACCCCACACACATTTACTGAGCTATACTTCCGTGTTTAACAGAAAAAGTTTTTCTGAAATTAATAGCGGTTTTGTCTTTCGTGGTGGATATAGCCTAATGCCACAGGAATGCTTTTCTCTCTTCTCTCCACTGAGCCCTACACATACTGCCCTCTACAGGTACAATTGCTCACCGTACACATACATTGCCGTTTTGAGTGTTAAAAAGTGTCCGAAGGTGGGAATTGATCCCAATTATCCAGAATGACAATTCCATCAAACACAAACCACTTAACTATCTCAGTGACAGCGAAATGTCACATTCTAGTAGTTATTCATTCTTGCAGTACACGGCCATTGTCATCTGAAATATCCGCGAAAAAAGAAGCGAATATCAAATTGTAAACAAGTTACAGCGTTGAAACTTACTCGTTTTTCTGACGTCACCAATGCTGTGAAGTTTTTTTTCGTTTCTAAGGGCGTTGCTAGGGGTTTTGTTCGATTGGGGGGATCAACATGAAAAAAAACAACAAACTGATTTTTGAAACCTTTTATAAGTTCTCTTCTAATATAAAAAATGGTATTAAAACTGTATTTGCGAAATAAATCAAAACCCGTCATAAGTCTTTATGTGTGTTTGGGTGAGTGCGTTCGTGCCGTGTGTGTTGTGTGTGTAGCGGCACTTGCCTCCTGCATTTCCTGTCCTGTCACTCAGATTGAGTGTTTGTCAGCCTATATTTGCATGTCAATCTTTGACAGCACCATTAAAACGAGGGCATCATCAGAAGTCTTTCCACAGTCATTCACATTTTAACAGTGTAGTTGCACATTTTCAATATAACATAAGAACGCACAAGAAACCCCATCACCAGTATGAAGAAACAGTACGGGTTTGGGATGTAACATCTCTATACAAATGTACTGTTGAGCTAAGTAAATTAGCGTGTTATTGCTCTAAAGCACAAGATGAGAAAAGATATCTTATTGAGGTGGTCCATCTCTTCTTAGGAGATGTGAATAGGGCTCCAGTATGTAGACCATTGGCCTAGAGCCTGAAGGTTTGGGTTCGTGCCCAGGCACTGAACCTTCTCCACTGACTCATAAATTTTGCCAAATTGGTTCCGAATGGTACTAGGACTGATAATAAAGAGAAACTGCATGAAAACTATAAAACTTAGAAAAGTCCTGAAACTTTACACAGTTGTTGTCAACAACACAATGAACAAATTGGGCGGTTTTAAAAATGTTTCTTCTTCCAATGAAAAAGGGCTTGTTTTTTTAGGGCATTTATACATTGAATTTTTTTTAGGCAAGGCAGAAAAAAAAACAGGTTTATTTTTCCAAACTATCATAGGATGCAGATGAAATAAGAATGACATACTTTATTTTCAGTGTTTATTTACATAAACTAGAAGGGCCTAGCTTTAAAATGATGCATCACAGCAAGCATGTAGAGTTAAGAATTGTTTTTTAATAAATAAGCAAAGACATTAGGGTATCCAAAACTTTTGTGCACAGGCTCAATACAGATGTAGGAGTTTAAGTAGGTTTTTTAACTCTCCAAACTGTTAATCTTGTTCCTCTATAGAATCACCTGTTTTCTGGATGTTAAACCTTGCCCAGTATTCAGGTGGTAAACGGCTAACAATCCAATTTTGACTTATGGCTTATTGATTTCTTTTACTTTTTTTTTTTCTTCACAGTGATTGCATTGTGTTGTGTAATATCTACATTAGCTTCACATCTTCACCAAGACTGATGACAGACAACCATTGACGCAGGACACAGAAGAGACCACATTGGAGGACAAACAAAAAACCTAGCAAAGTGATGATGGCCATATGATGCAAGGATAAGAAATAAGGAGTAAAAGCAGGTGAAGTGCAATATAGGATGATTTTTACGTGCTTTTCATGATGACTCAACTCATACAATTTGTCAATAAATGCTCCAAGAGTAAAACTATATTTTCCAGGTAGAAACAATAGCACAAAATGATAGCAATATACAAGTTTTACAACACACCGGGTAGAAATGGTGACGACGGCCACTTTGCACTCTCTTTTTCACTTTCGTATTGGTTTGTATGAAGCCTTTTACTCAGAACTATGGTAACTATCTGGACCCTGATTAGAAGTGTCCTTCATTCAGTACCATCAGCAAATACTATGACAGGCTTGGAGTATTTGTGATAAGTTTTGTGGAGAATGTGTTTTATCTTCTATGATGGTAAAACTGGCTATTCTCCGCGCTGGACCATTTTTCATGAAGTGTACATTTTATCTCCACAGTATTTGGCTCAATAATCTTGTACGTTAAAATGTGCAGCTAACGTACAGTGGCAGCTCGCACTCTCCCGCCACATACTGGACATGACTTGTTCCCCCAGGATAGAAATGCTGCACCATAATTACAGACAAAGAGAAAACTGAAAAGTCCTTCACTCACTTTAATGTAGTTCTGCAAAATGTAAGAACTCATGACTCTTCTCTTGCAAACCTGTAAAAAGCCATTTCCAGCTCTTCCCTCTGCACTATATATTTTTGTTGGGATTCAGGAAATCTTGTTTTGCTAACAGCTTCTTTCCACAAGTTGTTTATCAGTTTGAACAAATCACTTTTATGGTCCCTGCAATTGTAATGAAACTCTTTGGGTTGATTGATTTCAGTGTTTTTTGCTTGTACTTTTTCTGTTTTTTCTGGTGCACACCTGGGAACTTTTGCATCTTTTTTCAGATTGGGTTTTTTCTGCAAATGACAGATACAATATTTCGGAATCGAATCTACATTAAAGTGAGTGAATGACAGGCGGGAATCTGAGGTCTGATATCAGTGTACTTGTTGCCACTTCGCTTCGGTAGTCTGTCCCAGGGCAACTGAGCTAGTTTAGTATTGTATCAATCACCTTTGCATATGGAGTGAATTAATATAGGCCATGTGAAGTGGTCCTGTGGTAGTTCCAAAAAAGGCTCTATATTAAACCGATGCATTTAATTTTTAGTATATTTTCAGTGTGACCTCAAATTACATGCCCAGCGTTGGCACGTAACGTTAGTCGGCCTAATGTCGTAAGGCAAAGGCTTTATGGCGCTACATTTTTCCCCCCCGACTCCTTTGTTCCTGTCTATGCCCTAGTGCACTACGGGACCGGAAAAATAGCGGCATTCAACAGTAGCAGCATGTAATGTGCATGTGTTACAGTTCAGGATTGTTGCATAGACAGCAGGTGTAAAGTCTAATGCCTTTAGTGCACAAAGGGATCCGGGCTTATAATATGTCACGATAAGAAAACTCCAACAATTATTAAACACTCCAAGTCTTGTTATTGCATGAGCTGGGAATCCTGTTTTCTTCTATATGTTCTGTTTTTAATTTTTCTCTAAGTGATCATAATAAATGTGTACTGCATTTTGATTGCATATCTTTAGAATGAATGTGGAATGGCAGCCTTAAACCACAAACTGTATACACAATCTTATAAACAAATACATTCAAAGACAACATGGAGCTCTGCACACTGATAATTTTTTGTTTCATTCTTCTTCAGAGGAAGACTCGCTTCCTCCACAGGTAACTGAGCTCGATTGGTGCTTGAAACAAGGGCTATAGTTTACTGACCAGGTTTATTTTCATTTCATTTTTAAATTACTGTCTCCTAGTTTGTATACTGGCCTGGTTTTAAAATGTTTTTAATCAAATGTTTTGCTATGATAATAGGTCATACATGCTATTCCTTATATTTCTAACATGTTTCCTGTTTCACCTCTTTTCTTTCTACTGCCATCTTCTACGTTCCCTGTGGATTCTCCTTTGTAAGGTAAAACTGATATCCATTTTTTTTCATAATAAACGGCCATAGCATTGTTTTGGATTAATTTTGTAATCAAAACAATGTTGTTCACGTGATTAGCATTATTGGCCTTTAATACAAACATGACCTGCATCGGTATATTTGCTATGGACCTGGTAAGCGTCGGGACCAAACCCTCATCTCTCACTTTTCATAAGAAGCGTAAGAACATAGAGTTCTTACGCTCTTATGTTCGTTCCCTGTCTCATAGTGAACGCCACGTTTTAAACTTGTCATATACGTTTCATGATACCTTGTGTTTGAGCATATAGTTTATGAGCGCGATTGTCCCAGTTAGTAATATGGAAGTCTGTGTGTTGGGGAAGAAATACAATATTGGCTCTACTCCTGCCAGGATTATTTTAACAACTTTTCATCCATAGATGAAAAGTCTCTTTGGTCCACTTACTTTATCTAATATTAATCCTGCAACTATTAACTGAACAGTACACTGTGTACTACTTACTACAATATATATATTTTGACTGTATTGAAGCATTTTCAGCTCTACAGCTAGTTATGTTAGCTAAGAAAACATAGCTACTAATTATTTGAATATATTTGTGTTGCTCCCTTTGGGCTCTTACTATGTCCTATAGCTGCAACATCGAAATTTCCCCACGTGGTACGAATATAGGAATTCCTTATCTTAGCTTATCATATATATTTTTTTTCTGTTGATGCTGGACTAGCTGATCATCTGAACATGACATAGGAACATCAGGCCCGTGTTCTTGAATCACAAAAGAGGAAATATAGATTATTTAATGTGACAGTAGCTGTTGTTTGGGGTGGAACTACAATTCTCCTGGGAAAGAACATGAGAACACTGAACACTGTCCTGAAGTCTGGTTTTTTTATTAAGGAGTTTTTCAGAGGCAGACATAAATAGCCCTCAGGCTTACCCAATCTAAGTCTGTGTGGAATGAAAATACTAAGATTACAGTATCATGGGAACAGACGTGACAGAACACATAATATATTTCCTTTTATTTATGCTTTATTAACCAGCGAACGATAATAATCCTCACATATAGTTAATAAATCAGTTAATGTGTTTGGTTGAAAGGGCAACATAGCAGTATTTCAGATGAGCCCTTAAAGAGCTAACCAATCATTAACTGATAACCTGCTAGACAATCCATTTGTGCAGCATAATCAATACAGGGATGTGTGTGGGTCTATCTATCTACCAAATTAGTAATAAATGAGGGAGTGATTCATTGACTAACATTTGCATTTGTTTTCTTCCATCCAGCTCAATTTGCTCAAATCAATGGGAGGTGGACCAGCCCGATGTAGACAAATTGGCTTTTTCACATTTAGAAATATTGGCAGATGCGGCTCTCCTTCTCTATTACATTTTTGTTGTTATGTTCTTTTGTATGTGTTTGATGTAACTGACCAAAAAATGACAGTCAGATCCGCTCATGGATACATATTTTGATCCAACACTTTACAACGTGCATCTGATCTGGAATGCTATAACAGCTGCTTCTCCACATCATAAGGCATAGCATTATTTTTCTAACAGGAAGAAATTCAATACAATGCAGCTGGATAAAGCCTCTTTCAATCGTGCTATGGAAGTTTGTTATCGAAAAGTATTTTTTCTTACATTGGCTCCTTTACATTTGCATTGTGATCATACGGTTGGTCCCATCAAACTAAATGATCAGTTAAACAAAATTGCACACTGTCACAAGATCGTTGCTGGGTACACCACTGTGTAACGAGTATTGTTTGGTGTTGAATTGTTAACAACAATGACCTTTTCTCAGTACTGCACATTAGACCAATTTGTTCCTCCAGCTCAGAGTTACCTCATCTATCTCCTCAGCCTTTACACAAACCTCGATGACCATAAGTGATGGTGGGGAACGTAGATTTAACGTAAAGAGCTTCTTCACCAGCCGGGATGCAGGCCTGGAGTTGGTGGCTTGTGTGTGATGCCTGTATGCTGGGTCTTGGTGCCCTCTGGGCCTGTCCGAGCTAGACCCAGAAGACATACTTGAGTTCGCCCTCCTGTGGCCCTCTTTTGCACTCTTTAAAAAAAATATAGAACAAAAAAATGAAATTACACCATTAAACAAACACTTTGTTCAAGTAACGTGTGGTCACTCTGTTTCTGCATGCAAGCATCATCAAGATTGGTGGGCTACTGAGCCCCAAAAAGGGCTGATTATAATGGCTCATTAACATTTTCAGCCACTATAAGCTCTCAGTGTTTGTTAGTGACACTCACATGTATACGTTATACATTCCTTTATCCGGATAAAGATTATATGTTTTGCTAATTCTTTCAAAATTAACGATTTCTTTAAACTCCGCCTGAGGCAGAACTTTAATTGAATTCCCCTTTTCCAGTTCCATGCAATTGTAAATTATACTTTATTCTGGTGTTCGTTATATTTATATGCATGGAACTGAAAGGGAATTAATAATTCTGCCTCAGCGAGTATAAGAAAATCGTTAATTTTAGAAAGAATTATCAAACAATATTCTTTATCCGGATAAAGATTTATAACGTAACATGTGAGTTCACTAACCAAACCTGAGAGCTTGATAGGGCTGAAAATGTAATTGAGCCCTTAAATCACCCTTGTCTGGGGCTCAGTGCCCACATCTTGATATCCATTGGCATGCAGAGAGTCATAACGTTACTTGTACAAGTTTTTAGTGTGTGTATTTATTTTTTGTATATATTTTATTTTTAAAGAGTGCAAGAGGGCACAGGAGGGCGAACTCAAGTCTTCGTCTCTGGTCTAGCTCGTACCTGGCCCAGTGGCAAAGACACATCAACCAGGCACTCACACACAAGCACCACTCCAGGCCTTGCATCCCGCTGTGAAGAAGCTCCTTTACCGTTAAATCTACGTCCCACCCTCACTTATGTCCATGGAAGGTTTTGTGTAAAGGCTGAGGATATTGCTGAGCGTAACTTGACTGGGATGAACACATTGGTCTAATGTGCAATACTGAGAAAAGGTCATTGTGATTAAACAATGAAACCAACAATACTGTTACACAGTGTGTACCCAGCAAACGACTGTGACAGTGGTGCAATTTTGTTTAACTGACATGTAGTACGATGGGACCAACCGTATTCCACACTGCAAATGTATAAGGAGCCAATGTAAGAAAAACATACTTTCGTTTACTACTTCCATAGGCACTAATGAAAGAGGCTTTATCCAGCGCATTGTATTGAAATTTCTTTTCTGTTAAGAAAATAATGCTTGCCTTATGATGTGGGTAGCAGCTTAATATCATCCAGATCATATGCACGTTAAAGGTGGATCAAATTATGTATCCATGTGCTGATCAGATCTGTCATTTTTTTGGGTAGTTACATCAAACACATACGTAAAAGAACATAAACAACAAATAAGAAATAGGAGACGGAAGTGCCGCAATCTGCCAATATACTAAATTTAAAAGCCAATTTTGTCTACATCGGCTGTCCACCTCCCCATTGATTTGAGCAAATGAGCTGATTACAGAAACAAATGCAAAATGTTCGTCAATGTATCACTCCCTCATTTCTTATAGATTGTTTGATATATGAGCCACACACACCCTGTATTGTTTATGCGACCAAATGACTTTCATAGCGATATCAGTTATATGATTGGTTATGCTCTTTAAGGGCTCATCTGAAATACTGCTATTTGTTGCATTTCAAACCAACACATTAACTGAATTAATTAACAATAAGTGAGAAATATGTATGTTTCCTGGTTAAATAAAAGCTTAAATAAAAAAAGAAATATATATGTGTTCTGTCAGTCTGTTCCCTATACGTAAGCTAGAGTTTTCATTCCACACAGAAGTATCTTAGATGGTAAAGCCTGAGGCTATTTATGTCTGCCCTCTGAAAAACCTTAATAAAAATACCAGACTTCAGCCAGTGTTCTCATGTTCTTTCCCAGGAGTACTTGTTAGTCCTCCCCAAACACAGCTCCTGTCACATTAAATTATCCTAGCTTTCCTTCTTTTGTGATTAAGATCAGGGCCATTTATATTCATGTTCAGATGTTCACAGTCCTGCATCAACAAAAACAAAATATATAAGAAAGATAAGATAGAGAATTCCTTTATTCGTCCCCACAGTGGGGAAATTTCGATGTTGCAGGCATATAGGACAGTTGTAAGAGCACACAGGGAGCACACACAATATATAAAATAAGTATAAGCTATGTTTTTCTTAGCTATCATAACTAGCTGTAAGATGCTGAAATGCTTCAACACCACTCAAAATATATATAATTAGTTAGTAGTACTGTAGTACTGTACAGTGTAAATAGTGCAGGATAATAAGTAGATACAGTATAGTGACAAAGTGACTTTTCATCGATTGATGAAAAGTTGTTATAATAAATCCTGGCAGAGTTTGAGCCAATATTGTAGTCTTCCCCAACAAACAACTTTCCATATATCTAACTGGACACTGCGGTCATAGCTATATGGTAAAACACAAGGTAACAAGGCAACGTATAGACCTAGTTTAAACGGTCGTTCACTATTAGATCACTGGGGGGAAGAAAAACATAATAGCGTAAGAACTCTATGTTCTTACGCTCTTATGAAAGTGAGAGATAGGTTGGTCCAGACGTTACTCATCCATAGCAAATCTCCCGATCAGGTCTTGTTTGTATTAAAGGCCATATACTGCTACATCAGTGACCAACATTGTTTTTGATTACAACAGTAATCCAAAAAATGCTATGGCGCGTTTGATATTAAAAAAATGGATATCAGTTTTAACCTTCAAAGGAGAATCCACTTGGAACGTCAGAAGAAGGCAGTGAAAAAGAAAAGAGGAGAAACAGAAACATGTTAGAAAAATAAGACATAGCAATGTTGACATATTCTTCATAAGCAAACATATGGATATAAACAGTTTAACACCAGGCAGTATACAAACTTGGAGACAGTAACTTTAAAAATGTAATGAAAATATAACCCCTGGACCTTAAAACTATAGCCCTTGTGTCAGCACCAACGACTCATTACCTGTGGAGGAAGCAGTCTTCTCTGATGATGAATGTAATTATAGTGTGCAGAGCTCCATGTTGTTTGAATGTATTTGTTTTATCAGAGTTGTTTACACGTTTGTGTTTAAGGCTGCCATTCCCACATCATTCTATAGATATCATTCAAATGAGTTACACAATTAATCTGATCAATAGAAAAAATAAAACAGAACATATAAAGAAGAAATCAGATCCAGATCTGCTAGAAACAAGCACGTGAGTTTTTAATATTGATGGAGTTTTTCTTATCGAGACATTTATAAGCCCCCCCCCGGATCCTTTGTGCACTAAAGGCCTGTAGACTGTTTACACCTTCTGGTCTAGGCAACAAATCCTGAAAATGTACAGCCATCAACATACATGCGCTATGAATGCCGCTATTGTTTCCGTTCAACGTTGTGCACTATGGGCTAGACAGGAAAAAAGGAGTAGGAATGAGGCGTCAAAAAGCTTTGCTACCGACGATTAGGCCGACATAACGTAACGTGCAATCGCTGGTGTAATTTGAGGTCACACTTGGAAATAATAACGAAAAAAATATTGCATCGGTTTATTTTAGTGCTTTTTGGACGCTCAATGACACTTCACATGCCTTATTAATTCTCTCCATATCAAAGGAGAGACACCTACTAAACTAGCTCTCAGTTGCCCCTTGAAAGACTCACAGAAGCGAGGCAACAAGTACATGATATCAGCCCCTCAGATTCCCGCCTGTCATTCACTCACTTTAATGTAGATTCAGATTCCGAATAATTGTATCTTTCATTTGCAGTAAAATCCAATCTGAAAAAGTTGCAAATGTTTCCCATGTGCACCAGAAAAAAGAAAAAGTACAGAAAAAAACACGAAAAACAATCACCAAAGACTTTCATTACAAGTGCAGGAGCCATTAAAGTGATTTTGTTCAAACTGATAACAACTTGTGGAAAGAAGCTGTTACAAAAACATGATTTCCTGAATCCCAACAAACATTATATATTGTGCCAGAGGGAAAAGCAGGAACAAGGCTTTTCAGTTTGGCCAGAAGAGTCATGATTTCTTACATTTTGGCAGAACAACATTAAAGTGAGTGAATGACTTTTTCAGTTTTCCTCTTTGTCTTTAATTATGGTGAGCATTTCTATCCGGAACCTAGTCATGTACATTAGGTTGCGGAGAGTTGCGAGAATTCCCTGTACTTACTGAACAGTTTTAAACGTACAAGATAATTGACCAATCTGTGGAGATTAAATTACAAATTCATATAGAAGTGTCCAGGAGGAAGAATAGCCAGTTTTACCATCATAGAAATAAAACACATTCTCCACAACTATCACATAATACTCCAATCTGTCATAGATTGATGACTAATGAAGGAAACTCTAATCAGGGTCAGAAAGTTACGCATAGAGTATGTGTAATTGGCTTCATACAACCACTAAGAAAGTGA
Source organism: Knipowitschia caucasica (assembly GCA_964034765.1). Lineage (NCBI taxonomy): Eukaryota > Metazoa > Chordata > Actinopteri > Gobiiformes > Gobiidae > Knipowitschia > Knipowitschia caucasica. The sequence continues at coordinate 27,417,713 of OZ035840.1, forward strand.
AAAATTAGTGAACATGTCCGCGTCACCATTTTCTACCCGGTGTGTAAACTGTATATATGCTATCATTTGTGCTATTGTTTCTTCCTGGAAATAGAGTTTTATCTTGAGCTACTTTATTGACAAATTGAATGAGTTTAGTCCCTAGTCAAGCACGTATTAATATTCCTATATTGCACCTTCACCTGCTTTTACTCCCAGATTCTTCTCCCATGCATCATCTGGCATCAATCACCTTTTGCTAGGTTTTAATTGTTTTGTTCCTTCCCATGTGTCTCTTCTGTGTCGCGTCAATGGTGTCATCAGTCCCTTGTTAAGAATGGAAGCTAATTAATATTACAACAACACAATGCATTCACAGTGAGAAAAAAATAAAGTAAAGAATCACAAAAGCCCAAGCTACAATTTGGAATTGTTTGCGTTACCGCCTGAATACCTGGCAAGGTTCAACATCCAAAACAGGTGACTTCTATAGAAGGAACAAGTTTTAACAGTTTGGAGAGTAAAACCTGTAAACTCCTACCATCTGTTTGGTTGGCCTCGTGCACAAAAGTTTGGCATACCCTAATTATTTGCTTATTTAAAAACCATCTTCATCTCACATGCTTGTGTGATGCTTCATTTTAAAGCTAGCCCTTCTAGTTTATTGAAATATACACTGAAATGTAATGTATGTCATTTCTTATTTCACTACTGCATCCTTAGAAGTTTTTGGAAAAAACCTTTTTTTTTTAGCCGTTGCCTAAAAAATACAATGTATAAATGCCCTAAAAAAGCCTTTTATCATTGAAAAGTACATTTTAAACCCAATTTGTTCATTGTGTTGTGACAACGAACTGTGTAAAGTTTCAGTACTTCTAATTTTTATAGTTTTCATGCAGTTTCACTTTTTTATCAAGTAGTACCATACGGGAACCAAATTTGGCAAAATTTGTGAGTCAATGGAGAAGTCCCGCGTGCCTGGGCTCGAACCCACAACCTTCAGGCTCAAAGCCAATGGTCTACCAACTGAGACTCTTTCACACTCTCCTAAGAAGAGATGACCCTCCTCAATAAGATTAATCTTTCTCATCATGTCTTTAGAGCAATTATCAGTTACATTTACTTAGCATCAACAGACATTTTATAGAGCTGATACATCCCAAACCCGTACTGTTTTTCTCCTACAGGTGATGGGTTTCTTGTGCCGTTCTTGTTTATAATTGAAAATTTGCAACTACACTTTTAAAATGTGATGATGTGGAAGACTTGATGATGCCCTCCGTTTACTGCTGCTGTCAAATGGAATGCACTGTTAGGCTGACACATCATCGAATCTGACAGGAAATTGATGCAGGAGGAAGGCCGCTACACACACACACACCGCTCGAACGCACACACCCAAACACACATTAAAGACCTTATACGGGTTTGATTTATTTAGAAATACAGGTTTTTATACCATTTATCTTATGAAGAGAACTACTAAAGGGTTTTCAAAATCAGTTGTTGTTTTTTTGTCTTAAAAAGATCCCCCCAAATCGAAATAACCCCATAGACAACGCCCTTAGACAACGAAAAAACTTCACAGCCCTTTGGTGACGTCAGAACTACTTTTCACGCTTACTTGTTTTACAATTTGATATCGTCTTTATTCGCGTATATTCAAGATGTCAAGGCCGTGGTACTGGCGAGTATGAATAACTACTAGAAAGTGTCATTTCGCTGTCACTGAGATAGTTCAGTGGGTTGTGGTTGATGGATTGTCCAATCTAGATACTGGGTTCAATTCCCTCCTCGGACACTTTTTCCCAACTCAAAAACGCAATGTAAGTGTAGTGAGCATTTGTCACCTTATAGGGCAGTATTGTGTTGGGCATCATGGAGAGAATAGAGAAAAGGCTTTCCTGTGGCATGGCTATACTCCACACGAAAACTAAACGCTTATAATTTCAGTAACGTTTTTTCGGGAAACACGGAGTTAGCTCAGTAAATGTGTGCGTCCATATGAAATGTAGTCAATTACGCCTGAAAACGCTGGTGAAACTAATCCAGACCTGGTTGGTGGCGCGGAGACGCTATGACGGGGATCAAGCCCAAACTTCCGTGGCATCGAGGAATTTTGTAAACGACAACATGTCGAGTGGGCGAGCTGGTGACAACATTAGTATGGACGGACGATGAGGTTAACTGTTGCTTCGGTCACACTGATTACAAACCAACAAGCTACTTTGTTTGTTGTCATTATGTTCTGATGCGGCGTATGCCGTGCTTTAACAGAGGCGGGCGATGACGCAAGCGTCTCAGAGATCATTCGGAGAGGCAGTAACCCACGGAGCGTCAATATACGGAGTTTTGAAATCCTTTCCTCTGGTACCTAGTTTCCAAAAATGTTTCGTTTACACCCCACCAAAACGCGCCCTCGGGAATGGACGATACACTGGATTGATAAGTATTTTTGCGTTTTAGGCGACAGACTGTCGGGGGACAGGGCCAAAGAGCCCTGGTTTTCAATGCTTGGGAGTAACACCGCTTGAAGTCACACACAGGTTAGAGCATAGACAACTTAAATTCATGAAAAACACGTTCTTTTATAAAATATAGATTTTTTTTTTGCCGAATCCCTCTTTCAAAGTGACTTTGTCAGCATTTTGATATCCACGTATTTTTTTAAAAAATAAACCCGTCATAAGGTCTTTAATGTCTAAGTAACAAACAGGAGACCTATGTTTCTCAAGTAGTTTTCCTTCAATCCAGGAAACCAATGAATAATGGTCATACTTAGAAAAAATATGCTCCTTCCCTGTAATGAAACTTTCTTTTACCAAAAGTACAATTTTTTTCTTCTAGAGTGGAGAGACCGTATATGCTACTGTTACAATTAGGCTGTAGGATGACCATAGAAATGCTTGACCACATTCCACCACAGAGTGAGGTTTGATCGATTTGGAGAATAAATTGCGGGCGTGACATAAGATATTAGTTGAATGGACCGAAGTACACTCTAAGGCCCCTGTTTTTATTACTGAGGACGCTGCGCAAACGTTTCCAGGCTATTAACAGAAACAACTTGCTCCTAATGCAAATTTCTCAGTGTCACATGAGGTTAAAAACATGTATTCTAGGCGTCCCGGCCAGTATTGGCAGAGAAACTTTACAACACTCACATACGACCCCCAGCCCCATGCCCAGTATGTGGGCCGCCCCTCTCGGTTAGATTCTCCACTTCCTGTGCCAGACCCTCATAATGCACCAACATCATTCGTGCATTTTAACAGCAGCTGTGAAAATGAAAACTGAACCTAGAGCTTCGCGTGTCTCGTTTTTGTTTTGGACGAACGAAGGTGTAGAATATCCTTTTCTGTGCCGCGATGGAAGCCCACGTAGCTAGTTTGTGGCGCGGCGCCGATTGTTGTTGATGTTTGTTTCTCCGCTACAGCCATTGTCCAAATTTTCGTGCGGGTAGCCAGCGGGAGCGGGGGTCAGAGCAGAGGGGGGATTTCAACACTATACCCCTCATCGCGGTGTGACAGAGCTCCCCGCTGTGCAGCGTTTCTGAGTTGTCCCACACTGCAGCTGGATCTAAACACTTACATTTTCACCCCCCTGAAACACATCTTCGGGTGATTACGTTGTAGAAACAGACATCCTACTTATAAAACGTTTTACTGCAACTTTGTCTCCGTGTAAACACAGCCTAAACTATCCTAAAAACTACTAAAGCATGAAGAAAGCAAGGTGCTCTTATAAATGTGAATAATGTTTGTGTTGCCTTAAGGTATGAAGGAGAAGTCCGCCCTCCTCTAGTTTTTGAACAAAACTCTGCTGTTCTTATTGCATCACCAGAAATGATTGAGCAATTGGATGGACAAATTGTCTTGATGAACCACCCGGAAGTAGAAAATCTAACTTTTTCTACTTCCGGAAAATAGACATTTTCAGAAAACTCAGTTTAAAGTATACATCCTTTAATACTGAAAATATTCTGAAAAATGTCTTTTATATCGATTCTCATCTTTATGATTTTCTTTTTATAGAAACAAATTGGTCGACAACACAGGAATAGTTGTACAACTAGGATGCCCTTGAGCAAATAATGTAACAACTTGACCGACACAAAAACAGCAGATTCATAAAAGACTACACTGATAGCCTGACTAGCAAAACTGTTTATGTTTGACCAGTAGATGATTTTACCAACCGTTCACAAGAAGACTGGTTTTCAGTGGGTAAAATGTAAGTGTTCTGATCCAGCCTGCAGAGTGGGACAACTCAGAAACGCTGCACAGCGGGAGCTCTTCACACCCGCGAGAGGTGGAATAGTGTGTGGAAATCCCCCTCTGCGTCTGACCCCCGCCTCCCCGCTGCTCCCCGCCTAAATTTGGACATGCCAGTTGCGGAGAACAAACATCAACAACAATGGCGCCGCGCCACAAATACTAGCGACGTGGGCTTCCACCGGACAGAGGATAATTCTACACCTTTCTACACCTTCGTAGTCGTCCCAAAACGAGAGCCACGCGAAAAGCTTCTTAAGGTTCGTTTTCATTTTCTCACTGGCTGTTAATATGCAGAATGATGTTGGTGCATTTCTGAGGTCTGGCACAGGAAGGTGAGTATACTACCAGATAGGGGGTTCTGGCAATGGGCTGGGGGTCGTGTGAGTGTTGTAAAGTTTTCTCTGGCCCAACTACGGGCCCGGCGCTAGAACTACATTCGTTTTTCAACCTCATGTGAACACTGAGAAAGTTGCATAGGAGCCAGGTTGGTTTCAGTAAATAGCCTGGAAACGTCTGCGCAGCGTCCAGTATAACAGGGCCTTCGAGTAGTACCCAGGTCCATTCAACGTAATTTCTTTTGTCAACGCCCGCTTTTTTCTCCAAATCGATCACCTCACTCTGTGGTGGGACATGTGGTCAAGAGCATTTTCTCTAGGTCTTCTACAGCCCCTAATGTAAACAGTAGCATATTACGGTCTCTTCAACTCCTAGAAAAAAATATTTTATGTTTGTAAAGAAAGTTTCATACAGGGAATGCAGCATATTTTTTTCCTAAGATGACATTAATCATTGTTGTTCCTGGATTAAGAAACGACTTGAGAAACAATCGTTCTCTGTTTTGTACTTAGAAATAAAGACCTAATGACGTGTTTTATTTTTAAAAAAAATAGTGATATCAAAATTGCATGAGCAATGGTCAATTTGGAAAGAGATCCGGCAAAAATAATCCTATAATTTATAAAAAGAACGGGTTTTTCATAATTTAAGTTGTCCTTTGCTCTAACCTGTGTGTGACGTCATAGCGGTTATACGACCATGCTTGAAAACCATGATCTATGGCCCTGTCCACACGAAGTCAAGCTCAGGCCTAAACGCAAAAAATCTTTATCAATCCAGTGGTATCGTCCATAACTAGGCCGCGTTTTGGGGGGGTGAAAACGAACATTATTTATTTGAAACTAGGTTTCCCAGAGTGGAAAGAATTTCAAACTCCGTATATGCCACCAACCGTGGTTTACTGGCCCATCTCCGCAATGTTGCTGAGACGCTTGCGACATCGCCCCGCCTCTTGTTAAAGCTCGCTTGCGCCGCACTCAGAAAATAATGACAACAACAATGTAGCTTGTTGGTTTTGTAATCCAGTTTGACCCGAAGCAACAGTTCAACCTCATCGACCGTCCCATACTAATGTTATGAACACACTCGCACCACTAGTCGCCATGTTGTCTGTTTACAAAATTCCCTCGCATGCCCTCGGAAGTTTGGGCTTGATCCCGTCATTGCGTCACAGAGCGCCACCAACAGTCTGGCATAGTTTCACAAGCGTTTCAGTCGTATTGGACTACATTCATATGACGCAACACACATTTTACTGAGCAAACTCCGTGTTTACAGAAAAAGTTTCTGAAATTATAAGCTTTTTGTCTTCGTGTGGATATAGCCTATGCACAGTGAATGCCTTTTTCTCTCTTCTCTCCAGTCTGATGCCCAACACAATACTGCCTCGACAGTGACATTGCTCACGAACAACATACTTTGCCGTTTTGAGTGTGAGAAAAGTGGGTCCGAGGTTGGAATTGAACCCAAGGATTTAGAGTGGACAAGTCCATCAACAAAAGGCACGAAAACCACTCGAACGAGCTCAGTGACAGCGAAATTTAAATTGGTCACATTCAGTAGTTATTCATACTCGCGTACACGGCCTTGTTATGTCATCTTGAATATCCGCTGAATAAAGAACGAATATCAAATTGGAAACTAGTTACAGCGTTGAAACGTACCCGTTCTGACGCAAGCCTAGACAGGGCTGTGAAGTTTTTTCGTTTCTAAGGGCGTTGCTATGGGGGTTATTTCGATTTGGGGATCGGACAAAAAAAACAACAACTGATGTTTGAACCTTTTAGTAGTTCTCTCTTCTAATAAAAATGGTATTAAAAACTGTATTTCTAAATAAATCAAAACCCGTCATAAGGTCTTTAATAAATGTGGTGTTTGGGTGTGTGCGTTCGTGCGTGTGTGTTGGTGTGGGGGGGGGTGGGGTGTGTGTAGCGGCTCTTTCTTCCTGCATCACTGTCCTGGGTCAGCTCAAGATTGATGTTGTCAGCCCTAAACAGTGCATGTTCCATTTGACAGCATCCAGTAAACGGAGGCTCATCACAGTCTTCCACATCTACACATTTAAACAGTGTATTGCACATTTTTCAATAAAAAAGAACGCACAAGAAACCCCATCACCAGATAAGAAGACAGTAACGGGTTTGGGAGTTTATCCAGCTCTATCAAATGTCTGTTGATGATGCATAAGTAAATGAACTGTTAGTGCTCGATAATACATGATGAGAAAAGATTTCTGATTGAGGGTGGGCTCTCTTCTTAGGAGAGTGAAAGTGCTCAGTTTGGGTCAGACCATTGGCCCTTTTGAGCCTGAAGGTTGTGGTTCGAGCCCAGCACCAGGGTACCTTCTCCCTGACTTCACCAAATTTGGCCAAATTGGTTCCGAATGGTACTACTGGATAAAAAAGTGAAACTGCATAAAACTAAAAAACTTAGAAGTCTGAAACTGTACACAGTTGTTTTGTCACAAACACAATGATCAAAGTGGCGTTTAAAAAGTTTCTTCTTTCCACTGAAAAAGCTTTTTTTTTAGGGCATTTATACATTGAATATTTTAGGCAAGGCTAAAAACAACCAGGTTTTTTTTCCAAACTTCATAAGGATGCAAGATAAATAAGAATGACATACATTATTTCATGTATTTTTACACATAAACTAGGAAGGGCCTAGCTTTAAAATGATGCATCACACAAGCATGTGAGGATGGTAAAGATGTGTTTTAAATAAGCAAAAGACATGAAGGGTATGCCAAACTTTTGTGCACAGCGCAAAACAGATGTAGGAGTTTAAGAGGTTTTAAAACTCTCCAAACTGTTAATCTTCGTTCCTTCTATAGAAGTCCGCTGTTATCGGATTTGTACCTTGCAGGTAATCAGTGGTAAAACGCCAACAATCCAATTTTGAGCTTAGGGCTTTTGAGTTTTCTTTACTTTTTTTTTTCCCACAGTGATTGCATTTGTGTGGTGTAATATTACATTAGCTTTCACATCCTTCCACAAGAACTGATGACACCATTGACGCAGACACAGAAGAGACACATGGGAAGGACAAACAATAAAAACCGAGCAAAAAGGTGATTGATGCCAGATGATGCAAGTAGAAAAAAAGAAATATGTGGAGTAAAAGCAGGTGAAAGGTGCTATGTTATGATATTAATACAGTGCCTTGACTATGAGCTCAAGAAACTCATCCAAATTTGTCAATAAAGTGCTCAATATAAAACTATATTTTCCAGGTAGAAACAATAGCAACAAATGTAGCAGATATAAGTTTACACCACGCCCGTGTTAGAAATGGTGACGCGGACATTTGTCACTCACTTTTTTCCACTTTTCGCTAGTGGTATTGTATGAAGCCATTTACACCAGAACCTATGGTAACTTTCTGACCCTGAATTAGAGAGTTTTCCTTCAATTCAGGTCTTCAAAATCATATGACACTTGGAGTATTTTGTGATAGTTGTGGAGAATGTGTTTTAATCATCTATATGGTAATACTGCTTTCTTCCTCCTGGACCACTTTCTTTCTATGAATTGTACATTTAATCTCCACAGATTGGGCTCAATTATTCTTGTACGTTAAAACTGTTCAGTAACGGTTCAGGGCATCTCTCACTCTCCGACACTAATGTACATGACTTGTTTCCCTGGATAGAAATGCTCACCATAATGTACAGACAAAGAGGAAACTGAAAAGTCATTCACTCACTTTCAAGTAGTTCTGCAAAATGTAAGAACTTGCATGACTCTTCTGGCCAACCTGTAAAAGCCAATGTTTCCGAGCTTCTTTCGCCTCTGGCACTATATATTGTTTGTTGGGATTCAGGAAATCTTGTTTTGCTAACACTTCATTCCACAATTGTTATCAGTGTAGAACAAATCACTTTAATGGTCCTAGCACTGAAAGAAACTCTGTTGGTTGTATTGATTTCAGTGTTTTTTTCCCTTGTACTTTTTCTTTTTTTCTGGTGCACACGGGGAACTTTTTTTGCTGCTTTTCAGTATTGTTTTACTGCAAAATGACAGATACAATTATTCTGGAATCTGAATCGTACATTAAAAGTGAGGTGAATGACAGGCGGGAATCTGAGGGGGGGGCTTGATATCATGTCTTGTTGCCGCTTCGCTTCTGGAGTCTTTCCAAGGGCTACTGGAGCTAGTTTTATAGTGTAATCACACCTTTGCATATGTAGTGAAGTAAATAAGGCATGTGAAGGTGTCCTTTGAAGTCCAAAAAGCACTATATTAAACCGATGATATTTTTTTAGTATTATTTCCAAGTGGACCATCAAATTACTCCCACGATGCACCTAACTTTATGTCGGCCTAATGTCCGGTAGCATAAGCTTTAGGCGCTCATTCTACTTACCTTTTTTTTTCCTGTCTATCCCATAGTGCACAACGTGACCGTAAATAATTAGCGGCAATTCAGCAGCACATGTTTAATGTGCTGGTGTACTTTTTCAGAATAGTTTCATAGACAGCAGTGTAAAGTCTACATTGCTTTAGTGCACAAAGATCCGTGCTTTATAAATGTCACGATAAGAATACTCCAACAATAGAAAAAACTCCAAGTGCCTTGTTCTTCTGCATGATCTGGAATCCTGTTTTCTTCTTTATATGTTTTCTTTTTTAATTTTTCTGCTAAGTGATGCAAGAATAAATGTGTTAAACTCATTTGATTGCTTGCTTTAGAATAAGGTGGAATGGCAGCCATTAAACCACAGTACTGAAAACACTATCTGACAAACAAATACCAGGGCTTCAAAACAACATGGAGCTCTGCACACTATAATTTCATTTTCTTCTTCATAGAAGACGCTTTCCCCACAGGTACTGATTTCGTTGGTGCTGACACACAGGCTTTGTTGTAAGGACCTAGGGGGGTTATTTTCATTTTCCATTTACAGTTACTGTCTCCAAGTTTGTATACTGCCTGTTTAAATATGTTTATATCAAATTTTGGCTATGAAGAATATGGTCATTCATTGCTATGTCTTATTTTCGAAATTGTTGTCTGTTTCGTCCTCGTTTCTTTTCCTACTTTTCTACTGCCCCCCCCCTTCTTCTGAACGTTCCATGTGATCTCCTTTTAAGGTAAAACTGATTTCCATTTTTTTTCATCATAAAGGGCCGGAGCATTTTTAGGAATACGTTGTAATCAAACATTGTTGGGTCACCTGATGTATTCGCAGTATTTGCCTTATTATACAAACTTGACATGCATCGGATAGTCTATGATTGTAACGTCTGACCAAACCCCCTCATCTCTCAACTTTCTTAAGAGCGTAAAGAAACATAAGTCTTACGCTGCTTTGGTCTTCATCCAGTGTCCCTCAATAGTGAACGACACTGTAAAACTAGTCAATACGTTTCTTGTTACCTTGTGTTTACATTATGTTATGACCGAGTTCCATTTAGAAATATTGAAAGTCCTGTGTGTTGGTAAGAAATACAATATTGGCTCAACTCTGCAGGATTTATTTTAACAACTTTCATCCATAGATGAAAAGTCCACTTTGGTCTCTTGTACTTTATTCTACTTATTATCCTGCACTATTTAACTGTACATACAACATTTCTACTACTACATAGATATATTTTGGACTGGTTGACATTTTCCAAGCATCTACAGCTAGTTATGTTTGCTAAGAAACTTAGCTACAACATATTGTAATATGTGTGTGCTTCCCTGTGTGCTCGTTACACTGTCCCTATATGCGCAACATCGAAATTTCCCCACTGTGGGACGAATAAAAGGAATTTCTTTCTTATCTATATCTTATATATTTTTTTTTCTGTGATGGCAACTGCTGAACATCTGAACATGACATATAACATGGCCCTTGATCTTAATCACAAAAGAAGGAAAGATAGATAATTTAATGTGACAGGAGCTGTTGATTGGGGTGGACTAACAAGTCTCCTGAAAGAACATGAGACACTGGCTGAAGTCTGGTTTTTTATTAAGGTTTTCAGATGGCAGGACATAAATAGCGCCTCAGCTTAACCCAATCAAAGTCTGTTTTGGAAAGAAAAATACTAGATTTACAGTATTAGGGAACATGACCTGAAAAACACATATATATTTCATTTTTTATTTAAGCTTTATGTAACCAGGTAACATACATTATTCTCACATATTGTTAATAAATCAGTTAATGTGGTTTGGTTGAAAGTGGGCCCATCCATACGCATAGTTCAGATGAGTCCCTTAAAGAGCGAACCAAGCGATATAACTGATATCCTGCTAGAACAAGTCCAATTTGTCTGCAAAAACAATACAGGGTGGTGTGTGGTCTATCTAATCAACAAATTATAAGAAATGAATGGAGTGATTCATTTATCGAACAGTTTGCATTTGTTTCTGTCATCAGCTCATTGGCTCAAATCTATGGGAGGTGGACAGCCCGATGTGAGACAAAATGGCCTTTCACCATTTAGAATAGTTGCAATGCGGCACTCCTTCTCCCCTATTACATCTTTTTTGTTATGTTTCTTTGTATGTGTTGTGATGTATCTCTTTACCAAAAAATGACAGATCAATCACACATGGATACATAATTTGATCCACTCTTTACACTTGCAATCTGACGATGCTTATAAGCTGCTTCCACATCATAAGGATAAAGCATTATTTTCTAACAGAAGAAATTCAATACAATGCAGCTGGATAAAGCCTCTTTCATTCGTGCTATGGAAGTTGTTATCTGAAAGTATTTTTTTCTTACTTGGGCTCCTTTACCTTTGCATTGTGTCATGACGGTTGGTACCATCATACTAAATGTCATGTAAACAAAATTGCACCACTGTCCACAGTCTTTGCTTGTGTACAGCCACTGTGTAACAGGTATGTTGTTTAATTGTTTATCAACAATGACCTTTTCTCAGTATCTGCAATTAGACCAATGTGTCATACAGTCAAGTTACTCCGCTATCTCCTCAGCCTTTACCAAACCTCAATGACCATAATGAGGGTGGGAACGGAGATTTAACGTAAAGAGCTTCTTCACGGCAGCCCAGGGATGCAGGCCTGGAGTTGGGATGCTGTTTGTGTGAGTGCCTGGTTGCTGGGTCTTTGCCCACTCGGCCTGTCCGAGCTAGACCAGAAGACAGACATAGTTCGCCCTCTCTTTCCCTCTTTTGCACTCTTTAAAAAAAAAAATATATATACAAAAATAAATACACACACAAACACTTGTCAAGTACTTGGCGCTCCTGCCATGCAAAGCATCAATCAAGATTGAGTTGGCCACTGATCCCAGAAAGGGCTGATTATAGGCTCATTCATTTTCAGCCACTATAAGCTCTCAGGTTTGGTTTAGTGAAAAACTCACAGTATAACTGGTTATAGAATCCTTTAGTACCGGATAAAAGAATATATGTTTGCTAATTCTTTCAAAATTAACGATTGCTTTTTACTGCCGAGGCCGAACGTAATTTTTAAAAAGAGGTCCCTTTCCAGTTTCCATGCATTGTAAATAACCTTTATCTGGTGTTCGTATATTTACAAAGAAATTGGGCTTGGAACTGAAAGGAAATAATTAAGTTCCTGCCTCAGGCAGTATAAAGAAATCGTTAATATTTGAAGAATTCGATCAAACATATAATTCCTTATCCGGATAAAAGGATTTATAACGTATACATGTGAGTTTCACTAACCCAACCTGAGAGCTTATAGTGGCCTGAAAATTAATGAGCCTTAATTCAGCCCATTCTGGCGGCTCAGTGGCCCACCAATCTTGATGATGCTTTTGCAGGGCAGAGAGACCTAACGTACTGTACAACGTGTTTGTGTGTGTAGTTTGATGTTTTGTTTAGATAATTTTTTTAAAAGAGTGGCAAAAGAGGGCACATGAGGGCGAACTCAATTCATGTCTTCTGTCTAGCTTCGACAGGCCCAGTGGGGCAAAGACCCAGCAACCAGGGCTCGCACACTCAAGCACCAACTCCAGGCCTGCATTCCCGGCTGTGAAGAAGCCTTTCCGTTTATCTACGTTCCCCCCCCTCACTTATGGTCATGGAGGTTTTGTGTAAAGGCTGAGGAGATAGCTTGAGGTAACCTTGACTGGAGAATTCATTGGGTCTAATGTGCAGATACTGAGAAAAAGTCATTGTTGATAAACATTAAACCAACAATACTGTTACCATGGTGTACACAAGCTAACGATTGTACAGTGTGCAATTTTGTTTAACTGACATTTAGTATGATGGGACCTACCGAATGACACGAGTGCATATGTAAAGGAGCCAATGTAAGAAAACATACTTTCGATAACAACTTCCTAGCACGAATGAAAGTAGGCGTTATCCAGCAGCAGTGTATGAATTTCTTCTGTTAGAAAAGAATCTTTGCCTAGATGTGGGAAGCACTTTATAGCATCCAGATCAGATGCAGCTTGTAAGTGTGGATCAAATTGGAATTAACCATGTGCTGATCTGATCTGTCATTTTATTGGTAAGTTACATCAAACTCATACAAAAGAAATAACAACAAATATTAATAGAGAAGATGACGCATCTGCCAATATTCTAAATTGATAAGCCAATTTGTCTACATCGGCCTGTCCACCTCCCATCTGATTTGAGCAAAATGAGCTGATGAAAGAAACAAATGCAAATGTTCGCAATGAATCACCCCTGCATTTCTTATAATTTTTTGATATAAAGACCACACACACCCTGTATTGTTTATGCAGGACAAGATGGACTTGTCTAGCAGGATATCAGTTATATGTTGGTTAGCTCTTAAGGGCTCATCTGAAATACTGCCTATGTTGCCATTTCAACCAACTCATTAACGATTTATTAACCAATATGTGTGTAGAATAGTATGTTCCTGTTAAATAAAGCGTAAATAAAAAAGAAAATATATTGTTCTGTCAGTCCTGTTCCCTATAACTGGTATCGAGTATTTTTCATGCACACAGACTTAGATTGGGTTAAGCCTGAGGGCTAATTTTATGTCTCCCTCTGAATAGACCGTAATAAAAAACCTCAGACTTCTGCCTTTCTCCATGTTCTTCCAGGAGACTTTGTAGTCGCACCACCAAACCACAGCTCCTGCAGATAAATTATCTATCTTTCTTCTTTTGTGATTAAGATCAAGGGCCATTTTATATGTCATGTTCAGATGTTTCAGCAGTCCTGCATCAACAGAAAAAAAAATATATAAGATAAGATAAGAAAACAGAATTCTATATTCGTCCCACAGTGGGGAAATATCGATGTTGCAGCAAATAGTACAGTAAGTAAAGCACACAGGAGCACACACAATATATACAAATAAGTAGTAGCTATGTTTTCTAGCTAACATAACTAGCTGAATATGCCTGAAATGCTTCAATACCAGTGCAAAATATATATATGTAGTAGTAGTACTGTATTACTGTACAGTTAATAGTGCAGGATAATAAGTAGATTAAATAAAGTGACAAAGTGGACATTTCATCTATGGATGAAAAGTTGTTAAAATCAATCTGGCAGAGTTGAGACCAATATTGTATTTCTTCCCCAACACTCTGACTTTCCATTATTTCTAATGGACACTCGTCATACATATATTAAACACAGGGTAAAAGAAAACTATATGACTATTTAAACGTGTCGTTCACTATGAGACACTGAAGAACATAAGAGCTTAAGAACGCTATGGTTCTTACGCTCTTATGAAAGTGAGATGAGGGTTTGGTCCAGACTTACCATCCATAGCAAATATCCTCGATGCAGGCATGTTGGGTATTAAAGGCAAATACTGCTACACAGTGACCAACATTGGTTTGATTACAACAGTTAATCCCAAAAATGCTATGCCGTTGTATATAAAAAGAAATGGATATTCATTTACCTTAAAGTAGAATCCACATGGACCGTCAGAAGAAGGCGAGTAGAAAAGAAAAGAGGAGAAACAGAAACATGTAGAAAAAATAAGACATCCAATGTATTACATATTCTTCATAGCAAACATTTTGATATAAACAGTTTTTAACCAGGCAGTATACAAACTTGGAGACAGTAACGTTAAATAAATATGTAAAATATACCCCTGGTCCTTTAAACTATAGCCCTTGTGTCGCACCAACGACTCATACCTGTGAGAAGCAGTGCTTCTCTAAGAATCTTGAATTATAGTGTGCAGAGGCTCCATGTATGTTTTGATTTATTTGTTTATCAGATTGTGTTAACAGTTGTGGTGGTTTAAGGCTGCCATTCCACAGTCATTCTAAAGATATGCAATCCAATGAGTTACAACAGTTATTCTGATCACTTAGAGAAAAATAATCAGGACATATAGAAGAAAACAGGATTCACCAGATAATGCAAGAAACAAGCACTGAGTTTTTAATATTGTTGGAGTTTTTCTTATCGTGACATAATTAAGGCCCCGTTTCCCTTTGTGCACTAAAGGCATGTAGACATTACACCTGCTGTCTATGCAACAATCCTGAAATGTCACCACACATGACATGGCTGCTATGAATGCCGCTATTTTTCCGCAACGTTGTGCACTATGGCTAGACAGAAAAAATGGAGTAGAATAGCGCCTAAAAGCGTTTGCTACCGACATTAGGCCACATAACGTTACGGTGCATCGCTGGGTGTAATTTGAGTCACACTTGGAAATAATACTGAAATAAATAATGCATCGTTTAATATAGTGCTTTTTGACTCTCAGGACATCGTCACATGTCCTTATTATTCACTCCATATGCAAAGTGATACACTACTAAACTACTCCATTGCCCCTTGGAAAGACTCACAAATCGTGCAACAAGTACAATGATATCAGCCCCTCAGATTCCCGCCTGTCTTTCACTCACTTTAATGTAGATTCAGATTCCGAATAATTGTATCTGTCTTTTGCAGTAATACCAATCGGAAAAAGAGGCAAAAGTTCCCAGATTGCACCAGAAACAAATAAAAAGTTACAAGAAAAAAATACACTGAAATAATTCAACCAAAGAGGTTCATTACTTTGCAGGACATTGAAAGGATTTGTTCAAACGATAACAAATTGTGGAAGAAGCTGTTAGCTAAAACAAGATTTCCTGTATCCCAACATACATTATATGTGCCAAGGAAGTAGCAGGAACTTGGCTTTTACTGGTTGCCAGAAGAGTCATGAGTTTCTTAATTTTGCAGAACACTTTAAAGTGATTGAATGACTTGTCAGTTTCCTCTTTGTCTGTAATTATGGTGAGCATTTCCTATCCGGAACAAGTCTAGTACATTAGGTGGCGGAGAGTTGCGAATGCCCTGTACTTAACTGAATACAGTTAAACGTACAAGCTAATTGAGCCAGATCTGTGGAGATTAAAAGTACAATTCATAGGAAAAAAGTGGTCCAGGATTAAGAATAGCCAGTTTTAAAACCATGCATAAAGATAAATACAGCATTCGTCACAACTATCACAAAATACTCCCAGCTGTCATAGATTTTGATGACTGAATGAGAAACTTCTAATCAGTCAGAAAAGTTACCAAGTGTCTGTGTACATTGGCTTCCATGCAAAAAACCCACTAAGAAAGTGAAAAAGTGATTGAAAATGTCCCGCGTCACCATTTCTAGCCCTGTTGTAAATCTGTATATATGCATCATTTGTGCTATTGTTTCTACCTGGAAAAAATATTTTATCTAGAGGCACTTTATTGACAAATAGATGAGTTGAGTCATAGTCAAGCACGTAATAATATCCTACTATTGCACCTTCACCTGCTTTACTCCCATATTTCTTCTCCTTGCATCATACAGGCATCAATCACCTTTGCTAGTTTATTGTTGTCCTTCCCATGTGTCACGTCTGTTTCTGCGCAATGGTGTCATCATTCTTGTTAAGAAGGTGAAGCTATGTAATATTACTCAACTAAATGCAATCACTGTGCGAAAAAAAAAAGTAAGAAACTCAAAGCCCAAGCTCAAATTGGATTGTTTTGCGTTTACCACTGAATACCTGCAAGGTTCAACATCCAACCAGGTGACTCTATAGAAGGAACAAGATTAACATTTTGGAGAGTTAATACCTCTTAAACTCCTACATCTGTTTTGGCCTCGTGCACAAAGTTTGGCTTACCCCTAATTCTTTGCATATTTATAAACACATCTTACATCTCACATGCTTGTGTGATGGCATCATTTTAAAGCTAGGGCCCTTCTAGTTTTATGTAAATATAACTGAGAATAATGTTTGTCATTCTATTTCACTCTGCATCCTTTGAAAGTTTGGAATAAAAACCTGTTTTTTTTTATGCCTTGCCTAAAAAATTCAATGTTAAATGCCCTAAAAAAGCCTATTTCATTGGAAGAAGAACATTTCACGCCAATTTGTTCATTGTGTTTGGTTACAACAACTGTGTAAAGTTTCCAGACTCTAAGTTTTATAGTTTTCCATGCAGTTTCTCTTTTTATCAAGTAGTGACCATTCGGAACGCAATTTGGCAAAAATTTGTGATTCAGTGGAGAAGGCCCGGCTGGCTCGAACCCACAACCTCAGGCTCAAAGGCCAATGGTCTAGCCAACTGAGCCACTTTCACCTCTCCTAAAAGAGATGACCACCCTCAATAAGATAGCTTTTTCCATCTGCTGCTTTAGAGCCAAAACAGTTACATTTACTTAGCTCAACAACTTTTATAGGAGCTGATACACTCAAACCCGTACTGTTTCTGCATACTGGTGAGGGGTTTCTTGTGCGTTCTTGTTATATTGAAAAATGTGCAACTACACGGTTTAAATGGAGATGTTGAAGACTGTGATTATGCCTCCTTTACTGGCTGCTGGTCAAAATGGACAATGCACTGTTAGGCAGACAACATCAATCTGAAGCTGACAGGACAGTGAGGCCTGGAGGAAGAGCCGCTACACACACACACACACGCACTAACGCTCACACCCAAACACACATTAAAGACCTTATACGGTTTTGATTTATTTAGAAATACAGTTTTAATAAAATTTTATATTTAGAAGAGACTACTTAAATTTGCAAAATCAGTTTGTTGTTTTTTTGTCTGAATCCCCCCAAATCGAAATAACCCCATAGCAACGCCCTTAGTACGAAAAAAAACTTCACAGCCCTTGTGACGTCAAACGGGTAAGTTTCAACGCTGTAAACTTGTTTGAGAATTTGATATTCGTTCTTTTTTCGCGGATATTCAAGATGACGAGGCGTTTAGCAGCGAGTATGAATTACTACTAGAATTGAGACTGTCGCTGTCCTAGAGGTATCGTTCGTGGTTGGTGTTGATGGATGTGTCAATGATAGATACTTGGGTTCAATTCCACCTCGGACATTTTTCACACGCAAAACGGCAATGTATGTGTAGATGAGCTATTGTCACCTGTTGAGGGCAGTATTGCTGGTTGGGCATCAGTGGAGAGAAAGAAAAAAGGCATTCGTGTGGGCGTAGGCTATATTCCACACGAAGACAAAACGCTTATAATAGCAGAACTTTTTTCTGTAAACCACGGAGTTAGCGCAGTAAATGTGTGCGTCCATATGAATGTAGTCAATACCCTGAAAACGCTGTGAAACTGATGCCAGACCTGATGGGCGCTGTGACGCAATGACGATCTAGGCCCAGACTTCCGGTGGGCATCGCGGGAATTTGTAAACAGGACAACATGGCTAGTGGTGGAGAGCTGGTACAACGATTAGTATGGACGACGATGAGGTTTGAACTGTGCTTCGGGTCACAATGGTTTACAAAACCAACAAGCTACTTTGTGTTGTCATTATTTCCGGATGCGGCCTTCGTGCTTTAACATAGGCGGGGCGATGACGCAAGCGTCTCAGATACATGGGCGGAGAGGCAGTAACCCACGGAGAGCATATACGGATGTTTGAAATCTTTCCACTCTGGGACCTAGTTTCAAATATGTTCGTTTACCACCCCCCCAAAATACGCGGCCTCGTATGGACGATACACGTGGATTGATAAAGTATTTTGCGTATTAGGACTGAGCTTGACTTCGGTGGACAGGGCCAAGATCCTGGTTTTCAATGCATGGCGTAACCCGCTATACTCACACACAGGTTAGAGCAGTAGACAACTAAATTCTGAAAAAACACGTTCTTTTTATAAAATATAGGATGTTTTTTGAGGAATCTTCTTTCAAATTGACATTGTCTTGCATTTTGATATCCACTATTTTTTTAAAAAAATCCTTCATAAGGTCTTTAATGTCTAAGTACAAACAGGAGACTATGTTTTCTCTAGTAGTTTCTTCAAGCCATGAAACCAATGAATAATGTCATACTTAGAAAAAAATATCTGCATTCCCTGTATGAAACTTTCTTTACCAAAAGTAAAATATTTTGTCTTCTAGGAGTGGAAAGACCGTAATATGCTTCGGTGTACCTTAGGGCTGTAGAGACCATAGAAATGCTTGACCACATGTCCACCACTGAGGGATGTTGATCGATTTGGAACTAAAAGCGAGGCGTGACAAAAGAAATTAGTTGAATGGACCTGAAGTACTACGCGAAGGCCCTGTTTATACTGAGACCTGCGCAGAACGTTCCAGCTATTAAAGAAACAACCTTGTCTGCCTAATGCAAATGTCTCAGTGTCTCACATGAGTAGAAAAGACGATTAGTTCTAGCGCCCGGCAAGTAGTGGGCAGAGAAACTTTACAACACACACATCGATCGCCCACCCCAGGCCCCCATGCCCAGCCCCCCTCTCGGGAGGATACTCAGCTTCCTTTGGCCAACCCTCAGAATGCCCATCATCATTCAGCATTTAAGCAGCGAGCTGTTAATAAGAAAACGGTACCATAGAGCTCGCGTGGTCTCGTTGGACGAACGAAGAGTGTAGAATTATCCTCTGTGCCGCGCTGGAAGCCCACGGAGCGAGTTTGTTGCGCGGAGCCATGTTGATGATGTTTTGTTCTCCGCACTGCGCATGGCCAAATTTACGTGCGGGAGCAGCGGGGAGGGCGGGGGTCAGAGCAGAGGGGGGATTTCACACCGATTCCCCTTCGCGGTGTGAAGAGGCTCCCCCCGCTGTGCAAGCGTTGCGAGTGTCCCACTCTGCTGGCTGGATCTGAACAGTTCTTACATTGTTCAGCCCCCCTGAAACACAGTCCCCTTCGTGTGAACGTGTTGGTAGACAACCTACATCCAACTGTACCGTTTTACTGCCACTTGGTCTCCGTGTAACTCAGAGCTTATGCGATCTGAAACTAACTAGAATCATGAAAAAGGCAAGGATCTCTTAAAAATGTGAATAATGTTTTGTTTGCCTTAAAGGTATGTAGAGGAAGTCCGCCCCCTCTAGTTTTTGAACAAAATCTCTGGTCTTATTTGCATCCACCAGAATGATTGACAAATGGAAGGACAAATATGTCCTTTGATGATACCACCCGAAGTAGAAAATCCTATAAGTTTCTACTTCCGGGAAATAGACATTTTCAGAAAACTCTGTTTTAAAGGTATACATCCTTTTCAAACTGAAATAATGCTGAAAATGTCTATTATACGTTTCCTTCTTTATGATTTTCTTTTTATTGAAACAAATGAGGTCGAACAACACATGAGATGGACAACTAGGATAGCCATTGAGCAAATAATAGACAACAAGACTCGACACCAATAAGCAAGTTTTCATAGAAATACACACTGAACCTGACTATCAAAACTGTTTAAGTTTGAACCAGTAGAGATTACCAACCGGTCACTTCGAAGACTGTGTTTCAGGGGGGTGTAAATGTAAGTGTTCATATCCAGCCTGCTGAGTGGGACAAAACTCAGAAAAGCTGCACAGCGGGAGCTCTTTCACACCCGCGGAGAGGGATAGGTGTGAAATCCCCATCTTCCTCTGACCCCGCCGTCCCCTCTCTTGCTGCCCCGCACTAAAATTTGGACATGCGCAGTAGCGGAGGAACAGAACTCACAACAATGGCGCCGCGCACGGACAAACTAGGCTACGTGGGCTTCAGCGGCGGCACATAGGATAATTCAACGCCTTTCTATCGTTTCGCCCAAACGAGACCTAACGCGAAGCCTCCTAGGTTCAGTTTTTTTTCATGTTCACACTGCTGTTAAAATTGCAGAATGATGTTGGTGCATTCTGAGGGTCTGCACAGGAAGTGTGGTAATCTACCGTGAGGGGGCTGGCAATGGTGGGGCTGGGGGTCGTGTGAGTGTGTAAAGTTTCTCTGGCCCACTACTGGCCTTGCGCTAGAAACTACGATCGATTTTTCAACCTCATGTGAAACAATGATAAATTTGCAGAGAGCCAGGATTGTTCTGTAATAGCCGGAAACGTCTGCGCAGCGTCTCAGTATAAACAGGGCCTACGAGTAGATACTTTCAGGTCGCATTCAACTAATTCTTTTGTCACTCCCGCTTTGTTTAGTCTCCAAAAGCGTTCAACCGCACTCTGTGGTGGACATGTGTTCAAGTCATTTCTATGGTCAATCTACCAGGCCCGTAATGTAAACAGAGCATATTACGGTCTCTTCCACTCCTAGAAGGAAAATATTTTACCTTTGGTAAAGAAATTTCATATCAGGAAATGCAGCAATTTTTTTTTCCTAAGGTATGACATATTCTTTGTTTCCGGATTGAAGAAACTACTTGAAGAAAAATAGGTCTCCTGTTTTGTACTTAGACATTAAAAGACTTTATGACGGGGTTTTTTTTTTAAAAAAATAGTGGATATCAAAATTGCATGACAATGTCATTTTGAAAGAGAATTCCTCCGGCAAAAAAAATCTATATTTATAAAAAACGTGTTTAGCATGAATTTAAGTTGTCTATGCTCTAACTGTTTGTGTCCGTCATAGCGGGTTACGCACATGCATTGAAAACCATGGATCAATGGCCCTGTCCCACGAACGAAGTCAGCTCCAGCGCCTAAACGCAAAGAATACTTTTTATCAACAATCCAGTGTATCGTCCATATGCCCGGCGTTTTTGGGGTGTAAAACTGAACATTTTTTGAAACCTAGGGTCCCCAGTGGAAAGATTGCAAAACTCCGTATATGCCAGGCTCCGGTTTACTGCATCTCCGCAATGTATCCTGAGTACGCTTTGCGTCATCCGCCGACGCCTCTTTGTTAAAGCCCGCATGCGCCGCACTCCAAACCCCCCCCCCAAAGAAAATAATGACACCATCAATTATCTTTTGGTTTTGTATTCCAGTGGAGACCCAAGCAACAGTTCAACCTCATCGTCCGTCCATACTAATGTAGTACCAGCTTCGCCACTCAAGCCATGTTGTCTGTTTACAAATTCCGCGCATGCCCTGCTGAAGTTGGGCTTGACCCTCAGTTTGCGTCACGAGCGCCGACCGAACAGGTCTGCATAGTTTCATCAAACAGCTTTGTCAGGCGTATTGGACTACATTCATTTGGACGCACCACATTTACTGAGCTAACTCCGTGTTTGACCAGAAAAAGTTTTCTGAAATTATAGAGCTTTTTTGTCTTCGTTGGGTTATTGCCTATGCAACAGAAGCTTTTCTCTCTCTCTTACACTGTGACACAACACATACAGCCCTCTACAGGTGACAAATTGCTCACTACAGAAACCATACAATGCCGTTTTTGAGTGGAAAATGTGTCCGAGTGGGAATTGAAAACCTCTATATCTAGATTGACAATCCCATCACACAACCACTGAACTATCTCAGTGACCAGCGAAATTTCACATTCCTAGTAGTTTTCTACTCGCTGTACACGGAGCCTTGGTCTCTTGAATGATCCGCGAAAAAAGAACGAATATCATAATGTAAACAATTTACAGCGTTGGAATGACTACCCGTTCTGACTCACCAAGGGCTTGAAGTTTGTTTTTCGTTTCTAAGGGGGCGTTGCTATGGGGTTTATTTCAGATTTGGGGGATCATACAAAAAAAAACAATCCAACTGATTTTTGAAACCTTAGTAGTTCTCGGTCTAATATAAAATGGTATTAAAACTGTATTTCTAAATAAATCAAACCCCGTCTTAAGGTGCTTTAATGTGTGTTGGGGTGTGTGCGTTCGTTCGTGTGTGTGTGTGGTACGCTCTTCCTTCCTCCTGCATCACTGTCCTGTCAGCTTCAGATTGATGTTTCCAGCCTAACAGTGAGCATGTCCATTTGAACAGCAGCCGTAAACCCGGAGGGGCCATCATCACAGTCTTTCCCACATCAATCACATTTTAACAGTGTAGTTGCACATTTTCAATATAACAGAACGCACATGAAACCCATCAACAGTATGAAAGAAAAAGTACTGGGTTTGGGGATGTATCAGCTCTATACTATTGTCTGTTGATGCCTAAGTAAATGTTACTGTTAATGCTCTAATGACAAGATGAAAAAGATATCCTTATTGAGTGTGGTCATCTCTTCTTAGTGAGGTGAAATGCTCAGATTGGTAAGAACCATTGGCCTTGGAGCCTGAAGGTTGGTGGGTTCGAGCCACACTGGAAACCGTGTCTCCACTGACTCATTAGCCCTCACAAATTTTGCCAAATTGGTTCCGAATGGTACTAGATATATGACTTATAAAAAAGAGAAACTGCATGAAAACTATAAAATTAGAAGCCTGAAACTTTACACAGTTGTTGTCAACAACACAATGAACAAATTGGCCGTTTAAAATGTGTCTTCTTCCAATGAAAAAGGCTTTTTAGGGAAATTTATACATTGATTTTTTAGCAAGGCTAAAAAAAACAGGTTTTTTGTCCAAACTCAAAGGATGCAGAGTGAAATAAGAATGACATACATTAGTTCAGTGTATATTTACATAAACGAGAAGGGCCAGCTTTTAAAAATGATGCATCACTCAAGCATTGAGATGTAAGATGTGTGTTTAAATAAGCAAAGACATTAGGGTATGCCCAAACTTTGGGTGCACGAGCCAAAGACATAAGTAAGGAGTGTTAAGGATGGTTTTAACACTCCAAAACTGTTAATCTTGTTCCTTCTGATACGAAGTCACTCTGTTCTGGATGGTGAACCTTGCCAGGTATTCTGTGTGTAAAACGCAAACAATCCAATTTTGAGCTTGGGCTATTGACTTTTCTTTATCTTTTTTTTTTTCTCACATGATTGCATGTGTTTGGTGTAATATTACATTCGCTTCACATCTTCACAAGACAGATGACAACCATTGACGCAGACGAACAGAAGAGACACATGGAAGGACAAACAATAAAACCTAGCAAATTGATTGATTCCATATGATGCAAGGAGAAAAATATGGGAGTAAAAGCAGGTGAAGGTGCAATATAGATATTATTACGTGCTTGACATGACTCAACTCATCATTCTGGCAATAAAGTGCTCAAGATAAAAATCATATTTCCAGTAAAACATTAGCACAAATATAGCATTTATACATATGACCCAAACTGCCCGGGTAGAGAATGGTGACGCGGACATTTTCACTCACTTTTTCACTTCTTAGGGGTTGTATGTAGCCATTTAACACAGAACTTGGTAACTTTCTTTTCTGAACCCTGATAGAAGTTGCCATCATTCATTCATCAAAATCTATGACAGCTGGTGTATTTTGTGATAGTGTGAAATGTGTTTTATCTTCTATGATGTAAAACTCTGGCTATTCTTCCTCCTGGACCACTGTCTAATCTATGAATTTACATTTGATCTCCACAGATGGCTCAATTATCTTGTACGTTAAAACTGTTCAGTAACCGTACATGGCATCTCGCAACTCTCCGCCACCTAATGTACTCGACTTGATCCCGATGAGAAATGCTCACCAATATTACCAGACAAAGAGGAAACTGAAAAGTCATTCACTCACTTTATTTAGTTCTGCTAAAATGTAAGAAATCTGACTCGTTTCTGGCCATCCTGTAAAAGCCATGTTCCAGCTTCTTCGCCTCAGGCACAATATATTGTTTGTTGGGATTCCAGGAAATCTTGTTTTGCTAACAGCTTCTTTCCACAATTGTTATCAGTTTTGAACAAATGCACTTAATGGTCCTCACTTGTAATGAAACTCTTGGTTGATTGAAATTCAGTGTTTTATTTTCTGGTACTTTTATCTTTTTTCTGGTGCACCACGGGAACTTTTTGCATCTTTTTCAGTTGGTTTTACTGCAAATGAGCAGATACAATTATTCGAATCTGTATCTACATTAAAGTGAGTGATTGACAGGCTGGAATCTGAGGGCTGATATCATGTAATTGTTGCCCTTCGCTTCTGTGATCTTTCCCATGGGCAACTGGAGCAGTGTAGTAGTTAATCACCATTTGCAATAGAGGAAGTGAATTAATAAGCCATGTGAAGTGGTTCCGCTTGAGAGACAAAAGCGACTATATTAAACCGATGCATTATTTATTAAGTTATTATTTCCAAGTGTGACCTCAAATACACCCAGCGATGCACTTAACGTTATGTCGGCCTAATGTCGGTAGCAACGCTTTTAGTCGCTCATTCTACGCCTTGTTTCCTGTCCTAGGGGCCCATAGTATGTCGACACATCGTTGACCGGAAAAATAGCGGCCCCCAACACTTCATAGCAGCATGTAATGTGCTGGTGTATCATTTTCAGATGTTGCAATAACCAGCAGTGTAAAGTAACATGCCTTTAGTGCACAAAGGGATCCGGCTTTATAAATGTCACGATAAGAAAACTCCAACAATAATAAAAACTCCAAGTGCTGTGTGCTTGCATGATCTGGAATCCTGTTTCTCTTATATGGTTCTGTTTTATTTTTCTCTAAGGATCAGAAAAAATGTGTAACGCATGTTTGATTGCAATAGCCTTTAGAATGAAATGTGAATGCTGCCTTAAACCACAAACCTGTAACACAATCTGATAAACAAATACATCAAAACAAACGATTGGAGCTCTGCACACTATAATTTCATTCTTCTTCAAGAAGACTGCTTTCCCCAACAGTGACAGAGTCCGTTGGAGCTGACGACAAGCTATTGAGTTAAGACACAGGGGTTTATTTTCCATTTCATGTTTAAAGTTACTGTCTCCCAAGTTTGTATACTGCCTGGTTTAAAAATTGTTTATATCAAATGTTTGCTATGATGAATATGTCAACATTGCTATGTCTTATTTTTTCTAACATGTTTCTGTTTCTCCTCTGTTCTTTTCTACTGCCATCTTCTTTCTTCTGACGTCCATGTTGAGTTCTCCTTTAAGGTAAAACTGATATCCAATTTTTTTCATAAAAACGCCATCAGCATTTTTTGGATTACTGGTTGAAATCAAACAAGTTTGGTGTGCACTGATGTATGCCAGTATTTTGGCCTTTAATACAAACATGACCTGCAATCTGGGATATTTGCTATGGACTGGTAACGTCTTGACCACAACCCGCATCGTCTCACTTTCATAAGAGCGTAAGAACATGAGAGTTTCTTACGCTCTTGTTCTTTCCAGTGTCCTCATAGTGGAACGACACGTTTAATAAACTAGGACAATACCGTTTTGCTTGTTACCTTGTGTTTACATATATGTATGACCGAGGTGTCCAGTTATAAATAAGGAAAGTCTGTGTGTTGGGAAGAAATACCATAGTGCCAACTCTGCCATGATTTTATTTTAACAACAACTTTTCATCCATAAGATGAAAAGTCACTTTGTCACTTACTTTATCTACTTATTATCCTGGCACTATTTAACCTGTACATTACTACATACGTACTACTACATATAAACATTTTGGACTGTATGGAAAGCATTTGCAGCATCTACACTAGTAGGTTAGAAAGAAACATAGCTACTCACTTATTTGTATATATTGTGTGTGCTCGCCTTGGCTCTAACGACTGTCCCTATATGCTGCATTCATCGAAATTTCCCCACATGGACGAATAATTGGAATTCTTATCTTATCTTTTCTTTTATATTTTTTTTTTCTTTGATGCAGAACTGCTGAACATCTGAACATGACATATAACATGGCCCCTTGATCTTAATCACAAAAGAAGGAAAGATAGATAATTTAATGTGACAAGGATCTGTGGTTTTGGGTGGACTAACAAGTCTCCCCTGGGAAAGTAACATGAGAACACTGGCTGAAGTCGGGTTTTTTTTTATAAGGTTTTTCAGAAGGGCAAGAGACAGAAATAGCCCTCAGGCTTACCAATCTAAGTCCTGTGTGGAATGAAAATACTAGATTAATGTATAGGTAACGAGACCTGAACGAGAACACATTATATATTTCTATTATATTTAAGCTTTATTTAACCAGGAACTTTCATATTCTCACATATTGTTAATAATCAGTTATTTGTGGTTAAATGGCAACATACATAATTCAGATGAGCCCTTAAAGAGATTAACCAATCTTATAACTGATATCCTGCCTAGACAAGTCCATTTGTCGCATAGACAATACAGGGGTGTGTGTGGTTCATCTATCACAAATGATAAGAAATGATGGGAGTATTCATTGACGACATTTGCATTTGTTTTCTGTCATCAGCTCAGTTGCTCAAATCAATGGAGGTGGACAGCCCCGATGAGACAAATTGGCTGTTCAACACATTTAGAATATTGCAATGCTGCACGGTCCATCTCCCTATTACATAGTTGTTGTTATGTTCTTTTGTATGTGTTTGATGTAACTACCAAAAATCTGATCCAAGATCAATCACACAAGGATACATAACTTGATCCACACGTTACAACACGTGCATGCTGATGCCTGGATGCAATAGAGCTGCAACCACTTCATAAGGCAAAGCATATTTTCTAACAAAGAAATTCAATACAATGCAGCTGGATAAAGCCTCCTTTCATTCGAGCTAGAAGTTGTTTCGAAAGTATGTTTTTTCTTACATTGGCTCCTTTACATTTGCATTGTGTCATACGGTTGGTCCATCATACTAATTGTCAGTTAAACAAAATTGCACACCACTGGCACAGTCGTGCTCCTGGGGTACACCCTACTGTGAAACAGTATTGTTGGTTAATTGTTATCATCAATGACCTGTTCTCAGTATAGTGCACATTAGACCAATGTGTTCATGCCAGTCAAGTTACTCAGCTATCTCCTCAGCTAGCTTTTTACACAAACCTCAACCATAAGTGAGGGTGGGAACGTAATTTAACGGTAAAGAGCTTCTTTCACCAGCCGGGATGCAGAGCCTGAGTTGGTGCTTGTGTGTTAGTTCCCTGGTTTGCTGGGTCTTAGCCCACTGGCCTGTCCCGAGCTAGACCAGAAGACATGACTTGAGTTTCGCCCTCCTGTGCCCTCTTTTATGCACCTTTAAAAACAAAAATATATATACAAAAAATAAATGACACACACAAACACATGTACAAGTAACGTTGGTCCTCTCTGCCATGCAAAGCATCATCAAGATTGGGTGGCCACTGAGGCCCCCAGAAAGTGCTGATTAAGGCTCATTAACATTTTCAAGCCACTAAAAAGCCCTTCCTTCCCCCAGGTTTGTTTATGAAACTCACATGTATAATAGTATTAATCCTTTATCCGGTATATAGAATATATGTTGCTAATTTCTTTCAAATTTAACATTTCTTTATACTGCCTGAGGCAGAACATAATTATTCCCTTTCAGTTCCATGCTTTTAAATATACTTTATTCTGTGTTCGTATATTTACAATGCATAGAACTGAAAGGGAATTCATTAAGTTCTGCCTCAGGCAGATAAAGAAATCGTTAATTTTGAAAGAATTTGCAAACATATATTCTTATCCGGATAAAGGATTTAGAACGATACATGTGAGTTTCACTAAACCAAACCTGAGAGCGTATAGTGGCTGAAAATGAAATGAGCCTAATAGCCCTTTCTGGGCTCAGTGGCCACCAATCTTGATGATCTCTTGGCATGGCAGAGAGACCAACGTTACTTTGTAAAAGTGTTTGTTGTGTGTATTATTTTTGTATATATATTTTTTTTAAAGAGTGCAAAGAGGCACAGGAGGGCTATACTCAAGTCATGTCTTCTGGTTCTAGCTCGACAGGCCAGTGGGCATAGACCCAGCAACCAGGCACTCACACAAAAGCACCACTCCAGGCCTGCATCCCCGCTGGTGAAGAAGCTCTTTACCGTTAAATCTTCGTTCCCACCGCCACTTATGTTCATGGGTTTTTGTGTAAAGTTGAGGAATAGCTGAGTTAACTACTGGATAACACATTGGTCTAATGTGGCAGATACTGAGCAAAAGGTCTTTAAGAATTGATTGATAAACAATTAAAACCAACAATACTGTTACACTGTGGTGGAACCCACAACAACTGGACAGTCGTGTGCAATATGTTTAACTGACATTAGATGATGGGACCAACCGCATACACTATGCAAATTTAAATGTGTCCAATGTAAAAAAACAAAACTTTCGATTACAACTTCCTTACTCGAATGAAAGAGGCCTTTATCCAGCTGCATTGTATTGAATTTCATCTGTTAGAAAATAATGCTTTGCCGTATGATGGTGGAATCAGCTTATTAGCATCCAGATCAGATGCACGTGAAAGTGTGGATCCAAATTATGTATCCATGTGCTTGATCTATCTGTCATTTTTGGTATGTTACATCAAACACATACAAAAGAACATAACAACAAGATATGTAATAGGATAAGGAGTGCCGCATCTGCCCAAATACAAAGTGTGAAAAGCCAATTAGTCTACATCGGGCTGGTCCACCACCCATTGATTTGAGCAAATGAGCTGATGACATAAACAATGCTAATGTTCGTCATGAATCAACTCCCTCTTTTCTATAATTTGTTGATAGATATACCACACACACCCTGTATTGTTTATGCAGACAAAAGACTGTCAAGCAGGATATCAGTTATATGAATTTGATAGCTCTTTAAGGGCTCAACTGGAAATACTCTATTTTGCCATTTCAACCACACATTAACTGATTATTAACAATAATGTGAAATATGAATGTTCCTGGTTAAATAAAGCTTAAATAAAAAATAAATATATTATGTGTTCTTCAGTCTGT
Source organism: Knipowitschia caucasica (assembly GCA_964034765.1). Lineage (NCBI taxonomy): Eukaryota > Metazoa > Chordata > Actinopteri > Gobiiformes > Gobiidae > Knipowitschia > Knipowitschia caucasica. The sequence goes on from OZ035840.1 coordinate 27,447,210, forward strand.
GTCCCTATACTGTAATTCTAGTAATTTTCATTCCGCACAGAATTAGATTGGTAAGCCTGAGTGCTATTTCTGTCTGCCCTCAGAAAAACCTTAATAAAAAACCAGACTTGCACCAGTGTGTACTCATGTCTTTTCCCCGAGACGTGTTATCCACCCAAACCAACTCCTGTCACATTAAATTATCTATCTTCTCTCTTTGTGATTTAAGATCAAGCCATTGTAGATGTCATGTTCAGATGTTCAGCAGTCTGCATCAACAGAAAAAAATATATATGAAAAGATAAGATAAAGAATTCCTTTATTCGTCCCACAGTGGGGAAATGTCGAATTTTGCAGCATATAGGAACAGTAGTAAGAGCACACAGGAGCACACACGAATATATACAAATAATAGTAGCTAGTTTCTTAGCTAACATAACTACTGTAGATGCTGAAAATGCTTCAAGGTCCAGTCAAGAATATATATTATGTAGTAGTAGTACTGTATACTGTACAGTTATATAGTGCAGGATTAATAGTAGATAAAGTAAAGTGACAAAAGTTACTTTTCATCTATGGATGGAAAAGTTTTAAAATATATGCCTGGCAGAGTGAGCCAATATTGTATTTCTTCCTAAACACACAGACTTCCATATTTCTAACTGGACACTCGGTCATACCTAAATGTAAGACACATGGTAACAAGAAAACGTATTATGACAGTTTAAACTGGTGCCTTCACTATGAGACACTGGAAGAACATAAGAAGCGTAAGAAACTCTATGTTCTTACGCTCTATGAAAGTGATAGATGAGGGTTTGGTCCAGACGTACCAGCCATACAAATATCCCGATGCAGTCCCATTGTTTGTATTAAAGGCCAAATACTGCTACATCAGTGACCCAACAGTGTTTTGATTACACAGTAAATCCAAAAAATGCTATGCCGTTTATATGAAAAAAATGGAGATCAGTTTTACCTTAAAAGGAGAATCCACTATGGAACGTCAGAAGAAGGCATAAAGAAGAAAAAGAGGAGAAACATAAACATGTTAGAAAAATAAGACATAGCAAGTATGTCATATTCCTTCATAGGCAAACATTTGATATTAACATTTTAAACCCAGGCAGTTACAAACTGGAGACGTAAAAACTTTAAAAGATGAAAAAAAATAAACCCTCTGGTCCCTTAAACGAATAGCACTTGTGTCAGCATCCAACGACTCAGTACTCTGTGAGTAAGCAGTCTTCTCTGATAAGAATGAAATGATAGTGTGCAGTGCCCTGGTTGTTTTGATGGGTATTTTGTTTATCAGATTGTTTTAAAGTTTGTGGTTGTATAGGCTGCCATTCCACATTCATTCTAAAGATATGCAATCAAATGAGTTTACACATTTATTCTGAACACTTAGAGAAAAATAAAACAGAACATATAAGAAGAAAAACAGATTCCAGATCATGCAAGAAACCAAAAGCACTTGGAGTTTTTTAATATTGTTGGAGTTTTCTTATCGTGACATTTAAAGCGCCGGATCCCTTTGTGCACTAAAGGCTTGTTGACTTTACACCTGCTGTCTATGCAACAATCCTGAAAATTTACACCACACATTACAAGTCTGCTATGAATGCCGGCTATTTTTCCGGTCAACGTTTGCACTATGGCTAGACATGTAAAAAAGGAGTATATTACGCCTAATAGCTTTGCTACGACCCAGTAGGCCGCATAACGTTTACGTGCATAGCTGGGTGTAATTTGAGGTTCCATACACTTGGAAATAATACTGAAAACATAATGCATCGGTTTAAATATAGTGCTTTGGACTCTCAAGGGCACTTCACATGGCCTATAATTCACTCCATATGCAAAGGTATACACTACTAAACTAGCTCCATTTGCCCTTGGAAAGAACTCACAGAAGCGAGGCAGACAAGTACATGATATCATCCCCTCTATTCCCGCCCTGTCATTCACTCACTTTAATGTAGATTCAGATTCCGAATAAATGTATCCTTGGGTTCATTTGCAGTAAAACCAAATCCTGAAAAAGATTGCAAAAGTTCCCAGTGTGCACCAAAAAAAAGAAAAAGTTACAAGAAAAAAAACACTGAAATCAATCAACCCAAATAGTTTCATTACAATGCAGGACCTTTAAAGTGATATTTGTATCAAACTGATAACAGACTTGGAAAGAAGCTGTTAGCAAAAACAGAGATTTCCCTGAATCGCCAACAAACAATATATTGTTTCCAAGGGAAGAAGCTGAACATGGCTTTTACAGGTTGGCCAGATGAGTCATGAGTTCTTACATTTTTTCAGAACTACATTAAAATTGAGTGAATGACTTTTCATGTTCCTCTTTGTTCTGTAATTATGGAGTAAGCATTTCTATCCGGGGGGAAAAAAACAAGTCATTTACATTAGGTGGCGGAGTGTTGCGAGATGCCCCTGTACTTACTGAACAGTTTAACTTACATGAGAAATTGAGACAAATCTGTGGAAGATTAAATGTACAATTCAAGAAAGTGGTCCAGGAGGAAGAATAGCCAGTTTTACCAACATAGAAAAAAACACATTCTCCACTACTATCACAAAATCGCCAACTGTCATAGATTTTGATGACTTAATGAAGGAAACTTCTAATCAGGTCAGAAAGTTACCATAGTTGCTGTGTAAATGGCTTCATACAACACTAGAAGTGAAAAAGTGAGTGAATATGTCCGCGTCACCTTTTCTAGCCCGGGGTGTAAACTGTATATATGCTATCATTTGTGCTATTGTTTTCTACCTGGAAAATAAGTTTTCTATCTTGATCACTTTATTGACAAAATTGAGTGAGTTTGAGTCAGAGTCAAGCACGTAATAATATCCTATATTGCACCTCACCTGCCATTTTACTCCCATATTTCTTCTCCTTGCATCATCTGGCATCTATCATCCTTGCTAGGTTTTATTGTTTGTCCTTCCCATGTGTCCTCTCTGTGTCTGCGTCAATGGTGGGCCATCAGACTTGTTAGATTGAAGCTAATTTAATAATAACACAACACAATGCAATCTCTGTGAGAAAAAAAAAGTATGAAAACTCACTGCCCAAGCTCATATTGGTTGTTTGCGTTTACCCTGAAAACCGGGTTCGAAGGTTCAACAATCCAGAACATTACTTCTATATAAGGAACAAGATTAACATTGGAGAGTGAAAACCTCTTAAACTCCTACATCTGTTTTGGCTCGTTCACAAAAGTTGCATACCCTAATTTCTTTGCTTATTTAAAAACACCGCTTACATCTCACATGCTTGTGTGATGCATCATTTTAAGCTAGGCCCTTCTAGTTTATGTAAAAATAACTGAAATAATGTAGTCAATCTTATTTTCACTCTGCCATCCTTTGAATTTGGAAAAAAAACCTGTTTTTTTTTAGCCTGCCTAAATAAATTCATGTAGATAATGCCCTAAAAAAGCCTTTTTCATTGATAGAAGAACATTTTAACGCCGAAATTGTTCATTGTTTTGTTGACAACAACTGTGTAAAGTTACAAGACTTCTAATTTTATTTTTTCCATGCAGGTTCTCTTTATTATCAGTATACCTCATTCGGTACCAATTTGGCAAAAATGTGAGTCAGTGAGAAGGTCCCCGTCTGGGCTCGCACCCACAACCTTCAGGCTCAAAAGGCCAATTGTCCTCCCAACAGAGCCCACTTTCACCTCTCCTCCGAAAGAGATGACCACCCTCAAATAAGCTTATCTTTTCTCATCTTGTCTTTTAGAGCAATAACAGATACATTTACTTATCATCAACAGACATTTGTATAGAGCTGATACATCCCATAAACCGTACTGATTCTCTTCATACTGGTGAGGGTTTCTGTGCGTTCTTTGTAATAATTTGAAAATGTGCAACTGACACTGTTAAAAAGTGATTAGTGAAGACTGTGATGATGCCCTCCTTTTACTGGCTGGTGACAAATGGACATGCACTGTTAGGCTGACAACATCATCTTGATCCAGACAGGACAGTGATGCAGGAGGAAAGTGAGCCTCTACACAAACACACACACCGCACGAACCACACACCCAAACACACATTAAATACCTTTATGACGGTTTGATTGATTTAGAAATACAGTTTTAATACCATTTTTATTTTAGAAGAGAACTACTAAAGGTTTCAAAATCAGTTGTTGTTTTTTTGTCTGATCCCACCAAATCGAATAAACCCCATAGCAATGCCCTTAAAACGAAAAAACTTCACAGCCCTTGGTGACGTCAGAACGGGTATTTTCAACGCTGGTTAATTTTTACAATTTGATATTCCGTTCTTTTTCTCGGGAAATTCAAGATGACAAGGCCGTGTACAGCGAGTATGAATAACTACTAGAATGTGACATTTCGCTTGTCACTGAGATAGTTCAGTGGATGTGTTGTTGGATTGTCAATCTAGATACTTGGGTTCAATTCCCATCCCCTCGGAACACGTTATCACACTCAAAACGGCAATGTATGGTAGTGAGCCATTTGTACAGGGTGTAGGGCATATTTGTTGGGCTGCATGGAGAGAAAGAGAATAGGCTTTCCTGTGGCATAGGCCTATATGCCACACAAGACAAAACGCTTATAAATTTCAGAAACTTTGTTCTGTAAACACGGAGTTAGCTCAGTAAATTTGTGCTTCCATATGATTAGTCAATACGCCTGAAACGCCTGTGAAAACTATGCAGACCTGTGGTGGCTGCTGTGAAGCAGATGACGGATCAGCCAAACGTCCGTTGGCAGGCGCGGGAATTTTGTAAACAGACAACATTGCCGATGGGCGAGCTGGTACTACATTAGTATGGACGGACGAAGAGGTGAACTTGCCTTCGAGGGTCTACACTGGATACAAAACCAACAAGGCTTTAAAAAAAAACATTGTTTGTTGTCATGATTTTCTGATTGCGGCGCATGCGTGCTTTAACATGAGGCGGGGCATGACGCAAGCGTCTCATCTACATTGCCTGATAGGCAAACCACGGAGCGGCATATACGGAGTTTTGAAATCATTCCACTCTGGGACTCTAGTTTCAAAAATGTCGGTTCACCCCCCCACACCCCCCCCCCCGGGTGGGGGGGGGGGTGGGGGTTGGTGGGGGGGGGGGTCACACCCCCACCACACGGTGGGGGGGGGGGGGGGGGGGTGAACCCCCCACCAAACACACCCCCGGGGGGGGGTGGGGGGGGGCATATAACGCCGAAGAACGTATGGGTCGAGACCACTGGATTGAATAAAGTATTTGTTGGCGTTTAGGCCTGACTTGTCTTCGTGTGACAGGGCCATAGATCCAGGTATTCAATGGCAGGGGCGTAACCCGCTATGACGGCACACACAGGTTAAGCATAGACAACTTAAATTCATGAAAAACACGTTCTTTTTATAAAATATTAGGATTTTTTTTTTTGCCGAAAACGATTTCATAAGTATTTGTCAGGCAATTTTGTGTTACACTATGTTTTAAAAAAAACCCGTCATAAGGTCTTTTAATTCTAAGACATTCTGGAGACCGATGTTTCCTCATTATTTCTCAGTCCTGGAAACCAATGATAATGTCATTCTTAAGGAAAAAAATATGCTGCTTCCCTTAAAACTGTCTTTACAACAATAAAAGATTTTTCTTCTAGGATGGATGAGGACCGTAATATGCTACTGTTTACATTAGGGCTGTATATGACCATAGATATGCATGTCCAGCTATGTCCACCACAGAGTGAGGTTGATCGATTTGAGACTAAAAGCGGGCGTGACAAAAGAATTATTGAATGGACCTGAAGCGTCTCAAGGCCCGTTTATACGTGAGACGCTGCGCAGACGATTTTCCAGGCTATTAACAGAAACAACCTGGCTCCTAATGCAAATTTCTCAGTGTTCACATGGAGGTTGAAAAACGATGTATTTCAAGCGCCCGCATAGTGGGCAAGAGAAACTTACAACACTCACACGACCCCCAGCCCCATGCCCCAGCCCCCCTCTCGGTTAGTATACTCACTTCCTGTGCCAGACCCTCAGAATGCAACCAACATCAATCAGCATTTTAACAGGCAGGCACGGTGAAAATGAAAACTGAACCTAGAGCTTCGCGTGGTCTCGTTGTCGATGCGACGGTGTAGAATTATCCTCTTGCCGCCTGGATAGCCCACGTAGCTAGTTTGTGTGCGACTCGCCATTAGTTGTTGATGTTTTTTCTCCGCTACTGCGCAAGTCCAAATTTACGTGCTGGGGAGCACGGGGAGGGGCGGGGTCTGAGCAGAGGGATTTCAGACCTATTCCCTCATCTCGCGGGTGGTGAAAGAGCCCAGCTGTGGCAGCGTTCTGAGTTGTCCCACTCTGCAGGCTGGATCTGAACACTTACATTTTCACCCCCCTGAAACACAGTCTTCGGGTGAACGGTTGTATAATCCGACATCCAACTATACTTTTTACTGCCACATTGTCTCCGTGTAAACACACCTAATGCTATCCAAAACTACTAAAGCATGTGAAGAAAGCAAGGTTTGCTCTTAAAAATGTGAATAATGTTTTTTTGCCTTAAAGTAGAGGAGAAGTCCGCCCTCTCTAGTATTTTGAACAAAATCTCTGGTCTTAGTTTGCATCACAGAATGATTGACAATTTGGAAGACAATTGTCTTTGATGAGCCCCCGGAAGTATAAAATCCTATATATTTGTCTACTTCGTTAAATTACATTTCAGAAAACTTCAGTTTTAAAGGTAAAACATCCTTTAAAACTGAAATAATTCTGAAAATGTCCTATTATATATCGTTTCTCATCTTTATGATTTTCTTTTTTATAGAAACAAATTGGTCAACAACACATGATATGTACAACGAGGAGTCCAGTTGAGCAAATACATAGACAACAGTGAACGCGACACAAAACAGCAGAGTTCATAATCCTGACACTGAATGCCTACGATCAAAACTGTGTTATGTTGACCAGTAGAGATGTTGACCAACCGTTTCACGACTAAGACTGTGTTTCAGGGGGGTTGAAAATGTTTAAAAGTGGTTTCAGATTCCAGCCTGCAGAGTGGACAACTCAAAACAGCTGCCACAGCGGGGAGCTCTTTTCACACCACCCGGAGAGGGGAATAGGTGTGAAATCCCCCTCCAGCGTCTGGACCCCGCCTCCCCGCGGCTCCCCGAACGTAAATTTGGACATGCGCAGTAGCGGAGAACAAAGCGGATACAACAACAAGGCCGCCGCGCCACTACACAAACTAGCTACGTGGGCTTCCACGCGGCACAGAGATAATTCTACACCTTCGTTCGTGCCAAACGAAGACCAACGCGATGCTCCTAGTTCATGTTTTCATTTTCACAGCTGCGGTTAAAATGCAAATGGATGTTGGTGCTTTCTGAGGGTCTGGCACAGGAAGTGAGTATACTACCGAGAGGGGGCTGGGGCATGGGGCTGGGGGTCGGTGAGTGTTGTAAAGTTTGCTCTGCCAACGACTGGCCGGTGCGCTAGAAACGTACATCGTTTTTCAACCTCAAATGTTAAGACTGAGAAATTTGCATAGGACCAGTTTGTTTCTGTTTATAGCCTGGAAACGTCTGCGCAGCGTCCTCAGTATAAACAGGGCCTTCGAGTTAGTACTTCAGTTCCATTCAACGTAATTTTCTTTTTGTCACGCCCCTTTTTTAGTCTCCTTAACGATCAACTCAATATGTGGGTGGACAGGTGGTCAAGCATTTCTATGGTCCATCTACAGCCCTAATGTAAACAGTAGCATAGTACGTCTATTCCACTCCTAAATAAAAATATTACTTTTGGTAAAGAAAGTGTTTCATACAGGGAATGCAGCATATTTTTTTTCCTAATATGACAGATATTCATTGGTTTCCTGGGATGATGAAACTACTTTAAGAAACTAGGTCTCCTGTATTACTAGAACATTTAAAGACCTTATACGGTTTTTTTTTTAAAAAAAGAGAGGATTTCTAATTCATGAAAATGTCAATTGTGTAAGAGATTCCGGTCCGGCTAAAAAAATCCTATATTTTATAAAAAGAACGTGTTTTTTCATGAATTTAAGTGGGTCTAGGCTCTAACCTGTGTGTGACGTCATAGCGGGGTTTAAACGCCCATGCATTGAAGACCATGGATCTAGGGGCCACTGTCCACACGAGAGTCAAGCTCAGGCCTAAACGCATAAAAATACTTTTAATCAATCCAGTGATCGTCCATACGAGCCGCTTTTGGGGGTGTAAACGAACATTTTTGAAAACTAGGTCCCATAGTGGAAAGATTTCAAACTCGTAATGCCGCTCCGTGTTACTGCCTCTCCGCAATGTACTGAGACGCTTGCGTCATCGCCCCGCCTCTTGTTTAAAGCAACAGCAGGCGCCGCACGCTAGAAAATAGATGACAACAACAATGTAGCTTTTGGTTATGTAATTCCAACATTTGTTACCCGAAAGTCAACAGTTCAACTCCATCGTCCGTCCTTTACTAATGTGTACCGCAGCTCGCCCACGATACATCGCATGTTTGTCTTGTTTACAAAATTCCGCGCATGCCCACGGAAGTTTGGGCTTGAATCCCCGCATTGGCGTCACAGCGCCACCACAGTCTGCTAGTTTGCACATCGTTTTCAGGCGTATTGACTACATTCATATGGAACACCACATTTACTGAGCTAACTCCGTTTTACAGAAAAAGTTGCTGAAATAATAAGGCGTTTTGTCTTCGTGTGGAATAGCCTATGCCACAGGAATGCCTTTCCTCTCTTCTCGGTTCCACTGATGCCCAACACAAGACTTGGCCCTCTACGGTGACATTGCTCACTACACATACATTGCCGTTTTGGAGTGTGAAAGAGTGTCGCGAGGTGGGAATTGAAACCCAAGTAGTCTAGATTGACAATCCATCAACACAACCACTGTACATCTCAGTACAGGCGAAAATGGCCACAATTCTATAGTTTCTTCATAAGCCGGCTGTACACGGCCTCTGTCAATCTTAATATCCGCGAAAAAAGAACGAATATCAAATTGTAAACAAGTTACAGCGTTGAAACGTACCCGTTGCCTGACGTCACCAAAGGCTGTGAAGTTTTTTCGTTACTAAGGGCGTTGCATGGGGTTATTTCGATTTGGGGGGATCAGACAAAAAAAACAACAAACTGATTTGAAACCGTTTAGTAGTTCTCTTGCTAATAGTAAAATGGTATAAAACTGTATTTCTAAATAAAATCAAACCCTCATAAGGTCTTTATGTGTTTTGGGTGGGTGCGTTCGTGCGGGTGGTGTGTGTGTAGCCTTTTCCTCCTGCATCACTGTCCTGCACTCAGATTGAGGTTGGTCAGCCTCTGCATGGCCATTTTGTACAAATGGTAGTCTTTAAAACTGTATTTCTAAATGAGAAATCGGGTTGGATGTTAACTCCCTCATAAGGTCTAAAGACAAGATAGAAAAGATACATATTGAGGGTGGTCCATCCTTCTGTAGAGGGTGAAAGTTGCTCAGTTGGTAGAGCTACCATTGGCCTTTAGCCGAAGGTTGTGGTTCGAGCCCAGCACGGGACCTTCTCCACTGACTCACAAATTTTGCCAATTTGGTTTCCGAATGGTGACGTTGACTTGATAAAAAAGATAAAACTTCATGAAAACTAAAAACTTAGAAGTCGAAACTTTACACAGTTGTTGTCAAGCACACAATGCACAATTGCGTTATAAATGTTCTTTCTTCCAATGAAAAAGGCTTTTTAGGGCATTTATACATTGAATTTTTTGGGCAAGGCTAAAAAATACAGGTTTTTTTCCTAACTTCATATGGAGCAGAGTGAAATAATAATGAACATACATTAATTCAGTGTATATTTTACATAGAACGAAGAAGGGCCTTAACTTAAAATATCATCAACAAGCATGTGAGATGTAAGAATGTGTTTTTAAATAAGCAAAGGACATGAGGTATGCCAATATCTAACATATGATTACCCTGTGAGAAAAGCAGCCTCAACTTTTGCAGTTTGTTTTGTTACTGAGAACCATTTTGACATGAGACAACCTTCAGTTATCAAATATAGTATAGCAATCTACTTGTACTCTTAAATTATTTATAAAGACAGATTAGAAGTTGAAGAAACATATGCATTGATTGTGGTTATTTCTGATGCCTCCAAAAGCTGTCTCACAGCAGTCCTAGGTTGATGTAGGGAACAAGTGCACTCAGGCAGTACAGCTGAGCAGAGCCTGTTTAAACTTGTATGGGGAAGGCTGTACATTCAAGGTACATCCAAATATAACCGCACATTTCTGCTCTATTTCTCTCTCGGTGGAGGCAAAATTCTGCCCAAGGATCAAATTGACCTGTTATTGGAATTCCAGAATATCACAGCACGTCAAAAACGCTGCAATTATTCATGTCTCAGGCAAAGTTGAAAAAGTCTTACAAAATGGCAATATTTTGTATCTGTACTGAAATAACACACATTATTATAGTTCCTGTCATTTCGTCTGTTCTCTTTTGTAACAAGAACGTAATTTGTATAATAATGTCGAAATTTAAATCTGCTCAGTAGGACACAAAGTCAAATAGTTCTCATTTTGAGCATCAAGTAATATCTCTTCTGCTTTTTCCTTTATCTCCTTTGATACATGTACATTTTAGTTTATGTTTGGAAGAAATGATAAGCCATTGAAACCTGATGTGCCTAATTCCTTCCATTTATAATGCATGTTGTTAGCAGAAAGCGGTTAAAAGGAACATTCGTGAAAGGCCACCTCTTGCTTTTCTTTAGCTTCTTTTTTTTTCATAAGAAAGAGCCCTGTGAGTCACTATTTAAAGTTTTGGGATGAGAGCTGATTGAGGTGACTGAGTGGTCTATTTTCATTTTTTATTTATGGAAAAGCTTACCTAAAGATCTAAAGACAGAAAAAGAAACTCATGGTAGAACTGTTTTGAGAGGCAGGAATTAGTTTGATGATTAGTATGATAATTTAACAAAAATATAAGCACACCTGTGCACTAATCATGATGTCAGATCAGCATCTTGATGTGGCACACCTGTGAAGTGGGATGGATTCTCTCAGCAAAGCAGAAGTGCTCACCATCACATCTTTAGACATGATTTGTGAACAATGTTTGAGAGGAATCGTAATATTGTGTATCTGGAATGATTTTTAGATCTTTAAGTCCATCTCATGGAAAAAAGGAGCAAAAACAAAAGTGTTGCAATTTATTTATATATATATAATATATATAATTTATATATAATAAATATATATATATATATATATATTTATATATAATAAATATATATATATATATATATATATATGTATATATATATATGTATATATATAAATATAGTATATAATATATATATATATATATACATATATATATATATTATATATATATATATATATATATATATATATATATATATATATATATATATATATATATATATATATATATATATATATATATATATGTATATATATAAATATAGTATATATATATATATATATATATATATATATATATATATATATATATATATATATATACAGTATCTGCATGTAATTATTAATCTGACATGTGTTTTCCATAAACAAAAATGCAGTCGTATTGAATCGAGGGTTACGTATGTAACCACGGTTCTATGAATCCCGGATGACCGCCAGAGGGCGGTGCATAGCACTGAATGTTCCCTTCGCGCATGCGCAGTTCGAGTAATAATACCAAATGAGTCACACCTGTGACCCCCTGGGTGACACACCGGAGGTAATAAAGTCCAGCGTCATCCAGCACTCTGTTCCTGCAGAATCTTCTCGCGGATGCAAGGACCCTGAGTGACAGAGCGCCTCTGGCGGTCATCCGGGATTCATAGAACCGTGGTTACATACGTAACCCTCGTTCTATTTCATCCCTTCAGACCGCCAGAGGGCGGTGCATAGCACTGAATGACCTTATACCAGCTATGTCACGAAGGAACTTGACCACACACCTCACGGAGGAGAGCCAGAGGATTCCTGAAGGACCACGCCAAGAGGAGCCGGAGTGGCCACATTGATGTTATAGAATCTGGTGAACGTGCTCGGTGTAGCCCAAGACGCAGCAGCACAAATAGTTCCCAACGGCACCCCGCGCATAGCGGCCCAGGAGGTAGAGACACCCCTGGTAGAATGGGCCCTCACCGTGGCTGGCGGGTCGCGGCCGGCCGAAATATACGCCTGACTGATAACGTCAACCACCCAGTGGGAAAGGCGTTGCTTCGAAAGCGGACTCCCCAGTCTAGCACCACCATAAGCAACAAAGAGCTGGTCTGAGCGCCTCACACCTGCCGTCGCAGCAACGTAGGCCTCCAATGCCCTCACAGGACACAGCAGGTGCAGTCTGTCCTCACCCCCATCCAGGGGGGACACAAACCGCGCCAACCTCAAAGGCCGGTTACAATAGTCACGGGAAAGCACCTTAGGGAGGAAAGTGGGATTAGGCCACAAGACTACGCCAGCCCTCTCAGGGTCCCAGTGTAGGCATGAGGGACTGACAGAAAGTGCATGTAACTCACCGACCCTTTTTGCAGAGACCACAGCCAACAGGAAAGCAGTCTTATAGGAGAGCCACTTGAGGTCCGTTCGGGCCAATGGCTCATACGGAGGGCGGCAGAGAGACTCCAACACCAAGGCCAGGTCCCAAACCGGAGACCGCGCGGGCACGCGAGGGTGCAGCCTACGAGCTCCGCGTAAAAAGAGAGACACCAGGTTATGGCCCCCCACAGTACAGTTATCAACCAGGCCATGATAACATGAAATAGCAGCAACATATACCTTCAGAGTAGATGGGGCCCGACCTTCATCCAGGAGAGACTGAAGGAATTCCAGGACAACCGCCACCGGGCACGACACGGGATCCCGACCGCGGGAAGAACACCAGCGGGAGAACAACTTCCACCTGTTCTCATACAGCCGCCGAGTAGAGGCCGCCCTGGCATTCAGGAGTGTACGCCTGACAGGGCCAGTGACATCGAGTGCCCGCAGCTCGGGCCAGCCAACGGCCATACCCATAACTTGAGGCGGTGAGGACAGGGATGCCACACCTGACCGTCCAGCTGTGAGAGCAGATCCCGCCTGGGAGGGAGAGGCCAGGGGGGAGCCCAACAAAGTCTGAGTAGCAGTGGAAACCAGGGCCGTGCAGGCCAAAACGAAGCCACCAGTAATAAACTGTGCCCCGCCCGAAGGACCCTCTGGAGGACCCTCTGGAGGGTTGGCCAGATCAGAGGAAAAGGGGGAAAGGCGTACAGGAGGGCCTGAGGCCAACTGTGCGCCAGGGCATCCTGGCCGAGAGAGCCCGGAACCCCGTCCAGGGAAAAAAACTGAGGGCAATGAGTGGAGGCCACCGAAGCGAACAGGTCCACCTGTGCCCGACCAAAGAGGCCCCACACCCTCTGGACCACACCGGGGTGGAGACACCATTCCCCCGGGGCAGGCCTCCCGCGAGACAGGGAGTCCGCCACGCGATTGCAGTCCCCTGGCAGATACGCTGCACGCAGTGTAGCCAGGCGAGGCGCAGCCCAAACCAGCAGAGCCTGAGACACCTCGAGGAGCCGAGCCGATCGGACACCCCTTGATGGTTGATGTGATACACGACCGAGGTGTTGTCCGAACGAATGAGGACATGTTTCCCCAGCAGGTGAGGCAAAAACTCCTGGAGAGCAAGGTGGACGGCCCGAAGCTCCAGTACATTTATGTGGTCTGAGCGCTCCGCCCGAGACCAAACCCCTCGGGCCAACCTGCGCTGCCACACAGCACCCCATCCCGTACGGCTGGCGTCGGTGGTGACCACTTCCCTGCGGCACACTACCACCCCCAAGGGGACCCCACGTGACAGGAGACCGCGGTCCCTCCATGGAGCCAAAGCACGAAAACATGCCCACGTCACCTGTAACCGTCTGTGGCGGTGACGAACGGCATCCAAACGAAACCCGTTCAGCCACCTCTGCAACGGGCAAAGCGAAAGCAGTCCGAGTGGAACCACACGAGAGATCGAGGCCAGCTTCCCCACCAGCTGTAGAAAGCTGACGTAACTGTGCAGGGTGCCAAGACCGAAACTGGACACCACACCGTGGATGTCGACCAGGCGGCGCACCGACGGACGCGCCGTCATAGTCACCGTGTTCAGACTCAGGCCAAGAAAAACAGCGGCCTGCGAAGGTACCAGGCTGCTCTTTTCGAAATTGACCCTGAACCCCAAGCGGGCGACATGAGTCAGAAGGCGCTCCGTATCTTCCAAGGACCGTGCCCTGGACGGGGCGCAGATCAACCAATCGTCCAGATAAGGCAACACCTTCATGCCACTGGCCTGCAGCGGAGCAAGAGCCGCCTTCACGCATCGGGTGAAAACCCTCGGAGAGAGAGAGAGGCCAAAGGGAAGAACCCTGAACTGCCAGTGAACGCCCCGATAGGCGAACCGGAGGAACCGCCGGTGGGGCTGCGCAATGGGCACGTGAAAATACGCGTCCCTCAAATCTACGGACGTGAACCATTCCCCGGCCCCAACAGTCTGAAGGACTTCCGCAGTCGTCAGCATGCGAAATGGAATGACCTTCAGGAAATGATTCAAGCCCCTCAGATCCAGAATTGGTCGAAAACCCCCCGTCTTCTTGGGCACGAGAAAATAACGGGAGTAATAACCCCTGGGTTGCAGCAGCGGATCTACTGCCTCGATGGCACCCTTGGTCAGGAGGGCGGAGAGCTCCTGATCCAAGATAAAGGCTTTTGCCGGGTCCGAGAACAAAGTAACCTTGACCCGGCCCGACAAGTGCGGCCGGCGTCGGAATTGCAGACGGTATCCGTGGGTCAATGTGGCAACCACCCACGGATCCCGAGCTCGAGCAGCCCAACACTCGAGCTGCTGATGGGAAAAATGTCCGACGCTCGGCCCTGAGGCGTCAATTCCGTGCCCCCCGCCCCCTAGTGGCTCTGGGGGGACCCCGCCCAGGACCAGCCGCGGCGCCACTTGGCTGGCGGGTCGGGCGCCTATGTACGGGTGGGGCACGAAAATTCCCGGCAGGCCTGACCTGGGGAAAACGCTGAGCACCAGACCAATCCCGAGGAGGCTGCCGAACACCGGGGGCCACCATCGGGCGCAAAAACTGCCGGGGAGGGCGCACCACCCTGCTAAGGCTAGAAAGTTGCTGTCTAGTCTGACCAGCATGGACAGTCCGGTCCAATGCTTCCTGGGCCGCCGTCCCAAACATCTGACCCGGCTCGACAGGCACGTCACGGAGGGTCCTACGACAGGCCTCAGTCAGGGGAGACTGAGCCAGCCATACCTGCCGACGAGCCTGTACAAGGACCGACATGACCCGTCCGAGTTCCCTGGCCATCAAGGCAAAAGCATGCAGAGCTGCGTCGCTAAACGCAGTAACATCAGTGCCCACAGCACTACCCTCTTGGAGGGAGGCAGACAGGGCAAGCAGCAGATGCGCTAAGGAGTTACCAATACGGCCAGCTCGAGCACCAGAATTGTAGGCCTTTGTTAGCAAGTGATCCGTCGCACGACACTGGCTCCGAGGGCACCTCACATTCTCCCGCAAGGACTCCTCTGGAGAAACAATGAGGGAGGCAACCGCCGGCTCAACAGCCGGCATGCAATCCAGACCAGCCGAAGAGGCATCGTGCATCGCGGCCAAAGCCCGACCCTCAGCCGACAGCTTAGAGAGACGGCTGGGGTCCCTCCAGCACGCGTGTAGCTCCTTCAGATACTCCGCGGACGGGGGCACAACAAAAGCAGGAGACGAACCACCACGCCTGAAAAAAGCACTGCCAGGGTCAGCCTGTCCCGACTGGGGAAGTTCCACCTGCAGACGGGATAAGGCCCTGCGAAGAACCTCCTGCATTGAGCCGTCACCAGACCGGCTGGACACACTATGTGCGGAAGAATAAGCATCGTCCCCCGAAAGGGACCGCGCGTCATCCTCGTCCCGGAAGCACGAAGCAGATGCCGCCAGAGAAAGCACATCCTCTTCCGGATGGAGGGATGGCATGGAGCAAGAACCAGCCCCAGAGACGGCATCAGCAGCACAACGTGCCTGGAATGCCGATTTCATCGCCTCCAACTCTGCAGATAACTGCTCCACCCTCGACACCAGGACAGTATCCGGCTTGGCCTGCTTGGAAGGACCATGGCCATCAGACCGCTCCCCCGAAGCACAGGCCTCAGCACGGCGCTTAGAACGCCGAGGGGGCGGAGCCACAGCAGGTCCCACTGGCAAACTACCACCGTCGCCAGACGAAGGCAGCTGAACCAGCCTCGCCACCCTAACAGCCCAGGGCAAGCAGCTGCAGTTCATGCACGGGTTATCGGACACTGCCTCCCTCAAGTGAGTGGGGCCGAGGCACGCCGGACACAGGTCATGGCCGTCATCAACATCGAGTGCTGACCCGCAGCCCACACACGCATGTGACCCGTCCATAACAAGGTTGTTTTTTTTTTTTTTTTTTTGAAATTAAATTATTATTCTTGTTTCGTCTGTCTGTGTCGTTAATTCAATATGGAATTAATCCCAACCGGTATACAAACTGCAGAACTGAATCAGCGTACTGCAGTTTCACAACAGAAAAGCCAAATATAGCACGGTGGAGGAGCGGACGCGCGAACAGCAGCCTTCACACCACACAATACACCGGCCACAGACTAAACACAAGCAGCAAATGCTAACCCAAACAAGAACTGATGGAGGAGCGGGACAACGAACCGCAGCCTTCACGCCACAGAGGACACCGGTAACAAAAACTAACCCAAAGAAGAACTGATGGAGGAGCGGGCGCGCGAACAGCAGCCTTCACACCACAGAGGACACGGGTAGCAAAAACTAACCCAACTAAGAACTGATGGAGGAGCGGAACCGCAGCCTCACACCACACAATACACAGGTAGCAAAAGGCTAACCCAAATAAGAACTGATGGAGGAGCGGGCTAACGAACCGCAGCCTCACACCACACAATACACAGGTAGCAAAATGCTAACCCAAATAAGAACCGATGGAGGAGCGGGCTAACGAACCGCAGCCTCACACCACTCAATACACAGTTAGCTAAGCTAACTCAAACATGCACAGGCGGAGGAGCAGGCCAACGAACCGCAGCCTTCACACCACGAAATGCATGTACCAAAAGAAAGTACTGACGGAGGAGCGGGCGCCACAGCAGCCTTCACACCAACCAATACACACGTATAAGACAGAAAACACCAATAAATACCCGAAGGACAACGTCACCGTCGCGCCCCACGGAGGGCGAACCGCAGCTCCGATGAAGAGGGCTTTCAGCGACAGACGTTGACGAAGTTCAAGCAACAACGATTCGAACCGCACGCGAGAAGAAAAAAGGAACAGAGTGCTGGATGACGCTGGACTTTATTACCTCCGGTGTGTCACCCAGGGGGTCACAGGTGTGACTCATTTGGTATTATTACTCGAACTGCGCATGCGCGAAGGGAACATTCAGTGCTATGCACCGCCCTCTGGCGGTCTGAAGGGATGAAATAGAAATGATATTATTAAGTTGCACAGTGTGGAGGTCTTCTCAGTCAGCAGGTCTATGTGTTACATAAGTGTCTGTCCCTTCCCCTCCAGACAGAGGTTCCACACTGCTGCTGTAATCCACTAACTTTGTGTGTGTGCACGTATGTTTGTGTGTGTATGCGTGAGGCTTCATTACTGTGTTCCTTACTAACCACCTCTGTATTCTCAGAGAGCTTAGGGAGGCATTAGGCAAGCATATAAACACAGGCCAGACTGTAAACATGTCCACAGCACAACAGGATTAAAAGCTTCGTGTTGCAATATACAGTTTTCAATATAGGTCAAACCATTTAGGGGGGCTGATCAGTTAACCGTGAGAAGAGAAATATTCACATAAGTAGTGCATAGTGTCATATGGGATGGTGATAGGCAAAAGGTGCATTCAAGGAAGAAATATTATGCATTATTTCTCTTTATTAATTTGATGTTGAAACATTTAATGTAGAGTGAAACAAGTATCGAACAGAAGTAAAAACAGATAGTGGTACAATGACATCAAACAAGGAGCTTTTAGACAGAAGCGACAGAGTTATGTGCTTGAGCCAGAAGTGACTGATATGCTCCTCTTTCTTCTTTTTCTTTCTCATAAAGGCTGTGGAAAAATTAGATACCCCAGCTTAAATTTAGCACGTTTAGTTACGCATCGGGATGAGACACGGAGACGCAGACACTCCCAGAGCTTCAGCGGTGTATTTATTTAGGGCTTTCAAAATTATCAATAAAATTGTTTCCTTAATTGTGTTTAAAAAATGTATGCATTTGACGCATGAGCTGAATGACCCGCCCATGCATAACACTCAGAGGTGCCGCTCACAGGTGCCACTCACAGGTGCCGCTCACAGGTGCCGCTCACAGGTGCCGCTCACAGGTGCCGCTCACAGGTGCCGCTCACAGGCTTTTCGTTTTGAGAAACCCTCCTACTGTCTCCTACGCTCTCCTCCCACAGAGTAATCTAGTATTAGTAGCAATCTGATAGACATTAGTTAGCATAAGCACAACTTCTTATAAGCTGTACAGTAATCACTGATGAAATGGTACAAAAGCAACGCACTGCTATAACTGAAAGATTACCGCTAGTACCGCAAAGTTAGTCTGATGCAGTCCCGCTCCCGCAGGTCTCTCCAGCGAGGATACGATGTAAGCTCTGTATGTTCACCCGGGCTTCAGTAAAAGCTATTGTTCGTTTACAAAGCTGGTCTGGATATTTGTTGACGCTCCCTAAGTGCTTTTCTCGGCGCTTGCAGTGCATTGGATTCAAAGGATTTCTCTGCATTAAAACAGCGCATTGAATTTGTAAAATCAACTTAGAGATGATAATTTTAGCACAATTACTTTTGTTTAACAAAGTAGCTTCCGTGAGCTATTGACCGGGGAAGTCCGAATCTGGGAAAATGACGCTACTTTACCAAACTTCTGACGTGATGATGCTGCGGGCACGGCCCACTCTGGCGATTGTCAACATTAAACCAACGTCTGTGATCAAGCCTACGCCCCTTTGACACTGATTGGCCGAAAGTTAGACCGCTAAAATTGGTATATGCTTTTAATAATGTACTTTTGAACAAAAAAAGTCACAGAGCTCAGTTGGCGCTCCGGTACAATTGGTCCGTCTGAAACTCATCCTCCAGTGAGCAACGTTCCGCGGTGCAAACCAACCATTTGCAACTTCTGGACTTTGCACATTTTTAGTAAGCGTTGTTCCAGATTTTAGCTGCATAAATCTGAAACAAGTAAAATTAGGGACAGCAAATGAGTTGACGTCTTCTTTGTAATTACTGTACCTATAATCAGGGGTGCACATAACTTTTTCAGTGAGGATCTCAGATGAGTACCAGGAGATTGTGTTTGGTACTCACTCCATTTGTCGCGTGGTTCGTAATCGAGATTTTATTCTTGCTTCTTTTTTATTGCTAAAGGGTAGATCAGCTCAGGTAATCCACTCAATCCAATCCAATCACAGGGCTCTTTCTTCAAAATGAAAAAATCCAAAAACAATATTCTGTTTTGGGGGTGTGATGCTTTTTGCTTCAGCCCACTCCTTTTGTACAGTATGAATACAAAAATAATTTTCCTTTTGGGCACAACCAACATCATTATACATTATTAATGCAAGGGAAAATGTAGGTACCACAGCTTTAATGTAAAGACACGGCGATGACATGGACGTTCCCTTAAGGCTCCATATCCAGCTACATAATGACCACGTTTGGCTACGTGCTCGCCGCGTTATTGTCACAAAGCGGCCGGAGTGGCTCTGGAGTCAGAACGCCACTGCCACGGAGGATTTGGAATCCCATTCGAGTACGTACAGTAAACAGCAGCAAGTTCCCCGCTATCACGCACACCCTCTCTGACTGTTGTGGGTTACTTCAAATGAAAACAGGCGAGCTTGGATTCCAGTGCTTAGGTGGGTTTATTTTATATTCTCCCAGAGAAACATTACATCATTATACTCTCAAAACATGTACATTTAATTGCACACATCACATGGGCATAATTCCCATTTAAAGACCTTATGACGGGTTTGATTAATTTAGAAATACAGTTTTAATACCATTTTATATTAGAAGAGAACTACTAAAGGTTTCAAAATCAGTTGTTGTTTTTTTTGTCTGATCCCCCCAAATCGAAATAACCCCATAGCAACGCCCTTAGAAACGAAAAAACTTCACAGCCCTTGGTGACGTCAGAACGGGTACGTTTCAACGCTGTAAGTTGTTTTCAATTTGGTATTCGTTCTTTTTTTGCGGATATTCAAGATGACAAGGCCGTGTACAGCAAGTATCAGATAACTACTAGAATGTAACTGGCACTGAGATAGTCCAGTGGTTGTGTCGCTGGACTGCCAATCCAGACACTGGGGTTCAAATCCCACCTTGGACACCTTTTCACACTCAAAACGGCAATTTATGTGTAGTGAGCAATTGTCACCTGTAGAGGGCAGTATTGTGTTGGGCATCAGTGGAGAGAAGAGAGAAAAGGCAGTCCTGTGGCATAGATCCATGGTTTTCAATGCATGGGCGTAACCCGCTATGACGTCACACACAGGTTAGAGCATAGACAACTTAAATTCATGAAAAACACGTTCTTTTTATAAAATATAGGATTTTTTTGCCGGAATCTCTTTCAAATTGACATTGTCATGCAATTTTGATATCCACAATTTTTTTTTTTTAAACCCGTCATAAGGTCTTTAACCCACCAGGAAATAGTGTCCTGGTTCGCTCCTCGTGCACAGACCCAGAGGAGCGCGACAGACCGGTAAATGTGTGTGTGAACGTATTTCTAACCCGTTTCTAAGTGTGCACCTTTGGCGAACTAGTAACTGAGGGGAGAGACGGACGAGAGAATGGATGATGCGTGTGGATGATTCGTATGAATAAAAGGGGGGAAAAAAGGGTGCGCGAGTGTGGTATGGCGTTTGTGTGTGCGTGCAAGTGTGTGTGTGGCGCGTACGGCATGAAAGTCAGCCTTCAGTATAATATATTTGCGAACGTAGCTGAAACGGACCCGCTCCGTCACACAATGGCCCCACTATTTGAGAAAGACTGGTCTATGGTCTATGTGAAGTACGCCAAGGCGCTTACCTTGGAGCTATTATTGTTTCAATAATATTTTTGCGTGCGTAAACAGATGTGTGTGCGTAAAAAGATTTGTGCGTTTGTATTAGGGGTGCGATACTTTCCCCCGCGATTCGATTATTGATGCATTTGCCAAGTATCAATATCGATCGTTTTTTTTTTTTTTTTTTATTCTTTTTTTAAAAATTGGTATCAATACTTAATATATGGCTACATTACACATCTCTATTCCATTTATCATGAAATAAAGTGTATTTTTTCTTTTATCTATGCCATAAATTGGCACATTGTATTTCTGACCAATATATTGATAATCGTCATATCGTGATAAAATTGTTATTGTGAGCTTTGTATCGTGTATCGTATCGTATCGTGAAGTACCCTTAGGTTCCCACCCCTAGTTTGTATCCAGATTTGTGTGTGTGCAAAAAGATGTGTGTGCGTAAAAATATTTGTGGGTGCGTAACTAGATTTGTGTGTCTGTAGAAAAAATATTTGTGCGTGTGTAAATAGATTTGTGTGTGTGTAAAAAAAAGGTAAGTTTTAGACACAAGTCTTATTCTTTTACGCATAGATCTTTTGACGCAGTCCTGCCTTCGCAGATTCGTAAGTGTAACTTGGACTGTGTGCGTGTGTACCCAGATTTGTGTGTGTGTAATTTGACATTTGTATCTGTAACAGAACAATCTGTGTGCAAATAACCACCTTCTGAGAAGAGAAGAATGGAAAAAGCCCGAGTGCTACGCACAGGCTCTCGTTTTACACAAATCACTTTTGACACACTTCTGCCGCTTAGCGTGTGTCAAAAGAGATTCATAAGCGTAATGTGGTTGTTCTAGCACTATACCAGCAGATGGTGCTGTTGTAGCTGGTTTACACACGCAAGCAAACCAAAACCTACTGCTATTTATAATGTAAGGCAAACCTGCGCATGTGCGTCTCACTGTAGCTAATATAGATTATAAATGGTCTGTTGGGTTGATAATGGAAATAATAAACAAATCTAACTATCTAAGTTGTATGCAGCAGTTTAAGAAAGGGACTGCTACCAGGTAGAAAATCTACCAGTCTTCTGAAAAGCTACTACTGTAAGACATTGAACAATGTGTATTTATTGTTAGCAGGGGAGATTCGCTGCTCCAGGGCCAAATGGTGTAACCCCCTTCTCAGTTTGACCCTCACCGTCAAAGTGTGGTTCTCTGTCAGCTGAGGTTAAGCTGTTTTAGTTTTCATTGAGTTCTATGGGGATAATCTCTGGGTAACCCACGTGAATTTAGTCTTGTTTAGTCTGCAGTACCGCGAGAATCCACTGAGCACATGGGTTCTTCAGCTCCAAGCTAGTGATACCCTATCCAGATAATATAATGGATCCATGTATCTTACAGTGGTGTGAATGACAGGATTTTGAATTAAAAAAGACAAACATAAACAGCTAAGGCAGTGTATCTCGTCAGTAGGTTTTGGTTTGCTTATGTGTAAAAACCAGCTACAACAGCACCATCTGCTGGTATAGTGCTAGAACAACCACATTACACTTACGAATCTCTTTTGACACACGCTTGGCGGCAGAAGTGTGTCAAAAGTGATTTGTGTGTAAAACGAGAGCCTGTGCGTAGCACTTTATGCTTTTTTCCGTTCTTCTCTTCTCACAAGGTGGTTATTTACACACAGATTGTTATGTTACAGATACAAATGTCAAATTACACACACACAAATCTGGGTACACACGCACACTGTACAAGTTACGCTTACAAATCTGCGAAGGCAGGACTGCGTCAAAATATCTGGCGTAAAAAAAAGACGTGTGTCTAAAACGTACAATTTTTTTTTACACACACAGATCTTGTTACGCACATACAAATCTATTTACACACACACATATTTTTTCTACACACACACAAATCTATTTACGCACGCACAAATCTTTTTACGCACACACAAATCTTTTTACACACACACAAATCTGGTTACACACACACACAAATCTGGTTACAAACGCTCAAATCTTTTTACGCACACACAAATCTGATTACGCACGCACAAATATTATTGAAACAATAATAGCGCCATACTTACTAACTCAAGTGTTAGTACACCCAATGATTAGTCCCAATGATTCCGCGCTCAGACACATACAGCTCATCAATAGTTCCGCTGATAAAGTAAAGCCAGTATCGCTGTGACCGTTGGCCCTCATTTGGTTCTGCAAGGCCTGTCTTAGATATCAGCGAGTCTTTGTGCAGGGCAAATGTTGAGTGCACATCATAATCACCTCATTCCCATTCAAAGGCATGCCTGACTGCACCAGCTCCATCCGCTTTGCAGCTCTCTGATTGGTCGCTGCACGAACGTCCCAAAGAAAGGTTGAGCAAAGTTTATCTCCTGTGGGCGTCAATTTTCCGCTCCTGCTCCTCCCCTTGCACTTTCCCCCGCAGTCCGAGCGTCTCTATTGCGCAGTCCGTGCATGCGTACCGAGAGGTCCATGCGTTTTGACGCTCGAACGCGCGTCATCTTTCACTTTGCATTGAAAGCAGAAGCAACGCATGATCCGGTCTGAACGCGGCTTAAAAGTCGCCCGTTTGCTGCACCGACTGCTGCTCCGGCCCCTCCCTATTGTTTGTAGCTGCAGCTCGTGTCACTTTTTCACCTATTCATTAACAGTCTGTGACTTTATTGTACAAGCTAAAGGACCCACCACTTCAATTGCTTAACATCTATGAGCCCAATTAATCATTATTATTACCCTTTGTCAACGGTTCTATTCACTGTCTTTATGGACAGAATTTCTAGGCACAGCCAGGGGCTGGATGGGGTCCGGTTCGGGGGGACCACGGGATTTCATCTCTGATATTTGCGGACAATGTTGTCCTAATCAAGGCTCCTGTGGACTGAATGCTTCTGCACTAGCAGCAGCGCAGAAGCATTCAGCAGACACTCGGCTCTCAACCACTGGCTGTCTTAACCCTTTAAGCGCCAAAGTCGCAATATTGCGACAAGCAACATTGCTCACTTAAACAGGCTGTATGTAAAAATTTGGAGCAGAATCTTGTTAATACTTTTCACCAGGGGTTAGTGGACATGTGTGCCTGTAATATGAGCAACATTTGTGGGTGTGGTTATATTGAAAGTTTTTGAGTAAATTGAGTTCGTAAAACACCTGCGGCGCAGCAGCGCGGAGGCGAAGCAGCAGCGGTAGAGCTGAGAGGAGCGAGAGCAGAGCAGAAGGAAAGAGTGTTTTTTTCTTTTACTCACGAGGTCTTCAGTACCAGAGAAGTACTTGGTCTGGTACTGACTCACTCAGATTCAGAGGAGGAAGACACGCAGGTGTCCAGTGAAGCAGACACGGACATTATTGGTGACGGGGAGACCGCGCTCCATAGTCCACAATCAGCCCCAGTACAGCGGCTGCTTGTCCTCCGTGTGGCCGCAATAGAAGCATTCTGTGAACGCCAAGCAGGGGCCGGGGTCGAGGGGACAGGGGCATCATAACACCGGGCATGTGGGAGAAAGTAGCCGGGGTAGACATCCGCGGGGATCGCGGAAGACGCGGGAGAAGCCGCGGGAAAAAGCACATCGCTTATTGCGTTCACTGCCTTTACCAACTGCAATGATGAGGATGAAGGCAGTTCTTGAGAGAAAATAATCCACAAAAGTGGACCAGAAGTGTTGAAGAGCCTGTTGTTTCTTGTTGAGACGATCTGACATGTTCTGTGCCCATTCATTTCATCTCTCTGTTTCTACACAATAAATCCTGGAGCCTCATTTCCACTGAGAAAAATAGTATGCCCACTACTTCTTTGAAAGGGAAATATTGAAACCAATCTCCAGATTTCATGACTGTAAACTATAAAGAGTGCAGTCTTGATCACTGAAGGTCTTTGAAAATAATAAAATTCCATATGGCTGCGAACCAGTGCTAAAACATTATGTATAATCTGGATCAGGGAATTTATTTCTATCCCAAATTCATTTCATACTAAAGATATATTTCACATTTACTGTTTATAGTATTCCTTGATCTCAAATAACTCCCAAGCTACAGCTTTTTGAAGTCTTTATACAATAATTAACATTTTCCAAAATGGCCGCCACCTTGATGACGTCAGAATATGCAAATTAGATGACGAATCAACTTCCATCCCAAAGTTTGGTTCAGACTGAAGATATTTCTAATTTACAGTATGCCTTTATCTCAAACCATTTTAAAGTTATAGCCTTTTGAAATCTTGAAATCAAAATTGTACATTTTCTTGAAAAAACTCTGGCGCCTAAAGGGCTAAGCCTTGTTCACACGGCAGGATATTTAGGCCGATTTAGACCCGATTTACCCCTTACAACAATCTTAAGAAACGCTCCGATTTCCGTAACAAAATCTTACAGATTATCCTGCCGTGTGTGGTGTGTTAAGACTGCACTCGTCGCTCGGAAGGACATCGGGACTGCTCCCGATCTCAAATCGGGGATATCCAACATGTTGGATTGTTTTGGCCCGATTTCTTGTCGTGTGTGGTGTCCTCCGAGGACAAGCGAGCGCGTTGCCATGACTACGGCGTGTAGCCAATAAGAAGACGAGGTGACAAGCCGATGAGGAAACACCGGAAAAAAACCAAAACACAGCAGCATGGCTTTGACCATTGCCTTTTCTTTGGATTACGTGTCTTTTCTGTTAACAACAAACTGCACACTATCGCCACTGCATCCTCTTCGTCCGCCATGACTGTTTACTCTGAAGTCACGCTTGATCTCGAGAGATTTTGTGAGATTTCCGTCTGACCTGGGAATGCTCGGGGGGGGGGGGGGGGGGGGGGGGTCGGTTTGTGTGTGATGTTTGTGGCTTGCGTGATCTTGCCGTGTGGCTACGCACCACACACTGCACGACCAAAATGGTTAGACGCAGGATTTTTAATCTCCCCGTGTGGGGTCTAACACGGAGAAAAATCGGCCGACAATTTAAAAATCGTCTCGTGTGAACCAGGCTTAAGCAGGTGCCCTCGACGTGGTGTCGTTTATGTTGACAATTGGAGTGCCTTCCTTAAAGTGACGCGGGAAAAACTGATCCATGCTTTTGTCACCTCAAGGCTTGACTACTGTAATGCTTTGCTGGCAGCGTGCCCTAAAAGCTCTTTGAAGAGCTTTGAGCTCATTTAAAATACAGCAGTAAGGATCTTAACAGGTACCAAAAGGAGGGAGCACACAACTCCGGTGTTAAAATCACTCCACTGGCTTCCCGTGGAGTATGGAATGAAGTTTAACATCCTTCTTTTAACATACAATGCCATAAATGGCCTGGCTCCTTCTTATTTTCAAGACACGTTAGTCAATGTCAATGTCAACTTTATTTATATAGCACATTTACAACAACACCAGCTGCCCAAAGTGCTTCACAGGCACGAATGATAAAAATAAAAATAAAACAGTATAAAATACATACACATACATGTAAAAGCAAAGTGGTAAAACCTCAACTGGTGTTAAAAGCCAAGGTGTAAAAATGTGTCTTTAAACTAGACTTAAAAACTTCCAATGAAGGAGCTGCTCTGATGGACAGAGGTAGACTATTCCACAGTTTGGGGGCAGCAACAGAAAAGGCTCGGTCTCCTCGAGTTTTGAGACAAGACCGGGGCATGTTCAACAACATCTGGTTTTCAGACCGCACTGATCTGACCGGAGCATACAAAGATAACAGCTCCGACAGATATACAGGGGCCAAACCATTCAAACATTTAAAAACAAGCATCAGAATCTTAAAATCAACCCTGAAAGTAACAGGGAGCCAGTGAAGTGAGGCCAGCACCGGGGTGATGTGCTCTCTCTTACGTGTCCCTGTGAGTAAGCGAGCAGCAGCATTCTGCACCTGCTGAAGGCGCTTTAAAGAGCCGAGGTCCAGACCACAATACAACGAGTTACAATAATCTTAGTGTCATATCAACCAAACCGAGCACTGCGTTCGCAAACCGCCAGACGTCTGGTGGTTCCTAAGGTCTCAAAAAGCACTGTCGGCGGCAGAGCATTTAGCTACCAAGCCCCTTTCATTTGGAATCAGCTTCCCATCCACGTTAAGGAAGGAGATAAGATCTCCACATTTATGGCCAGGCTTAAAGGTAGATAGAATCAGAATAATTTTTATTGCCACGTAAGTAACAGGAAGTCACAGACTTGGAAATTGCTTTGACTCAGTGCAACAGTATAAACAACAGAATAAAAAATAAATAATAAAAAACACTTCTAAGGAATACATTTAAATTTAAAATAGAGTTACAGTTACTATTTACAATGTACAAGTGCACATGGTGCACACAATGTAAGGTGACAGCAGTACAGTGAAGTAAAGTGACGTAATAGATAGATACTTTATTGATCCCCTTCGGAGAAATTCAGGTGTCCAGTAGAAGCAAAAATTTAAAATAAAATTGATCAATAAAAAAAGCTAACAATAGTAATAATCAGCAACAGCCCTTCAGGTCACAGCAGCAGAGATGGAGTAGCCTCTGGGTGGAGCAGGACTGGTCACAAGGTGGAGTAGCCACTTGGTTCGCAGCATTTTCTCTCTCTCTAGTCCAAAGTAAAATGCTTAATGGTTCATTAGCATTTTTCAACAAGTTAGCATTCCTCCAGTGGATTTTGTCAATTCCGCTTGGTTTGGACCATGAATCCTCTCCGCTCCAGTCTGGACCAGTGCAAAACAAAAGAACAAAAGAAAAAAACATTGTTTCAGAGCTACTTAGGATCTGCAGCCATTTTCCAGCGCATACAAAGACTCTTAAAACACTCTTCTTCAATTTTGCATATGGTTAGGTTGTTTGTCTGGTTTGGTTTACACACTTGGTGTGTAATCCACCAATCTTTGGTGCTGTAGTCTGGGCTAGCCTAGCCCTGGCTGCTGCTGTCTCTCCTTCGTTCGGACACGGTCTCCACATTCAAGGCAAGGCTTAAAACAGTCATCTTTAGTTAAGCATATGGATAGGAAGGTAAGGCTCAGGGAAGGCTAAACATCTTAGACTGAAAATCTAGAAATCTAGGGGTAATACTGGACTCAGACTTAAATTTTAATAGCCACATCAAATCAGTAACATCAGCAGCTTTTTACCATCTAAAAAACATTGCCAGGATCAAAAACATAGTGTCTAAAGCTGACTTGGAGATTCTTATCCATGCATTTGTCTCCAGTAGGTTAGACTACTGCAATGGCCTGCTTACAGGTCTTTCCAAACAGGCTGTAAAACAGCTGCAGGACATTCAAAATGCTGCAGCTCGAGTCCTGACTAGAACCAGGAAGTACCAACAAATTAATCCAGTTCTCAGGTCTCCGCACTGGCTTCCTGTGGCTCAGAGAATAGACTTTAAAACAGCTCTGCTTGTGTACAAGTCTCTCCATGGCCTCGCACCAAAATATATCAGTGACATGTTAGTACCATATGAACCAGCCCGGACTCTGAGGAGCACAGGGACTGGACTCCTGTTAGTGCCCAGATTCAGAACTAAACATGGGGAGGCTGCTTTCAGATTCATGCTGCTAAAATCTGGAACAGTCTTCCTGAAGATGTGAGACAGGCCTCCTCTCTGACAATGTTTAAAACCAGGTTAAAAACAGTTCTGTTTAGCTGTGCATACAACTGAGGGATTTTATATTGTTATCTTTCTTTTTAATGTTCTGTGATTATTTATGATTTTAATGCTTTCTTATTTTGTTCAGCACTTTGAGTTGCCTTGTGTATGAATTGTGCTATATAAATAAACTTGCCTTGCCTTGCCTTGCCTAGACTATCAGTCAAACTGCGTAAAGAGTCAGTCTGCTGGGAGAAGTATGGTAACTTGAGCACTATCCTCTCCTCCTTCCAACTTTATCTGTCTGCACTATTAGGATTTTGACTGTAGTCTGTTCATTGCTATTCACCCGTTGTCCCATTGAGTTTCATGGTGCGATGACAGGACCTCTGAGCCTGGCCTCCTCCATCAACATCTGCGGACTGCCCTGCTTGACCCGCTCACTTTTTTCCTACTGGGTTTTTGTGAGTTTTTCCTTGCAGATGCAGGAGGGTCTGTTGGACAGTTAGTGTCTAACAAGAAGTACTGTGGTGATGATCCTTTTTGTCTCTTAATCGTTGATTCTCTGATCTGTGTTGGCGATTTCAATGGTTTTGTTAAGTCCTCTGAGATGAGGGCTATACCAGAATAAATTGTATTGTAAATTGTCTCTGCTGAGACTGCTGCTCCCACGACCAAAGTGAGATGATGAAGGCTTCATTAGCATTTTTCAAAAAGTTAGCATTATTTCAGTAGATTTTCAGCTGAGCCGCTTGGTTCAGACCACAAATTATCTCTGCTCTGGTCTGGACCAGTGCAAAACCATGAACACTGTTCTGCAGTAACAGTGGAAACAGAAAACGGCAGCAAGTCCTAAGTAGCTCCGAAACAGTTGTTGTTTTGTGCTTTACCATTTTAATTTGTAAAGCTTTTTTACCTGAGATGTTGCTGCAGTACAGTGTGCATAGTTTTGCACTGGTTCCGACTGGAGTGGAGAGGATTCATGGTTTGAACCAAGCAGATCAGCCGAGATTCCACTGGAGGAATGCTATCATTTTGAAAACTGCTAATGAAGCATTTAGCATTGTATTTTGGACTAGAGCAGAGAAAATGGTCCGATCCAAGTGGCTACTCCACCTCTGCTGCTGTGACCTGAAGGGCTGATGATGATTATTACTATACATAAGGGCCGTTTCCACGGACCCGACTCTACTCGACTCGACTCGATTCGGCTCAACTCGACTCGGTTTGAGAGCGTTTCCATCGGCCCTGTGTATCTGTGGCAACGCGTTACCTAAGGGGCGGTCACCTCTGGAGGTGCTCACAACAAGCGCAATGGATGAGGCAGAGCAGCTCTTCTTTTTATGCATTGCGTTGTGGGTCTACCTTAGCCACAAATTTAAAGAAGACAGTAGAAGACGACTGGCGACAGCCAGAGAGAACACCCACAAGAAATACCGACGCGTCTGGGAGACTTTACAGCGGTATTCAGCGGAAGATGCCATCGCGCAAACTGTCAAAAGAAGACGTTTGAAGGTACGTAACCTAGTAGTTTCTCTACAGGTGCACTTTTGCTTTTAGTTGCGGCAAAACGCAGTCGTTTAGTTATCGTAAATATATACAATGGTACGGTGTTTTATTTGTGTTGAGCGAACGATGCAACTCATAGCGGTTAGCTTGTAACTCTTTATGTTGTTGTGGACACAAACTGAATAAACCATAAAGCAACTGCAACTACGCCTAGCTAGTTTGTTACTCCACACATATTAAAGTCTGATTCAATAGCTAACTAGCTATTATTAGTGTTAAAAGGGTGTTAACAAGAAGGCAAGTTACCTAATTGATTATATTCACTTTTAAATTAACGTTACAAGTCTTGCTATAATTATAACACTGTAATTCTACTATTGTGTATTAACCTTTTTAGTATATTTTCCTGGAGATAGCAACGGGTACAGGATTTAAATGAATTGTATTGAGACTTTTGATAAATGTACAATTGAGGATATGATAAATAAATACACTTAAATAAATACAATAAGAAAGTTGTGTGTTACACACGTTATAGCAGCCTTTGTGTATATTGCTCACCACCATGTAGAGCTGATATTAACACCCTGTTTATCTTTTATTTGGGGATCAGTAACAAAACAATAGAGCATAGAGCATGGGGTGGGAGAGTCAGTAAAGTGACAGTAAAATGAGTGATTAAGCATCTATCAATGCTTAATCTTAATCTTAATATTACTATACGTCTGTTTCAGATGGCAACATTTGGGTCTAGAGAGGCTCGCCAAGCTCCGTTGGTGTGGAGCTTTAACCGGGCCTCGCAGTGGTGGGATGAGGTGGTTCCCAAATTCTCTGCTGAGCAGTGGGTCCAGAACTTCCGCCTGTCAGAAGAGACCTTCTGCTTCCTCTGCCACAAGTTGCAGCCGTTTATGGAGCGGCAGAATACAGCCTTTCGTCTGTGTGTGCCGCTGAAGAAGCGAGTGTCCATTGCCCTCTGGAAGCTGGCTACTGGTGGCGACTACAGGACCATTGGACATCTATTTGGTGTCAGTAGAGCAACAGTGTGCCGCTGTGTTCAAGTGAGTATTTTCCTTTTTTTATTACAGACCTCACCCTCAGAAAATATTGGTGCTCTAACAACTAAAACTCACTTTATGAATGTAAATAAAGAAAAGTTATGCAGTGTTCCATATTAAATACATTAAAAGAGGTTAGATATGGATCGTCTAAGTACAGGTCTAATCTATTTAATTTATTCAAACACTGTTTCTGTCTTGAATAAAAACATTTATTTTGCCATTTTCTTAGTTTTCTTTTCTTAGTTGATCGTGATTTAAAACTGGCTGGGACTTCTTTAGACATAGCTTATGCAGATCAGTATAATTTGGTTAAGCATCTTGTTTTCTTCTTGCACACAAAATTATTACTGAAACAAATACTCAGAGTATGTTGTCAGCCCATGGCAAAACAAGGTGCTTACAAATAAACAAATCAGTTAACTGAAATTATGAAATATTATTATGAAACTGTCTTATGTGTACCCTAATGTGTCCTTTGTTTTTAGGAGTTCTGTGCTGCAGCTGAGTCATCTCTGGTTCTTGAGTTTGTCCGTTGTCCAGATCAAGAGCGTCTGCAAACAATTGCAGAATATTTTGAAAACCGGTGGGGGCTTCCAAATTGTGTTGGTGCTGTAGATGGCTCACACATTCCCATTGTTGCACCCAAAGAATTTCACACAGACTACTTCAACCGCAAAGGATGGCACTCCATAGTCCTTCAGGCTGTGGTAGACGGCAAGGGCCTGTTTTGGAATGTGAATTCTGGGCAACCAGGGAGCCTCCATGATGCCCGAGTTTTAAGATTATCAGCTTTGTGGGAGCTGGCCACTCAGGGTCACCTTTTTCCAGCAAACCCTCGGGCTTTTGGTGGGATTACGGCAGGCTACTATATTTTAGGGGACTCTGCCTATCCATTGCAAAATTGGCTCCTGAAGCCATACAGCGACACTGGACAGCTCACCACAGATCAAATTAATTGTAACAAAAGGCTCAGTAGAGCCAGAGTTGTAGTGGAGAATGCCTTTGGTAGACTTAAAGGTAGGTGGCGCTGTCTACTTAAAAGAAATGACTGTGATGTTGAATTAGTCAAGTCTATGGCGGTGGCGTGTTGTGCCCTACACAACCTCTGTGAGACCCATGGTGAGCAGTACCAGGTAGAGTGGGATGCTCCAGGCCCTGTAGAAGCAACTCAGCCAGCTGGGGTAATGGCACAGGACACAGAGGAGGGAGGCAAGGAAGTCAGAGATGGCCTAATGCAACATTTGTTACATAACTAATAATATAATATTGTAAATTAAGTTGTAAATGTGTAGTGTAATGTTCTTTTGTATATTTTATATTGCTGGATATTGTTATTATTATTATTTTTTTTTTTGCACAAGAGTTCATATTTGGTTTCAATGTATCTTTTGCTTCTGTCACATCTTTCAATCAGCTTTTTCAGACAGAAGTAAACATTCATACAAAAATACTTGTCTCCTCTGATTACTTTTCTTTTGAATTACATAATTTTGTTTCTGTCTTATCAATATATTGTTTGTCAGAATGTGTTCTTTAAAGATTGTTTTATGTATAAGTGACTGCAAGTTTAAAACGTTGCATATGAATATCCACTGATGGTCGCAAATGAACCTTAAAGTTTGCAGAATTCTTGTTACTGCACAATTTGAAAGAAATACCACTTATTCACATAGTACATGATTATAAATTGCTGTAAACATAGCTCATGCTAATTTTTTTTATGTAAGTGAAAACATTTTAATTTACAAACAAAGAAATCAAGTAATATACATTCTATATACATCATATATTATATTATAGGGAAATATTACAATTAAATTAACAAAATTCTGATCTAGCTTCAACTATTTCTATTATAAAGGTTGTAGTCCACCAACGTTACGATTAGCACTTATGGCTTGTGCAAGCTGTGCGAGAACACCAAGAAAGGACTGATTAAAGGCAGCATTCTGGGAGCTCTCTTCCCTCCTTAGGGTCGCCTCTAGTTCCCTTGCTTCTCGGGCATCTTCGAGCAGCAACTGGACATGTGAATCCCGTTGATCTCGGTTAAGTGCCTGTTGCCTCAGATCTTCATCCTGAATTTCTCTCATGACGGTGGTCATCTCCTGCTGATTCATGATTCTTCTTCTTTTACCTAGACAGACAAAGGGATTTGACACGGTTGACAGAGAAAATGGATTAGAAATAAGGTAGGGTAATCTGAAGGGTGTTTGATGGTGCCACACAGTAAAGAGAATAGTGGATGCAAATGCACACAATGACATTGTTCTTATTCAAGCTTCATTCACTTTACTTGTGAAGTGAATGAATCAGAATCAGAATCCTTATTATTGCCATGTAACTAACAGGAAGTCATAGACTAGGACATTTCTTTGGCTCTTGATGCAACAGTCAAAGAATAGAGAATAGAGTAATATACTACAAATAATAATACAAATCAGCAACACTTCTAAGGTTTACATTTTAAAATAGAATTATTACGATTACAATTACAATATACACAAGTGCACATGGTGCACACAATATGCAGTGAGCAGTGCAATAAGGTGACAGCTCAGTTCCCCCCTAAACAATAGTTCATTGTGTCTGATCCTTTTCTGATTGCATTGAGATTTCAGTCTTTTGATATTGGTCCAATCCTATTTGGTATTACTTATTAATGTAATAGCTTCTAAATGCATTTAAGTTGTTGCAGTCATGTATTACATTGTCATGAAGAGTTCACTCACCAGTCACACGCTGCTGTGTTGCTGTTGCTGATGCTGATGCTTGCCCAGTAGGTGTCGCTGCGGTGGAGGCGGTCTCTGGGGATGTCTCTGGAGTTGTTGCTGGGACAGGAGAATTTGGAGAGTTTTCGCTCTCTACCC
Organism: Knipowitschia caucasica; assembly: GCA_964034765.1. NCBI lineage: Eukaryota > Metazoa > Chordata > Actinopteri > Gobiiformes > Gobiidae > Knipowitschia > Knipowitschia caucasica. The sequence goes on from OZ035840.1 coordinate 27,481,320, forward strand.
TCACGGAAAATGAATCTGAAAACACATACATAGATCAACCATACATGCATACATGCATGATCCCTACTCAATTATAACGTTATTGGAAAACAACGACAGTCTTTTTTTTTTATGAATCGCTATTTATCCACTCTCTAACTACGTTTAGTATAATATATAGATAGGAAACATAACATCAACCACACGCTGCTTTAACTGTTTTTAGACTTTTCAAACTACACAAACACACGTTAGTTGTACTAGATTAGATACTTTAGCAAGAAAACACTTACCATTCGCTTCTGGGAGCTGGGACGAGGCAGAGTCGAGGCACCCATCTCTCCCGGTGTTAGCTGGCCGATGACCGTAAATAGCATCCATTTGTTCAAACCACCTCCATGATTTTCTGTTCGATCCACTTCTGCTGTTATGATCCTTAATTTCCCGATAGTCACTTTTAAGCTTCTTGATTTTTTCTCTGCACTGAGCTGATGTCCGCTGGTATCCTTTCTCCTCCATCATAACTGCTATCTCCGCGAAAACTTTCTCGTTTCGGGTGGCTCCATCGAGCTCACGCTGGATTCTGTCCTCTCCCACTAAACTGAGGATAGTGCTGACCTCATCCATCGCCCAAGGAATTGATTTCCGTGCGGTAGTCATTGTCAGACTGGGAACTTGTTTGTCTCTGGCAACAGCTGAGTGAACAGCTGATTAGTGATTGACAGCTCCCCTGGCCAATCAGAATTGAGTTCGCCAACGTTGCTGGGGTTACAGTATCTGCTAGCCCCGACTAGAGCCAGGTCATAAGCCGTTACTGAAAAAGTAAAGGGTAACGGGTAACGCGAGCCGGTGGAAACGTCCGCAAACTGGGGAGAGTCGAGTCGAGCCGAGTAGAGTCGGGTCCGTGGAAACGGCCCAATAGTCACTACATACGGGGATTTGCCGACCCGGCGCCATTTGTCTTGGCATGCTGTGGGCAAAACAATAGAAAAAGAAGCTGAAACGTGTTAATGTCGTGATAAAGTTGAAAATGGTCATCTCCTGCTGGGTCAATGGATGTTCAAATCGTGCCGGAGGTTCCGTTAAACTTGGATTTTACAGTATACCCATCATTAGACTTCATGAATGTGAGAAGACTAAGATTTTGTCAGAACAACCACGGAGGTTATGGCTTGCGAAGATAAACAGGCAAGAAACTCCCTCAAAACACGCAAGAATATGCTCGGAGCACTTTGTGTCGCGGTGTATGGGCGGGTCTGAAGTAAGGGCTGAGTGGAAGACCACCACATTTTTCATAATGTCACATGGGGTGGTTTAGGAGTTCACAGATCGTCGTGAAGACTGGGATTAGACTGAGTATAGGATGTAATGCTGGATCAACTGATGAAGATGGGCCATCTGAGACGAGAGTGATGGATGTCCGAAGAGTTCCTCTCCGGCCAACAGGGGGACTGTTGGAATATTAACTCCTGCACCAGTTAAAACTAAAATCAGTTTAGTATTGTTTCTGTTGCCAAATTAGCACTTGTTTGTGTAAATCTCAAAGAGCAGTGAGTTCAAGGTTAGTCTGTGTGAGATGGGAGGGGGACAAGAGGGAGACAAGTGGTTATCAGAGCAGGTGCAAACGTTGGCAGTGGGCCAGAAGGAGTCATAGAGTCCACGAATCTGTGATGTCAGTGACCTTGGATGTACAGTATAAAAGATGTACAGGAGGAGGCACGGGGGCTTTTTCTTTTTCTTCTGACCAGGAGGGTGAAAGACGTCCCCGGGGCCACTCCTTATCTGAACGCGAAGCGAGACTTGTGTTTGCAGACCGTTATCTTGTAATATTGCTTGCAAAATCTTCAATATAACCTTTTGAAATCAGGTTTGGTATCTGTCATTTCTATTACTGTTTTAACATTGGTTTTTGTCTCTTGTTGAACTAAAAGGACCTGCAGAACGAAGGGCTGTGTTTGCGGCCTCTCTGCTGCTTCTGGGGCAGGGGAATTCTGACAAATTACAGCAGTATCGTATCTTATAATGTGTTGACAGACGTAATTTACTCAGTACTAACTTGTGTATGCTGATATCTGGTAACTTGAGAGTTTCATTATTTAGATTACTTTATTATGAGGAGGATCGGTGTCGCGTCCGAGGCTCTCGAGGGCAACGTAAATGTATTAAATAGATAATAATAGTTCTATGGTGGGCTAAAACAATGTTCACAAACAGCATTGCTTCTGTAAAAAGATCTGTGTCATAAAATAAACTGCTCTTTACGCCTGGAAAAATCAGTTGCCCACCATTCACCAAAACATACGGTCAAAAACGCGGAAATAAACAATAACAGCAATCCAGAGTGTCCGTGTGGCATTAGCATTAATTAAATTAATTGTTAATATAATAAAAATAATTAAATGGAGCTCCAACTGGTATTAAATCTAAAGTTTTTGAGAAATGTTTGCATTGCTTGTTAATTTTTGCTGCATAATTTGATCAAATATGTAAAACATGTCCGTAGCACGTTAAACTGTGGTGCCATTGTATTAATATACAATTATTTGCTCAAAAGTTGCCCTTTTTTTCCAATTTGCGTTTGAATATCTACATTTATTCTCATTCTTCTGTTTAATGGAATGCACAAACACAGCAGCGTGCCATCAAAGATGGCGTCTCCGAGGAGGTCATGTGACATTCATTGGTCTGTGGGAACTATGTATTGTTATCTTTTTACAATGATCCATTTTATTTTTATTTTTGCTGCTACTGGACAACTGAATTTCTCCTACCAGGATCAAAAAAGTATATCTATTTAGCTATCTATCTAAGTAAGTAAATAAGTAATCTTTATTTATATACCGCCGTTCACAGACCAGAGTCAGAAAGTGGTTTACAATTGTTATAATATTGTCTAATATTGTTAGAGTAAATGTGTCTAAACCGGGATAAGTCTTGCTGATTTAGTAATACCCAATTTCCACTAATCCAGTTCCCATTTCAAAATCAGTTCTTTTGCTTTCCACTCCAATTTTTTTGGAAACTAGTGTCAAAAACTGCCCCTGACCCAGACCCACGGAACCAGTTCAGGAGAAATATTGAAAATAACAATTGGATTCAAGCTATAGCTGAAATACATGAGGGGGATGTCTGGGTGTCTCTGCTCAGACTGTTGCCCCTGCGACTCAGTAACAGATAAAGCAAAGGCAAAATAATGGATGGATGGAGGTGTCAAATGTCAGCTTAAACCCGTTTTGGTAAGAAAAAACTGAGTATTGAAATTGAAATGATGTCTTTGTTGTTGTAGATGGTATAAAGCAAAGAATAGATAAACTAAAATGGACCCGGTAATCACAGAAACACAATCTGCTGAAGGTTTCAAACTGAGACTGAAGTGGAAAACATGATTATGTCCGTGCAGAGAAGCAATAACTGCAATGCTCTCTTATATGCACCAATGGGATGCCACTTACATGTGTTTACTATGAAAACAACTCAAACTCTATTATATATATCTATTCTCCACATTAGTAGAAATCTGAGAGCAGCTCTGGACTAGGTTTGAATGAGGCTTGTACAAAGTCTAGACCAGCTCCAGGTTCTATTCCAATCTAGCACATAGCCGTTTACTTCTTAATGACCTCTCGTGATTCCAGTTCTCTTCAGCTCATCTCTCATCACCAACCGTCCACACATCTACATTTCACTTTGGAGAGACCCAAGAGGGAAAATGCAGTTAGAAGTTTGTTGATTGAGTATGTTTGGCGCCCTAGGCCCGGGAGAGATGCTGTTGAGTGCGGTGCTTGCTCGCGCGCATAATCCCCCCCGGGGTCTAGGCACTGGTGACGGCAGAGGCAGTAGGCAAGCACGCTTCGATGAGAGAAGGAAGAGGTGGGGCGGCGGAGGCTTTGCAAATTTCAGAAGGCCGGGAAGTGGGCGTCTCCGGCTTTTAACTTGCTGTCCTGGTGGTTATTGGTGGATTAGATGTGGGCGTTTTGCTGGTGTAATGAGTAGAGGATTAGCAGGCTTGTAGATCTGGCAGCAGTGGCCGGGTCTACCACAGTGAACTTTCGCAAAGAGCTTCATTTGACTTTGGAGAGACCCAAGAGGGAAAATGCAGTTAGAAGTTTGTTGATCGAGTATGTTTGGCGCCCTAGGCCCGGGAGAGATGCTGTTGAGTGCGGCGCTTGCTCGCGCGCATAATCCCCAAAAACGGGCAGAGTTACCTTTGCGCGCCGGGACGTGAGCGCTCGCTTCACGATCAACCGGACGCTGCCTGGGACGTGAGCGCTCGCATCACAATCGATACCAGACGCTGTAGCAGAGTTGTCTTTGAGCGCCGGGACGTGAGCGCTCGCATCACGACTTAACCGGACGCTGCCTGGGACGTGAGCGCTCGCATCACGATCGATACCAGACGCTGTAGCAGAGTTGTCTTTGAGCGCCGGGACGTGAGCGCTCGCATCACGATTTAACCGGACGCTGCCTGGGACGTGAGCGCTCGCATCACGATCGATACCAGACGCTGTAGCAGAGTTGTCTTTGAGCGCCGGGACGTGAGCGCTCGCATCACGATCAACCGGACGCTGCAACAAGTTATCTTTGAGAAAGTGCGTGCCGCCACCATAATCTTTATTGGATCACTTACTTTGCTTTGTATTGCTTTGCTGGGAGCTTACGAAGAAGCCAGTAGCCGTTGTGCAGCTAGGATGGCGGACGCGTCTGGCCTGATGTAGGCGGAGAAGGCCGAAGAGGAACAGCGCCCCAGCTGTTGCAGAGAGGTGTGGGGGAGCCCCAGCGAGGCCGCGCGCGTGGCAGCGCCTATCCTGAAGGAGTGAGCTGTGTAGAGCAGGGGAGACAATTTACAGAGGAGCAGTAGGGATCTTAGTTGAGCTCTGAACCAGGTTGCTGTCATGGGAAGAATGTCTGGAGTGAGAAATAGAGGTCCGTTAAACTCTCCTTTTTGCAGCGGAGGCGAGTGTAACGCATCATGAATTTGTAGGGGCAGAGAGATGTGTCTGAGCGAGCTGTTACTATATTGCAGGCTCCTTTGATTTTTGAATGTTTGAATTGAAGGTTGAAATGGTCAGGGGACATTATGTTGGGTGAAAAAGAGCGACCTTTGTGTAATGCTTCCACTACATATAGATTATCACACATAACTCTTTCTCTGCCACGTGTGATTCCACAGCGCGCAGCCACGACCACTGGGAATATTTCGTGTAGGGCAGAGGAGATGCTCCGGTGGAAAGTAGCGGCCACGCTCGGCAAACCAATGGTCCTGGAAGAATCCCCCAAAACCCACGGAAGGGGCACGTCCGTGTAGAAGCGGAGACCTGTAGGGGCAGAGACATATCGGAGAGGGCCATTGATGTTGCAGGCGCCCTTACGCTTAGAATCTTGGGTTGGAGAGTAGATAATCAGGATAGTAGGATGGTCGGGAAAGCCGTGTCTCGGACCGCATGAAGGTTGAGTGAGCAATGGTGAGACGAAGAGTGAAGAATACAGGTATGGATGCCTTTGATTAGGAGTCCGAATGACGGCTCAGCGCAGCTAATTGGCCAGCTGCATCTGATAGATCAGAAGATTAAGTAGAGAGATGAAGCACGACCGCCGAAGCGACCCTGGGAGCATAGGTGCGAGTCCAGCGCAGCGCGGCATACTCAGCCGGGCTGCATCCATTAGAAGCAGGATAAGCTTCTGAGAGAGTGGGTTGCAGCATTAGCAGTAGCAGCAACAGCAGTAACCTCAGATAATAACAGCAATAGTCCTATATCAAGCCGCGGCAGCAGCAGCATCCTTAGAAAATAACAGTAATAATTCTGTATCAAAGCCACAGCAGTAGAATGTTGTTGTAGCTGTTCAGTGTTTCAGTAAAAGAGATGCAAGTGAAGAGAGATGGCAAAGTAAATGAAGCAGCCGCAGCAGTAGTAGCAGCAGTAGCCGTATGAAGCAGCAGCAGTAGCAGCATGAAGCAGCAGCAGCAGTAGCAGTATGAAGCAGCAGCAGCAGCAGCAGTTGCAGCATCCGTAGATAATAACAGCAATAATCCTGTATCAAAGCCAGAGCAGTAGAATATTGTTGAAGCTGTTTAGTGTTTCAGTAAAAGAGATGCGAAGTGAAGAGAGATGTCAAAGTACATGAAGCAGCAACAGCACGGCAGCAGATGCAGTATGAAGCAGCAGCGGCAGCAGTAGCAGCAGTAACGGTAGCAGTATGAAGCAGCAGAAGCAGCATTAGCAGGAGCAGCAGTAGCAGTATGAAGCAGCAGCAGCAGCAGCAGCAGCGGTTGCAGCATCTGTAGATAATAACAGCAATAATCCTGTATCAAAGCCACCGCAGTAGAATATTGTTGTAGCTGTTTAGTGTTTCAGTAAAAGAGATGCGAAGTGAAGAGAGGTGTCAAAGTAAAGAAGCAGCAGCAGCACGGCAGCAGTAGCAGTATGAAGCAGCAGCGGCAGCAATAGCAGCATTAGCGGCAGCAGTAGCAGCAGTAGCGGTAGCAGTATGAAGCAGCAGAAGCAGCATTAGCAGCAGCAGCAGCAGCACAATGCGATTCATACGAACAACAGACGTGTCACGCCAGCGTGCGCCGCTTGTCTCCGTGAGCCAGGTTACATACGTGTCTGAAAGAGCCGAGCCGTAGAGACAGGTGCCGCCCGGGAGCCCGCGGAGCGGCAGCGGCAGGAACAGCAGCAGCGGCACATGTAGTAGTAGGAGCAGCAGGAGCAGGCAGCAGGGACAGGCAGCAGCAGGAGCGGCAGCAGGAACAGGCAGCAGCGGGAACAGGCATCAGCGGGATCAGGCATCAGTAGGAACGGCAGCAGGGACCGCAGCAGCGGCGGTCAGAGAACCATGCCCATGGTTGTTTAAGAGCCTGAGGAAATAAATCAACCCGAATCCGAAACATTCCCATGCGAATAACAGATGTCCCCTGGAGCCATCTTGCTGCTTTGGTTATGGCAGATACGCATGAACGATCACTTTTCCATGCGTTCATTAGCTCCAACTCCACTTCAAACCCATTGCAGATTCACATTGGGCCCTTTTTCTTTCTGCTGCACTTTCAAAATGCAACAACTGCAGTTTAGTTACCTGATTTAATACTAGTGACCTAGCTATTTAAATGCATGGCCCCTCCTTCCTCCTGCAGATAGACGAATTTAAATACATTCATTTAACAATAGTGACCTGCGAGTAATGAGATTAATGCTGTAAAAATGGCGCCGTGGCAAGAGTTCTGGTGTGTGCCGTCTGGAGCACGATGGGTAGTCTTTGCACATTTTTTCCAACGTGGTTTTACTGCAAGTGGCAGAACATGAATCTGAATTAATGCACATTGCTCCTCTTATATCCCTCAGACAATAGAGATTGATGCCATTTGTCATAACCTGGCTCAAGGCCATGACAAATATGGACGCAGACACCGTAAATGGATACTTAAAGGGTGTTTATTAAACAAAGATTAACCCAAAGTACCAAAGTAACAATAATAATGAGGTGTGACTGTCTGTATCAGTGGTGTATGCGAGTGAATGGTTGTGTGTTCGTATGGTGCGATGTGAAGTGTGATGCAGAACAAAACCATAACAGGAACAGAAAACAAAGTGGTATGGCACAGGACGCAGGCTGAGAGAGAGTGAGGCTGTCAGCAGGCCGGTCCATAAATAGGCGTGGCGCGTCGGGCCCTGACGCACCACGCTCCGCCCCCAGCTCCATCTGTACAGAGGTAGACAGCAGTACAGAGCACGACCACAGAGAGGAGGAAGGGGTCGTGACACCCCCCCTCATAAAGAAGGGGATTCTCCCTAAGAGAATCACCGTGCCTAAACGAGACACCCCCACAACCAAGTGACAAAAATACAAAACAGACTAATACCACCACCAACGCTTCCATTCATCCACCTCAAACCACCCCTAACACACTCACTCCGGCGCCTAGAGGGAATGCGAAAAGGAAAAGAACAAGGTAAATCAACAAAAACAAAACACAAAATATAGCTCAATCCAAGGGTGCCCGTGATAAAGCATCGGCCATTATATTATTCTGACCCTTGATGTGCCGAATATCAAGGTCGTAAGCCTGTAAAAACAATGACCATCTAATCAGTCTTTGGTTTGGACACCTCAGAGACCGTAAAAAAGTTAAAGGGTTGTGATCTGTGTAAACCACTAGGGGAACTGACCCACCCAAATAAACTTCAAAATGTTGTAATGCCCAGACTAAGGCAAGGGCCTCCTTCTCAATAACTGAATAATTTGCCTGATGTCTGTTGAACTTCTTGGAAAAAAAACAAACTGGCTTTGATACCCCCTGGTTGTCCTCCTGGAGGAGAACAGCACCCGCCCCCACCTGGCTGGCATCAGCCTGGAGCACGAAAGGCCTGTTGAAACAAGGAGCTGACAAAACAGGGTGAGAACAAAGCAGCGCTTTAACACTCTCAAAGGCTTGCTGACAGTCAGAGGACCATAAAAACTTGGCTCTGGCTTTCAGCAACTCTGTCAGAGGGAACACAACAGTAGAGAAATTTTTGCAGAAGCTCCTATAATATCCCACTAACCCCAGGAAACGTTGAAGCTCCTTCTTAGTGGCTGGCGGGGGAAAGTCAGCGACAGCTAAAATCTTAGCGTACACAGGCGCTACTTTACCCTGCCCCACCACACGTCCGAGGTATGTCACCGTAGCCCTGGCAAACTCGCATTTCGCCAAGTTCACGGTGAGATGCGCGTCTGCCAGACGCTCAAACAAAGATCGTACGCGCCGAAGATGAGAGTGCCAAGTGTCACTATACACGACCAAATCGTCCAGGTACACAGAGCACCCCTCCAAGCCAGCAACCACTCTATTCATAAGCCGCTGAAACGTGGCCGGAGCGTTCTTTAGACCAAAGGGCATAACAGTGTAGGAATAAAGGCCAGAAGGTGTCACAAAGGCCGCAATTTCCTGCGCACGTTTGGACAATGGCACCTGCCAGTAGCCTTTTAATAGATCGAATTTAGACACAAACTTGGCTGAACCTACGCGGTCAATACAGTCATCCATTCTGGGCAACGGAAAAGAATCAGATTTGGTCACTGAATTAACCTTACGCATGTCAGTGCAAAAACGAGGCGTGCCATCAGCCTTCGGAACCAGAATACACGGTGAAGCCCAACTCGAACCAGACGGACCTGCAATATTATTTTTGAGCATGTAATGAATCTCCTTATCCAGGTACTTTTGTTTCTCGGGAGCCACACGGTAAAACCTTTGTTTTATCGGCTGAGCATCACCGACATCAATATCATGCTCCATCCACGTGGTTCGAGAAGGGATATCGCCAAACAACTGTGGATAACTCTCTATCAATCGGGACATCTCACAACGCTGCATCTCGGACAGATGAGACAGTAATGCGTGCAGGTTGCCCAACGACTCTGAGTTCTTCAAACGGCCACACAACAAGCTGTCATCCGGCTCCGGGACACTATCCTCCGGAGCCACAACCACAGTATCAACGGCCAGCGCAGGACGCACGGAGCCATCCCCCCCATGGGCCTCTACGACCGGGGCACGCTGATAATAAGGCTTTAATAGGTTTACATGACAGAGTTGTGTAGACTTTCTTCTGCCTGGTGTCGCAAGCAAATAGTTCAAATCAGTCACCCTTTCTGTAACAGTATATGGACCAGTGAATTTAGCCTGAAACGGAGACGTCACAACAGGTGTAAGAGCAAGGACCTGATCTCCTGGACTAAACTCATGTAACTCCGAACGACGATCATACACATACTTCATTTTCTTTTGAGATTGCTGCAGCTTTTCCTTAGCCATGCACCCTGCCATAAATAAACAATGACGAAAACCATTAACAAAATCAATCAAGTTTTTTGGCGGTGCGGCCTCCAACAAACCATTTTTTAATGCAGCCAAAGGGCCGCGGACCGAGTGGCCAAAAACAAGTTCGTTTGGGCTGAACCCCGTACTCTCCTGGACAGCCTCTCTCGCAGCTAACATGAGCCAAGGGAGCCCTTCTTCCCAGTCCCTCTGAAGCTCCGTGCAATACGCACGCAGTAGAGACTTAGAGAGTAGAGAGCGTCTGATGAAAGCGCTCCAACGCACCCTGACTCTGCGCATGATAGGCTGTGGACTGATTGTGTTTTACGCCCAGTGATTTTAAAACTTGCGCAAACATGTGAGACGAAAAGTTAGACCCACGGTCACTTTGAATCACTTTAGGAATACCAAAAACTGATATAAACTGTGACAGCGCTTTTACCACGGCTTTTGTCGTGATTGACCTTAATGGGAATGCCGCCGGATAACGCGTACTTTGACACATTACCGTAAGAAGGTATTTACAGCCAGATCTTGCAACGGGCAGCGGACCAACACAGTCAATAATGAGATATTCAAACGGCTCGCCCATAGCCGGAATAGGCTGCAACGGTGCACGTATTATCTTCTGGTTTGGCTTTCCCGTCAACTGACACACATGACACGTTTTAATGAAAGCTGAAACGTCCTTTTTAACGCGAGGCCAAAAAAAATGTTTAAGCAAATTTAAGTATGTTTTACGCACGCCAAAGTGACCCGTCTCCTCATGAGCAACCTTCAACACCCCAGAACGATATTCAGCAGGGACAACAAGCTGAAATAAAGCATCGCGCACACCCAGATCACTCAGAGAACTCCACTTCCTAAACAGTATTTCGTTTTGGACAAAGTAACCATTCGCCAGACTGTCAATTTTGCCAGCAGGCCCAACCGAATCAAATAAACTTTTTAATGTGGGATCACTACGCTGATTTTGTACAAATTCCTTGTGGTTCACATGCAACGGGAAATGCGCCAGAGACAAGAGATTTTGCCCCTCACCGGGAGACACCAAATCCAACTCTGCTTTACGCATGGCGCGTGTGACCGCACATGCAGAGAATACATCCTGAAGAGGAGGAGGACACTCTTCAAAAGTGGATGGACACCATGTCACAACAGGTGAGACTGCAAGTGGTCTAGGTGACAGCTTTGAGTCTGTACCCACAAGTGCACTCGGGGTGGTATGCGTGTCTGTCCAGACGCGGCTCCCTGCCAAACCATTGCCAAGGATAAAATCAATCCCGTCAATCGGCAATGCCGGGCGCACACCCACACACACTGGGCCACACACAAGCTCACACTCTACAACCATCTCATGCAGCGGAATGGGCAACACAGTTAGCCCCATGCCTCGACTCAGAATAAAATCACCTGTTGCAGTGTCAGAAGAAAATTGCAACACAGAGCTCACTACATAAGAATCATGGGCCCCTGTGTCGAACGCAGCACAACCACAGGCTACAAATACACAGTATACTCACTACTAGCACGAAAATATACAGCAGACACACAGGCCTATCCAACAAAATGCTTTAGATTACCCGAAAAGCCGACCATAACAAATACGCACCTTTACGCACGTCCAACACAGGGTACAGCGTCCACTACACAAGGAAATGAACAGCGAAACACGCAAACTACAAAGAAACAGGTTCAAAACGCGACGAGCCCCCAATTTGTCATAACCTGGCTCAAGGCCATGACAAATATGGACGCAGACACCGTAAATGGATACTTAAAGGGTGTTTATTAAACAAAGATTAACCCAAAGTACCAAAGTAACAATAATAATGAGGTGTGACTGTCTGTATCAGTGGTGTATGCGAGTGAATGGTTGTGTGTTCGTATGGTGCGATGTGAAGTGTGATGCAGAACAAAACCATAACAGGAACAGAAAACAAAGTGGTATGGCACAGGACGCAGGCTGAGAGAGAGTGAGGCTGTCAGCAGGCCGGTCCATAAATAGGCGTGGCGCGTCGGGCCCTGACGCACCACGCTCCAAGGTCCGCCCCCAGCTCCATCTGTACAGAGGTAGACAGCAGTACAGAGCACGACCACAGAGAGGAGGAAGGGGTCGTGACACATTTAATATGCATTGTCCCTCAGTTAGCTCAAACACGTGTGAAAACGGAGCCTGCAGACCAAGCACGGGGCGAAAACTGACGCCTGCAGTCAAGTGCGTAGGGCAAAAACCAGCCGCCTGCAGCCTAACTCCGGGATTCATCCGTCCGCGGTCGGCACACTCACTGTACTCACATGCCAGGAGACTTGGGAAAAGCAACGGGACAACGCGGCACCGCCAATCGGAGGCAGGGACACGCACGGCACCGCCAGACCGTCTGCGCGCGGCAGCAGACCACGAGGAACGAGCAGCACAGAAACCGCGGAGGGGCCCCGCGGAGCAGCCCGCAGAAGAGCCCGCAGAGGAGGAGAGCAGTGGAGACACGCGAACCACAGCAGGTGCAGGGACGCGGAGGAGGAGCAGACCACGAGCAGCCAGACTGAGGACAGCCGGGCCACGCGCACGAGCAACACGTGAGCAGAAGCGACCCCTCCAGAACAACGCATGCATTTGCGAACAGGTGCGTTAGCGACATGCACCTTGCAGACTTCAGAAGTTTGCAAACTTCAGAAGGTCGGGAAGTGGGCGTCTCCGGCTTTTAACTTGCTGTCCTGGTGGTTATTGGTGGATTAGATGTGGGCGTTTTGCTGGTGTAATAAGTAGAGGATGAGCAGGCTTGTAGATCTGGCAGCAGTGGCCGGGTCTACCACAGTGAACTTTCGCGAAGAGCTTCATATCCATTCATCATCCTGTTTTTTGCCCCATGTCAGCTTTTCACCCCCTTCCCCATCTTCAGCTGGAGATGGGGGAGCGGGTCTGATCTTCAATTATGTGTTGGTCAAGCACAAAGTTGATACACTTTGTGTTGGGCCAACACAAAATAAAATTCAGATAGAGGTGTATTCAAAAGGCGTCACTTTAGTGCAGGGGTGGCCAACCAGTCAGAGATTTTTTTTTTTTACTGTGTTCCTGTTAAGAGCCACATCATACAAATTTGTATGATGTGGTATCATCACCCCATCCCTTACAAATGATCAGCCAGATTCAGCCAGATTTATTGTAAATGTCACACAGCAAAATGATAATGACAGAAATTGACTCCTACAGTACTATAAGGCTCGACTCTCCCCAGTTTGAGGGCGTTTCCGTCGGCTCGCTTTAGACGCTACCCGGTACTTTTCTAGTAACGGTTTAGCCCTGGTTCTAGCCAGTCCGAGTCGATACCAACATAATTGAACGATGTCGACTGTCAATTCTGACTCGAGTGCTTTTAGTTTCTAACAAAGAAAATGCTTTCGGGTTTCAACCCAGTATTCGGCATCGCAACGACTGTCTTTATTGAACCATATGGCAAGCTGACCCTTACTACTTGGGTCAGCTTGCCACATAGAGAATGAATGGCAGCGCCACCACCAAGGCGGTTTTTGACGCTTGTCATGTGAAAGCCAGATAGCCACATTGAACCAGCCAAAGAGCCACATGAGGCTCACAAGCTGCGGGTTGGCCACACCCGCTCTAGTGGGAAATGGCATAAAGTATCAAAGGCAGTGTTGATTTGTTTTTGCCCGCTGAAGCATTGCATGGCTAGATTGCTTTTACAAAAGCTTTTTTTAATGTCCAATTGCTTTGTGCAAATTTGATCCCTACCTTAACCCTTTAAGCGCCAAAGTCGCAATATTGCGACAAGCAACATTGCTCACTTAAACAGGCTGTATGTAAAAATGTGGAGCAGAATCTTGTTAATACTTTTCACCAGGGGTTAGTGGACATGTGTGCCTGTAATATGAGCAACATTTGTGGGTGTGGTTATATTGAAAGTTTTTGAGTAAATTGAGTTCGTAAAACACCTGCGGCGCAGCAGCGCGGAGGCGAAGCAGCAGCGGTAGAGCTGAGAGGAGCGAGAGCAGAGCAGAAGGAAAGAGTGTTTTTTTCTTTTACTCACGAGGTCTTCAGTACCAGAGAAGTACTTGGTTTGGTACTGACTCACTCAGATTCAGAGGAGGAAGACACGCAGGTGTCCAGTGAAGCAGACACGGACATTATTGGTGACGGGGAGACCGCGCTCCATAGTCCACAATCAGCCCCAGTACAGCGGCTGCTTGTCCTCCGTGTGGCCGCGGTAGAAGCATTCTGTGAACGCCAAGCAGGGGCCGGGGTCGAGGGGACAGGGGCATCATAACACCGGGCATGTGGGAGAAAGTAGCCGGGGTAGACATCCGCGGGGATCGCGGAAGACGCGGGGGAAGCCGCGGGAAAAAGCACATCGCTTATTGCGTTCACTGCCTTTACCAACTGCAATGATGAGGATGAAGGCAGTTCTTGAGAGAAAATAATCCACAAAAGTGGACCAGAAGTGTTGAAGAGCCTGTTGTTTCTTGTTGAGACGATCTGACATGTTTTGTGCCCATTCATTTCATCTCTCTGTTTCTACACGATAAATCCTGGAGCCTCATTTCCACTGAGAAAAATAGTATGCCCACTACTTCTTTGAAAGGGAAATATTGAAACCAATCTCCAGATTTCATGACTGTAAACTATAAAGAGTGCAGTCTTGATCACTGAAGGTCTTTGAAAATAATAAAATTCCATATGGCTGCGAACCAGTGCTAAAACATTATGTATAATCTGGATCAGGGAATTTATTTCTATCCCAAATTCATTTCATACTAAAGATATATTTCACATTTACTGTTTATAGTATTCCTTGATCTCAAATAACTCCCAAGCTACAGCTTTTTGAAGTCTTTATACAATAATTAACATTTTCCAAAATGGCCGCCACCTTGATGACGTCAGAATATGCAAATTAGATGACGAATCAACTTCCATCCCAAAGTTTGGTTCAGACTGAAGATATTTCTAATTTACAGTATGCCTTTATCTCAAACCATTTTAAAGTTATAGCCTTTTGAAATCTTGAAATCAAAATTGTACATTTTCTTGAAAAAACTCTGGCGCCTAAAGGGTTAATATGTATATTGCAGAACAACAGTATCTTTATAGAGCTATAATTTATTCAACCGCAAGCTTGATGTTGACTTTGCCGTATATATGCCATCCAATATTCATGTGAACAGTTGATGTAGTTGTTATAATGAATATGGATTAAGAATTTTGGTGAAATACATTGCAGCAGAAACCCTTAGAGATGCACTGGCTTAGTCATTTCTCTGCGGGGAACCAAAACATATAAAAAGTTGTTGAATTATTGATTTGACGAATACGGGAAGAAACGGTAGGATAGAGTGTAGTAACAAATAGAAATTAATGGTGGCAAGAACCCAAAGGACAAGCGGTAAATCTGGCAGACTTGAAACGTTCATGTTTGTCTGTCGCTCAGGAGTTTAGATTCAACCAAGAAGAATGTTTTGTGTTTTTTAAAATATGATAATATTTATGCCTGTCAGAATTTGTCTATGGACCCTTTCATGATGACAATAAGCACTTGTGAAATATCTTAAATCAGAATTAGAATTTTAATTTAAATTTTCATTGTAAGTGTTTGCTTGATGAAGGCTTAACGCCGAAACGTCGCAATTTGAATAAATAATTTTTAATTTGCAAGTAAGACGGTGTGCGGGATTATTCTCTCTTTGACATTTTCATCGTATGTAACAGGAAGTCAAAGAGGGAATGTGTGGTATACGCTGCAAAAAAGTGAGACAAAAAAAAAGATACAAAGGTATTTGTGAACAATCTTAAAAAAATACCTTTGTATGAATACACCCGATACATATTTAACAGTGCAGTTCATTGATAATTGTTATATTATAAGGTGGCAGAAGTATAAAGTGAGAATTGTAATGAGCAGAGATCTAGCGTTCATGTGTCCAACTGCAGAGGGGAAGAGACGCATGTTCTGGTCCTCCTAAAGTCAACAATCATCTCCACTGTCTTCTTGGCGTTCAGCTCCAGGTTGTTACCACTGCACCAGGACACCAGCCGGTCCACCTCCCTCCTGTAGAGTCATCATTGTCATCATTGATTTGTGTCATCCGCAAATTCGATAAGCTTCCCGGCGTCATGGCTGGAGGTATTAAATGCCTCTATGTCACACAAAAAAGTACCTATTGGTAAAATCAAAGATAGTGTCTTAAACCTTAAATATTGATCATGTCAATGTTCCTAATTTGACTTAAATTTAAACAGTAAAATCTTTGGGGTGTATCAGGGATCAACATTGTGTCAGGGATCCACTTTGAGGTCTCTCCTTTTCATCTCCATTTTACAGTATTAATGAGGAAACCGCCTGGGTTTCCACTCATTCAATCTTACAGACGAGCCTCCTCTGTCTCTATCCTCACACATCTTCACTGCTAATACATGTATCCATCTGTTGTTTAAATCAAAACCTTTCTCAGCATGAACTTACATTAAATTTTCATCATTTTCAAAAATTGCAATATGCAGTGAGAGAGGTATGGGGAAGTGTCTCGGGAGGGGTAAGCAGGTGCAGAAGAAGAGTGGAAGAGACGAAGGCTGGTTATACAAGTGTCTCAACAGGCAGACACTTGTGGTGAATCAACAAGCAAGAAGATTGAGCTGAATCAACACATTATAATGGTTGTTCCAGAATTGCTGCTGTTTCTGTTTTGGTATAATCTGTTTGAACTCAAGGGTGATGACAGAAGACAAACACACGCACATTGAAGCCCCCATTTATCACCGTCCTTTCTCATTACATTCATACCCATTGTACACGTTTTCTAGTGGTAAAGGAAACCGGGGCACCTGGTGGAAACCTGTTCAGACACAGGGAGAACATGCAAACTTCATACAGATATTTAATATGCTTATACTTCTCCCCACTCCCTTTCAAGCATCAGTGTGTAGATTCCTTTTTGTTTTATTTCTAGGAACACTACTTGCTTGAAATATGTTAAAAGGCCCCGTCTGGAGGTAAAATCAAACCTTCTTGCTTTGAAGACAAGAGAAAAGCGGACTGTACGCTGTGTGTTAAGGCAAAACAGTCATGAGGTGGGTCCAAAACAAACATGCATGGCGCTGTGGCAAGAGCTCTGGTGTGTGCCGTCCTCTGTCTGGTGCACACTGGGGTAGGGTTACACAGTTTATCCAATGTGGTTTTACTGCAAATGGCAAATACATTCTTGAATCTTGTATAACACCAGCAACATGATAAAACTCACCACTATGCAGAGTAACCTTTGCTAGCACCGGAGCTATATGTAAATACAAATACCATTTGTATGAGTGGAATATGGCAGTGGCTCTTACCGTACACTGTTAAAACAATTGCTAAACTAAAAATATATGTCTAGATTGCTATGTTGTAACTATAGGTGAGCCTTCATCCCCACAAACATGACTCATACTTTCATGAAAATGCCCACTACTAATGTCTTATTCATATCATCAACAGTGTTGCTCTAGATAATTTCTTTCAAAAAACATGTAAATGGAAGTTTTTGTTTTTCTGAATTTTTCATGCTTGGACAAAAAACAAATTAATAAATTTGCAGTAAAACTTAAAACATTTGAAGAGTAAATTATTTCAATGGATATGCAGCAAAAAGACGGCAGGGGGAAGGAGCCGTCTACCTGACAGACTGTTTTAATAAGCTCTTGATGTTCCGTGATGGCTGTCAGGAGCACATCCGAAGGCACTTTGAGAACAAAAACCTGTTAAAAGCTGCGACAAAAGTGACGGGCGACATGCTGCTGCAGCTTATGAAAAAAGCCCCGTTATGACAGCAGCTAGGTAGATCGGAATAAAAAAGGATCATTTCACCGTCAACCTTTCTAAAGTTACATGTAAGTTCAGAATTATTTTTGATTTGACAAACTTCATTGCCACATACATGTTAACACTACTGCTGTCAGTATGTAGTATTCATTTCGGAGTTAGCTTTTTCCAGATAATGGCTTGAAATCTGTAAACCAAAGCAAAACCAGGGGAAAAGATTGATTCATACTTTCTTGATGCCTTTGCCTTAAGGCAAATTAAAAAAAAAACTAAATTTTTCACATAAAAAAAGCTTTTTATTGTTTATTTAAGGGACAAGGTAGCTTCAGGTTTGGGCAACTGAAATTGGTGACCTTGTTAATACTTGTCAACAAAGTCAATGAAAAATAAGGAGGACAAAGAAGGAGGTATTTGTTTTTTGGCTGCAGCTGGGGCATGTTTGTATTTTTTTCTTCTTGCTTTGAACTGTCATTGGCATCTGCCATGAGTTGTCAGACCTTGAAATACTGCAAATAAAGACAATTATATTTAAAAAAAAAAGAGAGACATTCAGACTGTGCCATCCATCCATCTTCAGCTTTATCCATTGCCTGGTTGTCCACACACTCTTCCTCCAGCTCATCTGGTAATCTAAAGACATTCCCAGGCCAGCTTGTTCCTCCAGCACGAGAGCACATCCCCAGGGAGGCATCTAGTAGGCCTCCTGAAAAGATGCCCGAGCCGAACTTAGCTTCTTTTGCGTATAGTAACCAAGCCCCGGTGATGGCGCCCTATTCAAATGAATGGCTTGTGCTTTGTAGCGCATGGGACTTCACGGGGACTGGGAGATTAGCAGAATATAATATTAGCCTATATTTGGGCATCGTCTGGTCCTCCCGGTTCTGCGCAGTGGACGAGCTCCCATGATGCGCTGCGCCAAATATGCGTGTGTGGCTCTCATGTACGGGCACAGAGGGGCTCGGCCGCGCTTTGACCAATCAGAGCTGCTGATCAGAGCAGTGGTAGAGCGGAGTCAGAGCGTGCATAAGGAAAAGAGCAGACTTTGTGGCAGTAAAATGTGGATTTAGAGAAAAACTAAGGATTTAAGAAGAAAAAAAGTTCAGGATGACAAGGGACTCTAAAATCCCCACAAAATCCGATCTTTATGAAAGCTGTAGGTTCTCTGTCAGCTGAGGTTGAGCTGTTTTAGTTTACATTGAGTTCTAGGGGTAGCCCGCGTGAATTTAGTCTGCAGTACCACGGGCGCCCCCTGTGCCCATGGGTGGGACAGCTATAAGCTAGTAATACCCTATCCAGTTATTATTATAGATCCATGGGTGGGCCCCAAAATGTCACCCGCTTGACTCCATCAAGATATAGGCTAAGTAAGTTAAGGTCAGTTAAAATAAGCTTTCGTCAAATGCGTTAAAAGTCAGAACAGATGGTTAAATGCCACTTATGTATGGTGTATTTTTGTTGACGAAGGAACAGATTGCACCACAACGTCCAAAGAAAAAATCCTTTTGATTTGAAATGTACTTTATGAGTCATTTTGAGTGTTTGGCATTTGTGATGTCATTTACAGATTGCTTGGATTACATAATAATTGAGATGACAATAATTGTGGAATTAATACATCATGTGAGAGTGTGTGGCCTGTGTGCATGAGGAGAGTTATTTTTGTGAACTATGAATCATTTCTTTGCCTTGTGTATATGTTTGCACCTGTCATGCATGAGAACGGCAAAGTATATGTCAGCAAAATAACAATGTGTCCAATATATCCATGCGGCCAACAATGTGTCTAACTTCTGTCAGCATTGAATTGGCTTTACAATACAATAGTGGCTGACGCACTGCTATACCTACATTCAGGATGAAACACCTCTTACATTCTAAAGAAGACATTTTGTGCTTGGAACCCTCACTCAGCCAATCAGCTCTCCATCCATCCATCCATTTTCTTCCGCTTCATCCGTTGCCGGGTCGCGGGGGCAGCAGTCTAAGCAGAGACGCCCAGACTTCCCTATCCACACACACTTCCTCCAGCTCGTCCGGAGGGACCCCAAGGCGTTCAGATTCAGATTCAGATTCATTTATTTGCCATTTGCAGTAAAACCACAATGGAAAAACTGTGCAAAACTACCCCAGTGTGCACCAGACGACACACACCAGAGCTCTTGCCACGGCGCCATCTTTACGGCGCCATCTTTACGGCGCCATGAGACAAACAGTAGAATAAACAGCAGAGAGCAGTAACATACACACATATTTCAAACAAACATGGGGAGAGACACAGTACATGTGGAAAACATGCAGATCTTTTTGAAGGGAAGTCATCACTCTGGCCCGCCTCGTCCAATATAGCGCGTCAGAGGGGAGTGTGGGTGGGGGAGGTGGAGGGGAAGACCACCATAGACTGAAAAGAGAGGGAGGCAGACATGTAGAAGGGGGGGGGGGACTGTAACTGCTGTTCTGGGTTGTGAGTCTGAGTTAGATAGAGACCAGTGTCGGCCTTGAGTAGCCGATGTAGCAGTGTGGGTGGTGGAATGTGAAGGACAAAGATAGCGCAGGTGCCTGCAAACATTGGAGACAAAACAACACATGCCTTGTGGGAAATTTGTATAAGCACTTTAGCTGATCAATGAAAGGCAGTGTAAACTAAAGCCAATATGTCCAAATTATACTGGAACTGGACCCCTCCGTTCACCGTTATCCGGAGTTGACCACGTCAGTACGAGGTTCAACCGTGAGGCCCAAGTCCTTCAATCAATCCTTCCAAGCGTTTAAGTCCATCCAAAGATCTCACTCCCAGATCTGTTAGGGAATGTTCGATCCTACTCACACCCCGTTGTGTCCCCACTGTGCCCTCGACCACGACTCTAGCCAACTCTCTCCTTGTTTTCCGTGGACAGCCGCTCCTAAATCTTCTGAGTGGACAGCCCTCCAACTTTGCGGTAGATCCAACTCCAAATCCAATCAGAAGGACCCCTGCTACCATAAATCCAAAAATGTATATATCCTCAATGTCCTCGATGGACAGTCCCGACAGACAAACGGGGTGCCACTTTTGCCAGTTGTCAAAAACGTACCCAGCAGCCGCCGTACCATCCGGGCAAACGGCATCTCCAGAACCGCCTTTAACTAGGAAAAGAGACAATCAGGGCAAGCAGAGCAGGAGCAGGGGAGAGACACGTCTGACCTCGAGGAGAGCAGGAGGAGGAGGAGGACCAGGCCAGCTGAGAGACATAGTCCCTCCAGCGTGTCCTGGGTCTTCCCCGGGGCCTCCTCCCGGTGGGACGTGCCCGGAACACCTCCCCAGGGAGGCGTCCAGGAGGCATCCGGAACAGATGCCCGAGCCACCTCAACTGGTTCCTCTCAACGTGGAGAAGCAGCGGCTCTACTCCGAGCTCCTTCCGTGTGACTGAGCTCCTCACCCTATCTAAGGGAGCGCCCGGCCACTCTGCGGAGGAAGCTCATTTCGACCGCTTGTATCCGCGATCTCATTCTATCGGTCATTACCCACAGCTCATGACCATAGATTGACCGGTAAATTGAGAGCTTTGCTTATCGGGTCAGCTCCCTCTTCACCACGACGGTCCGATACAACGACCGCATCACTGCGCACGCTGCACCAATCCGCCTGTCAATCTCACGCTCCATCCTTCCCTCACTCGTGAACAAGACCCCAAGATACTTGAACTCCTCCACTTGAGGAAGGACCCCTCCACCCACCCGGAGAGGGCAAGGCACCTTTTTCCGGTCGAGCACCATATCCTCGGATTTGGAGGTGCTGATTCTCATCCCAGCCGCTTCACACTCGGCTGCAACCAATTTGCAGCCAATCAGCTCTCAGTATGTAAAATATGAAATGTTTTCTAATGAGATAAAGCGTGCGTGATATGGTCTGATGTTATTTGTACAACACTCTTTCTGCTGGGACAAACAAAATGTATTCATGAAACCAAAAACAAGTGAAAGGAAAGCTTGTTGCTGAGTTCTTCTGCCACAGCTCTACACGCTCAGACCAAAGGTAAACATCACCAGAACAAATACACACAAATGCTATCCATCCATTTTCGGGTCGAGGGGGTGGCCAGAGATGCCACCCAGTACACAGAGCACCAGCCCCTCACAGATCTTCCTGCAGGTGGAGTCCACAGGAAGACGGCTGCTCTATCGCATATCTTTGGTCTTTCAGCGGGGGCTTCAGGCAAAGTGGGGTTAAGTATCTTGCCCAAGGACACAACGACAGCAGTCATCAGTGCAAGTTGGTGGAGAAAGTGTCATGGTGGGTTCGAACCCCTGACCTTCAGGCTCAAAGGCCAATGCTCTATCAACTGAGCCACTAGCTGACCATTAGCTGACCAACTGACCATTAGCAATGGTCATTGGTCTTAAAAAACTAATTAAGCTCGTCTTCCCCATTCTGTCTAAATCAGTCAATTTTTAAAACCTCATCTTTTCTCATGCATGCTTTGATCTGCTTCATGGGAGCAGAGAGTGTGAATGGAGAATCCAGAAAGTGAAAGAGAGATTGTGCAATGTGAAGTAAAGGACAGCTGTCTGACAAGAAACTCCCTGGAGATCAGAGCAAAGTGCAAACAAACAGGAATGCTGCAAAGAGAGGGCGAGCGCTTTATGTTCCAACAACAGTCAACATGCCTTCTGCTGAGCTTAGAAAAAGTAACACACACTAGAAGCAGAGGGATTATGCACAATTATGATTATGCGCATATAGCATGGATACGTATCAACAATATGTATAAAAGTTCATGCAGTTTTGGTAATAAGTTCATAGAAATGATGTCTTGGCCATTTTAAGATGATATGAATTATGAATATATATATATATATATATTCATAATTCAAATCACCGGTTACGCAAAGACACATGAGCACACTACAATCAGAGAATAGTTCTGTGTATGGTCTTGTGACCATGATCACGTGGTCACGGCGAACGGCCGCTGGAGGAACCGCTGTCCAGAGCGCCCGCAGCTCAGCTCGCAGAGTTCATACAGGAAACGCGTATTCTTTTAAAACTTTCCCAGAGACCTGCTCTGTCACCATCTCAAACACATGTGTCCGTGGCATTCGTGCCCGCGCTCATCATGCAGAGTTCATACAGGAAACAACAAGTGCCCCGCGGTCACGCGTGTATTCTTTCAAAACTTGAATTCCCAGAGGGCCTACCTGCTCTGTCCCCATCTTACACACTCAGAATAACATTCTGAGTGTTATTATGGGATGCATGGGCATGCGTCAAATATGTTAATCTTTTTAACGCGATCAATGATTTTTTTTTATTAACGTGCGTTAACGTGATAACTTTTATATATATATATATATAACGATTAACATTTGAAATCAAGTTGAAGAATCTTGATTTATAATACCTACATAGGTAGCTTCTTATCCTCGCTGGAGAGACCTGCGGGTGCGAGACCACCCCTGACTAACTTAACTTAACTGTTAGTTACCGCCAGATTAACTGGCGGTAATCTTTCAGTTATTGTACTGTATATTTTGTTAACAGTGCGTTGTTTTTGTAACATTTCATCAGTGGTTGCTGTACAGCTCATAAGAAGTTGTGCTAATGCTAACTAATGCCAACACATGCCACAGCATGAACTGAAAATTATTTTTTTTCACCTTTCACCCAACCACCAAGTTAATAATAATAGTAAGAAAGATAATAATAATAGTAATTTCACTGTATTTGCAATGCATACAGTATGAGTTTCACTTTCTGAAATGACTGACTTTTTACTGTACTGGGTTGGGGTCAGTGTTGTGCCAGTTCACAGCTTTTCTGAACTAGTTCAAAGTTCAGTTCATTCATTTTACGTTTTTTGTGAAATATTCAAATAAATACTTTTTTATATATATATTATATAAATATAATGTTTGCCCTGAACCGAAGGGCGAACGGTCCCGATCATGAAGGACCCTGTGAAGGGTGCAGTCCCCTCAAACTACCGGCGAATAACCTGTCTCTCCATAACATGGAAACTCATGTCAGGCATCATTGCGGCTAAGTTAAGTGAGCATATGGAACAATTCATGAGCACAGCACAGAAGGGCATTGGTAAAGACATCAGAGGAGAACAGTCGCCCAACACTGCCGGTCACGACACACCAAACTGTGCACAGCCTGGATTGATTACCAGAAAGCCTACGACTCAGTGCCACACACATTGATCATGGGATGCTTGAAGTTGTACAATATCAACAGGGCTCTAAGGGACTTCATTGCATTTGCCTTAAGGGTGTAGAAGACCACCCTTAAGGCAAATGGCAAGCCGCTCACACAAGTGACCATCAAATGTGGAATCTACCAAGGAGATGCTCTTTCCCCACCACTCTTCTGCATAGGCCTGAACCCTCTAAGCCAAGTAATTGACCAAACTGGCTATGGATAGCGCCTCAGGAAAGGAGCAAAGATCAGTCACCTCCTCTACATGGATGACATCAAGCTGTACGCCAAGAGCGAGAGAGACATCGACTCTCTGATCCAAACCACCAGGATCTACAGCCATGACATCGGGATGTCATTCGGACTCGAGAAATGTAGCAGGATGGTGACTCGGAGAGGCAAGGTAGTCCACACAGAAGGGATCTCACTCCCAGAGGGAACAATAGCAGACGTTGAGGACAGTTACAAGTATCTTGGTATAGCACAGGCAAATGGCAACCTCGAACAGGCAACGAGGAAAGCGGCAACTGCCAAATACCTCCAGCGAGTAAGGCAGGTCCTAAGAAGCCGGCTCAATGGCAAGAACAAGGTCTGGGCAATTAACAGCTACACCCTGCCAGTGATCAGACACCCTGCAGGAATAATCAGGTGGCCAAAGGAAGAGATTCAGACCATGGATGTTAAAATTCGAAAGCTCCTCAGCATGCATGGCGGGTTCCATCCCACATCCAGCACCCTGAGACTGTATGTAAGCCGTAAAGAAGGAGGCCGAGGACTAGTGAGTGTGAGAGCCACTGTCCAGGACGAAACATCCAAACTCCATAACTACATCATGGAGAAGGCCAACACGGATGACGTACTCAGTGAGTGTCTCAGACAGTGATGAGATGAGGAGGTGCTGGAGCAGAGCCCATCTTGGGAGGACAAGCCCCTACACGGCATATACCACAGGAGCATAGCAGAAGTGGCTGATCTCAAGAAGTCCTACCAATGGCTAGAAAGGGCTGG
The DNA here is from genome assembly GCA_964034765.1 of Knipowitschia caucasica. NCBI lineage: Eukaryota > Metazoa > Chordata > Actinopteri > Gobiiformes > Gobiidae > Knipowitschia > Knipowitschia caucasica. The sequence goes on from OZ035840.1 coordinate 27,506,089, forward strand.
CCTACAGGACAGCGCAGAGGCACTCATCATGACTGCACAGGAGCAGGCCTTGAGCACCAGAGCGATAGAGGCCCAGATATACCACACCAGGCAAGACCCAAGGTGTCTGTTGTGCAAGAGGCACCTGAGAAGATCCAACACATGATTGCAGGGTGCAGGATGCTGGCAGTGACCCCGAAGCTGGAGGAGTGGTTACAGCGGATCCCTGGAACAACCTCGGAAATCTCGGTCCAGAAATGTGCAGTGCTAGGAACAGTAAAGATACTGCGCAGAACCCTCAAGCTTCCAGGCCTCTGATAGAGGACCCAAGCTTAGAGAGGGATAACCGCCCCCGGAGGGCGAAAGATGTGTGTGTTTTATATATATTTCGAAATTTCCCCACTGTGGGACGAATAAAGGAATTCTTATCTTATATATACAGTGCCTTGCGAAAGTATTCGGCCCCCTTGAACCTTTCAACATTTCAGGCTTCAAACATAAAGATATAAAAAAAAATATTTTTTGTCATGAATCAACAACAAGTGGGACACAATCGTGTGGTGGAACGAAATATATTGGATAATTTAAACTTTAACAAATAAAAAACTGAAAAGCGGGGCGTGCAATATTATTCGGCCCCCTTGCGCTAATACTTTGTAGCGCCACCTTTTGCTGCAATCACAGCTGCAAGTCGCTTAACAAAATCTTCTGTAATTAATTTGTTCTGAGCCAGCGCTTCTTCCAGAAACAACCTCAGAGGAGAGTGAAGGAGAGGCTGAGGAAGACCAGGCTTCTGCTTCCTTAGATGCAAATGTATTGTCAACATCAGAGCAAGGTACATTAGACATCACTGTTACACCAGAAGACCCATCAGATTGGCCCCCAAAACTCACTGATAATACAAGAATTGAGTTGGTGTGAAGCGGTCCCTTCAAACCAAGCCAAGATTTTCCATATCCAAAAGACAAGTTATACAGAGGATTTAATTCAGCGTTGTATCAAAGGAAGCTTTCAAACAGTGAAAAGATAACAAGATCCATCCATCCATTTTCTTCCCCTTAATCCATTTCTGGGTCAGGGGGGTGGCAGTCAGAGCTGCACCCAGTTCACATAGCACCAGCCCCTCACTGATCCTCCTGCAGGTGGTGAGATCAAAGGAGCCCTGATCTTCCGGCGGGGGCTTCAGACAAAGTGGGGTGAAGTGTCTTGCCCAAGGACACAATGACAGCAGTCATCAGTGGCAGTTGTGAAGTAGGTCTTGAGGTGGGCTTGAACCCACAACCTTCAGGCCTAAAGGTCAGTGCTCTACCAACTGAGCAACTGTCGCCCCAGAGAATCTGGACATTTTGTGACATACATACAATATGTTCAGATACAGTAACTGTGACACAAACAGTTACTAGGTTGTATGAGTTTACATTTCAATATAAGTCAATAGGAGCCAGAGAGAGATGGACCAAAACTTTGTCCATGAGCATTTCTATTTTGGGATTCATCGAGCTCGCGAGTTGGCAATAGCCATCTACAGTCCAAGATTCCACTTCACAAGCTTATACTGTTCAAACACTTACCTGCTATTATACGTTAAGTGCCCAATCATTCTGCATCCATCAAACAAGATTTGTGCCTGTAAAACATGGAGAGAAAGTGATGCCATTATCCAAGTGTTATTTCTCTACAGTACCTACATTTCTCAGGTTACTTTTCTTTGGTTGTTAGATTTACCTTTTTCATTCTGTCCGTTATTTTTTTAGCAGTGTTAACAACGTAGCATTGTAACTATATAAAAATGTAGGGTGTGCTTTGCTGTCTGCTAACATTTTACAACATGTTTTTATAAGACCTATTGTAAAACTTCCTGATTATCAAGACAGTTTTATTCAACCGGAACTCTGGTTTTGAACACAAGATTAATGGATCATCTGCTTTGGCATTTTTTACTTGCAATGAAGGCTCTTAAATATTTTGCATCTCATAAATTGTATTATTTTTAAACTTTGAAATGTGATAAAAGCAATGGTACGTGTTTTGAACTGTTTATTACAGAGATTAAGTTTGTGTGTTCCGTTGCTTTATTTATATATTTATTTAATACAGGGACAGTGCATATTTCTGTAAATATGCCAAAATTATTTTTCATCTGTAGTCCCTTTCTATTTCTGTTTGTGAAAATACATGAATAAGAGGGTCAGAATATTAAACATCTCCCTGTGTGAGTAAAATAAAATAAATGTCTCTATAATAAATACTCCATAAGGTTAGAGGAAACTCTGCCGACTACAATTCTATAAGTAAGTAAGTAATCTTTATTTATATGCCGCCTTTCACAGACCAGAGTCAAAAAGCGGTTTAAAATTATTATTTTTGGGAATTTGTCCTCTCACTCTACACAGAGAGGCGCATGCCAGACCTATTGTACATGTTTTTAATGGTGGGAGAAACCGGGATACCCGGAGGAAACCTACGCAGACACAGGGAGAACATGCAAACTACACTCAGAAAGGCCCTGTTCTGACCGGGATTTGAACCCAGGACCTTCTTGCTGAGAGGCGAGAGTGCTATCCACTCACCCACCATGTCAACTATAGAAAACAGTCTTAAGCTTATCCATAAGGAAATGACCCATTCTTCACTAGGGCAAACTGTGTCTCCAGATGTTGTTGATATCTTCTTTGAAATCTCTTCCGTATCCGGTGAGTGTGTTTTGATGGTTTATCCCTCTGCTCTCTGTTTGCATAAACCTTTTATAATCCTCGTATTAGTCTACAACAAGCTAACTGTGTAAACACTTTGAGTCGACTATATTGTAGCTGAGGTTTGGGTTTGGTTGTTTGTCTGGTCTCGGAGTCTGCTTGTGCGGGACCCGGGTCCGGTCGAGCCGCTGCATCTGAACTAAAACTACACTATATACAGATTCATTTATTTGCCATTTGCAGTAAAACCACATTGGAAAAACTGTGCAAGACTACCCCAGTGTGCACCAAATATACATTTGAAACACCTCCGTAGCTTCTTCCTCTGTTACCAACTCGGACTTAAAGTCAGTGCTAACCCTTAACAATATATTTTGGATTAAACACCTCTTTCGGTGGTGTAGCCTGGGCTAGCTGAGCCTAGCCACTAACTCGCTATCTCCATTGCTGCTGCTGCTTCTCCCTTGGTCCTTTACTGCTCGAGCTGCCATATGGCGAGTCTTAATCCTGGATCCTTCTCTGAGGGTAGTGATAGATGCGTTAAGTGAAGTATAGTTGTACTGTAGCTTTGGAATCCAGGGTTAGTGAGTTAGAGCTGCGTCTCCGATCACTCGAGCTGCGAGCTAGCGCTAGCATCAGCTATAGCCAGTTGTATCTACAAGAATAGCGGAGTGCAACTACAACAGGCAAAGGCAGCCGGGACAAGCTCTGGGTAGGGACGGCTTTGTGACTGTTCGGAGGGACAACATGTTGTTGAACGTTTTCTCACTAGACCTTTGCCTGTTAGCATTTACAATAATGACGTTCGCCGGAAACAGTCCGAGGTGTTGAAGCTGCAAGTCGCCGCCATGTGCAGGCTGGCTAGCACAATGGCCGACACTGTCATCTTCTCTGGGCCCCTACCGAGCACTAGTATAGCAGAAGCATTCCGCAGACACTCGGCTTTCAACCGCAGGCTGTCTAGCTGGTTCACAATTGACCCAACGTTGGCGGGTACATCCCTTTTGGCTAAGAATTTGGCCCTGGCTCTAAATTTTTCTGGCCAGCTCAAATGACGGTCTAGAACAGAGGCCCAGGTGCAGAGCTGCTCTGCCACAACTTCCGAGCTCCCATCTTTTCAGTCACTTGCCTCAGAACCTAGTCAGATTGAAACTGTGTGTGTGCCTCGCTTGAAGTCTAAAGCACTATACGCGAGGAAATCTGACCTGGGTGACAGACACAATAACCTAATAAAAGTAGTTGTAAAAGTAGGGTTGAACCTACTCACATTCATAACCACACTTTGGACCTTGTCCTAACTTATGGCAGTGAGGTTTCCAATATTGACGTCCTGCATCAAAACTTGTTGCCGTCTGATAATTTCCTGATCATATTTGATATTGCCTTGGAGGACTTTCCTGCGCCGCAAGATAAAACAATAATGAAAAGAACCTTAAATGATAAATCTATCACAAGGTTCAAAGAACTAGGGCGGCAGATGTTGAATACCGCTTCAGATGAACCTTCTCAAAGCTGCTGCAGTCCTGCTGTCATCAACAGAACTGTGGACAACCCTGTGGAGTCTTTAAAATCTGCATTAAATGCAGCAGCTCCTGTAAAACAGAAAACTATTAGGATTAGATCATTGCCGCCATGGTACAATATCCAACTGCATTCTTGAAAACAGAACGTTAGAAAACTGCAGAAGCTATGTCGCCACTCCCACTCAGAGCCTGTCCACAGGGAGTGGAAAGCAGGTCTCTGAAACTACAAAAATCAAATTCAATATTACTCAACTTTGATAGAAGAAAATAAAAACAATAGATTTTTGTTTAGCACCGTCGCTAAACTCACAAACTGCCATAGCGCAATCAAGCCTAAAACCAAGCACACTGAGCAGTGTCGACTTTCTTCACTTCTTTAATCATGAAATTATATCCATTCGTGACAAACTGGAGGAAACCACTCCTAGTGTTGGTGACAGACAGGCTGAAGCGTTGCATTTGATTTCCCACCTGGACTCTTCAATGTGCCTCAACAAGTTCATGGCTGTGAGCCAAGAGGAAGTGATCTCTGTAGTCACATCTTCTAAAGCCTCAACTTGCATTTTAGATGCAATCCCAGCTTAATAATAATACATCGGTTTTATATACCGCTTTTTTGGACACTCAAAGACGCTTCACATGTGTCATTTCAATTTGGAGAGACGAGAAAACAGGAAGTTTTGAGTATTTTATTGAAAGGAGGTTTGGCGCCCTAGGTCCCGGTGCGGCCTTCAGATCGGAAAGGCTCCTGCGATGGAGCGCGCACAATCCCCCGGGACCTAGGCACTGGTGGCGGCATTTGGCAGCGGGAAGCAGATTGAAGGCAGATTGGAGGCAGGGTGAAGAGGAGGAGGAGGGGAGGCGGTGGTTGCAAGGCTTCGGAGGCCGAGAGTGGGAGTTCCTCCATTTTTATGCGGCTGGCGTAGTCGGTACGGTGATTGGAAGGGGGCGTCTGTTGAGCGATAGGCTGGGGATGTGAACCGGCCTGGAGGGGGTAATTTTGGTTAACGTCTACCAAATTGAATTTTCGCGGGCTGCATTTTAATTTGGAGAGACGAGAAAACAGGAAGTTTTGAGTATTTTATTGAAAGGAGGTTTGGCGCCCTAGGTCCCGGTGCGGCCTTCAGATCGGAAAGGCTCCTGCGATGGAGCGCGCACAATCCCCAAAAAGGCTGCGTGTTGATGGAGTTTTCGAAGCCTGGTTTGGAGGGGACAGACGTCGTGACTGCTCTATTCTGTGACCGCTATCGCTATGCTGTGACCGCTATCGCTATATGCTGTGACCGCTATCTCTATATGCTGTGACCGCTATCGCTATATGCTGTTAACCTTGCCTGCAAGCTGAGTCTCGCGGTATTTGTGAGTTCACAAACACTCGAGAATACATCTTGTACCGCTCCCGCTTACACTTTTCGAGTCGAACCACTGGGTGTGCGAGCCAATCACGCGCCAGTCTGGGGGTTTAGGGCGGGATATCCGGGTTTGACGAAAACAAGAAGTTCTGGGCCGAAGCAAAACAAACATGGCTACGCAGGAGGACGGACGCGTAGCTGAGGCTATCAAGTCAGTTTTAGCAGAATCTCCAATTTCTTTTTTCAAAGATGAACAGCGAGAGGCGCTTTGTGCATTACTGGACGGCAACCTTGGTAGGCGGGCACACAGCGTCACTTCGCCCAATCAGCTTGAAGTATTCTGCAGCTTAGCCCTCCTTTCCCCGAAAGGATTCTCCTGCAGAAATCCCAGATTGATATCGTGGAGAACGCGTTAGAGTTCTACACAATCATCAATCTGGCTCTTGCCAGGTTAATATGCTGTGACCGCCAGCGCAATGCTGCTAACCATTTTTTGCTATATGCTGTGACCGCTAACCATTTTTTGCTATGCTGTGACCGCTAACCATTTTTTGCTATGCTGTGACCGCTATCGCTATATGCTGTGACCGCTATCGCTATATGCTGTGACCGCTATCTACTGTGATCAATACTTGCGGATACTCGGCTGCTGCCGCCACCAGGAAGTTTTGTGAGTGATTTATGGAGATGCCAAGAGGCGCTGGGCTGTCAGAATGGTCGAAGTGTCAGAACTGATGCATGAGGAGGGGGCCGATGATGACCAGCGGCCCAGCTGCTGGAGGGCAGAATGGGGGAGTCCTAGGGACGCGGCGCGCGTGGCGGCGCCTATCCGGAAGGAGTGAGCTGTGTAGCGATGGGGAGACAGGTTACAAGCAGCAGTACGGACTTTAGTTGGGCCCTGAACCAGTTAGATGTCATTGGGAGGTGATCGGGGGTGAGAAATAACGGTCCGTTGAGATCTCCTTTCCGAGAGCGGAGGCGAGTGTAATGCATCGTGGATCTGTAGGGACAGGGAGAAGTGTCAGACCGAGCTATGACTATATTGCAAGCGCCTTTGCGTTTGGAATGCTTGAGGTGGAGGTTGAAGTAGTCGGGATAATATGACAGGTCAGAGAAGGCAATGTCTCGGGATGCATTAAAGGTGGCGTGAGAGTTTGTGAATTCTCTTATGCGTAAGAAGCCCATTTTCATGTAGGATGCAGCGGAGGAGAGAAGGTGAAGAGACGGAGGGACTAGGCCGGGGCGAGGGATTCCGTGCAGGGGATCTGGCATGGCGATGGATTGGCAGAAGGGCATAGGCGTCAGATCTCCTGGAATTTAAAGCGAGAGAGAGAGTCAGCAATACAGTTAGGTGACGAGGGACGTGACGAACAGTGATGATAAATTGTTTGAGACTGAGAGCCATGTGATGCGTCTAAGGAGGGTGTGATTTGGGGAGAGGATGAACGACTTCTGTTAATTATTTCAATGACGTCGAGGTTGTCGCACGTCACGGAAATCCTTTTCCTATGTCACGTATGGTTCCGCAGCACGCAGGCTCCGGTCACGGGATATATCTCGTGGAGCGCGGAGGAGATGCTTCGAGGGAAAGCGTCGGGCCGGGGCCCGGCGAGCCACTGGTCCTGGAAAACCCCCAAAACCCACGGACGGGGCTGCGTCCGTGAAGAACCGCGGGGCATCTGAGACAGGATGATGTCACTGTAAAAAAAAAGAGATACACCATCCCAGCGGCTCTGCAAACGGGACCGGAACGCCAGGTCGGAGCAGCGCCCCGCGTCCGGGCAGACGCGTCATCGAGGGAGGAGACGGAGCCGGCGAGGGAAAGGAGTCTGGAATTAAAAGAACAACCTTGGGGAATGATACAGACGGCATAATGAAGATGCCCGAGGAGGGAGAGCAAGGACGCCTCGAAGTGACGGGAAGGCCAAGGCAGACCGGGAGAAAGCGCGGATGCGTTCGAGCTTGTCCAGCGGGAGGGAGGCCTCCATAGCGCGTGTGTCGAGGCGGATGCCGAGAAACTCCAGAGCGTTGGCGGGGCCTGTGGTCAGAGAAGGCGGGCCTGAGCTTGCGGAGAGAGCCCCCGGAGCAGTCTGAGGGTGGGTCGACTATGAGGGAATCATCGGGGAGATGCAGACAGAGGGGAGCCGCGCGAAATTAAGCAGAATCCGACACGGCGCCTCCGAGAGATTGTTGAACGAGAGGGACTACTCCGGCAGTCAAAGGTGAGGCGCACTGCGAAGAAGAACTCCGACGCCACTTGACCCCTGAACAGCGCCAGTGGTCGGGGTGGATGGCAGCAGCTTGAACGCGACCGGGATGACGGCCTTGGAGAGCCAGGAGCCGGGGCCAAAAGTCTTTATCAGCCTGATCGCGTGGTCCACGGTAGCGGACTGCAGGGAGAAGGGCGCTGGAGGGAAGGGGCTGTTGATGCTCGGGCGGGCCCGGAGCGGGGACAGGAGAGGACGAGTATGAGACGCTTCTTCCTGGAGTGCTTGCGGGTGGCGATGCCCATCGGGTTAGAGCGAGACGGAGAGAAGGGGCCAATGACGTAGCCCACGGACACCTCCCGCGCCCGAGCCGCGTGCCGACTTGGGGCTCACGGAGAGCCGGGAAGAGGTTGCGGGACACGAGACGCCGAGGGACCTAAACAGAGCCTGTAGTCTAATGTGAGGGATTTAAATAGAGCTTGCAGTCCAAAGTGAGGTATTAAAACTGAGCCCGCAGTCCAAGTGAGGCGTTTAACGGAGAGCCTGCAGTCCGGTGCGAGGGAGTTAAACGATGTGAGGGATCCAACAGAGCCTGCAGTTTTATATATATATATATATATATTTTTTTTTTTTATTATTTATTTAGTTATATTTATTTATATTTATTTATATTTATTTATATTTATTTATGTTTATTTATTTTTATATATAAGCGTTCCAGATATAAGCAGTACCATATATGCAATTCCAATATGAGCAGTTCCATATAAGCAGTTCCGTATACAAGCCGTTCCATATATAAGCAGTTCCATATATAAGCAGTTCCATATATAGCAGTTTCATATATAGCAGTTCCATATATAGCAGTTCCATATATAAGCAGTTCCGCATGAAGCAGTTCCAGGTACGGTATAACAGCTCCAGATATAAGCAGTTCCAGATATAAGCAGTTCCGTGCGGGATTAACCTGGGAGCTCGCAGTCCAATGAGAGGGATTCAATTTGGGAGCCGCAGTCCAGAGGGATTTAAACGGGGCTTGCAGTCCAAGAGAGGGATTTAAACAGAGCTCGCAGTCCAGAGAGGGATTTAAAGAGAGCCTGCAGGCCAAAGTGAGGGATTAAAACTGAGCACGCAGTCCAATGTGAGGGATTAAACTGAGGTCTTGCAGTCCAATGTGAGGAATAGCTTGCAGTCAGAGTGAAGGATTTAAACGGAGCTTGGTTAAGAGAGCCTGCAGAACAATGCGAGGGCTTTAAACTGAAGCTTGCCCACCAATGCACGGGGCCAACTGAGCCTGCAGTACAAAGCGCGGGGCGAACTGAGCCTGCAGTACAATGCGAGGGGAATAAACCGTCCGCATACTTACCCACAACGCCAGAAGACAAGGGACAACACAACGGGACCACGCCGTACCGGCACGAGGAGGCAGGGATGCGCACGGCTCCCACCGCACCGGGCCAGACCGGCCGTATGCAGCAGCAGGCCGCGACGAGACGAGCAGCGGCGAACCCGCAGAAAGAGCCCGCAAAGGAGGAGAGCGGCAAAGACCCACGGACCACAGCACGAGACCCGTAGCAGGTGCAGCAACGCGGAGGAGGAGCAGGCCACACGCAGCAAGACAGAGGACAGCAGGGACCGCAGGAGTAAGCGTGAGTAGACAAAGCGATTCCTCCAGAACGATTCATGCAAGGCTTCGGAGGCCGAGAGTGGGAGTTCCTCCGTTTTTATGCGGCTGGCGTAGTCGGTACGGTGATTGGAAGGGGGCGTCTGTTGAGCGATAGGCTGGGGATGTGAACCGGCCTGGAGGGGGTAATTTTGGTTAACGTCTACCAAATTGAATTTTCGCGGGCTGCATTATTCATTCACTTCATACACAGTGGTGATAAACGCTTACTGTAGCCACAGCTGCCCTGGGGCACACTGACAGAAGCGAGGCAACCAGTATGTGCCATTGGCCCCTCCGACCACCACCAACCATTCACACACACACTAGACTCATTCTAGGCAATGGAGGTGAAAGTGTCTTGCCCTAGGACACAACGGCAGTTTGCCACTTTACAGCCACAGCCGCCCCACTGTGGCATCAGGCCATAGGTTAAGTGTCTTGCCAAGGACACAACGACAGCAGACATCAGTGGGAGTCAGTGGAGACCTGGGTTCCAACCCACGACCTTCAGGCTCAAAGGTCAATGCTCTACCAACTGAACCACCGTCGCCCCTAATGTGTCTTTAAAGAGCTTGGCTCTTCCAAGACACAGCTCCTTTGACACAAGAGCCTATCTTAAACATAATAAACACATCTATACAATGTGGCTATGTCCCACAAGCTTTTAAAACCGCGGTAATCAAACCCCTTCTGAAGAAAACAAAATCCTGGAAAATCTTAGAGCCAAACAGCTTTGCTTCCACCGTCAGGAAAATAATATGTTTGAAACCTTTCAATTGGGATTCAGAGCTCATCATAGCACTGAAACGGCACTAGTCAAAGTAAAAAATGACATACTACTAGCTGCTAATAGTGGACAAGTGTCAGTGTTGGTCCTACTGGACCCCAGTGCTCCATTTAACACAATAGACCACAGAATTCTACTGCGGAGGCTAGAATGTGATATAGGTCTCAGAGGAACAGCCCTTGGCTGGTTTAAATCCTATCTATCGGATCGGTATCACTTTGTCAATTTGAATCACAAATCATCGCCTTATTCTGGAGTGGAATTCGATGTGCACACTCCTTCAAGGCTTATATAAGCCAAGCAACTAAAACAGCTTTTTTCCACTTGCGGAACATCGCTAAAATCAAGAATATCCTTCCTAAAAGTGACACGGAAATCCTTCTTTTAGTATACAAAGCCATGAATGGCCTGGCTCGTTCTTATCTTCAAGACACGTTAGTGCTATATCAACCAAACCGAGCACTGTGCTCACAAAACGCCAGACGTCTGTTGGTTCCTAAGGTCTCAAAAAGTACTGTCAGCAGCAGAGCATTTAGCTACCAAGCCCCTTTACTGTGGAATAAGGAAGCAGATACGGTCTCCACATTCAAGGCCAGACTTAAAACACTCTTTTGCCTCTTTAGCAACAATTTTGCCTATGGTTAGGTTGTTTGTCTGGTTTGGTTTACACACTTGGTGTGTAATCCACAAATATTTGGTGCTGTAGCCTGGGCTAGCCTAGCCGCGGCTGCTGCTGTTTCTCCTTCGTTCGGACACGGTCTCCACATTCAAGGTAAGGCTTAAAACAGTCGTCTTTAGTTTAGCATATGGATAGGAAGGTAAGGCTCAGGGAAGGCTAGACATCTTTGACTGTCAGTCAAGCTGCGTAGGGAGTAAGTCTGCTGGGAAAAGTATGGTATTTTAGCACTATCCTCTCCTCCTTCCTACTTTAAACAATCTGCATTATTAGGATTTGCGTTCTGTGGCTTACAGTAGGTCCCACTTCGTTTTGTCGCCTTTCACGCGTGAATCACACGAGACTCACGTGTGATTCACGCGTCTTTTATTTATTTTTTCCCCAGTGATGCTGCAATGACCCGAACAACCACCAGGTGGCACTTGTGAGCAGGGTTAGGAAAATTGGCTTCTCATCGGTCTTTGTTCTCTGTTCACCGGACAACTTTCTGTGGCTTTATAGCTCAATGATAAAGAGGTGGACTCTGGTGTGAGAGGACTCGGGTTCAAGTACAGTCTACGACACTTTTGATTTTGTTGACGTTTAAATTTTTTCTAAAACATACTTAGTAATTAGGCCAACACATTTAAAATAGTTGCTAGACTGTAGTAAACTGTTGTAAACTTCACAATCTGCACCAACCAAACTGCAGGAAAAAAATGCAACTTTATTCAGTAACAGAGTAATCTGATTCATATACTCCCCCCGCTAATAAAATTTGAGGATTGGCCGGGGCTCGAACCCTGATCTTCCAAGCGAAAGACTTGGACAATCCCACTACGCCACACAGGCGCTGGAGAAAACACTGGATCTAATACTAAAGAGCGCTGAGTGAATGAGCCGTGCGTATGTGCGGGACGCTTAAAATGCCTTATATGCAAGTTAATGCAAATGTTTGCCATATGATCTGCTACTCCTGTGCATTTTAGAATTCCTAATTAATGGTAGCTATATGTAACATGTGTAGTTTAAATTTTTGTATTGCTAATCAATACAATATAGTATTCTGAATAATCCGTGTACCCTTCAATCATCAGTTATTCCGTTTCAAAATAAAATCAGAAAAACAAATTTTCCATTCGTTTATTGTTATTTTCCTTTTCTAATTCAAATTGGAAAATCAAATCCTTTATAATCCGTGTACAATCCGTGTACCCTTCAATCATTAGTTATTCCGTTTCAAAACAAAATCAGAAAAACAAATTACGTGGTTGTTTTATTGTATTTCCATTTTCAAAATTAAATTGGAAAATCAAAACATTCTAAATGAAATATTCACCCATTTCTTTGCTATGCAGTGGAAACAAACACTACTAAAACAACTTCCATTATTTTGTTTGATATGCTACCGGAAATGATGAGTGGTGAGAGACGGAAACAACTTCAAGCTGCACTCAACTCAACTCAACTACACGACAACAACTCGCGCTGTTGTTGAGCTCGCCCCCAGGCCCGAGCTCCAGGGGCAAAATGCTTACAGCACCTGGTATTCCCAGGCGGTCTCCCATCCAAGTACTATGGGGAAAACTTTGTGGGCGCTGCTCTTAAACAGAGAGAGCCGGCTTTCTCCATTCATTCTGGATTACATACGCACTCGGTAAGTCTCCTCTGATAAACACAATGTTTTTGTGGTCGTTCTTTATGTTTCACTCCATAAATCTCTCATATTGTGCGTAGATCGTTCACACACGTCTGTAGTTTAAATCTCGAGTGTGTAGTGCGCTGTTTATGATTGTTTACCTCCGTGTCATATGTTATTTGCTGCTGCTCGTAGATCTCTCTGTTTGGATCAATATTGTAAAGAAAACACTTTCTCTGCGTTGTACAAACAATCTGTATTCACTGTATTCTACTGTATACAGTAATTCAGTTTGTTTACGTCTGGTTGTAGTAGTATTTCCAGCGCTAGCTAATTATTATTAGCTAATTATTGTTGATGTGTGTACTATCTATATGTATTTCACATTTCTATAGTTCAGCAACACATTGAGTTGAAAATGAATTATATGCAGTTAGTTTACGACAATGTATTAGTGTTTTACCAGTTCATATTTTCCTTCTATAACTGTACTTACTGTATCCCAGAGCCTCATGCTGCTAATGTCCAGATGTAAACATACAACTGTATATGTCTTCTCTAGATTATACAGGATTCATGCTTCTTTATAATGCTAAATGTAATTATTTTATTCTGTATTATGCTAAAGATATATACATTATACATACTTCTCTATCATGCTATAGCTAGATATTTTATGATCTTTTTTTGTTGTTGCAGACAATATGAATCAATCAATCAATCAAAGTTTATTTGTAGAGCGCCTTTCATGCACAGGGCAACACAAAGCGCTTCACAGTCCACATCACAAATCATCACATAAAACAAACACCAGAATCACAATTAAAACATTAAAATCACACAAAAGATTAAAACACAATAAAAACAATAAAATCACACAAAAGAATAAAACCATTAACACTTTCAAAGTTACACAAGAAATTTAAAAAAAAAAATAAATAAATGACAGCAGTGCATTACAAATGGAGATAAAATCCTTCAGTTGTATGCACAGGCAAACAGAACAGTCTTTAACCTGGATTTGAACATTGACAGAGTAGACGCCTCCCTCACATTTTCAGGGAGATTGTTCCAGATCTTAGCTGCATAGATCTGAAACGCAGCCTCCCCATGTTTGGTTCTCACTCTGGGCACCAGCAGGAGGCCAGTCCCTGTGCTCCTCAGAGTCCGGGCTGGTTCATATGACACCAACATGTCACTAATGTATTCTGGTGCAAGGCCATGGAGAGACTTGTACACAAGCAGAGCTGTTTTAAAATCTATTCTTTGAGCCACAGGAAGCCAGTGCAGAGACCTGAGGACCGGACTAATATGGTCATACTTCCTGGTTCCTGTCAGGACTCTAGCTGCTGCATTTTGGATGTACTGCAGCTGCTTACAGGTCTGTTTGGACAGACCTGTAAGCAGGCCATTGCAGTAGTCTAGCCTGCTGGAGACAAATGCGTGGACAAGAATCTCCAAGTCTGCCCTGGACACTATATTTCTGACTTTGGCAATGTTCTTCAGATGGTAAAAAGCTGTTGATGTTATTGATTTTATGTGGCTATTGAAATTTAGGTCTGAGTCCAGTATTACCCCCAAATTTCTGACCTTGTCTGAAGGAAGTAGGGAGAGAGACTGAAGTTGACAGATGACGCCCTCTCTTTGTTTCTGGGGACCAAAGACAATGATTTCGGTTTTGTCTGCATTTAGCTGGAGGAAATTATTTTGCATCCACTCACTGATCTGTTGGATACAGTGAAGGAGCAAATCCAGTGGTCCATGTTCTCCTGCAGTCAGTGAGACATAGATCTGAGTGTCGTCGGCGTAATTGTGGTAGGACACTTTGTTTCTTTGTATTAACTGACCTAACGGCAGCATGTAGAGATTAAATAGGAGAGGTCCCAGGATCGACCCCTGTGGTACTCCACAGGTCAGGGCCACATGATCTGAGACGCAGTCTCCAATCTCCACAAAGTACTTCCTATCCTCCAGGTAAGACCTAAACCAGTCTAGGGCTGTGCCAGTGACACCAACCCAGTCCTCCAGTCTCTGCATGAGGATCTCATGGTCGACAGTGTCGAACGCGGCACTAAGATCTAACATGACCAAAACTGTGACTTTACCTGCATCAGTGTGAAGTCGAATGTCGTTTGTTACCTTCACTAGAGCGGTCTCAGTGCTGTGGTGGGGTCTAAACCCAGACTGGAACATATCAAAAGAATTATTCATTGTTAAAAATTCAGTAAGTTGTTGGGAGGCCACTTTTTCAAGAATTTTTCCAATGAATGGCAGATTCGATATGGGGCGATAATTTTGAAGTCCCGCAGGATCCAGACTGCTCTTTTTTAGGAGAGGTCTTATGACTGCTGCTTTTAGGGCCATAGGAAATGTTCCTGACGACAGAGACATGTTTACTATTTGTGTCAGTGAAGGTAACAAACTGCTCAGGACGGACTTCAGAAATTTAGAGGGCAATATATCCAGGCTACATGTGGAGGAGCTCAGACTCATGATTATCTTTTTGACAGTTTCAGTATCCACAGGTGCAAAGTGAGTTAGCTCAAAAAGCTTCTCTGGCTGTTGCATTGTTATACGTGCTGTGGAGGTGATAGTGTTTTTGATTCCTTGTACTTTGTCATCGAAAAACTGTGCGAACTCATTACACCTAGATTTAGAGGAAAATTCTAGGGGCAACTTTACAGGGGGGTTCGTTAATCTACCAACTGTTGAAAACATAACACGAAAATTGTTACTGCAACCTCCAATAATGTCAGAAAAATACATTTCTCTTGTTCTTCGTAGAACCCGGTTAAATTCACCCAACTCATCTTTAAAGATTTCATAATCGCCCTGGAAATTGGACTTTCGCCACTTCCGTTCGGCCCTCCGGCACTCTTGCTTCTGTGCCCTGACCGAGTCTGCCTTAGTCCATGGGGCCTTTTTCTTACTGGTAACTATTTTAACCGTCACAGGAGCAATGGCGTCCAGAACATTCAGAACACTGGTGGTGACAGAGTTATACAATTCATCAACAGTAGAGCATGGAGTTTTCTCAAAATTTAGCATTCCCATGAACAGTTCACCTGTGTTTTCATGTATGTGTCTTCTTCTAGCAATTGTAAATTCAGCTGGTGGTTTGCTAGCAAAACACATGTCAAAAAATACACAGAAATGATCTGACAAAGCAACATCAACTACATTAACATTTGATACATTAACCCCCTTTGTAATTAGCAGGTCAAGAGTGTGCCCCCTGCTGTGGGTGGGGCCACTCACGTGCTGAATGAAACCAAAGGTCTCAAGTACAGAAGCCAGCTCCTTTGCATTTCTGTCATCAACATTATCAACATGTACATTAAAATCACCTGTAATAACTAAACTATCAAAATCTGTGCACACGAATGAAAGTAGTTCAGTAAAATGGTCAATAAAATCGCAACATGACTGTGGTGGCCTGTACAGGAATATATGAAGACATTTTCATTCTTTCCTGGCCGCGTCACTGTGATTTTTCACAAGGGCCCACGTGGATTCCTGCTGCAGGACCCTTCGGAGGAGGCGAGGAAGATCAGGGACGACCCGTCCATGAGGGAGTGCGGTGCTCCTCAGAGGGAGGAGGTGATGAGGGAGAACGCCCTCACTCTGGTGCGAGTGAGAGGAGGTGATGCCTCAGACAAGGCTGAAGTGCTGGGGGAATACATCGCTCACAGCAGGCAGTAAGACCTGCACAGTGCCTGTTGTCACCATGCCCCCTGCAGCAGTGAACCCCCCTCCTCCTGCTCAGACTCATGTCACCGCTGTCTGAGGAGGCCATAGAGAAGGTTGTGCAGCGGATCTTGGAAAAGCAGCAGCAGCCTCCAGCAAATAAACCCCACACAAAGAAATGCCTGTCTTGTGGCCAGCCAAAATCCAAATATGAGGGCGATGGCAGCTCCATCCACGAGTTTTACCAGCCGGGTCCTACCAGGTATTTCTACTGCTCCACCAAGGTCTATAACACCTATCGCACAGAGGGTTTGACCAACTCCAGGATGCCATTCCGAGACTTTATGGACACTGAGTTCTGCCAGAGAGAGCTGGAGGCCACGCAGCAGAGAGTGAATGAGCGGCAGGAGAAGAAAAGGAAGAGTGATGAGTCTCCTCCTCCACTGGGAGAAAGTGCTGGTTCTGCAAACTGCAGCTGAAGCAGGGACCAGTCCTCACATTCATACACAATTCCCTGGTCTGTCAGGAAAATACATCTACTGCCCTGCCAAAGTATTCTCCCTGTACAAGGACCAGGGGATGGAGACGCAGATGTTCCAGCAGTCTCCTTTTTATGACCGGGAGAGGGAAAGGTGGCGTGTAAATAAATGAGCTATCTGCTGTCTATTGGTGCTATTGTATATAGTTACTATATTATACCTGTCTGTTCATAAATGTTTATAAATATTTTAATTATTATGTAAATATATACTTAATATTGATTATATCTAATTATATAATTTCATTTGTAAAGTCTGCATCTACAGTTCTGTATAGTCAGCTCTCAGCCGTCACAGTCACAAGGCTCATCACACAAATACTAGTTTAAGAAGATAAAGATAGCATGTTGTTGTTTTTCTTCTAAGTGTATTTCTTAAATTTGTAAATATCTCTTTTTTCATCTGTTCACAATAAATATATTATAATGTCATACATTATTGAAGTCTTTCTTTTTATTGATCATATTTCAGGGCAAACAACAGTAGTATTTGACAAAACAATCTGTATAGAAAATAGAGTTTCAGTTCAGTGCCAATCAACAATATGCCCACTATACGCGGCTGGCCCCCGCGGCCCGACCTTGCCTAGCTTCCGAGATCAGACGAGATCGGGCATTCTCAAGGTGGTATGGCCGTAAGCACGGGGGTATGGAGCAGCGTGCCTCCTGACCCTGCTGCTGCGGTCCTCTCCTCCCCCAGAATGAGCGCTCAGGCCTTTACAAAATCCGGGTCTACAGTGTGCTGACCTGATCATGCTGCAGACTGACTGAAAGGAGTTGTGCAGCATTGAGCAAAGTTGTGCACCCCCTCAACCCTGATTAGCATTTGTATAGCTCACAGCATTCTCATTTACATGTTAAAGCCTCCTGTGGAGGAGGGAGGAGGGGACAACAAACTACCGTCAACAGCCGAATCCCAGAAGTTTCACTGTAATATACAGGGCCGAAAAGAGACAAAAATCACACTTTTCATGCAGTGATTGCAGTGATGGGCAAGCTACTTGATTTGTGTAGTGAGCTAAGCTACAAGCTACTCTACAATAAATTCAGCTTCACTACACAGAAGCTACCACCCAAACAAATGTAGCAAGCTAAGTTACAAAATTCTGTCAAAAGTAGCTTGCTATATAGAAGCTATTTTCAATTAAACAAACTGCAGTTCATGTGTTAGTATTAGATAGCAATATGGCCTACGTGCAGGACTCTACAAGGACTCCATGTTATGACTATGATTTGACTGTCTCTTTGTGACACACATGTCTTTCGATGTGTGACGTGACAATGACTATATAAACTGTGTACTGCCTTTATTCTGTCTGAGAGAAAGAAACAAAGGAAACCATTGGAACTTGAGAGAAACTTAAATAAACTTCCAGAGTTTGGCACACCACGATCCGTCTCTGTCTGCTGAATCCTAACACATGCAATTTTATATTTTCCTGCATTAACATGTTTTCTCATTTCTTATTTTTTGCACAATTCTTGAGTGTTGTATCCATGCCAAATGTGACATGTAAATTTCTCCTGTGTGAGATTAATAAAGCTTATCTTCTTATTTAAGATAAACTGTCAGTCAGATAAAGGTTAAATTTTTTTAGAAATTTATTGAACAATAGCCCAAAACACCAAAAACAACAAAGAGTAGGCATCTGAAAACATATTTCTTTTCGCTCATCTCGACTAGAGCGACGTACTTTTGGAGGTATGGCCACGGTACAACACTTTGAGAGTCCTTATCATGGTCCTCCTCCACCGCGGCGGCTCCTGGGCTCTCTGCCATGCTTTTGCTTCCCCCAGTAGCGCGCGCGCATGTGTGTGCGTGTGTGTGCGCGTGTGTGTGTGTCGTTACCAAGCCCTGCGCATGCGCATCAGCATTCTGTCTTTTGAAGCCAATAATTCCCTTTGGCTGACGTGTCCACAATTTGATACAGAAATCAGACAAAAAGATTCTCAAAGGTTAACATCTGCATTTAATTATCTTTACAATCAGATACAGGATATTCAACAAAAGAGTGCTCCTAAAACTAATATGTCCCTCTCCTGGCCCTCGGCTGATCTGGTCTGAGGCTGGTCTTCCTGTTTGCTCTCCTCGTCCTTGGGGGCTGCCGAAAAAGGGATTCACACATTCCAACCTATAGCTTCTTCCTTATAAGGAAGAAGCCCTTCTCCAAACAACTCTTATCTGGCTGGGGGAGGTCTGGTCCGGGCTTGGTCCTTCTCTGAATTCCCCTAGATCCAGGCTTAATATTTGCACAAAGACATGGTATGCAAACACCTACTGAAAATCATTAGTATACAACATTTTAATTATACAACAGTTTCCCTCTTTTGACCTGATTAAAAATTAGGTCACAATCCACATCGTCGTTTATCATCAATACTTGTGCTTAGTTCAGGCTTGATATCTGTGAAGAGTTAATACAGAAAGAATACACACACAACAAACCACATTTTAACCATTCCTTCAATACTATTTGATGACTACTGCTGTGTCTTCATCAACCTCGTCTGTAATGTATGCACTAAAACTATTCACTATAGTTTAAACTATTCTAATCTATTTACAAATATGTTTGCATATTTTGCTTTTATTGAGCCCTATTCTTAAACATATGTTTTTATCTAATAAATCTATCTATACTGTGGTTTGCTTTCATTATCAGTGGCTTTGGGCCATTTTGTGGGGCTTTGCTCATTTTTCCAAATACATTTTGTTGAACCAGGAAGTGCTGTCACTTCCTTCTCTCAGACCGTTTGGGATAAATGTACATCGTTAATCAAATTGGTATTATCCTTAAAATTCTCAAAAATACCTAAATATCTACTTTTGTGCTATACCCAAATACATTAAAATGCTTTCAAATGTTTTTGAATCTTTGTTGGTTCTAATCTATCTCATTAATCTAAGCTACATTAGTCTAGGCTACACTCATGAACTCTTCGCATTGTCAACATTCACAGATGTTTGAAACAAGTGAATTTGACAGTATCTAATAAAACTGTGCATAAACTGTAATGAACTTTATCTACCTTTGAAGTAAATACTTTTGGACATAATATGAAGGAAATGGTCCTTTTACCGTTTGATATTAACACTGGCTAAAAATAATCTCTATCTTTGAAAGCATCTATCTATTTTACACTCTATTGTGACTCCAAAACTCGGCTGTAGCTTGAGCCAAAGCATATTCCCAATTTGTGAGTTCTGTCACTCTCAATGGCTGTAAATAATTCTGATTCTAACTCTATCTAGCTTCTCTATCAGAAGGATCACAATGTATGGTACCATTTTAACTCTTACTCCGAAGTTTGTTTATGACCAATGATCAAATACTATATACTATTTAACATTTACTAAAACGCTGAAATACTCCTACTTTATCATTTTAAACCATTTTAACAGTTGCTCAGTCTCCCCAGACTAAAAGTCAACCTTTCTGTCTGCCAGACTGAACCCTTAACATTTATCGCATTTGGTCATAGTTGTGGTTCTAATTGTAACAATTGCATTGGCAATGGACGATTTTTCATTGGCTGGTTCTTGTTCTGCTAATCACTATTCTATGTATTGTATTTCAGACAATTCCAAAAACAACACAGTCGTTCTCCAATATTAAAGACATACATCTAAATCAAGTTGCCTGAAAGGGATTTTAACTATTTTAAAACGTTCTCTACGATTATAAGGCTATGAAATTAATTATTGAATAAACAAAAGCACATTCCTGGCTTCTGTCCACTGCCTATAACTGTTTAAAGAGTTTTCCCAAACTTTAATATGTGTAAATACATCTGCTGTTTGTAATAAACCATAACTTTTAACCTGTTCTCCAATGGAGCAGCTCAGAGGCTGCATCAAGAGCAATGTTATATTTGAGCTATTTTTAGATTTAAAATTTTGTTAAAGCCTGTCGTTCTATGTCTGCATTTTAATACTACTCTCTATAAACACATCTGCACTAGTTCCTACAGATGTGGAAAACAGAAACATCTAAAATCTGACTCCATTTGATTCCTTTTTACTTTAGTTATTAGAACAATTTGACCTTATTGATACTTATTTCCACAATAGAACTATTTTGATTATTCCCTCCGGTGGACTCACCACCTGCAGGAGGATCAGTGAGGGGCTGGTGCTCTGTGTACTGGGTGCAGCTCTGACTGCCACCCCCCCCCCGACCCAGAAATGGATTAAGGGGAAGAAAATGGATGGATGGATGGATGGTTATTCACTAGTCTAACTATTATTACTATTGTTTATTCTGACACCTCTTCTTAGCGACATTTTAACCTATAGCTCCTTGAATCCAATGACATTATAGCTCCAGACTATTTCATTCTATTCTATTATTATCTTATTATTATATGATCTATTATCTTAAAGAGTAGATCTGTTTGATGTTATAAGCGCTATTATTTCTCCTTTTGAATTTGCACAACACTAAATTTAGAATGACCCCCTATGGGACAAATAAAGAATTTTATTTTATTTTGGCAACTCCGAAAATTACTTAATAATTTTCCCATTTTGCTTTTTAGGCTGCCCTTTTCTATTATTTATTTGGTCTTGTAAATATATGTTTTACACTTCTTTCTAATGATTTAGAATGTTAAGGACCATGACCACCTATGACAATAACATTACCATACTCCCTCTCTTTGGTCATGGGCCAAGTATAAAACATGCATCTGTGTGTGTGTGTAGATTACTGTTCCAATCATTCTCCAGTTGCTTTTCTCCCGGATCGTCCTCAATTCATATTGTGGGCTTTGGTGCCATAGTAGAGGCTCATTTCCTTATGATCCATACTACTGTCATCCCTGAAGCAGGTGCAGTTTATCTTTCATCTGAAAAAGAAACATTAGAACACAAGAAACGCCCACTTCCCTCTCTTCGCATGGTGCGGCCTGTCAATCAATCCAATTGGGCAAAACATAACGACATTGACAGACGGTGTGTGACATCAGGGCAGAGGCTGTAGCCAAATACAGACTTAACAATATGTATGTTTCTAATTTTATACTCCCCTAAATGTGAGTTACAAACCAAAGTTGTCCTCCGCCCAATGACCGCTCACTGCGGTTGGACCGAATCACTGTCAGGACAAACAGCAGAGGGAGGGACTCCCAGTACCTTCAGCAAGGTATTCATCTCAGAGTACTTTCCGCAGAGTACTTTCTCAGAGTACTCATCCCAGAGTACTCTCACTTTTACACCTGTTCAATAAAGCTTGTTATCTTTGAATCTCTAGTACTTACACCGTATGCTGTTGACAAAAAAATAATTATTCCATGATCACATTAAAACATTACAGAAAACATTTGTTATTCCATTCTCCGTTCAGCACTCCTCGTCCACTCCTCATTTCACAACACACTCACATCACTCACACAGGCCGACTCCCCACGTTAGTATATTCGTCCAGAGTTTGTTAAGGTCATCGTAGTGTACTTGACATGACGCACAAACATATAACATACACAAACATATAACATACACAAACATATAACCCACACAAACATATAACACACACAAACATATAACACACACAAACATATAGACAACACAGGAGGCCTGTAATTTTAACTTTGTTATATTTTTCCATGTCCAATTACAATTGTCTCATGAGCTATTTCTATTGTTGCAACTTTCAGAGCCTGCAGAACATGCAGAGCTTTAAGAGATTTTTCCTACAAGGATCCATTTCGAACTTTAATGTTTAAACCACGTGGTCTGTACTCGGGCTTATCACAGACTGTGTCCCCTATATTTTTAATGAGCTCTTGTTACTTAAAAAAAAACTCATGCACGTGCAATAAATGTTTTTCCCTTTTTTTTTTCTTTTTCAGTAAAGCCAGGTCGGATTCATTAAAAATGTAAATTAGTCTCAAACTTTAATACTTCACCTTTGTTTCACGTTCATGTGGAGAAAAGACCATTGTTTTATGTGTGTTGTTGTACTTGCACCAATCATGTCTCAGATAAACTGCCAACAGTTGTATCAAAGACATAATTGTCCTAATTGTTTCTAATTTAGCTATTTGGAAAAGAAACATGTCATAAAATATTTCCTAAAATGTCCCTACATCCTTGTTTTCAACCAATGAACAGTGTTGCGTCTATGTGTTATCAGAAATGATCCAATATCACCTTTAGCCAAAATTTAGAAATGCTTTAAATCATTTTTCAAACTTTAATTGTCTGAACAAACCATTTTGTACTAAATGCAGCGTCCATTAAAAGCTGCAGTTCTCTTTCTAGCACCAGTTTCAACTGTGCATGTGATTGTTCTTAAATGAGAAACGAGCCACGGTTCAGAGGTTGAAAACACTGCTTTAAATATCCGTATTACCAAGATCATGCAGTCAAAATCAATAATTCTAAACTTCTCCGCGTCTATAACTTTAAATAATAATACTAGTTTCAATAATAGAGCTCCTCTACTTTAAATATACTGCTGTTCTAATCTCCTTGTGTCTCATGCTAAAGCAAGAGTCTAATTAATTTTAACGATTGTCCTGTATTCTTTTCATGCAGCTAAATGTAGTGTTATGAACGAATGACCTAAATGTGTAAATATGACTTAAATTCCACATGTCTCTGTGCGCTTGTTTGTCCGTATATATTTACCTTCTGTCTGTCTCATTTAGCCCAGCCACGTCCTCCTCTATGCGTCTTTAATGTCTCTTTTTTACTCAATGCGTCTTTCAATGTCTTTTGTCTCAAAGTGTCCAATGTCTTTGTCTCAAAGTGTCCAATGTCTTTGCCTCAATGCTTTCTCTTCTTTTTTCTTCTTCTTCTTTTAAACAATCACTTTCTCTTTCTTTCTTCTTTCAATCACTTTCTTCTCCTTGCAATGTCTTTTTCTTTCATGTCTTCTTTGTCTCATTTTTGACGCACACCAATGTGTCGTCCTTCGCTTGGTTTACACAACGTTCTTCTCCGTGCACATAACTCCACTCGGTTTGTGCAAAAGTCTGGTTTTTCTCCATGAAATGGAGGCCGGAGAGGTCTTCTTCGAGAGTTCCTGTTAGCTGCTGCAGCCGATGCTGCTGTCTTTGGTGCCCCCTGTGGGTGAAACGGGGGAGACGCAGATGGTCCGTGCTGATGGCGCCCGATTGAGGTCTTGTGGCAGACGATTTTGGCCAAATGAAACAGACAGAAGTTTTCTCGGAAAAAACAGACAAACAAGAAACACAAACAAGTGTGTTAATTACCATACAAAACCAATGATTAATTACAAATCTAAATAACCCGATGAAATAATTAATATTCAACATTTTAAACATTAAATTCTGAAAACCAAATCTGCATTCAACTGCTATCCTGAGCCCTATTTTTCCAAAAGTATAATGCTCTCTAAGATCATTCTAACTTTTATATCACCAAAATGTAGGAAAAAACTTGTCCAGACGCCTTGGAGATAAAGATAAAATAATAAAATAATGCCTCTCTATAATCTAACTCAGAGTTCTGTGATCCTATGACTCCATGTCAGTAACATTATCGTGTGTATAAATGTAATTCTCTACAAAAAAATATATTTGTTAATAGTTTTCTTCACGAGAGAGAGAGAGAAAGAGAGAAGAGAGAGAGAGGGAGAAGGGCTGAGTGCTGTATGTTTCAAGGATTTCCCTCGTTTTTCTCGTGACAAGGATTTATTCAGTGGTAAAAGATTTTCTCACGTCAAACGACACTTTACATTTTATCCTTAAATACGTCAGTAATGGAAAACATTACAATTTGCTTACATGACCAATGCATCACTAGATACAGCCGGATCTTTTTTTTTTTTAATACCTCTGTAACTATTGAAACATTACATCAGAATAAGAGAAAAAGCTTCCATAACTGATCATTCTGGTCATTTCTTCACATGGAAACTCGTATACTACAGCTAAGTGGCTCTTTTTCCCTCATTAATCAGATCATTATTATCAGAATCCACATTTTAAATACTTGGCTTTTTTCCTGCTTAAATGTACCCTTTTTCCCGCCCCCCGGGGGATATAGAAGGTTTTATTATCTTGTTCTGACCCTAAAGCTGTCCCTATTTCTCTAATTCTATTCCTATTTTTTCACTAATACACTTGTGCCTCTCTGCACGAAGGTGTGCCTCTTTTGCACTTCTAAACCCTGTGGACCTCTCATCTGTGTTCTGTTTATTTTAGGAGGGACCAATTCTTCCCCCAAGGCTAAAAACGTCTAAACCTGACTATTGTTCTATCGCGTCCGATAGAACGTCCGTTACGGCGGTCTGTCCACAACTGCAGTCGTGTTGGGCCGAGATCTCTCTGTCTTCTATTTAAAACAATGTGCAGATTTTAGAAATGGTATCTGCTTACCTGTGTTTTGCAGAGTAGAGAGCCCCAAGACCCAACAGACCCAGTCTATCTATCTGAGCTCATCTTGCGTCTTCTTTCTGTATCAAATCACGTCTAGGGTCACCATCTGTCACCAAAAAAAATTTGACTGACGTGTTCAGAATTTGATACAGAAAATAAGAAGAATGCAAGAGTTAAAAATAGAACATTTAATTCTCTTTACAATTAAATATCGATACAAAACCCTTGGAGCCATTAATTCTCTAAAACTAACCCTATGCTGAGCCATCCTAAAAACTTTCCCTCCAGGCCTGAAAATGTGCAGAGAACATGCAGGCGCTCTGCCATGTTCTCTGTCTCTATCCCTGCTCTGACTGACTCCAAGCCTCCAGCCTAAGCATAAAAAGAGCAGATGTCCAGGAAGAAGGGGGCGTGTAGTATCAGGCAGCTTCCGGTCCAGGGTCCGGCCTTTCCTCCGTCTGCCAGACCTAAACAGAAATCATTCATGCACTACCCCTCCCTAATTCTATAGAAATATTACTTCCTTGAGATAAGACAGGAGGCTTTTCAAGGTCCACCTCCTTCTTCAAACAACGAAAGGATTAGCAGAATCCCCCCAGATTAACTATCATTAACTCATATTTCTGCACTTTTGGACTACCAAGGAACAAGGGGAGACCAGGTCTTTTTGCTTGGGAAAGAGACAGAGTTCAATTCCGGGTCAATCAAATTCACATCTGCCTTTAGTCTATATTTAATACAACACCATCTACACTTCAGACTTCACATATGACACACACAGCTGCCACCTGCAGAGGTTCCCTGACGACTCCGCCATCATGGGCTGTGTGTCTAAGGGGAACGAACTGGAATACCGGTCCATTATCAAGGATACACTACGCTGCTGTGTGCCGGGCCCCAGGCAGCACAGAGCGGGACAGGAGTAGACTGAAAAAGCTGGTCAGGAGGGCCAGCTCTGCTCTGGGCTGCTCCCTGGACTCGGTGGAGGAGTGTGCTGGTCAAAGTCACCTCCATCATGGATAACCTCTCCCACCGACTGCACAGGACTCTAGAGGAGCAGCATCACCACCGCTGTCAGACTGTACAAAAAGTCCCTTTAAGCCACTAATTGTCTGCACTAGGACTGAAGAACCAGCACTGATATTGCCACTTTTTCTTTATTATTATTATACATTATAATATCATGCACAGACTATATTTTTAACCTTAACATGTTGCATACTTCTGTCTTTTTGCACTATCTGAGTGATTCTATCTATGCCAAATACAACCTGTACATTTCTCCATTGTGAGATCAATAAAGTTTTCTCATCTTAGGCTTTGCAAATTTGAATTTTCCAGGGGCGATATAGAGTTGGCGTGCGTCGGACAAACTTGAAACATTAATTTTATGAAGTGCCAACATTCGTGCATGTCTTTAGGGTCAAAAAACCGAATCCTTTCAGCGGGAAAAAATAATGATAAAATGAAACCAATGTGCAAAAATAGCCCTCTCCAATACTTTGTATTGGCTCGGGCTAATAAAAGACTATTTTGTGTAAAGAAGTTTGCAATGAATTTGGGTGTATTCATTATAGCACTTTACAATGTCATGAGTATGTTCAAGTTGCTTTGTTTTAGAACCTGAACACACGTTCACAACTAATTAAGAGACAACATATATGTGTTTTCTTGAGAAGAAAAGACCTCCAGTTATTTCTAACAGAGCAACAGATTGGAAACCGTTTTGTGTGGGGCAGCAGGATGGAATATAGACTAACCATCCAACTATGACAACCTGAGTATACCACATACTGTATAATGCTCAAGATTTGAAAAACCTCCCCCAGTAAGTGGTTGGTCCCCGGGGGGGGGCCGGGGGGGGGTGGGGGGGGGGGGGGGGGGGGGGGGGGGGGGGGGGCTGGGGTCCCCCCCAACCTGACCCTATAGCTGAAGAACGCATAACATTTTTTAATATAGTAAGCACAGATTGGTCATGTTGTAAGTTCATGAACTTTGGAAAGCTATTTTGATTACACAAAATATACACATTTTTCATCATATTTATAATTTACACCTTTCCTTTTGAATGTGTAAAGAATCTGACCTCTACAACACATCATCACATACTTTGTATATGTGCTATTCTTCCACATGTTCTTCAATTCTCAATGGAACTTACTAACAAGCAAGGAGCTGCAAATAGAGACCTTCAGATCTAGATTTTTTTTTTTTTTATCACAATTGTTTCACAACATTATTTTATGATCAAAGTATTCAAAGTACATAAACAAGTCCTGTGTGTATTTTATGGAATTCCTTAATTTCTGATAAAGCTGTGTCCATTTTCCTTCTTGCACCCCAGGGCTTCATACAAATTCCCTCCAGCTTTAGTTTGAGAGCGATCTTTTTCATTCCTTCTTGAGACGCCACAAAACGCCTCTGTTCAAATTGATGATGCGGCAACACTCCAATGACACGATACAATCTGGGGAAACCGGCCTCCCAAAATAAGCCTAACAACCACTTGCGATGTAATAAAGTAATAATAATTATATGAGTAATTGGTTGTACAATTTCAGCTAATTGCTTTTATAAATTGTTTGTGTTTGCATCAAAAAGATTGTATTGATATGGTTTAGTAATTTTAAAATGTATTCTCAAAATCATCTTGCAACCCCCAGATAGTGTCCTGAGACCCCCATGATGAGCCCCACTTTGGAAACCCTTGATCCGTCGATGCAATGTTACAACGTGTACTCCCTTGTCATACCTTCACTCGCTCTTGGCTGGTCGGAAATATGTGGACAGTTCGTTTGGGGCTTGGAAACTTGCACCAGAATCTCCTCTGACTGGAAGCTATCGCATTTGGCCAAAGGGCGCGACAAAATCGACACCAAAAATGGAAATGAACCACAGACAGAACTAGGCTAGTTAATAGCGGCTAACATATGGGATCCCAGACCGACTGCATTCGTCTTGCTCTCGCGACCGCCCATGGCATCTGCCGAAGGAATGCTGCACTTAAAATGCCAATGCTTGCACAGAATCAGTATTGAATTTTTTCGTTGAAGGTTCCAGTGTCTCCCCATGTGCTAGCGTTGCCCGTTTTCTTATCAACTCAATACTAATGATGACAATGTTGTCTCATGTCCCAAATTCCCACAATCCCCCAGTGAGCTAAGTGAACAATCGCAGTTTTAATCATCCGTTATGATTAATCACCTGAGCAATGTCACACGTTTGCTGTTCTGCCCCTGGGATCAATCTGGGGCAGTGTTAGAACAGTGTGAGGTTCATAAGCCAAATTTCATTAAAATAATTGGTTTCTGGAATGGATTAGTCAATGGCAACGAGATTGGACTGTTGGAGTGTTCACCTACAAACGCAGTACTGGCAATGCCCCTGTTGTGTCCACTGGCAAGACACATGGGTGTGTGTGAGAGAATGGCGGTTGGTATTAGGAGGCAAATGGTTCAGATTTCCAAATATATCAGTTAATCCATAGGACAGCACAAACCAAATGCTCGTCACATCATGTGTAAGTGTTTCCATAATGTTTAAAGACTGAAAATGAATAAGACTAAAAAAACTTTGTTGATCTCACAATGGAGAAATTTACAAAAATAAATTATAATAATGAATCTTGTAATAAATCTTGAAAAGCTGTAAACAATAACCACATCAGTCCCTAGGGCTGTTTTTGTTCTTTGAACGTGACTCCAGCTTTAACAGAAAGAGAAATCTGTTTTCAAGCATTTTTTGGAGTCTTTGAACTAAATGTTCTGTGCATGACTGCACTCAATCATCTAAATAGTGGCGTGTAAGGGCTTATGATGGACATGTACTGTATTTTCTGCATCACTTTGACAACACTCCTCTGTCAAATACCTTACACAAGCGGAAAAAAGTATGTTATGTTTTACTTTCACTGGGGAACATTGCAGACAGAACGGCAGAGTGATGATGAGCAGATGAATACACTGGCCCAGATCCACTTGGCTCAGACGCACTGCAGACAGAGAGGTGTCGGGTCAGACTCATGTAACACAGTTCACATCCGCTCTGCAAACACTGGATTATTCTGTCAGTGGAGCCAACTCTGGGATTTTAATTGCACTAAGTGTGAAAGTAACATGAAGTTCCAATTAATTTGTTTTGAAGTAAAGCAGCAGGGATTGAACTGTTGTTGTAAAATGTCTTTTAAAATTTTGGCACAGCGTAAAGTGTGCTAAACCACAGATTTTTTAAACCCCAAAATTGTGAGTGTGACATGAACGTCTACATAGCCAGAGGAGTTTACTTATAGTTGTGCGTAAACAGAAACGCTGCTGTTGTGTCCATGGGCAAGACACATAGGTCTTCCCATTTATATACAGCCTATGGTTCTGAAAACAACCAATGAATAAACCTAACTTGCCTTACCTTAAAAGGTTGCCAAAACTGCTGTCAGCACACAGTGGCCACAGCTGCCCCGGGGTCAGAGTGGATAATGTGAATCCTGTTCAGAAATGGTATAATTCCTTTTCAAAAACATCTCATCTTATCACTTTCACTTCTCACCATGCTCACGAGCCACAATGCTCCCCGCTGCCTCTAAGTAGTCACGTCCGATTCTTACATTTCTCGCTGCATACTCCCCGCTACCTGTTGCATTTGTTGATCACATCCAATTCTTAGGTTTCAAAGTACTTAGCTATCCGCTGCCACCTACTGATTTGAAAAAGTATTACGTGGTTACTTCACGGTTCAAAACAAGTCAGCGGTGGGTGCATTTATTTTTAGACAAATTAGGCACATTTCTTACGGCACACCAGACAATATCATACTGCACACTAGTGTGCTGCGGCACAGTGCACAGTGGTTGAAAAACACTGGTCCAAATATATCTTTCATTTCGCCGCGATACCTCAAACCCCTTCTGATTCTTGCCATGCTGTTGTTCGCTGTTTCCAGTGGTGTTTGCTAGGCTAATGCTGCTAGGTTAATGCTGCTGAATGCCGGTTGTTTTGGTTATTTCTGCCGGCGTCAGAGCCTGCGCTAGCTTTAGCCAATCCCCGCTGGGTTAAACCTCAAGTCCCACCAGGGCCTAATGGAGTACCTAGCATGGAGGAGGGATTCCGTTGGGCCCCGTAAAAGTTCCAGTAAATGGCCCTGTGGGGAAAGTTCCTGCAGTGGAGACACGCACCGACGGGGCTGGCCCTGGAAAATAACCCTGAAGTTCCAGCGGTGGAAACGCAGCTTTTGGTACTATCGACTAGATACCAGTATCAGAATTGGTGCATCCATAGTCCTAAGGATAGCAACATTTAACTCTTGCCGATATAAATTGTTAAATTATATAACCATCATTATAGTTATTTTCAAACATATCACTACTTTCCCACAAAAGACTACCACAGAGAAGCAATCTTGGCATCATCATTTGAAATCCTTATTGTTTTAGTTGTTATAAAACCCACACTTTTGTAATCCATTTCATTTGCTTAGAAACCTTTCAGATCTCAGCCAGCTGAAAGATGAAACAATTGCATTAGTCAAAACTCCTCGCACCCCGGGACCTTGTTAGAAAAGTACTGTACAAACGCAAAGCTAAAAATACAGCTGCTTTCCACCACGCACAAACCATAAAAACGTCATTAGAATGCGTTGCTTGTGTCTCATTAAAAATAGCGTAATTGTTTTTGGTCAGGGCTTGGATTTATGTATTTCAAAATGCTAACAATATTGTACTGGATAACCTCTGATTCTGTGCGTAGGATTCTAAATGCCTTGGTTGACATTTTAATATTTCAGCGTGCTTCACATAATTCATGAAGAAACATTGTGTGAGAAGAAGCGTACGGCGTAAACAGACGAGAGAAATCAGCATGGCGTCATTACTGTTGCGTGGAAACACAAAATGGACTCCACACGAACATGAACATGATTAAACAATGTACTGTATAATGGATGCACTGGGTTGGGTGGAGTATTTTTCTTCAAGCTTTGGCAGTGTAGTGTCATTAATGTCAATAACCGTTGCAATTTTTTGTCTCCGTTCTTCTTGCGAATTGAACTGAGCTCTGACAATATGACTTATGAGCACTTGTCATTCACACAATGGCCTCTGCAGTGGATCACACTGAAGTGACCACTCCTGTATTCCATCTCTTCGAACTGTGGCCGACATGGAGAAAACCCTTGACATTTGAATCTGTGCAGAATTACACTGGTGATTACTGCTATAATAAACACTTCACTGACAAGCCGGCACTTCCACGAGGCATTCAAGGCCCTCTTCCTCCCTTGTAATGAATGGGAGGCCAAGCACTAACAAATGATCCAGCCTGAGGAAGGGTGCGGAGCAGGCCGCCAGATATGAATCACACTGCTACCAACAGCACACTGTTCGGCTATTTGTTGTAAAACCCATAAATTAAGACAAATGAAATAAAAGGTGTGCTGCTGTGGTAAAAGTGGAGAGATGTAATTTTTGTGAAGAAGTTGGTGGTTGTTTTCATTCCCTAGAGGGGATGTTTCATGTTCTCTGGCTAATAAGGTAGGGTCTGCAAGTAGATGTTGTTTGTTAAAGCAAAGGCGATGTGGAATCTGTAACTGCGAATTACCATAAACCTGTGTATACAGTATATGGATTCCCACTCAAACGGAAAAAGGGCATGTATAGAATTTGTGTTTATTTATGTATAAAATAAATAAATAAACATTTAGGCAGGCCAGCGGTTAGCCCTGTATATATACTACAGGGCTAACCGCTTCAATCAAACTCGTCAATTTGAAACACAAGGAGAAAGTATGTCTATATGAGTCTAAAAGTAAAGATTAAAATTAGAAAGTCCATTCATCCATTCACTTTCTTTAACCCATTTCTGGGTCGGGGAGGTGGCAGTCAGAGCTGCACCAAATTTACATAGCACCAGCAGCACCTGCAGGTGGTGAGTCCACAGGAGCCTTGATCTTTCAACGGGGGCTTCAGGCAAAGTGGGGTTAAGTGTCTTGCCCAAGGACACAAAACGACAGCAGTCATCGGTGGAAATTGTGACTGCTGTCTCGAACCCACGACCTTCAGGCCCAAAGACCAATGCTCTACCAGCTGAGCCACTGTCAACCCCTAAAAGTAGATTATGAAGACGGGAAACTATACTTGTTAAGGTGAAACTTTTTGAAGACAAGCACTGGTTAGACCCGCCATACTCACCCTTGCTTCCTGATTGATTGAAATGAATTCAAATCCTTGAGGCTCCTCTTAGGTCGTAGTTATGTTAATGGTAGGGACTACTTTAAATATATTTCAGGAGAAATATATTAATCAGGAGAATGCTAGACAAAAACAGAATGAGTTTTTTTTTTTGTTCGGCTGGGACAGGAAAGATCATTACTTGTGTGACGCGGCAGAGAAGGGCCAGAGGAGGGTTCAGGGAGGTGGTGGTTGTAAGAGCTTGAAGAGGAGTTTGTTGTTGGGCGCTTTGAAACTGCCGGCTTGATTGATATAGGTTGGCGTGGAAGTTGGCAGCGCTGTGTGATGGTCTGAGAGTGAACTCTTGATAAGATGAAAGAACCTTGATTTGTCCCACACTGAGGAAATGTGGAGTTGCTGACATCTTTTAATATCTACAGGTATACACGAGTTACAATTGCAGCATTATCCGTCAGTGTTGAAACACATCTGCTTCATTTTGTTCTGACTTTTTATGTCAGCTCTATAGGTTTTTTCACAGGAGAATAATTCTCTGGAGGACTGCACAGACTGCTTTTATGTGAACCTCTGAGGCTTCTCTCCGTATACAACAGCGCAAGACTTCACAAAAAACCCTGGGGTCTGCGGAAACTCCACATGTGAGAGGGAGAGGGGAAATAACATTATACAGACACCATTTTATCTGATCAAAAGTAAAACGACGCTTTGCACTTAGTCTTTAGTGAACAAGATATTGTCAAACCGCTATCAGATTTAGGCCATTCTCTCTGTCAGTACTTCAGGCTTAAATACTTCCTGCAACATTTCTGCCTCAAACCACATTGCAAAAATACAGGTGAGTTTAAAGTAGTGTCTGTAAATCCAAAATAATGTGCCTATGTCCTATGTCCCGTCCTGCACCGTCAAGGAACGACCCAAAAATAAGCAGCTGGAAAAAATATGTGAGAAACCTCACGTTGAGAGAGAGATCCTCTCACACAGATGGACAGGCTGTAGAACCAGGATTAAGGCTGTACAGCCAGAACTGAGGATGTAGATCCAGGACTCAAGCTGTCTATCCAGGACTGAGGCTTGTATTACTATGTGATTATTTTTGTCTACTTTTACGTCTCCCTGCTCCGTATTTGTATTTTTGACTAAAATAATCATCCAAGTCACTTCTTTAGGATCAGAATAATTTTTATTGCCATGTAAGTAACAGGAAGTCACAGACTAGGAATTTGCTTTGGCTCTTGGTGCAAACATGTCAAAAGTAGAGAATAGAATAAGGCATATAAAATTTTCTAAAATCTAAATTAAATGTATTACAATTATTACTATATATAAGTGCACTCGGTGCACACAATAGACATTAAGCAGATCAGTAAAGTGACTTTATAAATGCCAGTAAAGTGGCTTTACAAAGGTTGGTATAGTGACTTTATAAAGGGCAGGGGGGACAAGGTAATGACGTTTCTTCTATTTTAAGCAATTGTTGGGTACCCACTAGAAGTTCTAGTCAAAAAATATTTTGAAATTTTTAACAACATATTACTAATTACCGGATTATGCATCAGGAATTTAGCTAAATCCTGTACATTTTTAGATTGTTTTATTTATGTACTTTGTCTCATGCACAATGGGGTATCTTTGAATTTGTATTTGTGTGTGGTTTTACTGCAAAGGACAAATAAAATGACATGTATCAGATGAACTCTAGTATCTTAGTGCCTCTTTAAGTCCACTTTTGGCTAATGAAACACCCTCTGATTTCTGTGTTATGAATAACTCACATTCTCAGCCTTTATTACGTACAGCCAGAATGCAGTAGTCAGCAGGACAATGAAGGAACAATTACAACAGTATATAAGCCTCTCTACACATTACTTAATCAATAGTTGTCGGCCAGTCCTGTCATGTAATCAAAGCAGCAGCCTGAGCATTCAAACAGAGCTCCATGTACCATCTCTGTTTGAAACCCCTCCATAACTCATAAAAGCTGTCACCCTCCACCACATTCCTGTTCCATGGCTTCTTTTAATAATGT
This sequence comes from Knipowitschia caucasica, assembly GCA_964034765.1. Taxonomy (NCBI): domain Eukaryota; kingdom Metazoa; phylum Chordata; class Actinopteri; order Gobiiformes; family Gobiidae; genus Knipowitschia; species Knipowitschia caucasica. The sequence continues at coordinate 27,540,364 of OZ035840.1, forward strand.
TCTCTCCACATCTTGGTCTCCACTGGCTCCAATGGTACCTGCTTGTATTGACAATTGTTTATGGGCCAGTGAGATGGATTTAATGATGGCATTGATTTATGAAAAGTAAAGTAAAGCATTTTCAGCTGTCCCTTTTTTAGAAATCTTATTATACATGTTTTCTATGTTTAAATTATTGTATATTTCTGCTATTATGTACAGTAAAAGATATTTAAAGATAGAGTATCTTTAAATAAGTCTCTCCCTTTGGCATATTTAAACCAAGATTTCTTGGAGGAGAACATTTAAAACAATGACAAGCTCCTTAAAGGATTTGAATTAATTCTGACCAATCAGTAGGCTGCGGAGGTTAGCTTGGGCGGGTCTAACCAGTTCACAATTTTAAAAGTATGACATTCACTTCAGATACCTCCATCCATCCATTTTCTTCCCCTTAATCCATTTCTGGGTCGAGGAGATGGCAGTCAGAGCACCAGCCCCTCACTGATCCTCCTGCAGGTGGTGAGCCCACAGGAGGACGGCTTCTCTGTCGGTGACAGCATAGCCTTGACCTTTCAGCGGGGGCTTCAGACAAAGACTTGCCCAAGGACACAACAGCAGACATCTGTGGGAGTCTTTTCACGACCTTCAGGCTTGTGTCTGTTTGAGGACACCTGTGCCCCATGATGCCAAAAGGGCAACCACTATAAGGACATCCACGTTCTACGTTCCAGGCTAGGCTAAAACAGTCCTCTTTAGTTTAGCATATGGCTAGGAAGGTAAGACTCAGGGAAGGCTAAACTCCTCAGACTGTCAGTCAAGCTGCATAGGGAGTCAGTTTGCTGGGAGAAGTATGGTTACTTGAGCACTATCCTCTCCTCCTTCCTACTTTATCTGTTTAGCATTATTAGGATTTTGACTGTAGTTTGTTCATTGCTATTCACCCGTTGTCCCATTGTCTGTTTCATGGTACGATGACGGGACCTCTGGACCTGGCCTCCTCCATCTACACCTGCGGACTGCCCCGCCCGACCCGCCTGGGAGTGCTTCAGTCCTGCACCGGACCTGTCCACGTTCAGCGGCCACTGGTCCACGTTCTGTAGCTTAAAGCCTACAGTAGTTTATACTCGCGCGGCGCGGAGGTGACGTGACGTCACTTGCGCAACGCGTTGGTCACCGCAAGGCCCTTACGTCGCCTGCCGCGCAGCATCGAAATTTTCGAACTACGTAAGGGTCGCCGCAAGGAATCTCCGCTGTGATTGGTCCGTGTGTGTGTATTGGAAGGAAGCATGAAGCGGCTGCAGCAGGGACATGGACGAGGCACTATGGAGCAGAGAGCTTTGTGCTTCGAAGGAAAAGCAGTTTGGGCTCAGAGCCTGATATACAGGAGACTGTGGACTATCTAACATATATATAACTTATATCTAACATATATATAACTTATAAACTGTGCAGTCGTTTGTTTTGCACTGTTCCTGTCTTGTTTGAATCGTAGCTGCGTTTGTTGCTTTCCTCCTGCACTCGTAAATCGTTCATGTTTGTCTCAGATATTTACCACTATTATGTTGTTTTGCTGTTTGTGCTGAAAACTATTTAATAATAACTATGTTTCCAACAAGAACTGTGTCTTTATTCACAGCATCACAGTTGAAATGACTTATAAAATAATGAATCCATAAAACTATCACATAAACCTACAGTAGAAACTGTCAACACGTGTAATGAGCTCAAACAGCTTTGTTTGCTATTGTTGTTCTGAAGAGGACAAAAGCAGCGTAAATGGGGCCGCTCCTGTGTGATTGCCCTCATGTGGTTTGTTGTGGGATTACAACATTCTCCTCAAAACTCCGTAAGGGGAACGCGCCAGTATAACATCAATTGTGCTTACGTAGGTCCACCGCAACCGCTAACGTAAGCCACGCCGCGCAAGTATACACTAGGCTTAAGTCCTGGATCATTAGCCTGTCCGTCCGGAGGAGCGGATCCCTTTCTCAATATTGGGTCTCCCCGAGGTTTCTCACTTTTTCCCACTGGGTTTTCTTATGAGTTTTTCCTTGCTGATACAGGAGGGTCTGTTGGGCAGCTAGTGTCAAACAAGAAGGACTGTGGTGATGATCCAGGACACTTTAACATTCTACAACATGTATGGACATTTATCAACATGTGTTCTATATAATTTATGTGTTCTAACTGTTGATTCTCTGATCTGTGTTGGTGATTTCAATGGGTTTTTAAGTTCTCTGAGATGACTTCTGTTGTGATTTAGGGCTATACAAGAATACATTGTATTGTATTGTATTGTATCCAGCTGGTCCCATACCCGCTGAGGAAGTACCTGATCACGATCTGAATACAAGCTGATGTCAGCTGATGAACAGTTCAATGGGGTTGAATCCCGGGTTATTTGTTTAAATTACATGGGCTACAAGCTGACGGAGTCGTTTCTTTTTTACTTTTCTGTCTGAAGAAACTGATCTAAAGATGTGACAAATACATGCATGTGAAAACTAGTCATACAACCAAACCGTTTTGAGAGAGATAAACTATGTATGGATTTTATCACATGGTTCCCTTTATGTAAGTTTGAAAGTTAGGTATACCCCAGTTTTGAGTGAAGACTATTTCTCATGTGTTTGGTGGACTATGCACTTCAGTCATGGTTGGAATGGCTTGCTGAGTTTGGCACGTATACAAAGACAAAGTACGTCTTTATTGGAAATCGTTGGAAGAAATTAACTAAGCAAACAATTAATAAAGCGAGACAACAGGGTCTGAGTGACTCTCTTGGGTGTATGCACACACAAAATCAATCAGAAATAATGAGAATCTCTTTTTCATTTTGCTTTCTGAAAGCGGTACGACCAATATGTGGTCGCAAAACAAGTGTTCTTTTTCCGTGTATCTGATAATTACAGATTTCACATCATGGCTCATTTACAGTGGACAATAATTACATTTACAAATAATTTATAACACGCATTAGTAGTGCAGGCTAATAGTAGGCTTTATTGTGCTGCAGTTTTATATGAATAACAATCACAACTTGTATGCCAATGTTTTTTTTTCTCATTTGATATACTTTCTTTCTACCCTCCAGAGGGAACACTGCAGAAAGTAAAAAACATAAAATATTAAAATGTGCAACAGCAAGAACATTACTATAATGATTTATAAATTTAATGAAACTCGCTAAGCCTTAGAATTCAAAAGCGCCCAGAGAAAGTGTTGAATTTATTGGTGCATAACCCATAAATATTTTACACACATAAATATGTATTTGTTGTCACCAATTCTGTATTTATTTTTTAAACAAACATTTAAACAAAAACGCAAATACACACACACACACACAGTTTATTTATGAAGTACAATTCATGCAGTTCAACCCAAAGTGTTTTAAAAAGACATAAAATCATGCACATTTGCAAACATTATAAAAGATACAAGATCAAAAATAAAACATAACGTCAAAATTAAAGCTGTTTGAAAATGTTATGTGTAGAAGTCAGTCATGCACAATTAAAAGAACGGTTTTCAGCTTAGACTTTAACAATGCTAGAGATTGAGCCTCCCATACATCATTAGTAATATTCAAACAAAGATGGAGATGGGTCCCTAGCACAGACCGTATACAGATGGACAATGTTCACCCGCTAGCTCAATGAAGCCCAATAGGGAACTTCTGATGTACAAAGACCTAAAATAGGTTTGGCATGCGCCTCCTGTGTGGCCGCCTTGCTCCCATCTCTGTGTGGAGTGAGAGGATAAATCCCCATAACAACGGAAAAGTGCTTTGTGACTGTGAAAGGTGCTGTATAACTAAAGATTACAGAGCTTTACGACAAAAATTGGTCAGTGAGATATGTCTTGTTTGAATATAGACTATGAGGCTTTGTACGCCATGACCCAAAATATGAACATACTTTGCAACAACAAAACTGGTTATGCAATGCCTAGCGTACATCGGACTGGCAACTGATTATATCCGTCGCATATGAGTTGCTGCCCCGCACACATCGACAATGTGGCGAAAACGGGCAACTCCTAGTAGCAGGCCAGTCTCGGGAATAACAGCGCGTACATCGACAGCAACTGGCCTCAACTACAGTGTGTTTTCTGACATAAACTGTGGAGGGCACGCAATACATGCAATACACACATGTTGTTGGAGCGCGCACATCGGGTGATATCTCCGGATCCGAGTACAACTACTTGCCGAAAAGTAGAACACGGGCAACTGACTGAAACCGGAGATCGACTGTTTATCTCCAGTTGTAAGAGCGCTCACATCGACCGATTTCGGAAACTGATCATCTCCATCATCTACTCTCAGTCCCCAAAAGCTGCCTTGCAACTAGTTGTCTACAGTTACTCTGTCGATGTACGCTAGGCTTAAAAGGTCTCTAATCAGAATGAACCTTGGTCAAACTAAACACATGCTCTCTATGCCAGCAGCGCAGTGGGAGCATGAGCCCAGACCTGCAGACCCTCGTTAGCACTGTGCCCACCCAGACCTCCACAGTACTGGGCATAGTTGAACCGAGGTCGGCCTCATTTGTGCTTACCATGGAGAAAATCCATAAATCTCCCTACGACTGTGCTGCCAGTGTGAGAGTTCAGCACAGTTCACCCACAACCACTCCTCAGGCTGGCTGGCAAAACATGAAAATGAGCCAAAATGAAAGTTTGTGCAAAACCTGATAAACTTGTAATTTCTCTCGCCTTTTGAGTAGTCCTGATGAAATATAATTTTTAAATCTTCCAATCCATGATATTCTACTGTCTTATTTTAACAACAATCAGTGGCCAGAAGAGTAATTGATTACTTCTTTGGCCGTATTTTTCAGATTATAAGTATAAGGAGTATAAGCATAATGAAGTAGGAAAATAACATATATAAGTCGGTATATAACACCAAAAATAGACATTTAATCTTGATAGGCAATTTAGAATAAAAAATACAATAGAGAACAGGCTGCAAAAGTGTATGTTATATGAGGCATAAACAAAGAACTGAGCACTATGTTACGTTTGTTAAAGTAACATACTACGATAAGAGTCACTCAAAGAACTTTAGCATAGGCAGAACATGCACACTGGACATGGTCAAATGACACACGTATTGCTCTTCTTCATAGCTTAATCGCTCAACGGCTATTATTTTAAATGTTACGGTAAATAAAATATAAAATGTAATAATTTCACACAAAAGTATTTTCTGAAGCTGGCCAAAGTCTGACAAAAAAGGTTACTTATAATCCAAAAAAATATGGTATTTTAAGAGCTTGGAGTCTGGATTTATAAAGAACCTCCAGAAAAGGCCACTCACAGTCCTCTTTGCAGAGCGGAACACAACCAACGAGCGGTCTTTCAATGTGCGGAGATAAAAGTTAAGCAGGAGCTTAGAGTTTGCGGTGAATTATCTGAGTTTCCGCAGAGAGAAGAGACACTGACGAGCTTTCTTAACAAACCTGATTAGCGTTTTTGTCCTATTCCAGATCTTTATGCAGAGTTAAACCTTCACCCATCTGTAATCTACACTTGGGAGTTATCAATTACAAATACAAGTTTTAGATGTGTTCTGTTGTAATATTCAATTTGATTAGTGAAATAGAACCATTATCTTACTTATGATTGACATTGCCATTCAAACCAAATTTTGAGAAATCCCCCCAAAGAATGTTCAGTTTTTCAACAGATTCATTCAAGTAAAGTCATCTACAAGGTTTTGTTTTTAGGGCTGTCAAAATCATTGCATTGACGCACGTTAATTAATTTTTCATTTATTGCGTTAAAAAAATGAACGCATTGTCCGTGTCTCCTCCCGAAGCACAACTAAACTCGCTAAATTAAAGCTGGGGTATACCAAGTTTTTCCTTTGCACTACCAGTTCTTGTTGGTTGTGCCCAAAAGTAAAATGTGAGAAAACAAAACAGATTTAATGACAGCCATTGGCATTACACTATGTTGTCATTTATCTTTCCATTCAAACAAGCATTGACGGAAAAATATGGCATAATTTTTCCAATAGTTCCAGATGCGATTAATTACAATTGATCAATTTTTAAGCTGTAATTAACTCGATAACATTTTTGTATCGTATGACAGCTAAAACTGGTCATTATAACTGAAACTGGAATACAACAAAAAAGGTTAATGCTAACTTCTGAAATATTGTGTTATAATATTAAGAAATATTGTGTTCCTATGGCAACTAGCACTTGACAACGTCAGGTGGAAAATGAGTTAAAATTTTCCACCTGACGTTGTCCTCACATTTCAAAAGTAAAAGATTATTTTATGAAAGATAATGACAGAAATAAACCACATAAAGAAAAAGTAACTACAAGGATATTGTACTGGTTACTAAAATAGCCACAAAATTAGGAAAGCCGGTTACGATATAATTTAACTGCAGAGGGAGCCAACATTATGAGTCACCTTTTCATTCTGAATTGTATAATTGAGTTGGTAAAGTGCTCTAGGGATTAAATTAGTGTATGATGCAAATAGGGAGCAGGGCTTGGTCACACAGTAAAACAGTTCAGCTGGAGGTTGGTTTCTTTTCTCCACTTAGCAACATTTTGGATTTCTGCTTTGTAAGAGGATTTATCATTATCACCGATGCTAGTGTCCTCAGCACATTTATCTTCAGTTGCTTTATTTCTATGGCAGTTAAAGCTCTTTTTCCAGTTCAGTTTGGTTTTCCACCGGAGAAGAGCAAGTGCAATAGTTACCATAGCAACACACTGTTTACTTCCAGCAAATTAGCATTCCTATCCTTCCAACAAACTATCTTAAATGTATTTCCAGTTACATTTACCAGTTTTAGCGCTTTTTAAATGTGAGTCACTTGGATCCTGTCGCCTCTTTATGAATTGTTTGCTGAGTACTTTGCTGAGGTACCTAACGTTCAAACCAACATGAAGGGAACCACGTAATAAAATTCATACATAGTTCCTATCTCTTCAAACATTGTGGTTATATCACTAAATTACATACTTTTAATGAATCGTGAATGCGTATGTTTCAATCAGCCTTTCTGGACATGCAGCGAGCAATGTGTTGACACGGAACCCTGAAAAAAACGTTGCATTGTCTCTATTTGGACGACTTTTCGCGGCAGCATCCAGCCCCTTAACACCTCTTATTGGTTGAAACACACTGCTTCCTGTTGACACGAGAAGCTATTTTTTTTATAGTGCAGCAATATCCCATGCTATACAACCCAAGACCTCAACCTAAAAATGTCGGAAATCTCAAAAAGAGCGACAGAAGTGTGCTTACGTCCCTCAATGATTTAATTGGTTTGGATTCTGAACCAATAGAATCACTCGCAACAAAATTGTCACGCTGTATATCAGGACACTTTCGAACACACATCAGGACACATGAAATTGGCTAAAAACATTCATATACAAGGCAACTCCAATGTTTTGTATTCTTATAATACGCAGTAATCTCTCCACATTATCAATCAGGACTTCCCACTCGACCAATCATGAATACATACAAGGCATGATACTTCAATATCACGACTGCAAACATACTGACTGTGCTATTCACTCCAGACCATACAGTTTAAGATTTAAGAATGCAAGAAATAAACATTCTTTTTTTCTACAATGCACAATCCATTTTATCTAATTTAGAAACCACAGAAGCCAAATACTCGACGGCACCTCAGACATGGGCTGCATGTTGTCTTTATTGCCGAATTGACAGCAAAACAAACCATTGCGGTCCAAATCAACAGAATGCTGCACAGTGATGAAGCACAGGCCGCTTCAGTGCAATAAAAAAGTACAGAAGAAAGTCGTAGCACTCAGCGAAAGCCAGATCTCCACGGGAACCCAAACCCAATCAAATTATGCCGAAGGAGCACACAGCAGCCCACAGGGATGTGACAATGAAATTCTCTAACCGAGGGACAAAGCCTGGATTTTTATCGCTGGGCTCAAAGCAATGAACAGAGAGTTAGGTGACAATTAGAAATGATAGATTACAAATACACAATTAAACGCAGATTAAACAATACAATATATTTATGTTAACAAACTGAAAAACCATACTGCTGACACAGACTCTAAGACTACTTTGACCAATTCAAACCAGCCACAGCTAAATCAATAAAATCAATGACAAGTTTCCTCTAAGTTGCATTTAAAGCTTGGGTACCTGATTATTTTCTTAGATAATACATGATGTGCTGTGAACAAATCACACATCAATACTTGAAAGAAAGAGTTCCTAACTTTAGGCTTGGAGCTGATTGAGGGTCCTCCTCTCTTTTTCACTTTTTATGTGAAAAAAATGAAGATTGACTGAGACCAAAAATACATACAGTACATGTGAAAACCAAACTGCTTCTATTGAAAGTTAGGGACCCCAGCTTTAAGTTAACATTGGGCCTCATTCACGAATAACTTCGTAAGAAACTACTCAACTTTCTTCTCAAGTTGTCCTTAAGTAGATTTCTAAGAAATCCCTACGTGGGATTCATCAACGCACTCGTAAGCCGCTGAATTGTTCGCAGCTGTTCTCTCAGATTGATGAATCCCATTTCCTCGTAAGTACAGCGCGCGTGCCAGGTGCTTCATTAGCATAGGTACTTAGCATAAGTAACCGCCCACTAATGCCCATATAAGGGGATGCAGGGCCGTGTGCAGACGGCTGAGGAAACAGCAACAGGCCTAAAGCAGGCCTTTTTTCTTCTTTTACCAGACTGAGAATAAAGTTATAAAATGTTGACTTAAAAGTCGAAATATTATGATAATAAAGTCGAACTAGCAAAATTATGAGATTAATCTAAGAATATGATGAGATTAATCTCAAAATGTTATGAGCTTAATTTAAAAATATATTATGTATTATTTTAAAGATGAATCTCAAAATGTTTTGAGATTAATCTCAAAATATTTTGGACCCTGGGAGGAGATCCAGCGCGGACCAGCGCTGAGACCAATGCAGACCCGAGGAGAGACTGGAGTGACCAGCACACAGAAACCAGCGCGGACCTATAGGAGAGACCGCATAGACTGGAGTGACCTGACTGGAGAGACCGGTGCGCAGAGACCAGCGCGGACCGAAGAGAGACCGCATAGACCAGACTTGAGAGACCAGCGCGGACCCGTATGGATCCAGGAGCATGCAGCACGGACCCGTATGGAGAGAGACCAGTGCAGACCCGTATATGGGAGAGACCAGTGCAGACCCGTAGATCCATGGGAGAGACCAGTGCAGACCCGTATAGATCCATGGGAGAGACCAGTGCAGACCCGTATAGATCCATGGGAGAGACCAGTGCAGACCAGTATAGATCCATAGGAGAGACCAGTGCAGACCCGTATATGGGAGAGACCAGTGCAGACCCGTATAGATCCATGGGAGAGACCAGCGCAGAGACTCAGCGCGGACCCAGTAACCTCCTGCAGCAGCAGTATATATGCCGTTGTTCTGTGGCCCGTGGATAAAGAAATGCCCCCTATAAATAGGAAGGGGTCACTAATACACGGCAAGATTTCAAATGTATTTGATAAAGCGTTGGCACATTTCATTTCAAAATGAATTAAAAAGTAGGCCAGATCTGCAGTGAAAAAGGCGGTATATAAATAAAGATTACTAATAAAGATTACTACAAATAAATAAATACATACATCGATATGACGGACATATCACTGGAATGTTGTATTTTTATTCAACTTCACCAAAGAGGGCAACCCCGGCGTGTGAACATGTCGGCACTGAATGCGTACGAGTGCTCCTGAGGACTCGTAGGATTTGTACTTGCCCAAGAGAAATTCTGGTTACGAGAAATATTTGTGAATGCCACTTTCTTCGTAAAAACCGCGTAAGTAGGATTTACGTACAAATCTGTTCCTAAGAACCGTTCGTGAATGAGGCCCATTGTTTGTGGTGACACTCATGGCTGTATTTATGTCCTCAGACTAGAGCTGAAACAACTAATCGATTTAATCGATTAAAATCGATTATTAAAATAGTTGTCAACTAATTTAGTCATCGATTAGTTGCTAAATAACTTTTATTTTGCCGTAAGCGGCTCATTTTCGTGCATATTTTAACTCTGCGGTGACCAAATGGTGGCAGTAATGAGCCACCGGAGGTTTTACAGCAGGAGAAGTAGCGAATAGCCAATAGCTGGCCTCCTTTTATGTCACATGCTTCGCGCACAGCTTCTCTTCAGCATACAGCAAGATGGCGGAGGCAAGCGGAGTAAGCTCGAGAAAAAAAAGGAAAAAAGCAGAAGACAAACCTAATCGAACGAAGTCATCCAAAGTGTGGGAGCACTTTACTTTGAACCTTCAAAAAAGAAGAGTAACCTGTAAACTCTGCGCTACTGACTTGGCCTGGCACGGGAGTACTACGTCTCTGCGTGAGCACCTTAAACCATCTCTCTGCAGTACTGACTGTTTGCAAAAGATGGCGCCACACTCACTGTTTTAGGCATAAAGTTGATCTTTCAAATAATTTGCACAAAGATGTAAAAAAAAAAAAACATTTATCAGTTTATCAACTTAAATAAGCCTTGTTCGGGATTTTAAACTACTTCAGAAGCCCTAAGGATTTTCATGGTGAAAACATTATTGGAAATCTCCTTGTGAAATTTGCTAGAGTATGTAACGGTCAGTGTTTTGTTTTGATGGTCAACATTGAGTTCACTAAAGGATTACAAAGACATAATAAACAGCTCCAGTTAAGTTTTTGATGTGGATATGAATATGTAAAATGGTTAAAATCTCTAAAAAGTCTATGTTGAATGATGAAGGCCCTTTGTTAACAATTTACTTGGAAAAAAATTGGCAAAACTAAAATATAAGTACATAAACCGATTAATCGATTAATCGTAAAAATAATCGCCTGATTAATCGATTATCTAAATAATCGTTAGTTGCAGCCCTACCTCAGACACACAATGTTTCACTGGGATCACCACAGATGCAGGAGGTTTTGGGTTTGATTCCTGGACCTTTCTAAGTTTGAGTTTACATGTTCTCCCTGTGTCTCCCATCTCTCTGGTGCTAGAACGCCAAGAATTTCCTTGTTGAAAAACGGTAAATAGCTGGCAAATATGGTTCCAGGAATGTACCGTTTTCTCAACATGGCATTACCGTTGCTAATTTTAACGGTTAAAGACTGTTTCACTGAATCACCTTTGTGATTTCAGGAATTAACTGTATGTTCCTGTTAATTCACATACATCAAAAACAGATTTATAATGTTCATTTTGTGTCATTACACCATGTGACTGTTTCTGTTTCTAATTAGTTTCATTGAACAAAAAAACTACAGTTTAATTTGTTTTACTTTAATGAAAACAGCGTTTCAATTATTTTTTCACATCTTCAGTTTACATAAAGAAGTTGAAATCTTTACTTCTATAACATGCTTAATACAAAAACACCATTTTAACTAAAGCAGGAGTTTATACCTCTTACCCATGCCTCTTACACTCATGGTTGCTCACTAGCAAAAATTTCCCAGCATTCCAAAAATACAACAAGTTTATGTTAAATTACGGTAATAATACCATAAAATCACAATGTGATTAATAATCACATTGTGATTTTATGGAATTGTAAAGTTTTTTTGTAATCACATTATAATTGTGGTAAAAAAAACGCCACTGGATGTTTTTAACCAATGTATACTTAAATTTGCATGTTTTTCAAAATAACATTTGTTTAATGTTGAAATTTCATTGTAAAGTTTACTTGATTAAACCTAATTAAAAGTTAATAAATGTTGTTCCCTGGGGAAAGTAGTGAGTGTGTGTTGTGACAGCGTCAACACAATGTTTCAATACACCTTTGTGTCCAGCATTTGAGAAATTTCTGCTCTGTGTATGTGGATTTTTTTCATGTCTATCCACTTGTCTGTATAGTTATGTATAATTACTCAAAAATACATACAAAAATCTCACAAGAATAAAAGGGCAAAATCTCCTAAAAGTTGAATTCCCATGCAATTTCCCCGTAGTGCTTTGTTCCTTTTCTCACTGCCGCCGACTGACACTTTTACTGCAGGAGCTTGACGTTTGAAGCGATCTCCACAAATCCCGTTTCACAGGGTATAACTCCACACCTGCCCCCACGCTTTGATCCAGCGCCAATGAGAGAATTCTGATTCAGATGCGGACACTGACATCGCCTATATCACATCACACAGAGGAGAAATAAATGTGTGAACCGTGTAATGGAAAACGGGTTAATGAAGTACAATTATGTTTTAATGGGAGGTTTTATGAGGGATTTAACCTTGTGTAAGTGGCCATGCATTACCGTAGATCCTCTAGTAGTAGTGGTCTTCGATTTGAGCTGTGTTTTACGATCAGTGTAATGAGACAAGTTGGAAATTGTGGCTTCAAAGTGATCTCTTCTATCACTGCTTAATGGCTTCGAGTGAGAAGGAAACTGCCATAGACGAGGTTTGAATATGTAGTGGACTAACCGAGTGCGTTTGTCTTCTACCAGAACAAGCTTTTTCTTGCAAATCTTTATAACCAGCAATTTGGAGCAAAATTGTGCCCTGTATCAATCAAATATTTTGCTGAACGTTGCGACCCACATTTTGCAGAATTGGAAGTTATGAATAAGCGAAAGGCTATGCACCAATCATGCATAAGCCTAGAAGACATAATGCAAAGTTTCCCACAGACTGTATTGAAAGAGTGGACCGAGTGCGTGCGGACGTCATTTATATATATATTTTTTTTTTCATTTAACCTTTATTTAACCAGGAAAATACCCAATGAAATCGAGATCTCTTTTTCAAGGGTGTCCTGGCCAAGAGGTCTGTAGCACACGTCAAGGAATTTACGGAACAACAATGATACTACACAATACAAACAGTGAAACTACAGAACATTTACATAATCCAAATAAACTAAAGGCAACAAAATGACAAGTTAAAGTTTAAAAGCATGAGCACTTGGCAATGGTTGAGAGCTGTTTTTTATATAGAAATGAACAAAATGCGTTTAGCGAAAACAATTTCAACCACTTCAGTTCTGACTGCAGACTGTTCCATGCAGCGGGAGCAGAAAAACTAAATGTTTGCTTTCCCGGCTCCGTTCGGACACGTGGAACATTCAGATGGTAAAAATCATTGGAACGTAACTGTACAGTTCGTCATCATAGTCTTTGCCAAAGGCGGGTGAATTGTGACGATTAACAAATGGTTCAGAGGGCTTTATTTTATGGCAGGAAGATATTTGAGACGTTAAGACGCAATTTGTTAGTGGGTTTAGTTATTAGACAGTGATTGACCTTCTCCTTCGATGTGACTGTTTCCATTATCATGTGGATGATGTGATCTTGGAAGGGGAACACTGGGCCTCATTCACGAATAACTTCGTAAGAAACTACTCAACTTTCTTCTCAAGTTGTCCTTAAGTAGATTTCTAAGAAATCCCTACGTGGGATTCATCAACGCACTCGTAAGCCGCTGAATTGTTCGCAGCTGTTCTCTCAGATTGATGAATCCCATTTCCTCGTAAGTACAGCGCGCGTGCCAGGTGCTTCATTAGCATAGGTACTTAGCATAAGTAACCGCCCATTAATGCCCATATAAGGGGATGCAGGGCCGTGTGCAGACGGCTGAGGAAACAGCAACAGGCCTAAAGCAGGCCTTTTTTCTTCTTTTACCAGACTGAGAATAAAGTTATAAAATAAAGTTATATAATAAAGTCGAAATATTATGATAATAAAGTCGAACTAGCAAAATTATGAGATTAATCTAAGAATATGATGAGATTAATCTCAAAATGTTATGAGCTTAATTTAAAAATATATTATGTATTATTTTAAAGATGAATCTCAAAATGTTTTGAGATTAATCTCAAAATATTTTGGACCCTGGGAGGAGATCCAGCGCGGACCAGCGCTGAGACCAATGCAGACCCGAGGAGAGACTGGAGTGACCAGCACACAGAAACCAGCGCGGACCTATAGGAGAGACCGCATAGACTGGAGTGACCTGACTGGAGAGACCGGTGCGCAGAGACCAGCGCGGACCGAAGATAGACCGCATAGACCAGACTTGAGAGACCAGCGCGGACCCGTATGGATCTAGGAGCATGCAGCACGGACCCGTATGGAGAGAGACCAGTGCAGACCCGTATATGGGAGAGACCAGTGCAGACCCGTATAGATCCATGGGAGAGACCAGTGCAGACCTGTCTAGATCCATGGGAGAGACCAGTGCAGACCAGTATAGATCCATGGGAGAGACCAGTGCAGACCCGTATATGGGAGAGACCAGTGCAGACCCGTATAGATCCATGGGAGAGACCAGTGCAGACCCGTATAGATCCATGGGAGAGACCAGTGCAGACCCGTATAGATCCATCGGAGAGACCAGTGCAGACCCGTATATGGGAGAGACCAGTGCAGACCCGTATAGATCCATGGGAGAGACCAGTGCAGACCCGTATAGATCCATGGGAGAGACCAGTGCAGACCCGTATAGATCCATGGGAGAGACCAGTGCAGACCCGTATAGATCCATAGGAGAGACCAGCGCAGAGACTCAGCGCGGACCCAGTAACCTCCTGCAGCAGCAGTATATATGCCGTTGTTCTGTGGCCCGTGGATAAAGAAATGCCCCCTATAAATAGGAAGGGGTCACTAATACACGGCAAGATTTCCAATGTATTTGATAAAGCGTTGGCACATTTCATTTCAAAATGAATTAAAAAGTAGGCCAGATCTGCAGTGAAAAAGGCGGTATATAAATAAAGATTACTAATAAAGATTACTACAAATAAATAAATACATACATCGATATGACGGACATATCACTGGAATGTTGTATTTTTATTCAACTTCACCAAAGAGGACAACCCCGGCGTGTGAACATGTCGGCACTGAATGTGTACGAGTGCTCCTGAGGACTCGGAGGATTTGTACTTGCCCAAGAGAAATTCTGGTTACGAGAAATATTCGTGAATGCCACTTTCTTTGTAAAAACCGCGTAAGTAGGATTTACGTACAAATCTGTTCCTAAGAACCGTTCGTGAATGAGGCCCAATGTCCTGTCCCTATGTCCCCTGCCCCAGACCTTTGACACCCATCGAGTCTATGGTATAAACTGAAGAACCAAATGTCCGCTCCTCACCCCAATCTTTGCTCTACAAAACATTTATTTCTAAAGTCATTATTTTTATGCCTTTTTGACATCCAATTATAGTTTTAAATAAGTTTCTTTTTCGATGCAATTCAATGAGTGGTGAAAAGTGAAAAAGATGTGAGATTATGACGGCAGGCAGCTCATTACAGCCGAGAACAATTTTACAGTGACTCATTCATCTCCTTTGGCCAGTCAAATTATTAGAATTATAGGTTATTTTTCAACATGGCAGTGACAAGTTTTGCAGGTGAAACAAGTTTGGATACATTTCAGATAATTATACTTTTTTACCATTGAATTTTTCATATTATTGGATATAGTTTCAACAGGTGCATCAATATGGTCTAGTTTAATGGTTTTATGGCCCGTTTTTAATGGAAACAAGATGGGTGCAGGACAGGACCAGGACCGGACCAGGTCAGAGGACGAAGAGGAGGAGGTAAGAGAATGACCAAAGACGAGACCAGGACAAGACTGAAGATGAAGGTGCAGGCTCCAAAGCTAAGATAAGAAAAGATACGATAGACTTTATTGATCTCACACAGGAGAAATGTACATGTCACATCTGGCATCGATAGAATCACTCAGATTTGAGCAAAGACAGAAGTGTGCAAACATGTTAGAGGCAAAAATAATGTCTGTGCAGGATATAATAAAAAGTGGCAATTAAAGACACAGTGGCTAGAGTAGTGCAGGTTTTTAGTCCTATTGCATTAGTGACTTAGTGTACAGTCTGACAGCGGTGACGCTAGCGTTCCTTCTTGCATTCTTCCACTGAAGGAGCTCCTCAGCTCCTCTACAGTCCTGTGCAGTGGGTGGGAAGTGTTGTCCATGATGGAGGTGACTTTGACTAGCCCCCTCCTGTCTTTCACCTCCTCCACAGAGGCCCTCCTGACCAGCTTTTTCAGTCTACTCCTGTCACGCTCTGTGCTGCCCGGTGTCCAGCACATGGCAGCGTAGTGTATGGCAGAAGCTACTACAGAGTCACAGAAAGTCCCGAGCAGAGGCCTGCTCTCTCCGAAGATAGAGGCAACTCTGAAAACCAAGATGGCGGAGTGAGGTCTGTTTGCCTAACACTCCCTGTTCATTGATCGAGCAAACCTTTGAAATCAAACCTCTAGCAATATATCTAAAGTTGCATATTATCGTTGTCTGCATGTCTGGTACACGCTCAAAGACAAAAAACCGAGGACAGAGCCAAATGGAAGAAGAAATGTCCTCGAGCCAGCTCACGGCGGAGCACCTGGAAGCTACCCTCAATAAGTTTTTTACCAAAGCTCAGGAACAATCGAAAGAACACTTCCAGCGTTTAGAGCACCAGCTCACCACAATACAAGAGACTTTAAACAAGCATGCACAAGATATTGAGAAACAACGTACGGATATTTCCGCCATGCAGACCCGTGTCAACAAAAACGAGGACACCCTTTCTGGATTTGGCGACGCGTTGTCACAATTGGAGAGCATACTCGTCTCGCTGGAGGACCGCAGCAGACGTGATAACTTGCGTATTGTGAATATCAAAGAAGGCGAGGAAAAGAACAATGCTGTGGCTTACCTCACTGCATCACTTCCAAAGTGGTTCCCTGGGTTAGCGGAGAGTTCACTGGAGTTAATGAGAGCCCATAGGATCGGAACATGGCGACCTTCCTCACCCAAGCCCAGAGTAATGATAGTGAAGTTTCTCCGCTTTTCGGATCGTGATCGTGTTCTCAACGAGTCCAGGAGAAGCACGGTGCGAGTAGCTGGACAGCCTATCCGCTTTGCCCCGGACTTCAGCGACATCACAGCCAAGAAAAGGCGCCCCTGCTATGCACTGATGAACAGAGCCCGAACCATGGGATTCGAAGCCTTCCTGCTCTACCCCGCGACGATCAAGTTGACCAACAGCTCCGTAGGTCAGCAGCTTTTTGAAAACCCGGCCGCTGCTGAAAAGTTTCTCTCGGACTACGAAACTTCCAAGTCCAAATAGAGACCGCTCTGATCGGTAAGGTTCATTCATTTGACTCTATCATGTTTACATACAAGCGCGATGACGTCACTAGGTCGCGTATAAGCAGTCCTTTCTCTTTTCTTTTTCTTTTTTCTGACTGCAAAAAAAATAGGTTTGCTCCTGTAAATCCACGCCCCTTTTTGTATTGGTGTTTTTGCAAATATTATTTATAAAATATATGCCTGTATGTAGGCAGGCCCGTGTTCAGGTAACACAAGTAAATGTTGATGTGCAATGGTAGAACTTAGTTCTTCATATATATATTTTTTATTTTTCTTTGGGGCATGATTCTGAGGGGGTAAAGGTTATGATTTTTCATTTTTCTCATGTTTATTTCTATTTCATTGCCTGCAGCGTGTGAGTGTGTTTTTGTGTGTGTGTGCTTCTGTATGAGTGAGAGCTTGTGTATGTGCTTGTTTGAATGTTGCGGTGTGGTTGTCTGTTGCGCGTGTCTGGGGCCTAGACTCTCTGACCATACACCCTCTCCATCCATTCATGTTTCTGAAATGATAATAGATGTATAGTTCTGAGAGCAATGCCTCGTCTGAAACCGAGGAGGATGACTTGAGCATGAACTCTCATAATTTAGAAACTATGATCAATTTCTCAGACAGTATAAAATATAAATCACAAAACATGATTGAAATTGACCCAGATAGTAATTTCCTTCCTAATATGAATAATGACTGCTTATATTATACTGATGTTGCATTTGAAAACAAATTTACACAAGATAAAAATATCTCTCTAGTGCATTTTAACAGTAGAAGTTTATATTCTAACTTTGAAGGGATCCGAGACTACTTGAGTCAGTTTAAATCACCGTTTAATATTATAGCAATTTCAGAGACATGGATGGATGTGGACAAGGGTAGCCACTTTGAATTGGAAGGGTATGAAATGTTCTGCACAAACCGACGAGATAAAAGAGGAGGAGGAGTGGCTTTATATATAGACACAAATATTACTTGTAGCATTGTAGAAAATATGTCTTTAGCAGTGGACCACCTTTTTGAATGCATTACTATTGAATTGGCTCTGCCAAAAAAGAAACACGTTATTGTAAGTTGTGTTTACAGGACACCAGGATCTGACCTGAAGGCTTTCAGGGAATGGATGGAAAAAATATTTAGTTATAAAAAAAAAAAATATATCATATGTGGTGACTTTAATATTAATCTATTAAATCCCCAAAAAAATAAACATACAGATGAATTCATAGACACAATGTTTTCCATGGGCTTGTACCCGCTGATCACCAGACCCACTAGAGTCACAACACACAGTGCTACCCTTATTGATAACATTTTTTGCAACATTTTAGACGCCAGTGTTACTAGTGGTTTGCTGGTTAGTGATGTCAGTGACCACCTACCAGTCTTCATGGTTTATGACATCGACTGTAAAATACCTAAACATGTTAAAAGTGACAGCTATCGTAGAATCATATCACAACAATCAATAATAGATCTGAAAATTGATTTGGCCAGTCAGAACTGGGAACCCATTTACCAAATGTCTGATGTAAATACAGCTTACAACTTGTTTCTGGAAATGTTTGCTACACTGTACGACAAATACTGTCCAACCAAAAAGTGCACAACAAGTCGCTACACAAAAACTCCCTGGATATCAAAAGGGCTTGCCAACTCTTGTAAAAAGAAAAATTACCTGTACAGACTATTCCTTAGACACAGAACTATAGAGACTGAACAAAGGTATAAACAATACAAAAACAAATTAACCAGCATATTGAGAGTAAGTAGAACAGAATATTATAATGATTTATTAATTAAAAAGAAGAATGATATTAAAGGAATTTGGAAAGTGTTGAACACCATTATTGGTCGTGGTTCTAGCAGCCCTAGTTATCCAGAGTACTTTGTGGAGAACGATACAATTATAAGGGCAAAACAATGATTGCTGATGGTTTTAATAACTTCTTTGTTAATGTTGGACCAGAACTGGCCAAAAAAATCCCTTCTACCAACGAACAGTCAAAGGGGCTCATTGAAACAAACTTTAACTCCATGTTCCTCACTCCCACAAACGAGAAGGAAGTTCTGAATTTGATCAGAAAATGCAAAAACAAAACATCACAAGACATAAACGACATTGACATGAAAACAGTACGCAGTGTTGCTGAAGAAATTGTTGAACCATTTACACACATTTGTAACTTATCTTTCCAGCTTGGTGACTTTCCATCACAAATGAAAACTGCAAAAGTAATCCCCATATTCAAATCCGGAGACAAACACAGCTTCACCAATTATCGGCCAATCTCCCTTCTGCCTCAGTTTTCCAAAATATTAGAAAAATTATTTGATACAAGAACTCCGTGGGTTTATTGAAAGACATAATTTATTGTCTGATAGTCAGTATGGGTTTAGGCAAAATAGATCTACATCACTTGCTCTTATTGACTTAGTTGAGGAGATAACAAATGGAATTGAAAAAAATAAATTTGTAATCGGAATTTTCATTGATCTTCAAAAGGCGTTCGATACCATCGATCATGATATCTTGATTAACAAACTGGAGGCCTATGGTATCAGGGGATTGGCAAATAAATGGTTGCAGAGCTACCTGAGAGAGAGACAGCAGATTGTCCAGATTGACCAACACAAATCGAGTTATAGGAACATAACCTGTGGAGTACCACAAGGTTCAATATTGGGACCCACTTTATTTATATTGTACATTAATGAAATATGCAAAATATCAAAGTTGATGAAATTCATTCTCTTTGCTGATGACACAACTATTATATGTCCAGGTGACGATTTGGAGCAACTTTTGTCTACAGTAACTGTGGAATTGAACAAAGTAAAAACATGGTTCAATAGTAATAAATTATCACTAAATTTAAAAAAGACCAAAATTATGCTCTTTGGCAACCGTAATAGTAATATTCCAGTCAGAATAATAATTGATGATACACCAATTGAGAAAGTCAAACAAAATGCCTTCTTAGGAGTTATAATAGATGAAAAAACCAATTGGAAACCCCACATAAGTTACCTGAGAACAAAGGTTGCTAAATGTGTCGGAATGATGAAGCGAGCGAGTCCGCTACTGAACACAAATGCCCTACTCCTGTTGTATCATTCATTCATTATGTCATATTTATTTTATTGTATTGAAGTTTGGGGAAACTGTTACAAGTCTCACTTACAGCCTTTAGTCACTTTGCAAAAGAAGGCTATTAGGATTGTATCAAATGTTCACTATAGATATCATTCACACCCATTATTTTTTAGACTTGAGACAACTCAAACTTCTAGACTTGATTCAATTTAAAACTGCTCAAATAATGTTTAGGGCATCGCAAAACTCCCTCCCACAGAGTTTGCAAACACTATTCCATGATAGAGATGCTCACCATCAGTATCAACTAAGAGGAAACAAACAACTATACTTACCTAAATTTAGAACGACTTTAAAATCAATGTGTATCTCCGTGTGTGGAGTTACTCTGTGGAACAGTCTATCTGATGAAATTAAAACGTGTCCAAACCTGATTCAATTTAAAAGAGTTTATAAAAAAGAAATAATGAAGAAGTACAAGGAGGTAAGAGATTGATGCCCTCAGCACTGAGCAGTTGGAGGAGAGAGGTGTATGGTCAGGGAGGGAGGGTTTGGGCCTGTGTGTGTGAGTGTGTGTGCGTGTGAGTGAGTTGTCTTGTCCCATACCATTGGTGGTAGATGTTGTATTGTTCTTACTGTATGTACTGTACAGTAAACATTTGTATTATGTGTTTTTACCCAGCATGGTATTGTTTCCGTCTTATTGATTGTCCTGTGAGTCTGGGTGAGGGGGGTTGGATTAATATAAGCATTTTGCTTCCTCCAACCCCTTTTCAATCCCTGTACGTGTTTTTGCTTTTGTTTTGTTTTCTGTAAATTTATGTGTGCAGGTTTTGAAATAAATATTTCATTCATTCATTCATTCAACTTTGGCCCATCTTGTACAGGGCGTTGGTGTTATGGGACCAGTCCAGTTTATTGTTAATGTGAACACCCAGGTACTGGATATGCTTGTGTGACGGATTAAACCAGTGGAAAGAGAGTCCTTTATGTAGGTCTCCATGGATTCTCTTTCAGGACGAGACATGTTGTACAGGCGTGCAGGAGGAAGAGTGGCCCCTGGGAGAAGGTCTATTCAGAGTTGTAAGGCCTGTGTGGTGGTAAAAACAGAGCCTTCTCCTAACTGACAGCCCCATCTCAAACATGCGAGCCCCTTCTGGACGAATGTCAAATCTGGGCCAGAAGGCGGCTACAGAGACGAAACCTGCCCTGACATAGTGAGCTCCAACCAATTATCTTATTAAGAGACCAGGATCAGGTTTGAGTCCTTAAAGTTCTGTTCAGCCCCATAAGGTAACAGGCAACTGAATTGGTCAGTAGGGATTCTTTGGATCCTGATCAGTGGGCTCTTTTGGGCAAAGAGGACACCAGTTGATTAAATGTCCTCCCTACAGTAGAAACAGTCTCCGGTTCTGATTCTATGTGCTCACTCCTCCACCGTCAATTTGACCCGAACAAACTGCATGAGAACCCTAGTTAAGTTTATGAACTGGCGGACCCAAAAATGCAGGAGTAGCCTGGTTTAATGGAAACAGGATGGGAGCAGGAGAGGACCAGGACGGGGCGAGGACGGGACCATGGCGGAGGATGAAGAGGAGGAGGTAAGAGACTGACCAACGACTGGACCTGGACAGGGACAGAATGGACCAGCCACAAAGGACTCAGCGGAATGCTTTTTTTCCCCCACACCTGCTCCCAGTTCATTACTTCTCATCAAGTTTTTATTTACTTTTAGGTCGGGCGGGGCAGTTCGAAGGTGTAGATGGAGGAGGCCAGGTTCAGAGGTCCCGTTGTCGTACCATGAAACAGACAATGGGACAACGGGTGAATAGCAATGAAGAAACTACAGTCAAAATCCTATTAATGCAAAACAGAAAAAAGTAGGAAGGAGGAGAGGATACTGACTCCCTATGCAGCTTGACTGACAGTCTGAGGAGTTTAGCCTTCCCTGGTCCTTCCTAGCCATATGCTAAACTAAACAGGACTGTGTTAGTCTTACACAACAGACAGTGTCTGCTTCCTTAACGTGGGTGGGGAGATGATGCCACAGTAAAGGAACTTGGTAGCTAAATGCTCTGCCACCAACAGTGCTTTTTCAGCCTACCTTACAGCCTACCTTTCAACCTGTTACCAGGTGCTACCGGCGGACAACATTCTCCGTCTGGGGTGGCACTCCTGTGTCCCTTTGAACCACCGCCGAGCATTTGTCTCCATCCAGGGTGGTGCTCTGTTCCCTTCCTGACCTGTTGAGAGGGATATGGTTGATCCTGGTCTGGATATTCCGTGTGTGCCTGCTACCCAACGATGACCTTCCCGTTGCCCTCACCTGTTGCCACCGCCAGACATTGATGTCTGTCTGGGGGAGTTCTGTATTCTGTCTGGCTCACCGCCGGGCATACGTCTCCGGCCGGGGTTAGCCAGTTCCCTGGTGGAAGGTCACCACTGGCCTCTGCTCCTACCCTCGCCTTTTTCTTTAAAAGGTCCTATATCACGCTTTTCTTCATGTTTCACACTCAATCCTATACACATGTGTGATATTAATGTGTATGATACACCACACAACAATCAAAGCTTGTGAGATTAGAGCCATCTCTTGTATAGAGGTGACGTCACCTCGACTCAAACGAGCTGATCCAGAGAAGAGTCTGCTCCTCTGCCTGTGAGCCCGCCTCCCCCCGCCCGCACGGTGACGTAGCATCACGCTTTTGTCGTTTATCACCTGTACTTAGTAATTTCATACACTTTTTCCAACAATGACAATCCGTCACATCGAGCCCTATGTCCTCGATGCACAATCAGACCCTAGTTATTTAGTTTACAGAAGTATACAGCGAGTTAGTGTCACTACTTACAGATCGAGGGGGTCCGAGTTACGTCTTTTACCGTGGGAATAACGTGTTTCCAGATCAGCTTTTGAGTAAGTCCAGTTCCATTGTCCCTGTAGTTCTGGAACAGTCTCAGTGAAGTGTCGCAGATGAACCAGTATTATAATAGATCCATGAGATGAACAGATGAAAAAAGTCGAGCCGCTTTCTTCCTCTTAGGGCCAAATAGTGTGTCACATATTTACACCCATAACACACTTCATTCAAGTTGACGTGATCCTAACACTTTTAGTCGCTGACAAAAGCATAAAAACAGCAGCTCTATGTGGTGTCCGCGAGACCAGACCACAGACGCTGGACTCGGGAGCCGGAGCCTGTGCGCTCTGATTCGCTGTTTTGATCCGTCAATCACCTCCCGCCGGCTTTTAATTTATTTTTATTTTATTATTTTTGACAAAAAAAAGCATACTAATTGTGTATTGTTTACCCCGTTTTGACAAAAGTATTTAACAACTATTTTAAATACAAAGCAAACGGGGTCATGCGCGTCATCAGTGTGGTTTTCGTCACTGAAGTGGACCCGAGCGTTTCTGTGCCTCACGCTGGGGAAGGAGACAGATTGTTCTCTTACAAAAGATTGACAGAATCAATGAATAAACAACTGTGGGCTTGTGTATGAAGGCCAAATAGCATTGTAATCATGTTTAAAGCAGAGAAAAGTCAAAAACCGTGATATAGGCCCTTTAATGAGAACTACAATCCGGGCTCTGACTGCAAATTGGTTAATTTTACCATTCTTTATTAAATCAATTTTGGGTCCTCATTCCTTTCTATCACGAGACAAGGTCATTCCTTAAGTGGACGAGTTCAAGTATCTCAGGGTCTTGTCACGAGTGATGGAACGATGGAGTGTGAGATTGTCAGACGGCGCGATGTGATGCGGCCCTTATGTAGGACCATTGTAGTGAAGAGGGAGCAGCGTCTTCAGTCAGAGCTGTATGGGACTGTTGTGGTAAAGAGGGAGGGAAGAGTGAAGTCTTGATTTATTACTGGTCAATCTATGTCCCCACAACTTTGGTCATGAGCTTTGATTAATGACTGAAAGCCCCCTTAGAGTCACTGCTTCTATGCATTGAGAGGAGCCAGTTGAGGTGACTTGGGCATCTGTTTTGGGAGGAGACCCTGAGGGACTATGTTCAGTAACTCAGCTGGCCTAGGAACACCAGGAGTCCCCCAGATGAGCTGAATGATGTGTGTGTGTGAATAGGGAGGTGTGGGCATCTCTGCTTAGGCTGCTGCCCCGCAACTCAGCAATGGATAAAGCAGAGGAAAATTGATTGATGGATGGAAGTTTCTTAAAAGAAGGGGTGGAAAGTGGGGAAAAAAAGCAAAATGAGGGAATTGTGAGGTTTTGTATGTCCATTTAGAAAACAGGAAATGCAGTTCAACCTCACCATGTCAAGGGAATCTGAGTCATTTTGAAAACAATGAAAAACAATTTATCAATTTGCTTCTTTTTCCTTTTAATATTCTTTGTGCATAACCATAGCAACAAGGTGAGAAAAGCACGTCCTTCTCACAAACTTCCCGATGGAGCCGACTCAGATGTAAAGGTGTACAACATCTTTTCTTTCTCTTGATATCAGCCATAAACCGCTTGCTGCTTGTCCAGTACGCCGCTGGACGACTTTTGGCAGGGAAAACATGATCGCATAACCTCAAGTCTTTTTGTCTTAAAAGCCATGCATGGACTGGCCCCTTGTACATTGAAGATTTCATCTAAATAATGTCCGGGGATCAACTCCAGCCTGTGATTCCGAGGACAAACTGGAGAAGCAGAGAGGACAGTGACACGTCCAAACCATAGACTGTATATCGAAGGATTGTTGTTTAACATTATAAAAGACATCATTATAATCCAGTCTTCAGAAAATTAAAAGAAGAGAAAACTCACGAATATATGTACTGACTTTTAGAAGTACTTTTAAATCAATGAGTTAATCAATGTTACTACTTGTAATCACTTAAAAAATAGTAGCTAATAAATGTACTCAAATATGATGGTGTTTGGGCTGGTTTGTGTGTGTGTGAGTGTGTGTGTGTGATTGCTGTACACTGTCTCTTTCAAATACCCAGGACCTTCTTGCTGAGAAACAGGAGTGCCATCCAATCAGCCACCATGTGTGTGTGTGTCGAGTGAGAGATATTGTAACTAAATTATATTAGCACAACCCTTTTGATACAAACTGTCTGTTTTTGTATCCTCTTTGTTGTCATTTGTACAAAGTTTGATTAGAAGTACAAAAACGAATTACTTCTACTCATCCGATCAAGCATCTTAAAATATATACATTTGAATTTTTCTTTAGTGCATGAAAAAGTCAAAAACAGTCATAACTACAGGGTAATGGTGGGATGGAACTCACTGCCGCAGTTTCTCATAGTTGGAATGAATGTACCCAGTTTCCATAAAGGATTGAGAGTTTTCCCGTTCACTGAAGAATGAAAATTACTTTTTTGGAGTTACATTTGAATGTTTGGATTGGTAAACGATTAAAATGTAATGTAGAAATATTTAAATTGGCATTGTTTTTTTTTCAGGGTGTGGGTGTGTGTGTTTGTGTTTAGGGTTTTGTAGCATGATTCAAAATTCAAAACCAGAAATAATTACTAAAAAAACGGTTCCATCCAAATAACATTTAGTTCCCTTGACAAATAAATTCTAATATGAAACTCTATGAGCTCCGGTTTCCCTTACTATCCCTAAAGCTGAGCCAAAACATGACCTCCAGGCCTGAACTTAGGGGTAGTTAGACCACTCCCACAAAATCAGTTAATCAGTTATATCAAATGTGCAAAAGAAGAGGAGGAGCATCTGGAGTTGTCATCATATTTGGGAAAAGCCCCAGGACCGGAAGTCCAAGTCCTGGACTTGCTCCTGGGTTTGGTTTGGTTCCCGTCCTTCCTTTTTAGCGAGATAAAGGAATATTCCCACTCTCTGAAAAACACTGGGTTTCATGGTTCAATGAAGGACAAATCAGCAACGAAGTGTCTGCCTCATTACCCATCAAATAATACAAATATACTTCATGGTTAATATAAGAGACCATTTTATGATAAAAATAGATGATTATACTTTATTCACTGTGTTTTTGTGTCAGCGTGTGCTTTATTGTCACATCAACGCTAACTGTGTATTTTTGTTTTAATATTTCTCTAATTTTGGTTTTAGCAAATGTTTTGTCCGTACGTTAATGTTTTGTCCATTTTCATGTCAGTGTGACATTGATGAGTGCATAGCTGAAAGGGATCCAAGCAAAATCAAAACAAAACCGGCTTACCGATCCGACACCACACCACTGTACACACTGCAGTCTTCATGCGATGCAGTAAATGCCGGCATAAGTACGTTCTCTTTTACACAAGGTCGTTGGCGGGCGCGTTGAAAGGTGAAAGTGTTTACGGCCACGAGGACTGGTCCTGTAAAGACCTATTTTCATATGCCGCAGATGAAATTGCCACTTGAGAATTGTGCGCCAGTAAAGTTAGACCTCAAAACATGAGGCAGACGCACAAGGCCTGAGCCAGTCATAAAGAGGAGAGCAGTGTGTAAGCATGTCTGAGATGGCAATTCAAATGACTTTACAGGGTCATACAGGAAAAGCTTGTATAATGTAGTGTGGACAGACCGGCTCTGAGACGGGAAATAAGCGCTAATGCCAATTCTTATAATCCAATCCACTTTATTTATACTGCACATTTTATAAAAGAAGTTTCCAAAGTGCTGCACAAAGACAAAAGCACACGTTTGAATATTCAAGTCTTTATGTATATGACAAAGTTAAGATAAATAAAAACATTAACATACAATTAAAAACTATTTTTAAAATGAATACACGGGTGGACGAGCCACTAGAAAGCTGGGATACAAGTCATGTAAAAGTAAAATGTTGTGAACAAATGAGACCAGAACATGCTGTCTTCATAGTGGGATCACCTACCGTAAATGTGAAAAGCCAGACCAGTTCCGGAAAGACTACAATAGCTAAGTAAGGAAAGACTTGGTTATGACTGTGATGGAAGACCAGAATTCCTTGAGTGGAACAACTGTGGCTACAAAAGGAAAAACTGTTTTTGCATCCATCCATTATGATTCCATTCTTCGGTAAGAGAGGCCCCAGTTTAATTTAAGTTAAAGGTCACCTAAAAGAGTGGTTAAGGTCGTCTCAAACATGCGAGCCCCATTGATAATGTTGGAGGAACATACATTTGCATGATATAGGTCATGTGTAAGATTTCATTGATTGTAATAAGGTGATGTGTGCAATAACAGGGTCTGTGCAATAACTGGATGTGTGCAAAAATGGGGGGTGTGCAATAACTGGATGTGTGCAAAAATGGGGTGTGTGCAATAACTGGATGTGTGCAAAAATGGGGTGTGTGCAATAACTGGATGTGTGCAGTAATGGGGTGTGTGCAATAACTGGATGTGTGCAAAAATGGGGTGTGTGCAATAACTGGATGTGTGCAAAAATGGGGTGTGTGCAATAACTGGATGTGTGCAAAAATGGGGTGTGTGCAATAACCGGATGTGTGCAAAAATGGGGTGTGTGCAATAACTGGATGTGTGCAGTAATTGGGTGTGTGCAATAACTGGATGTGTGCAGTAATGGGGTGTGTGCAATGATGCGGACTCTGACATTGCGAATCTTTGTGTATTATTAATGTGTGGACTGTGGCCTGTGCGGAAAAGAAAACTATTGTAATACATGTTTTATTATTAATGTATATTTTATTCTATTATTTTCTAATTCTGTATTTAATCCTTGTCACCCAAACCCTATGGGACTATGGGAAATGATCCTTTGGCTGCAATCTGACATGTTTAAATTCATATTTCTAATAGGTCTGTTCATTGGCATGCACTGTCCCTTTCAAATAAATAAATATATAACTTATTCCATGTAAATGTCCAACATCAATCTTGCTACTTTGATTTTCAATAAAATCTGATTTTCTTTGTTGGTTTCCACAAAAGAAGTAATAGAACTCTCATTACATGGCTGTCCATAAAAGCTGTGCAGTCGGTTATGGAAACAGCGGCAACAGATCAATAAGACAGCTTGTTATCTGGAGAAATCTATTAGACAAAACCGTAAACGGATTATGTCTTCAGGGGAGAGACGAGATCGTTGCCAAGCGTGTTAGGAATGAACCAAAGCAAAACATATTTAATATGCTTCCACTTTTAATGTGTTCTTTCCTGCTTTTCAGAACTAGCAGAGCATGCAAAAGCTTGTTAACATTGACTGACAATGTGGTGCAAATAAATGCTATTTTCCTCTTTGAAATGCTAATATTTCACAGAACGCCACCAAGAAAGTGACACAAATTGGTCACACAACATGTAGCAGGCTTACACTTCTCAGGAATCCACTAGTTATGTTTTTTTAAGGTTACTGGGGAATAGATTGGCTCCACTATTAATAAATATACTTGTTTATTTGATGTCGATGGGCCTAATAATAACACAGTATTTAGCCCCAGGATGTAGCGTCTTCATATAAGCAAAACATTGAAATTATTGTACAGATTTTAAACTGTTTATCACCTTTATATAAACAGTCACACACTGAACCCAGAGTTTTGTGAGGCAAGTGAACCATTTACCTTTATGGTTTTATTAAGTGCTATATTTTTTTATTGACTGAAGTAATAGTTTTTATAATGCAGGTGAAATGGCAACAGTTCAGTTAAATCTGGATGGACATTGTTGACATCAATCTATTTACTGATACTTTACACAATGACACTGAAAGTTCCTGGCTGAGTGACAAATAAAGGATTATCTTATCTTATGCTTTTGAAAGATTGGCCATTTATTCTTCTTTATGTTAAAGCTAATACTCTCGCTCTAGTCAATGAGCCCAAACCGCAAATTGTAAAACTATAAATCAGTCTACATTACTCAGCCATCTTTCCTGTTTTACCAGAGAAATCTACCAAAAAAGACAAGCCAAACACATATTCACTAAAAGTTGAAAGACATGAAGTAATAACTTGTAAATGTATTTAACCAGCCCATTATCAGTAGCGTTTATTTGCCACCTTTTACTGACATTTTTAAACACAAAAAAACCTTCCTTACAATCATAATAATCATGTCTGTTGAAGCTGTTAATTTCATATCCAAAAAAATAAAAAATCCTCCCGCTCGTGGAGGCAAAGTGAGTTCCATGTGGTTAGCATTTTTGATAGATGTTTCTCCATAGAATTTTTACTCAAGATAGTTCACTTTCTAAAACATGAAATAACAAAGTAAAATGTCTCATTATCATTTAAGATTACCAAAAGGAATAGGGGCAGCACAGTGGCACAGTGGTTAACGCTTCTCAGCAAGAAAGTCCTGGAGTCCTTCTGATCGGGCCTTTTTGTGGAGTTTCCCTGTTCTCCAGTCCCTGTGTCTGTGCAGGTTTCCTTCTGGTATACTCCTATCACTAAAAACATGGACAACATTTCAGCGTGAACAAGTGTGTTCAGCTCTGGACAGAGCAGTCGCATTCTCTTGCTGCTCCTCGCTTGCTGCTTTTTTATCTCCTTTAATCATTTTTGCTTACATTTTTATTCCACAAAACACGGATTACTCCTTTTTACACAAGACTTGTGGAATTTACCTAACTTACAGCATGTCGGGAGGACGGGAAAAAACAACAAAACTTTGCGACGGCTGTTTTTCACTCAAACAGGAGCTAAAACTTCTTCAAGACCGAATGTTTGTGCTTGAATCAGAATTGGGGCTGAACACAACAATACCAGTGAAAGGAAATGGACCAAATGGACAGCACGTAAGTTATGATGACGCTATTTCATTTCCCAAAATCAACAGAGACAATTGTTGGAACACATATGGTGCCAAGCCCAAACAAGGCAAAGCTAATGATAACAAGAGTGTCATAATGCCACAGCAAAAATCTTTAATTACAAGAAACCGCTTTTCACCACTTTTGGAAGATGAATCAGCAGTAGTCTCTCAGTCCCAGTCTCAGTCTCAGTCAAGGTCAAATGCAGCTGAGTCGCTCTTTATCGGGGATTCGGCGATAAGAAATGTAAATATGCGTAATCTCAAGGTTCACTCAGTACACTCTGCCAAAGTGGATGAGATAAGGCTGTTGGCTCCAAGGCTTCTGTCTGAGACCGGCGGGGTAAAAAGATTGTTGATCCACGTGGGGGGCAGTAGCGTCTATGACAACACAAGTGAAAAGTTGAAACGGGATTATTCTCTCTTATTGGACGACCTTGCTAAAATGGACACAACAATCGTTATCAGTGGCCCACTACCAAATGTGGACGGGAAGCAAATGAAATTCAGTCGTCTGTATCAGCTAAATACTTTCCTACTCAACGAATGTTCACGCAGAGGACTTGCCTTCATTGAGAATT
This sequence comes from Knipowitschia caucasica, assembly GCA_964034765.1. Lineage (NCBI taxonomy): Eukaryota > Metazoa > Chordata > Actinopteri > Gobiiformes > Gobiidae > Knipowitschia > Knipowitschia caucasica. The sequence continues at coordinate 27,570,838 of OZ035840.1, forward strand.
TTAATCTGTTCTGGAATAGGCATGAGCTTTTTGAAGGGAAAGGGCCACATCTGAACACTTACGGAGTAAAAGTGTTGATGGATAACCTTTCTTTTGCCCTGAGACCTCAGCCTGCGCAGCGCGTGCAGCCATCGAAAGGGAGGAAGCCAACTCCAAAAGTCTCTGCACCTCCACCACCTCGAAGGATCTCAACACCACCACCACCTTGAAGGATCTCAACACCATCACCGCCTCAAAGGATCTCAACACCTCCACTGTCATCAGATGCAGCTGCATCATCACCAGCAGCAGCTGCATCATCACCAGTAGCAGCACCAGCAGCACGACCACCACCACCAACATCCTCATCCCCAGCCTGCTCCAAAGCAACCACGCCTTCTTCATCTACAGCGCCTCAGAAGCCCCCATCCTCACCCCAGCCTACAGCAGACAGGCCTGTGCTGGGGTTTCCTCAACCACCTGCCCCTCCATCAAAGACTCCCTCGCCACCTCCCATGGACCTGTCTTGGGTCCCCCCTGCCACGTCCACTCCATCAAGAGAGAATGGGGACACCTCCCTTTGTTTTTCATCCCCGCCTTCACTGTTAGACCTACCTGAACACTCTGCAGGGCTAATAAAATCGGCCATGAAGACTATTCCTCTCACACCCATATTAGCTCGATCTAGAGTCCTGTCCAACATGCTAAACCACTCCCCATATGTACCTCCAAAACCACCTAGGGTTTCCAATTCACCTACAAAAACCACCTCAGCCAGTCCCTCCCCTAACCTCATGACCATTCCACCCCCCCTTCCCCCTCTCGTTCAACATCCAAAACCTCTGCCTCAGCCCACCCCGGCCCTAACCCATCACCTAAAACCCCTCCACCTCCCTGCCCCCCTCGTTCAACACCCAAAAGCCACCCACCTCTCCATCCTCCTCCCCTGCCTTCCCCTTCCCCTCTTTTCTCTAAACACTAGGATGCACAGGGTCTCTGCTTCGCAGCCACTGGCAGTCTAGTTAGAGGAGAGACCCGGCTGGGGCCCTGTCATGAAGCCACCTGTGCCATTCCCTTAGTGATAACACAAAGAATACATTACAGAAAAACATCTGGAGTTAATCAGTCTAATCTGGAAAATCTAATTCTTGTTCCGTGTAAGAATCAGCCGACCGCAACCGCTGATACTGAAACTTTGAAACTTGCTACGCTTAATGTCAGATCTCTTTGTAACAAGTCTTTTTTAATCAATAATTTTATTTGTTCTCATAATCTTGATCTTATGTTCATGGCTGAAACTTGGCTTGACCAAAATTCAGAAAATGCAGTTTTAATAGAAGCATCACCACCGAATTTCAAGTTTGAATCTGAAATACGGGAAAACAAAAAAGGAGGAGGCTTAGCTGCCATTTTTAGAGACCACTTTGTCTCCCATAGAATGTCTCTTGGGAAGTTTTCGTCATTTGAATATGTGTCTTTTAAAATACAACAAAAACAATCTCCTCCAATACTCTTCATTGTCCTATACAAGCCACCGCAGTCATGTCACAGTTTTATTGATAATTTTACCGAGTTGCTTTCAGTTGTATGCACAGATTTTGATAGTTTGGTTATTACAGGTGATTTTAATATTCATGTGGATAATGTTGATGACAGAAATGCAAATGAGCTGAGTTCTGTACTTGAATCCTTTGATCTCACTCAGCACGTAAGTGGCCCCACCCACAGCAAAGGGCACACTCTAGATCTGTTAGTTACAAAGGGGGTGAATATTTCAAATGTAAACGTGGTCGATGTTGCTCTTTCGGATCATTTCTGTGTTTTTTTTGACATGTGTTTCACTAACAAACCACCAGTGGACTCTGCAACTGTTCGAAGAAGGCGCTGTTATAACCCGCTCTAGGCTATAACCAAGGATTTACCAAACAAACAAATGTCAATCATAAAAGTTTATTATAAGAGAAAACTGGAATAAACTAATGTCACAAAGACGTGGGCGCTCAGGTGTAGGTCTGGGAGTGGAGTGAGCCAGCAGCAGCCCATGGCTGGAGGCGGGTCTTTTATGTGCGTCGGACCTACGCACGCACAGCCAATGCCACTCCTCAGCGACACCTGCAGAGAATAGCAAACATATACATGGCCACCAGAGGGCAGCCAAGACGGGGCCATGACAGCGCATAAATGAAAATACGAGTGAACTATTTATGGGAATGATAAACTTTGAGAATGCATCGTATTCTACTGTAGATGAACTGTTTAACTCTGTCACCTCTAGTGTTTTGAATGTTCTGGATACCGTTGCCCCTGTGAAGGTTAAAATAGTGAAAAATAAGCAGAAGGCGCCGTGGGCTAAAGCAGACTCGGTCAGGGCACAAAAGAGAAAGTGCCGGAGGGCCGAGCGGAAGTGGCGCAAGTCCAACCTCCAGGTTGATTACGAGATCTTCAAAGATAAGTTGTGCGAGTTTAACCGGGTGCTACGTAGTACGAGAGAAAGGTATTTTTCTGAAATGATTGAAGGCTGCAGCAACAATCTGCGTGTTCTGTTCTCAACAATTAATAGATTAACAAACCCCCTTGTTCAAATGCCATTAGAGCTTACTTCCAAACGTAAATGCAATGAGTTTGCTCATTTTTTCAATGACAAGGTTCAAGGCATCAAAAACGCCATTGTCTCCAATCCACAGATAACCATCCAACAGCCAGAAAGGCTCTCTGAGCTAACTCACTTTGCACCTGTAAATGATAAAACTGTCCAAGAGATAATCTCCAGTTTGAGCTCCTCCACATGCAGCTTGGATGTACTACCCACTAGATTTCTAAAGTCTGTTCTGAGCAGTCTGTTACATTCACTCACACAGATAGTAAACATGTCCCTTCATTCTGGAATATTCCCAAAGGCCCTGAAAACTGCAGCCGTCAGGCCCCTGCTAAAAAAGAGCAGTCTCGATGCTACGGTACTTAACAACTATCGTCCCATCTCAAATCTGCCATTTATGGGGAAAGTCCTTGAGAAAGTTGTCTACCTACAGCTTACTAGATTTCTTATAATCAACAACTCATTTGATATGTTTCAGTCCGGCTTTAGACCCCACCACAGCACTGAGACTGCTCTCGTTAAGGTTACAAACGATATCCGGCTGAACACTGACGCAGGCAAAGTCTCAATCTTAATCTTGTTAGATCTAAGTGCTGCCTTTGACACCGTCGACCATGAGATCCTCTTACAGAGACTAGAGGACTGGGTTGGCGTCACTGGCACCGCCCTAAGTTGGTTTAGGTCTTACCTTGAAGACAGGAAGTACTTTGTGGAGATTGGAAACTGTGTCTCAGATCATATGGCCCTGACCTGTGGAGTCCCACAGGGGTCGATCCTGGGACCTCTTCTGTTCAATCTCTACATGCTGCCGTTAGGTCAGTTAATACGCAGAAACGAAGTTTCCTATCATAACTATGCAGACGACACTCAGATCTATGTCTCACTGACTGCAGGAGAACATGGACCAGTTGACTCACTCCTTCACTGTATCCAACAGATCAGTGAGTGGATGCAAAACAACTTCCTTCAGCTAAACGCAGACAAAACTGAAATGATTGTCTTTGGTCCCCAGAAACAAAGAGAGAGCGTCATCTGTCACCTACAGTCTCTCTCCCTAAAACCTTCAAACAAGGTCAGAAATCTAGGGGTAATACTGGACTCAGACTTAAATTTTAATAGCCACATCAAATCAGTAACATCAGCAGCTTTTTACCATCTAAAAAACATTGCCAGGATCAAAAACATAGTGTCTAAAGCAGACCTGGAGATTCTTATCCATGCATTTGTCTCCAGTAGGTTAGACTACTGCAATGGCCTGCTCACAGGTCTGTCCAAACAGGCTGTAAAACAGCTGCAGTACATTCAAAATGCAGCAGCTCGAGTCCTGACTAGAACCAGGAAGTACGACCACATTAGTCCAGTTCTCAGGTCCCTGCACTGGCTTCCTGTGGCTCAGAGAATAGACTTTAAAACAGCTCTGCTTGTGTACAAGTCTCTCCATAGCCTCGCACCAAAATATATTAGTGACATGTTAGTCCCATATGAACCCGGCCCGGACTCTGAGGAGCACAGGGACTGGACTCCTGTTAGTGCCCAGAGTCAGAACTAAACATGGGGAGGCTGCTTTTCAGATTCATGCTGCTAAAATCTGGAACAGTCTTCCTGAAGATGTGAGACAGGCCTCCTCTCTGACAATGTTTAAAACCAGGTTAAAGACAGTTCTGTTTAACTGTGCATACAACTGAGGGATTTTATATTTCTATCTTTCTTTTTAATGTTCTGTGATAATTTATGATTTTAATGCTTTCTTGTTTTGTTCAGCACTTTGAATTGCCTTGTGTATGAATTGTGCTATATAAATAAACTTGCCTTGCCTTGCCTTGTGTGTTTGTGAGTGTGACTGTGGTACAACAACTGAAAATCAGCCCAAGGTACAATCTGGTGTATCTACATTACTGCTGTTGGTTAATTCACACTGTCCCAAATAAATAATCAAAAGTCATAACAATTCTTCTTAAGTCAACCAATTACTAAATTAGTTGACGTCTATTTCAGGCCATAGAATAATAATGTCGTTATTTAAAGGTGTACTTTATTGTCCCCGTAGGGAAATTTGTCCTCTGCATTTGACCCATCCTGATGCCACTAAGGCTCACGTCAGGAGCAGTGGTCGCCATAGTAACAGCGCCCGGGAACCCATCTCCAGATGTTAATGCTCGGCTTGGTCAGGACAACCGAAGCTGGAGGATTATACCTAGTGAGCATATTTTTAGACACGAGGAGAACATGCAAAATCCACTCGGAAAGGCCCTGTTCCGACTGGGATTCAAACCCAGGACCTTCTTGCTGAGAGGCGAGAGTGCTATTCACTGAGCCATCGTGCCGCCCTTTTTTTTTTTTTTTAAGTATGGTTGGTTTGTGAGTTGCTCAAATTGCCACGTTATTTTATTGAAGGCCTGAGAGTGTCTGCCAGTTCAACGTCAGCTGCCGCGCTGGGAGCATGCTTATTTTAGCCATGACAGCACTCAGACGCAGAAAAGGAGAAAGTGCCAAACTCCATAAGTCTAAGGCCTGTCCAAGGCTTTGTACACAGAGGAACAAAATATACTCCACACCGGTGCCTGGCTGTGAAATTTTGTGACAGTTTATTATGTTCCGTTGTGTACTTAAGGCGTATGCTCTGGACCTCCCCGACTACTCGCACTTTCTCCCGCATCGACTGTTGTTCCTTGCCAAAGTAAGAGGGTCTGAGGACATTTATGGACATTGATCATCTCGCTCCCTATGGATGTTTCTCTGTAATTTTTTTTCAAAATTCCAACAACATTTACCCCTCCCTCAACAAGACTGAAGATTAGCCTTATTTAGTCACTATCGCTCACAACAGGTCAATAACATATCAAACTATGCTGTAGTTTAAAATGCCTGTTATCTTAAATTGAAAGGCTGATACTTGGGATTAGCTCTCAGCCCATCTTGGCTCTTTACTGACTGCCCTCTCAGGATCTAGGAGTGACAGTACTAATGTTAGAGTAGCTATGCTATGAATGGGGCCTTGCTGAGCGTATCGGGGGATGTCGTTTGACGCGACAGCCTTCAACACTGGAGCTTGTATCCTGATTGAACAGCAGCTCCAAAAAGATCTCCTGTACTTTGCCGCCATCATGTCCTCGAGCTGCTTCTCGCTGCGGCTTTCACAACGGTCCTGGTCCACACGTGCCACGGTTGCGCTTCCAAGATTGCTGGCAACACAGCAGGGACGTGCGGTGAGGTTTGTGATTGGGGAGGCACTGACTTTAAAAGTCAGATTTACAATCATTATTCAAATAAAATAGCATTTAATCACCAATGCAATGACATCCACAAACTTTATATACTGTAAAGATAAGAGAACCAGCTTCTTTTAATAATCTCACAACAAATCTAGCTGCTGACTCTGCTCCGCATCAAACAACATCTTTAAGAAGCGCAGGTGCGAGAGACGCGAGGAGAGAGAGACGCGAGGAGAGAGGAGCAGAGAGAGACAGAGAGGAGCAGAGAGACGGAGACGCGAGGAGCAGAGAGAGACGGAGACGCGAGGAGAGAGAGACGCGAGGAGAGAGGAGCAGAGAGAGACGGAGAGGAGCAGAGAGACGGAGACGCGAGGAGCAGAGAGAGACAGAGAGGAGCAGAGAGAGACAGAGAGGAGCAGAGAGACGGAGACGGGAGAGAGAGAGACGCGAGGAGAGAGAGACGCGAGGAACATAAACAATAATTTAAACAAGTTGCAGAACTCTTGAGCAGTGTTTGAATCAGTGTTTTTCGGAAAAGCACTACTTTGCCGGTATCTGTCAATGTTCAACATAAAACACAGATTAACAAACTCCTCCCCCGCAGCCGGACTAACCTCGTAAGTCCAGTGGTGGTCTCCCAGTCTATATTAATTCTTTCTTTGTTTGAAAGTCCAATTGAGAAAAAAAATCTTCATTCAAATCATCCATTTTCCAGCAAAAGAAATAGCATTTTGGGCTGATTGTTTGTTAGCAACTCTGGTATGAACTTTATGCTCACTATCACCCCTAGCGGTGAGGCACAGATACCGCCTGCCTCACGCCAAGCTTTTTCCTTGTGTGTTCATCTACGATCAAAAGACTTAAACTAAATATAAATTGTACACACATGCGTGCAATACACTACTAAACACTAAGAGGAGTTTAAAAAATGTTTTTAAAGCAGGATATTTGAAACAAACGGTGATATATCAACTGCACGAGCTGAGTGCACTCAGACACACACACACACACTGTGAGGGAGCGGTCTGGGGTGAGGCACGCAGGAGCGCTGCCTCACCTCGTCTCTTTGAATAGAAAATAACGGGATTTCGGCGATTTTGACTTCAGAAATGATCAAAACTGATGGGAACCGTGCCGAATATACATTAAAAGCATAGGACAGTGGATATAAATTATATATTTAAACTAAAATAATTATTAGTTTCCAATAATGGCAGGTGAGGCTCTGCCTCCCCTGCCTCCCCTGACTGCACGTCCCTGCAACACAGTCCCCAGAGCCAGTTCAATGTTTGATGGCTTACCCCTACACTCCATCCAGCCCGGACTTAGCCAAGGCAGCCCTGAACAAACTGTGGTATTTCTCACTCTAGCATTTTATGACCAACAGAAGACAGAGGAGAGCTAAACAGGATATAGACAGCCTTAGCTGCCGTAAAGAGAACATTAACAGATATTTGGGATAGAAATTGAAAGTTGGATAATGGATCTCAGAATCAGAATCATTTTTATTGCCATGTAAGTAACAGGAGGGCATACATTAGGAAATTGCTTTGGCTCTCAATGCAATCAAGTCAGATGTTAAAACTTAAATTTGTATTCAAATATTTCTTGTTATATGTTGAATTTATTCCTGGACGATGAGCGCCCCAAGAGGCCGGAGGGAAATATTTACAGGTCATCGATGGAGGGGTAGAGGTGGTCCAATTGAGAAAAAAATTCACGAGTGGAGTTTTCTCTGTTAATCCAACAAATGTAATGGGTTGAAGCTTAGAATTACCAACTTCTGTATTTAAGGACCACCCTATTCTTACATATTTAGTAAAACCCAAAAACCTGCACGACCAGTATCACTTAAAGCTGCACTAACTGACTTTATTTTTGTATTCATTACGAAAATGCTATCCATGTCCGTGTAGGGCATTGGGATATACGTCCTTTTGACGAAAAAGTAGCGCAGATTTGTGCTGGCGTGACATTATATTTTAGATCGAGTTTTGATGAAACAAGGAAGAGAATGTGTTTTGGGTCGCGGATTGTGACCAATCACCGCGCACCACTAGCCCCCACTTTCGTGAGAAATCTACAGGTCCGTTAGCATAGACGGCTGAGTTAGCACAACAAGACGAGGAGCTAACCTGAAGCTTCCTTGTCTTCGTCACCGGTTACTGCTTACACAGCAAGACAGCCATCCAAAAGAAAGTCTCGTTCCTCCGCGCTTCCCGGTTCTATCGTTCTATGGTCACGCCATCCACGTGCAAATCTATGTCCATGTATTATCCATATTGGGAGACGCTAGCTTCGTCCCAACAGTGAGTGTGTCTGGGGGGCAATAGCTTCGTGGGTGCGGGGAGGGGAGCAGAAAGAGAGAGGCCAGCGAGTCCACGGCTTCAAAATCCCAAAGTCAGTTAGTGCAGCTTTAACTATAACACAATTACTTTCATTTTTCAGTGAAGTGAAAATTGAGAAGTGTCCCTGGAAATTTGACCCGTTCTTTTAGATTTTAAATTGTTTTTCACTCTGTATTAAAATTAAAAGTTGGGAAACAATTAACAGATATGTAACTCTGTCCCTTCTGTTTAAAATTTTCTCTGACGTTCATGTGATCTCAGAAATTCTGAACCTCCAACTTCCCACTCTGAAAGATGGGAATGATCGCTGATCAAGTCAGGAATTGAAATGCTCAGGCCCTGTCTATGGTCCCACAGTTCCCAGTCATGTGTCAGATTTTAATTGGATGAAATAATAGAGACAAACTGGAAGGGATGGTTTTACTTTGCAAAAATACATTTTTGGCCACAAACTTCCAGAAATATCTAAGAATATATGTATATGCAAAAGCACTTTTTATTGTGAGCAGGAGTGTCCAAACTAGCGTCTGTTGGCCCTCTGTGTCATGTTTGTTGGCCTTTTGCTGTGATAAACAAAAATTGGCTTTTAGATCATAATAACATGTTCACAGTGTCATCCAGCCAAATTCAGCTCAGTCAACATAGGCATGGTATACTTTTTTTTTGTGAACATCTGGAATTCAGTTGTTGACATTTGTTTTTTAATGTGTCAAAAAAAAAAATCACGTTAATGGTGCTATTGTATCTAGTGACATTTGTCTTAACTACAGCTCTGTCATACAGTAGCTCATTGTAAACCTCAGAAAAGCCTGAATCCAGCCAAAACAGTTTAACAATCTGGCTTGTTGCCACCTGGACAAGGCTGGTAAACTAAAGTTTACGCATATCCAGACGTTGATGCTCAGCTTGGTCAGGAGCAGAGCTGGAAGCTTTTATATATACGTGTTTTTAGTAGTAGGGGAACAGGAGCACCCGGAGGAATCCAACATAGAAATGGGGAGAACATGAAAACTCCCTCCCTTGTTCCCACAAGTATTTAGACCCTGGACCTTCTTGCTGAGAGTGCAAACCACAAACATGAAAACATGAGTAAGAAAATAGTCATAGTTTCCAAGTATACCAATTATAATGCAACAGGCATGCTTCAATCCGGTCAGGTAAACATTAAACTTGTAAATGATCTGTAGCCACACATTGGGAAACATTTTTGGCAAAGCTCTCCCTCCTCCACGGACTCATCACATACACAATCACATCACAAAAGCGCCTCCTAGGTCCCACTTCTTGTCACTGCAGAATCACACAAGACCCACTGGACCATGTGAGGCCTTTAGTGTCCTGGGAGGTCATTATAACCAGTAGTAACTCACCATACAACACTCAGGAATTTATCAAGTTCACAAATTATTTCCTAAAAGGGCCAATTTTTGCTAGCTTGTTGATTTTGTCAGCCATAGGAGCAACAATGCTGTTTGTACTCCTTTTCCAGACAATGAAACAAGGGAACATGTGAACTATGGGGGAAATTCAATCACTTTGTAGCTGGGAGCATCTGATAAGTGTGGGGAAATTAAAGTTTTATGTAAATCAGCGGCCGTGTGCCACATTACAGAAGCCAGCGAGATATTGCTTCCAAATTAGGGGCTTGTTAAAATGCAAACGCCGGGTCCAAGGAGTCGAAAACGAATTATGAGAGATTTAGTGTGTTATTGTGAATTTGTAAGAATGTTGTGCACTGTAAAAGGCTTTCTTCGTTCGTTTAGTTCTTTTCAGATGTCCGAAGGCGCTTTAAAAAGACAGAACTGAACAGCACAAACTTCACACCCCCTTCTGAGTTCATAGTTTTTAATTATCCCAGTATATGAGAAATGTGAATGTAAATGCAGATATTGTATTTTTAATTTAATCATTTTGTTGTATTTATTGTATGTATTTAAACATAAAGTTGTACTTAGGCTTTCACATGCAGATTAAATAACTGTTTTAATCAAACTTGTGACATTAAGCAAGGCAGGGTCTGGTTAGCATTGTGATGGGAGACCTCTGGAAACACTAGGTTCCACAATGGGACAACTGTGACTGTAAAGTGCCCCACTGTTCTTGTGTTCTTTGGCAAGACACTTCTCCCTCTGAGCCTGTTATTTGTGTGAATGGTTGGTGGTTGTAGCGGAGGGGCTGATGGCACAGATTAGTTCCATGTTGCTGGCTAACAGTCAAAACTTACATGAAAACTTAAGGGCAAGTATAACATAGTTTCGAATGCTGAACATAACATATTAAATATCAAATAGCAAAATTATGTCAGACTGCCAAAAAAGCATCTGGATATAGATCTACAGCTGGATTCTATTTTTTAAGCCATGCACTGATCATTGGCAGTCAATGTATGCCTATGTGTTGTATAGATATAAATACATATATGTGTTTGTGTATAAATCCAGATCCAGCTTGTACAGTATGTATGTGATCATGTAAAGCATAATTCATATTTATTTATTTTTATGTCAGACCAAAAAAATACATGCCATAATGTATTATATATTTCTTTATTTTTCAAGACATGTAAAAAGAAAACCATTCCTGTGAACAGCAACATTTTCAGAGGACAACACTGACATCTAGTGGACAACAGCATCTCCTACAAATGACATTAGTGAATGACATTGTGCATTCCATGCATAGAAAGTTCACATGCACATATTAACTTCAGTCAGAATTATTAAAAAAGGTCCATACAAGCCTTCTACACCACTTTTCCTGTCCTTAGTTGGAGAATAGAGCAGTTGAGAGCTTCACAGTGGTGCTGGTCGGATGCTACCTGGACAGGGTTGAACTGGCCTGTGATTGGCTGGAAGAGGTAGAGCTGCCCAGTGATTGGCCAGAGGAGGTGGTCATGGCGCTGAGCTGGGAGAAACCGCTGTGACTGGAGGCCAAGCTGCTCATGGAGCCTCTGGAACAACAGAGAGGGACCAGTGTGAGTGTGAGCATGAAGCAATAAAGAGGAGGACTCTATTACAGCCTTTATTGTACAGTAGTGTCATCACTGTGGATATTTGAACCCACACAGCTAATGAGTTGTTACGTCTATATTCTTGCACTAGAGTGTATTACAGATTTATCTATGGATGTAAACGTATATGTTTATTTACACAGTGTATACTTTGATTACTTAATTTTCACATACAGTGCCTTGCGAAAGTATTCGGCCCCCTTGAACCTTTCAACATTTCGCCATATTTCAGGCTTCAAACATAAAGATATAAAATTTTAATTTTTTGTCATGAATCAACAACAAGTGGGACACAATCGTGAAGTGGAATGAAATTTGTTGGATAATTTAAACTTTTTTAACAAATAAAAAACTGAAAAGTGGGCGATCATGGGCCTCTTGGCTGCATCTCTGATCAGTCTTCTCCTTGTTTGAGATGAAAGTTTGGAGGGACGGCCGGGTCTTGGTAGATTTGCAGTGGTCTGATACTCCTTCCATTTCAATATAATTGCTTGCACAGTGCTCCTTGAGATGTTTAAAACTTGGGAAATCTTTTTGTATCCAAATCCGGCTTTAAACTTCTCCACAACAGTATCTCGGACCTGCCTGGTGTGTTCCTTTGTCTTCATGGTTCTCTCTGTGCTTTAAACAGAACCCTGAGACTATCAAAGAGCAGGTGCATTTATACGGAGACTTGATTACACACAGGTGCATTCTATTTATCATCATCAGTCATTTAGGACAACATTGGATCATTCAAAGATCCTCACTGAACTTCTGGAGTGAGTTTGCTGCACTGAAAGTAAAGGGGCCGAATAATATTGCACGCCCCACTTTTCAGTTTTTTTAAAAGTTTAAATTATCCAATAAATTTCGTTCCACTTCACGATTGTGTTCCACTTGTTGTTGATTCATGACAAAAAATTAAAATTTTATATCTTTATGTTTGAAGCCTGAAATGTGGCAAAATATTGAAAGGTTCAAGGGGGCCGAATACTTTCGCAAGGCACTGTATCTTGTGTTGTGTGCTCTTCATCTACTGTTCTGTAATGCAACACTGAAATTTCCCCACTGTATGTCAAAAATCTCTTAATCTTCATCAAAGCTTGCTCAAAACATATTTGAGCAAACATATTTGGGGAGGAAACATAAGAAGCCGTGGAGGTGGTCCAGGGAATATAATTGCTAAAATGGTGCCACCTGCATGTGAAAGCTAGATACTGTGGGACCTATGACGCTAAACAGGGAAATGTGATGCAAGACCAGGCGCAACCAGGGGGGCTGCAGCTGTATAATGTTGTGTCTTTAGGCAAACCACATTGACATGAGTGAGTCTTATGTGTAAGTGAAAGGTTGATGGCATGCACTGTTTGCATGACTTTTGTTAGTGTGCCCCAGGGCATCTGTGGCTACGGTAGTGGTTTTCACCACTGTATAATGAGAGAAAGAATGTGAAGCGTCTTTGAGTGTCTAAAAAGCGCTATATAAAACCAATATAAAAAATATGTCAGAGATGCACTTTCGACTACAGGCGCAGTGAGTGTGAAGTCTGTAGGGTGTTGTACCATGAGCTCTGCAGGTGTAACTGTAATCGCTTTGACAGATGCACAGACCTGAAGTCGTGAGACGCCAGCACCTCGGTGTAGTACATGACTTTACATTTGTGGGTGGAGACCTGCAGAGAGGCCAGCACGTCGTCCACTCGGGGCAGAGAGGAGGCGGTGCAGGCTGCGGAGCTGTGGAAGCGCCACTGCAGGATGTAGAAGCCGGGCCAGCGTGTCACGTGGGAGCCCTGAGCGCAGAGAAGCTTGTGAGCTTGGCATTCTCATATGAACTGACAGGACCCGACTAAAATTAACAATATTTACAAATCTACACTAGAGACATATACAGTATATTACAAACATTCAGATATAAAATCTTTCTAAAATGTGGGAAAGAGAGAGAAATGTGTATACAGTGTGAGAGTAAAAAACTTCAAAAGATTAAGCAGAGGCAAAAAAAAAATCATAAAAAACACAACGTTTAAAAAAGAGAACCCCTAAGAATCACTGTTTGATGATTTGGGCAGAAAGCACATGGCAACTCATGATAGAACTGTTTTGAGGGTTAGGGTTAGGAACCAGTAAGGTGGAAGTAGGCGATGCGGGTAATGCTGTTGATGTGTGCGGTGAAGGAGTGGGTGCTGTCGAGGATGACACCCAGACTCTTTATCTACGGAGATGGGGTAATGGAGGAGCCGTCAATGGGAATGGAAAAATGGTTGATTTTATTGAGAGAAGATTTGGTGCCGATGAGAATTTATCGAGTTTTATTGCTGTTAAATTTGGGGAAGTTTGCAGTGAACCAGGACTTTATTTAATTGAGGCAGTTAGTGAGAGAGGAGGGTGGGAGTGTGGAATCTGGTTTGCTGGAGATATAGAGCTGGGTCTCGTTCACATAGCAGTGGAAGTGAATGACATGTTTTTGGAAAATGTGACCAAGAGGGAGAAGGTAGATTAAGAAAAGCAAGGGACAAAGGACAGAATCCTGAGGCACTCCAGAAATGACGGGAGAAGAAAGAGAGGAAAAGGATTTTAGCTGAATGAACTGGGTGCGGAAAGAAAGGTAGGAAAAGAACCAAGAGAGGGGAGTCCTTGTGATGCCAATAGAGGAGAGTCTGCGCAGAAGGATGAAATGGGAGATGCTGTCAAATGCTGCACTGAGATCAAGCAGGAGGACGATGGAGAGTCAGCAGTGAGGAGGTCTTTGGTGAGGTCTTTTGAGGAGGGCGGTTTCAGTGCTGTGGCGGGAACAGAAGCCAGATTGAAATTGCTCAAAGAGGTTATTGTCAGAAAGGTAATAGTGGAGTTGAGCAGTAACATTGTTTTCATTAAGTTTGGAGATGACAGGAATGTTTGAAATGGGCCGGAGGTTATTGAGGTCAGAGGGATCAGGACCAGGTTTCTTGAGAATGGAAGTGACAGTTTTGAGAGGGGAGAGCCCAGTACTAGAAGACAGGGAGGTTTTTAGTATGTTTGTGATGAGAGGAAGTGCAGGAGAGGAGGCTTTAACAAGTACAGTGGGGATGGGGTCAAGTTGACAGCAGAATGATTTGGATTTTTGGATGAAGGTGGAGATTTGCTTGACATATGGGGAGGTGATGGAGGAGAAGAGGTGGGTTAATGTCCTTGATTTTACGGAAATGGATTGTGCGTGGTGGGTTGGATTTGGTGAAAACATTGAAGAGGAGTAGATCTGTAGTAGGTCTGTGTATGGGAGGTGGTCAGTTTGACAGTCCAATAGTGTTATTCCTGAGCAGCAGATTAAGTTCAGAATATGTCCTTTATTGTGAGTGGGGAAGTCACAAACTATTTAAGTCCAAAACTATCCAGACAGGAGGTGAAATCTTTCGTGAGTGAGTTATTGGCCTTGTCCATGTGGATATTGAAATCTTCCAGTAGAATTCTTCTAGATAGTTGCAAGAAATGTGGAGATGTGTCCAGAAAGTTTTCAAACATTGGTGAATGACAGGCCAGCACATTCACGGGCAGCGCCTTCCAGGTCTCATGGTGTATGACTGCGAGACTCCCAGACATTCGGAGAGCAGTGCGGTAAACGAACAAAATGGTGGACCAGAAGGACTTGATGGAAGAGGAAGTGTCAAATTGAAAGTTCCGACGTGAACCCCGATGGGTGGACCTCTGCCGTGGCACGTATAGGATGTCCGGGTGCTGGAGCAGTGCTGGTTTAAACTCTGTGGCTGTATACTGGAAAAGTACTGTCGATGGATTATGGATAACAGACAGGACTAACCGGTAGGTGACAGCTCTTCTCGAGTAAACAGAGGTAGGTAGAAGGTAAAACACACTCACAAGACCCAATATCGCTTTCTGTATCTCTGGGGGATATTTGTTTGTTCCATTATCCCTTATTGTGCACAATTTCAGAGACCAAGTGCTTTCAAAATAGCTAAAATAAGACACATGGAGCAGCAGCAGCCAAAACACACCAGCATTCTCCCAGACATGCACAGTGTAGTCATCATTCAATTGTGAGGAGATTCAGCAGGCCACTTTCTGCTTTTAAAAACAGCGCACTAGACTAGTAACCTTCAACCAACAAGAATCCACAACTATTCCATACAAAGAATACTATTCATTTGTTCCACATAAATAACCCCCCTTAATACCTGCACGCTCTCGCCCTCCCTGCAGAGGAGGGCCTTTTCCACCATGCTGTAGTCCTTTCCCAGCACCCAGCTCTTGTCTATGAGTGGTGTATTCATGGCCCCCAGTGAGGTGATCCCGTGGGCCCCCAGCGCCTCTTTCCTCTGAGGCTGAGGGGCCCGTTTGGAGTGGTACAGATGGAAGAGCACGTCGCCTTTGGACACGTCAAAATCCCACGTGATCACGGACGAGGCCTCGGAAATCTCAATTAGCATCTGAGAGAGACAGGGGAGAGATTATAAATACAATTACAAGCTATTGTAAATGTTATTACTGTAAAGAAATTACAGACAAAAGAAAACTTACAGTAATTACAAAAACTAATGTTGGATGAACTCAGACAAACAACAAATGTAACTATGAAATGAAATTACTCGTTCTCAGTTTGGTTCTATCACTAGTTTGTGTCAAATAGGGCTCTTTCTTACAAGTATACTAAAGATAACATGTCTTCTAAAAAGATGAGGACAGTAGGTTGTTGTCTGATTTGTTTTGTTCTTTCCGTTTCTACAAACTAAATGCATGTAGGAAAACAAAAGTTAGGTACCCTAGCAACATTTGGAAAATATTATTCATCTAAACCAAAAGATATAATATAAAGAGTCTGCTCGCCCCATAATGCAATGGCGGTGTGAGGGCCAATGTAAAGAAGAAGAAGAAGAAGGTCCTTTATTCGTCGCACAGTGGGGACATTTCAGATTGATGAATACACATACACATATACACATCAAGACTAGGGATGTAAAAAACTATGAATTTTCATGACCGACCACCGAGCCTCATTAACCGGTTGAAACCGGTTAACCGCGTAGTTTAAAATAGTCCACGTTCTTTGAAATAACAGCCATTTCGAGCCGCGTACTTTTCATAAGTGCAGCTCTGCGTTCTACTGGATCAGAGTTGAGACAGCGGCGCCAAAACCCGCAACAGCTCCGGCACCTTTGCGCACAGAGAACTGCTTTTTTAATCTTCCCATTCTGCTGTGCTGCGGGTTAATACCAAAACTTTCTAGCAGCAAACGACGGCTCGTTCACATGGTCAGAGCAGCGAGTGACGAGCCGCGTCTCACAGGTCTTCACAAAAGTTTAAATACAAGTGATGTGTGTGGAGCTGATCCCGAGGACCATAAACACAAACATGTTCCATGTGGTTTGACTGGAGCCGTGTATTTGCGCGAATCCTTTGGGCTCCGTGACACAGAGGAGCGCGACAGACCGGTGTGTGTGTGTGTGTATGTGTGTGTGTATGTATGTGTGTATGTATGTGTGTATGTGTGTGTGTATGTATATGTGTGTGTGTGTAAATGTAAGCTCCAATGTAGTTCTGACCCGCGCCAGTGTGCAACTTTGACGGTAACAGAGGAGAGATGATGCGTGTGGATGTTACGTATGGAGAGGGGGAAAGTGTGTGTGTGTGTGTGTGTGTGCGCGTGTGTGCGCGTGCGCGTGTGTGCATATGTGGCTCGTGCGGCGTGAGAGTCGTCCCGGAGTTTATAATACATGGGCGCACACAGCTAGATACAGACCCGCTCGTCACACCGTGCAAATAGGGCTTAAAATAGCGTTATTAAGAGACCTCCCCTCTCCCCTTTTTCTCTTTTTTTAACCGACAGCTTTGACCGGTTAACGCTGTGACGGTCAACCACCGGTTAAACGGTCGCCGATTTACATTCCTAATCAAGACCTTCAGCAAACATTATTTCTGCGCTCCTTTAAGGCAAAGGGGGTTATGTGTCCTGCCTAAGGACACAATGACAGCAGTGGAGTCAGTGGGGAAGGTCTCATGTGGGCTCGAACCCATGACCTTCAGGCTCAAAGGTCAATGCTCTACCAACTGAGCCACTGCTATGTCAAAACAACAAAGTGAGAGGCACATAATTTCAATTGTATACCTGCATGATGCTTCTGATGTATCCCCATATTATTTTGTAAAGGCAGGAGAGACAAGAAATCATTGTTCTAAAACAACTTGTGTGCACACGAGGAGGGAAAACTATAGCAGAAGATCTACAATTTTGATATTGCACACACTCCTTTACAATTATGTCCAGTACAAGTTATATTCATTTTAAAGACAATTATACGTTCTATTCACTGTCTCAAAATGCACACAGCTAATATGTACAGGCCCTGAATGAGCAGTAAAATTGCAATGCTGATGAGTGGTATGAGACTGCAGTATGTGTGTTGTCCAGTTGAGGGCATCCTAACCTCGCTCTACAACACTCATGTGAAGTGTACCTCATAAGGAGCTCCTTTGAAGATGGAGGCACTTTTGTAAATAGAATCAGTTAATAGTCGGTACTCCTCACTCTCCAGCTCCTCCGCCGTCCTGTACAAAGACTTAGGCACCATCCCGCCCTCGGGAATGTCACACTGCATGACAAGAAACATACATATTAAGAGGCAGTCTGTAAACCAATATAGGAGATTAATTCATTTGATGAGTTCACCATCGAGTCTCCTCCTAAAAAGTCTGGGATGGACTCTGCGTTGATGTAGTCGACCAGTCCTCCGGGACCTTGGTAGTCATTCCCTGCGTAGACCAGAAACTTCTTGCGTGTGTTGTCGTCAATCAGGGGACTGACCTGAGAAAAGATAGTAACGCTACATATATAAATATTTAAAAACATTTCTATTCTGTTTCCTGAGAGAAAAAATCAAGTGCAGGTCTATAAATAATTTTGATGTCTTCCTCACAGGAGCAATGATTAACAATGTGACTAAACCAGGCATGTCCAAACTAAGGCTAGTGAGGGCACAGGGACTCAGTAAAGTGACAGTGACGCACGTGGTTCTATATTGCACATTCTGACATGTAGGATCAGGTTCTTGAACACATCAGAAAGAACACTTGTCTGAGCTGTGAAGAGTTTTGGCACGAGCATAAAGATAACTTGGAATATACAGTGAGCTGCTAAAATCATAAAATGAAAACCTGTTTACAATATATGATAACTCTTGACTAGAAATTAATTAAGTCCTAAAACTTGATCTGAGCAGAAAATAATGTCACATAAAGAGGGCAAACATTGACAATTTGGAGATAAGAAAATGTCTTTCAGAACCAATAGTCTTTGTATGATGACTGTGGTATGGTGGATGAATTCTGTGGATCAGAACTGTTTCCCGGACTTTCACAGTATTGCATAATTGTTTCTCAACATTCTGCTTTTTTTCCTCATATTTCATGCCATCGTCTCCCTGTATCTGTACCGTATTACACATTCCCTTTCATGGTGCAGAAGAATTTTCCTGTTGGCCCTGGTGCATCAAACCATGGACATGTTGGTGCTAAAAAGAAAAATGGTATAAAGTTATACCATACTGAGATTGACATACGGATTGGTACAGTGTGTGTAATGATGCAGTCGCTCTCATGGACAGATGTGGTGAAGCGGGGGCAGTGTCCAAAGACATTGGGCCTCATTCACGAATAACTTCGTAAGAAACTACTCAACTTTCTTCTCAAGTTGTCCTTAAGTGGATTTCTAAGAAGTCCCCACGTGGGATTCATCAACGCACTCGTAAGCCGCTGAATTGTTCGCAGCTGTTCTCTCAGATTGATGAATCCCATTTCCTCGTAAGTACAGCGCGCGTGCCAGGTGCTTCATTAGCATATGTACTTAGCATAAGTAACCGCCCACTAATGCCCATATAAGGGACTGCAGGGCCGTGTGCAGACGGCTGAGGAAACAGCAACAGGCCTAAAGCAACAGGCCACGGAGCAAAAGAGTCACCCATTTTTCTTCTTTTACCAGACTGAGAATAAAGTTATAAAATGTTGACTTAAAAGTCGAAATATTATGATAATAAAGTCGAACTAGCAAAATTATGAGATTAATCTAAGAATATGATGAGATTAATCTCAAAATGTTATGAGCTTAATTTAAAAATATATTATGTATTATTTTAAAGATGAATCTCAAAATGTTTTGAGATTAATCTCAAAATATTTTGGACCCTGGGAGGAGATCCAGCGCGGACCAGCGCTGAGACCAATGCAGACCCGAGGAGAGACTGGAGTGACCAGCACACAGAAACCAGCGCGGACCTATAGGAGAGACCGCATAGACTGGAGTGACCTGACTGGAGAGACCGGTGCGCAGAGACCAGCGCGGACCGAAGATAGACCGCATAGACCAGACTTGAGAGACCAGCGCGGACCCGTATGGATCCAGGAGCATGCGGCACGGACCCGTATGGAGAGAGACCAGTGCAGACCCGTATATGGGAGAGACCAGTGCAGACCCGTCTAGATCCATGGGAGAGACCAGTGCAGACCCGTATAGATCCATGGGAGAGACCAGTGCAGACCCGTATAGATCCATGGGAGAGACCAGTGCAGACCCGTATAGATCCATGGGAGAGACCAGTGCAGACCCGTATAGATCCATGGGAGAGACCAGTGCAGACCCGTATAGATCCATGGGAGAGACCAGCGCAGAGACTCAGCGCGGACCCAGTAACCTCCTGCAGCAGCAGTATATATGCCGTTGTTCTGTGGCCCGTGGATAAAGAAATGCCCCCTATAAATAGGAAGGGGTCACTAATACACGGCAAGATTTTCAATGTATTTGATAAAGCGTTGGCACATTTCATTTCAAAATGAATTAAAAAGTAGGCCAGATCTGCAGTGAAAAAGGCGGTATATAAATAAAGATTACTAATAAAGATTACTACAAATAAATAAATACATACATCGATATGACGGACATATCACTGGAATGTTGTATTTTTATTCAACTTCACCAAAGAGGACAACCCCGGCGTGTGAACATGTCGGCACTGAATGCGTACGAGTGCTCCTGAGGACTCGTAGGATTTGTACTTGCCCAAGAGAAATTCTGGTTACGAGAAATATTCGTGAATGCCACTTTCTTCGTAAAAACCGCGTAAGTAGGATTTACGTACACATCTGTTCCTAAGAACCGTTCGTGAATGAGGCCCAATGCTCTTAATTTACCCGTCAGTTTGCGTACTCGCCCTCCACTTCAGGAGCTTTGGCAAGAGATTGAAAGGACAGATGAAAGTCTGATGATACATCCGGTTCAAATGAGTTTTCTCTGCACAGTGGCTGCTCCACCACGTTGAGAGGGGCCAGCTCAGGTGGCTTGGGATCAGTGTTGGGTGTAACGCATCACAAAGTAACAACACTGAGGCTACGGAGCGTGTGTCGCTCTTCCCGAAGCAAACTGCTTCAAAACACTTCATTGGAGCGTGTATCAAAACGGCCACTCATGTGATAAATGTGTCAGTGTCTCGGACTCTGCAGCCACTGCTTCGCTTTGCGTATCAACTGGGTCGGTGTGTAGAAGCGTTTCATTAGCGTCTCAAGGTCTTTCCCAGAATTCCATTGGTTCAGAGTAGTGATGGGTTAATGAAACTTCATGAAGTGTTGAACCTTTCCATCTATTGGTTCGAGAAAAGGTTCATTTCCTGACGCTCACATATGCTCACAAACCCCCTGTTAGTTAAAATCAGTATTGACATTTGAACTGTTTGTGAGGCTCTTGCTCCATAGGAATTAATACTGGTAACAGAAATTCAAATGTAATTTGATTTTGTATGACCCATTAATTCATCTGTTTGATTATGATCAATGTCAGTAGTAATAACGAATATATTTTAAATGACAATAACATTATAATGTACTGGTAACTGGTATAGTTGTCTGCTCTAATACACAAACAAACATATATAGATATATTGGGCCTCATTCACGAACGGTTCTTAGGAACAGATTTGTACGTAAATCCTACTTACGCGGTTTTTACGAAGAAAGTGGCATTCACGAATATTTCTCGTAACCAGAATTTCACTTGGGCAAGTACAAATCCTACGAGTCCTCAGGAGCACTCGTACGCATTCAGTGCCGACATGTTCACACGCCGGGGTTGTCCTCTTTGGTGAAGTTGAATAAAAATACAACATTCCAGTGATATGTCCGTCATATCGATGTATGTATTTATTTATTTGTAGTAATCTTTATTAGTAATCTTTATTTATATACCGCCTTTTTCACTGCAGATCTGGCCTACTTTTTAATTCATTTTGAAATGAAATGTGCCAACGCTTTATCAAATACATTGGAAATCTTGCCGTGTATTAGTGATCCCTTCCTATTTATAGGGGGCATTTCTTTATCCACGGGCCACAGAACAACGGCATATATACTGCTGCTGCAGGAGGTTACTGGGTCCGCGCTGAGTCTCTGCGCTGGTCTCTCCTATGGATCTATACGGGTCTGCACTGGTCTCTCCCATGGATCTATACGGGTCTGCGCTGGTGTCTCCCATGGATCCATACGGGTCCGCGCTGGTCTCTCAAGTCTGGTCTATGCGGTCTCTCTTCGGTCCGCGCTGGTCTCTGCGCACCGGTCTCTCCAGTCAGGTGTCTCCAGTCTATGCGGTCTCTCCTGTCCGCGCTGGTTTCTGTGTGCTGGTCACTCCAGTCTCTCCTCGGGTCTGCATTGGTCTCAGCGCTGGTCCGCGCTGGATCTCCTCCCAGGGTCCAAAATATTTTGAGATAAATCTCAAAACATTTTGAGATTCATCTTTAAAATAATACATAATATATTTTTAAATTAAGCTCATAACATTTTGAGATTAATCTCATCATATTCTTAGATTAATCTCATAATTTTGCTAGTTCGACTTTATAATCATAATATTTCGACTTTTAAGTCAACATTTTATAACTTTATTCTCAGTCTGGCAAAAGCCTGCTTTAGGCCTGTTGCTGTTTCCTCTGGCGTCTGCACACGGCCCTGCAGTCCCTTATATGGGCATTAGTGGGCGGTTACTTATGCTAAGTACCTATGGTAATGAAGCACCGGGCACGCGCGCTGTACTTACGAGGAAATGGGATTCATCAATCTGAGAGAACAGCTGCGAACAATTCAGCGGCTTACGAGTGCGTTGATGAATCCCACGTGGGGACTTCTTAGAAATCTACTTAAGGACAACTTGAGAAGAAAGTTGAGTAGTTTCTTACGAAGTTATTCGTGAATGAGGCCCATTGTCATTATTT
The DNA here is from genome assembly GCA_964034765.1 of Knipowitschia caucasica. NCBI lineage: Eukaryota > Metazoa > Chordata > Actinopteri > Gobiiformes > Gobiidae > Knipowitschia > Knipowitschia caucasica. The sequence continues at coordinate 27,593,201 of OZ035840.1, forward strand.
TAAGTGGGAGAACTTGCACAGAGGTCTGTAATTTTCATCATAGGTACACTTCAACTGTGAGAGACAGAATGTGAAAAAAATCCAGGAATTTAGATTGTAGGATTTTTTAAGAATTAATTTGTAAATTATGGTGGAAAATTAGTATTTGGTCAATAACAAAAATTCAACTCAGTACTTTATACTGTACTATATACTGTATACTGTAATATAACCTTTGTTGGCAATAACAGAGGTCAAACGATTACTATAGGTCTTTACCAGGTTTTCACACACAGTAGCTGGTATTTTGGCCCATTCCTCTGCAGATCTTCTCGAGAGCAGTGATGTTTTGGGGCTTACGCCGAGCAACACGGACTTTCAACTCCCTCCACAGATTTTCAATGGCCACAGCCACTCCAGGACTTTCAAATGCTTCTTACGGAGCCACTCCTTCGTTGCCCGGGCGGTGTGTTTGGGATCATTGTCATGCTGGAAGACCCAGCCACGTTTCATCTTCAAAGCTCTCACTGATGGAAGGAGGTTTTGGCTCAAAATCACACGAGACATGGCCCCATTCATTCTTTCCTTAACACGGATCAGTCGTCCTGTCCCCTTAGCAGAAAAACAGCCCAAAAGCATGACGTTTCCACCCCCATGCTTCACAGTAGGTATGGTGTTCTTGGGATGCAACTCAGTATTCGTCTTCCTCCAAACACGACGAGTTGAGTTTATGCCAAAAAGTTCTACTTTGGTTTCATCTGACCACATGAAATTCTCCCAATCCTCTGCTGTATCATCCATGTGCTCTCTGGCAAACTTCAGACGGGCCTGGACATGCACTGGCTTCAGCAGGGGACACGTCTGGCACTGCAGGATTTGATTCCCTGTCGTCGTAGTGTGTTACTGATGGTGACCTTTGTTACTTTGGTCCCAGCTCTCTGCAGATCATTAACCAGGTCCCCCCGGGTGGTTCTGGGGTTTTTTGATCACCGTTCTCATGATCATTTTGACCCCACGGGATGAGATCTTCCGTGGAGCCCCAGATCGAGGGAGATTATCAGTGGTTTTGTATGTCTTCCATTTTCTGGTAATTGCTCCCACGGTTGATTTGTTCACCCCAAACTGCTTGCCTATTGTAGATTCATTCTTCCCAGTCTGGTGCAGGTCTACAATTCTTTTCCTGGTGTCCTTCGAGAGCTTTTTGGTCTTGGCCATAGTGGAGTTTGGGGTCTGACTGTTTGAGGCTGTGGACAGGTGTCTTTTATACAGATAACGAGTTCAAACAGGTGCCATTAATACAGGTAACGAGTGGAGGACAGAAGAGCTTCTTAAAGAAGAAGTTACAGGTCTGTGACAGCCAGAGATCTTCCTTGTTTGAAGTGACCAAATACTTATTTTCCACCATAATTTACAAATAAATTATTTAAAAAACCTACAATGTGAATTCCTGGATATTCTTTTTCACATTCTGTCTCTCACAGTTGAAGTGTACCTATGATGAAAATTACAGACCTCTGTTCTAAGTGGGAGAACTTGCACAATCGGTGGCTGACAAAATACTTTTTTGCCCCACTGTATATAGATACATATTTAATAATGACTGATTATAGCTTGTCAAGTCAAAATCAATGTAATAAATCCAATATGACAAAAAGACATATGTTGAAAGTGCAAGTGCTTTTCAAAGGCTGTGACACAGATGGGGATATACATTGGGATTGTGACCCTATCAGTTGTTTAAAACCAATAACTTTCGCATGTATGTTTTTTAAAACATATGAACAACTGAGCTATCCAATTAGTGACAACATCTATCCTCTGCAGTACTTCATGAATCGCTCCATTTCCTGTACTCACGAGGCTTCAAACGTCATTAGTGACGTCACTCACCTGAAATAAATCAGGCTTCGGCCCGCGCTCCGCTGAAGACTCACGCCTCGAAGCGCCAACGCGGCACGACCCATCACTAGTTCAGAGCATTAAGGGGGTGGGGGGAGGGGGGGGGGGGGGGGGGGGGGGGGGGGGGGGGGGGGGGGGGTTCACACCCGCCCACACCCGGAAACAGACTTAGCCAATGCATTTGTATTCTTTCTTTCCTCTTGAAAACGGCTTTACAGGGTGGTCCAAAAGTCAGCTCTTGGCCCAACGCTAAGTTCCAGATGGGTGTCAATTCTGAGGGGAGTATTTCTTTATTGGACCAGCCTAGTTTAGTTTCAGGGGCGACAGTGGCAAGGTTGGTAGAGCATTGGCCGTTGGGCCTGAAGGTCGTGGGTTCAAGCCCACAATGTGACCTACTCTAAATGCTCCCACAAGTGCCTACTGTCGTTGTGTCCTTGGGCAAGACAATTAACCCCACGTTGCCTGAAGCCCCTGCTGTAAAAACAAGGCTGGGCCAAGTAGCCATCTTCCTGTGGACCCACCACCTGCCGGAGGATCAGCGAGGGACTATGAGCATTGGATGGCAGCTCTCATTGCCACCCCCCAACCCAGAAATTGACTTATAAAGGGGTTGAAAATGAATGAATAGTTTAGCCGCTGTAGAATTTTGAGTGCACTCGTTAATTGAATGGAGCTCGTGCCAGCTGTCGCATGCGCAAATGCCTTTTGTCACATTTTCTTGCGAGAGGGGCTGCCCGCGGCCATTTTAAATCTGCCCATGTCTGTGGCACATACATCCAGTTTCAATGCAAAGTCAATGACAGTTTATGGTTTTGATCCGTCTCGTTTTTTGTGAAAAATAACAGTAACAAAAAAGTAACATAAAAGTAACGAGTAACGTTACTTTCTTTAGAGAGTAACTCAATAAAGAAACAAGTTACTTTTTATAAGAAGTAACGAGTAATGAGAAAAACTACTTTTTAAAAGTAACTTCCCCAAAACTGCTTGGGATTCATCAGATAGATCCTAGTCTGGGAGTGTCCCACCGTGAAGTGAGACCCAGGAGAATATCCAGGAGATGGAGGAACGATGTCTCTTAGCTGGACTGGGAGTGCCTAGATTTCCCCTGGATGAGCTGAGGGAGGGTGCATGGAGAGTGTCCTTGGAATGTTGTTTAAGTTATAATTTTAGTAAATAACAAGTGGCTAAAATATAAACTGTATAATTGTAATCCACTGTTGACTCCAGAGTGTTTGGGGGGTTGTATGCTAATGCCAGGAGGAAGCAGGTTTTGATGCTAATGTTGAAGGCTCACTGTCCTTTTGTTGTGTTGGTTTCTTCCTTTCCTATTCTGCATATGTGTGTCTTGTTCTACCAAAAGGGGCTTGCAGACTGTAAATCTTCAGATTTGTTCCTGAGAGAGGCTAGGCTCTGCCTTGCCTCTGTCAAGACATTCTCCTTGTACAATGTAACAAGTAAAAGATGAACTATGTCTGTTTGTTGTGTGAGATTGAAACAGCATTATCAGAGAGGGATGTCTTAATTCTTAGACTAAAGGTTTCCTTAATTGTCCTCTGCATTTGACCCATCGTTAAATGCTTCTGAGGCGACCCGTCAGGCTCAGACAACCAGAGCCGGAGGATTTTCACCTATCACTGGATGATGGGGGAGCTGCTCCTCCTCAGCCACTTCTGCCTTTGTGATCCCTCAAAAATGCTTCAGATTATAACCCATGGAACAACATTTTCGAGGAAATTAGTCGGCGCGGTGGCTGAATGGATAGCGCTCTCACTTCTCAGCAAGAAGATCCTGGGTTAAAATCCCAGTCGGAAAAGGGTATTTCTGAGTAGAGTTTGCATGTTCTGCCAGTGCCTGCGTGGGTTTCCAACCACTTAAAACATGTACAATAGGTATAAATGTAATGAGTGAGTGAATGGATGGGATTGATTTGACAGTGTGTAAAGAGAATGGAACAATATCTGATTTCTGAACATTGTAAAGCTCTTTGGGTGACATTGGTCTGTAAAATGCACTATATAAATAAGCATTACATTACGAAATCAAGCCATGTTTTTATTAGAGTCATTTCTAAGGAAAGTTCTTTTGCTGGCCTCTTTCCACTACGCCCATGGGACAGCTGAAAATGAGCCAGCACTTTATAACTGCCACATTTCTGACACATTCATTGACATTCAGTCTAAGTTGAGAGAAACAAATAAATTAAAACAAGAATTATATGAAACACGCCAATGAAGAATTCACCACTATATCTCCATTATTACATTGAATCTCTCCATGCTCCGCTCAAAATTAGTTTTTAAATTGATCGTCTCTGAGCGCTCATCTCCTCTGCTGCTTATTGCTGTATTCATCAAAACGACGCCCATAGGATTAAGACTTTTATTGTTCTGCTTATTGCGTTTGAGTGAAAATATCCATTCAAAGTTACGACTTGTCTATGAGACTTCAAGATTAAAAAGACAAACAATATATTTTCTCACCAGTGTCCACAGGACCGGAAAGACCCTGGGCGCTCGCACAATTAAAAGTTTGCCCAGGGTCTCTGGGTAGTTGGCCTCCACCACCTCGATGATCCGGAGCAGAGCCTTGATGCCCGGTCTCCAGAGGTGGCGCATGTTCAAGCCCTCCAGGTCCACCAGACAGGTCCAGCAGCTATAGGAGAGAGAAGAGGGAGGAGTGCTGTAGAAGCCGCTGGGCAAAACCATGTTGAATTAAGTATAAGCACCTGACAGGCCGGCCAAAAACTCTGGTGTTCTCCTCGCAGCGCCGCAGTCCTTCTTCGTTCAGTGACAGCACCTTGGATCATCGGGCAAAAGGGCCACACAGAAGTTAGCAGCCAGAAGTAAAGAACTCTGGATTTTATAGTTTATGTTTATGTATTTTAAAACCATATGGATGTGACCTTAAAAAATAAATATTACGCATATTTTTGTTCATAAAGCATGATAATGAGACTATTTACTTAATCATTTAATTTTGTAGAATATGAAATATCTTCAGTAGAACATATGGTGAAAAACAAGTCTGAAGGGTAAAAATATGTCTGTAGCTCCTAACGCTACCACCAGGGGGAGGTGTTGAAAATATGTTTTGTTTTACGGCTGCAAACACAGCAATGCGATTATAGAGAACGGCATTTCACCTGAGAAATTGACTAAAACTCAATTATGGGCAGTACTTTTGTTATAAAATGCGGAAAACTGCTCTGAGTGTGTATTACAACAGGACAATTGTGTTTGCACAATTTTTTTATTCTAAAAATTGATCAGAGTGTAGATTGTAATTGTTTCCAGAAGCATTAACAATTAAGAACATGTGCATTATGGTTGCGGTAGAGATATAGTAAATTGAACAACTATCATGATCATAGATATCCGACAAAGCTGTGCACCACCAAAGAACAAGTATAGGATTGATCGCAATGAAAAGCTTGAATAAAACAAACACAAAAGGTATATTTCTTGATATAATTCCCAAATGTGCATTACCTGTTTGAGTAACACTTCCTCTCCCAGAGCTCGCACCAGCCCCTTTGTGTCCATTTGCCCCAGGCGCAAGACATACAGAGGACGGCCATCTTGAAAGTTACAGATACAAATCACAGAATTACACACAGACACTCAACAACTACATCTGAATTCTTGAAAAACAAAAAAACAAAACATCATTCCTGAAAACTGGGGTGCTTTACTTTCAATCCACACAAAATGGAATCATTGCATGTAATTAAATCCATCTATCTCGTTCCTCGCTCTCACGTCTTTTTTGGTTCTTTTCAATTTGTGAATTATGAAATTTGCCCTTTACAGCCGCCCCCAGTGGCACATGGTGTTCCCAGTTGTATCCCAGCCTCCCTAACCAGGCCTTGTCCTGCCCTTAGCTTCACAGGTCTGACAGGATCTGGCTGTCACATGCAAAGTCAGGTGTCTTCAACTGAAAAAGTAAGAACCATGTCCATATGACTGTCAGAACTCTAGGTTTACATCTCACAGATTGCTTGGTAAAGTGTTTGCTCAGTGGAAAATCCATATTGGACTCTGTGCCGTGTCATGTGTGTTGACCAAAGCTCTCTTTTTCCGGCAATGGGCTGTTTCAGATGGAGGGGTGTGTTCCACTTCCTTCCTCTCACTGACAGGCTTCTCATGGACTTCCAGAGCCGGTGTATGTTGGCACGAGGCTCTGTTCTGTGTGCTCTCTGGACGTTACTTTGGATACTTGGAAAAAGAACAGGTTTTTTTTCTCTGTTTTAGCAGCTCTTCAGCTGAACAGATCTGAGGTCAGCCGGTAGATAAAAGAGGACAAGAAGCAACTTTCCCACGCGGTGATGTCAGTGTGAAAATCCAACCACCACATGGCCCTCTGTGACAACAAGCTGTTGTGTTTGAAGTCAGTTGTGTAAAATGATTATTTCTCCATGTGAGTTGAAGTGCTGTTACAGGTTTCGGAGGGAGGTTTCGGCACCTGCTTGTCTCCATGTCTCCTTTCTGTGGATATATTATTATGTTATTATTTATGGACATTGGTCACCCGCCCCTATGGACCTACTTATTATTGCATTTCCTGCTTTCAACTGTTTGTTTCTCAGGGTATTTACTCATAACCAAATATTGTAAAGCGCTTGGTGTGACCTTGGTCTGTGAAATGCGCTATATAAATGATTACTTGCTTACATGTTGACTACACAGTTCCAGGATTCTCTGAAAAATGCTCAAAGTTAAAGGGCCAGTTGTAATTGCAGAAACAACACCCCCCCCCCCCCCCCCCCCCCCCCCCCCCACCCCCCCCCCCCCCCCCCCCCCCCCCCCCCCCCCCCCCCCCCCCCCCCCCCCACACACACACACCCAAAAAAAATGCGCCCCCAAAGATCCAACACTGAGGTGCATCTCTAGAGCCCTACGCCTCTTGACGAATCTTACAAACAATCTTTCTATTAGTTAAAAGACCACTCAAAAAGGTGAGTGCTTGCAGAGGGTACGTGTGATAGAAGGCAATAAAAAAAACGTGCTCTGTCGAGAGGGGGCAATCTAAAGCATGTAGAAAGCAGAGAACAAAAGGTAGTCTGAGTGACTTGTTTTAGTGAAAATAATTAAAAGACCTTTAATGACTTGGACTGCCTACGCGTTTCGACCAACAGCGGTCTCGTCAGGCATAAATAATCACCAGCAGGTGAAACCTCTTTTAAAAGCAAGGCTGTCACCATGACAGGAAGAACATGTGACAGAAAATTTGACAGAACATTTTTGTGAAACAAAAAATCACCAGTGTGACTCGATCATAGTGAAAAAACTATGTATAAATACTTGGAGCTATTTACATTCAGACACGTACGCACCAAAGCGCACAGGAAAAGTAAGAGTGCGAGCGAGCATATAGATGAGGCACAACTGTAATAAACATGATATAACAAGGCAGTGAAATGCATGTTTTTTATTTTCATCCGTATTACATTCAAACGGATCACAAAACCACTGTCATAACACTATTATTCCAAAACAACTACAAAAAACTACAAAAATGGGTAAAGTCGTAGTTCCTCATTTAGGTCCAGGGTGATGCATTAGCTCCAAGCGTTTATCTTTCAGTATGTCTCCCTTGGAGCAGTTTTTTGAGTTATCTCATCCCCTTGAGGCCTTTTCATTGTCTCTGATGACCATGATTTTGATAGTCCATTGATGTTGGTATGGCCATAGTTTAAAATGTTTGGCCAGCGGATAGTCAGATTCTGAGTTTTGATTGTATTTATGTTCTGCAAACCTCTCTTTAGTTTTACTTTGGTACGTCCCACATAAAAGCCACCCATTCACAGTCAATTCTGTACAACACATATGTTGAGTTGCAGTTTAGCAAAGCTATGGATTTTAAAGGTCTTCTCCTTTTTAGCATCGGTAAATGTAGTGTCCGATTAATCTGTGGCATGTTTCATGGAACCACACATAAAAGGACCATGGTTTTTTGAAGGAGAAGGCGGTCGATTTTTGGAGGGGGCAGTAGCTCCTCACCAGTTTGTCCTTTCAGGAGTGGGAGGGCGCTAAAATGAGAAAAGTTGGCGTTTTGTGATAACAGTGGCCCCAGAGAATGGTCACAAGATAAACTGCTCAGTTTTTTGTTGATAGTTTGTTTTTCATTTTGTGAGCAGTGCTGCTGTTATTGTTAGAGGGCAAAAAATTGTATTTGATGGGGAGGGGAAAAGTGTGAACTCTTCCTTTCAGAAGCATTCCGGTCTATGCTTTTTGCCTTCATAAAGGGCTGATCAAGGGTCTTTTGAGTGTAGCCCCTCATGTTGAATTGCTGTTTACATGCTATGCGTGGTGATCAAAAGTCCGTTCAGAGCTGCATATTCTTCCCAAAACGGAATGTTGGAGATCAGGATTCTTTGGATGAAAATTTCTGCTTCAAAATAGATGTTTCGGTCCGTACTTTTTTCTGAAAATGGAAGTTGCATCTGTCCAGTCTCCTCCCCCTCCAGTGTGATTTTTGAGTCTAGACTGACAGATTCATTGCTAGCTAGCATGGGCTCATTAGGTAAGCCGCTATAATTATGTAAATAATAAGCAAACAAAAAAATCAAAGGACATAGTTTTATTCACCCCTTTGATAGCAGTAGATAATCCTGACATGACAAAGCATTCAGTGTGAACAACGTTTTATTACAGTGGTGATGAAGGTCCCGAGATGTAGCTTAGCTGGCTAGCCTTGGGGCAACAGGCATATGACGTTATTACGAGAGCATGTTTCACACGATCTAAACATGACCTGGTGTAATTAGGGTTTCCACAAGAGTGCACTTACCACGTCAAAGCCTATAATAGCCAGCCCAGTTGAAAAATGTGATCAATCATACGATGTAGAGAGTTCGAACGAGACTTGAATTTTGAAGGGTGTGTGTTTTGCTTTTGTGATGACGTAACATCCGGTGTCTCCAGCCAATGGGCGCGCTGAGCCGCCCCTCCAAAAAGGGGTCAGATGAAAAATGTATCGTAACCGTAAGTTTTGTCAGTCAGGCCTCACACTTCACACAGCAGCAGGTTACACAATATAAGTTAAAAAACAACAACACAATTCCCAAAAGTCAAACACCTCTTCCAGAGTTCAACAGTTTTATGGCAGAGGGCGCAAAATAATTGGAAAAACAGTTTGTTTTCCCTGCTGGAGCATAAAAATGACGCCCTGAAGGCATCATTACAAAGTCAGCGATCAGAGTATGTTTGGGCTGTGAGCCAGAATACATTTTGCTTTATTCAGCACCTGTTCCTCCCACAGAGAGTGAAGGTCTCTGAGTTTTCCTCAGGTGATTTTAGAGCAAGTTCTCACAACACTCTACCTTGTATCTGTCCTTTAGCGTCAGGCTTTGGAACCAACCAGTGGGGGCGGGTCCCGGCTCAAAAGTGGCCAAAATGATGTGCGCTGACATGCTTGCAATACCACCCCGGGCCGATGGGGGTGGACCCAGAAGAAGAATTAGCCAATGCTAACATATAGCATTAGCTGACCTCTCGAAAACGTCTTCACAGGATGGACCAAAAGTTGGCTCTTGGCCCAAAGCTCCGTTCCACAGGTGTCAATGCTGAGGGGGGTGATTTTTTTAAGTCACCCGTTTAAATGAATGGAGCTTGTACCGCTCCTTTTACCAGGAACTCCCGCGGTGAAAACGCAGCTAGTCTGAAGTTTGTCAGAAAAAGAGAGATGTGCGGAGGAGAGGTTATTAATATAAATATTTGAATATTTAATTATTATTTATTATACAGCTCCTCACAGCAGCAGTAGAATGATCCATTGATTTGAATGTAATTTCAAAGCTTTCTACCGATCATTATTTCTTGATAACGGACCTCTCAAACTAATAAGGCCCTCTGTCCTTTGGCAGCGCACCCTGTGCTTGTAATTCAGGTGTGTAAAATCCTAAGATTACTCTTGATAGTAGTTCGTACACTTCGTCGCAACAAGCTTTCAGCACCGGTCAGTTAAGTTTATATTTGGGTTACTCACCGCTGAAGTTCAGAATTCTTTGTTCACTTTTCATATAGTTCCAGAGAGTTCTAGTTAGTTAGCTAGCCTTGCTGTTCCGTTTAGTCACGGCACGAGAAACCTTTGTAAACTAACTATTTCATATGTATCATTTCAAAAAGATAATGCCCATTACAGCTTCAAATATTAAGGGCTGTCTAATATTTGTTCGAAATATATGTTTACATATATAATATTTGACGTATATACGAGTTCGAGCGGAATAATTGACAGCCCTTAACAACACTTGATCGGTTAAAGTGGACGGCATTGTGAATTTTGAGCTATAACTAAGAGAAGGGAAGGCGGGACTTAAAGGAATAGGCCACCGTTTTTACATACTGACATATGTTCTTACCTTACCTTAGACTAGTTGATATGTACCTGTCTGGTCTTTGTCCGTGCGCTCTGTCATGCAAACGGAGCACAAATGCAGCCTCTTCCACATACTGTATAGTTCCAAATCAGCTCCCGTTAGAAGCTACAAAACTCTTCCACGTGTTCCCTATTTAAATACAGTTACGTGACGTGTTACTCTACAAAGTATAGTAACACAGAAATGTAACATGTCGATTTTCTCAGCAGATAAAAAGGGGTACTATATTGTGAGGCGTAATAATACGAGGAGCACTATGTCCGCGCACTAACACCAACAAGTCACGCTGCTTCTATTGACGGAAGTGAGCAGGAGTGAAGTCTTTGTAGTGTAACACGTCACGTAACTGTATTTAAATAGGGAAAAGAGTTTGAATTACAATGTACAATATGCAGTAGGCAGTGCAATGAGAAGCAGTAAGTGACGTTATGATGGGCATTAAAGTGACTTAATAAGGAACACTGGAGTGCTAGAGCTAGCGGCTCGGCTCGCAAGCTAGCAGGCACCACCTGGGGAGCGATGCTGCAGAGGCAACGGAGGCAGCTGACCGCCACAGAATGGGGCCTGTTTCTGAATGATATAGATTAGAGTGGAATAAAAAGTATGAACTGCTTGCCACTGGTCTTGAAGAGCAATCATGTAGGGATCCGGACCCGAAATGCAAACCTGTCTGAATCGAACCTTTGAAAAGAGTGGCCATTTATGTAGCCTCTCCATATTCCCATACAGTAACCCCTTATGTTGCGGTGCTTTGCTTAACAGTTTTGTCTGTACAATTTATTTATGAACCCAGACCAAGATAAATTACTGTATATGTTGTGGGGTCATACAGTTGTAATATTCTAAACTCTGCCACAATAACCTACGGCCACTGCACCTCCTTGTCCCCGAGGGAAAACTTGTGCCGCATGGAAACCCCGAAGGTGTTTTGGATAGAAAAGATACCCCAATGTGCACAAAAGAGACAGTAATTTAACACACGCTCAAACAGGAAGTTTGTACACAAGTACAATAAACAATAGAAAATGAAGTTGAACACGATAGAGAACACAAATATTACTAACAAAAGTCCTAAGCTAAATTCAGCTAACTAATTAACAATGAAAGCAACTAATGATTAAAACTACAATATTCAACAACAACGCTATTAACACTAGAGATGCACCGATCCAGCTTTTTTACTACCGATACCGATACCAGAGCTAAGGGTTTCTGCCGATACCGATATTGACCGATACCGGAAATGATCATGCTAAAATGTATTTAATAATTTAACTCTTTGTTCAAGTAACTGCAAAAGCAGTGGATGAACTAAAGCGCTAAACTTTCCAGATAAAAATGGATTCAACATAAATGTGCAATACTGCAACTATAAAGAGCTGCTCAATGTTCACATTAAACATTCCAACACTGTATTATACCTTATACATTTATTGAATATAAATGTACTTATATTAACTGTGTTTGAATAAATAAACACTTACAACAAACAAAACACGCTGCATGAAAATGTAAATAAATAATAGTACCGTAGCTTTAACTGGATTTCAGATATGTATTTGGCGTCGGCATGTACCTGGGTTCCAAATGGTTTATGGGGCTGCGAGCCCAAACTGATGAACTCCAACACTTTGGGGTTGTTGCTGAAAAGCTTTTTGTGACGCTGCGTCAGTGTCATCTGTGTCTCGTTGTTTTCATGTAATCTCCTTTCGATGCAAAAACTCCCCATGCTGTTTCTCGTGGTGCTTAGACGTGTTGTGTTTCGCTAGTTTACCGCCGCGTGAACAACGCTGATTCTTTCTTGCGCTCCATGCTGTGTTGTTGTTGTAGAGCGCCACGAGGAAGTGACGTGTACGTGAGATCTGATAAATTACTTTTAATTAATTCATTTTATACGTATATGTACATTATGCACAATGTATTTTAAGACATTGTTCGGTACCTGGTATGTATTAAAATATATATATAATTTTTTTTTTTTTAAAGAAAAGAAAATGGATCGGCAGCACGGCGCCTCTCTCTACGCAGATATCCGATCCAGTATTTTTTCTGGTATTGGCGCCGATATCGATACCAGTATCGGATCGGTGCATCCCTAATTAACACTACACGATTATCTACACTGCCTTGCGAAAGTATCCGGCCCCCTTGAACCTTTCAACATTTCGCCACATTTCAGGCTTCAAACATAAAGATATAAAATTTATTTTTTTTGTCATGAATCAACAACAAGTGGTACACAATCGTGAAGTGGAACAAAATTTATTGGATAATTTAAACGTTTTTAACAAATAAAAAACTGAAAAGTGGGGCGTGCAATATTATTCGGCCCCTTTACTTTCAGTGCAGCAGTCTCACTCCAGAAGTTCAGTGAGGATCTTTGAATGATCCAATGTTGTCCTAAATGACTGATGATGATAAATAGAATGCACCTGTGTGTAATCAAGTCTCCGTATAAATGCACCTGCTCTTTGATAGTCTCAGGGTTCTGTTTAAAGCGCAGAGAGAACCATGAAGACAAAGGAACACACCAGGCAGGTCCGAGATACTGTTGTGGAGAAGTTTAAAGCCAGATTTGGATACAAAAAGATTTCCCAAGCTTTAAACATCTCAAGGAGCACTGTGCAAGCAATTATATTGAAATGGAAGGAGTATCAGACCACTGCAAATCTACCAAGACCTGCCCGTCCCTCCAAACTTTCATCTCAAACAAGGAGAAGACTGATCAGAGATGCAGCCAAGAGGCCCATGATCACTCTGGATGAACTGCAGATAACTACAGCTGAGGTGGGAGAGTCTGTCCATAGGACAACAATCAGTCGTGCACTGCACAAATCTGGCCTTTACGGAAGAGTGGCAAGAAGAAAGCCATTTCTCAAAGATATCCATAAAAAGTCTCGTTTAAAGTTTGCCAGAAGCCACCTGGCAGACACACCAAACATGTGGAAGAAGGTGCTCTGGTCAGGTGAAACCAAAATCGAACTTTTTGGCCACAATGCAAAACGATATGTTTGGCATAAAAGCAACACAGCTCATCACCCTGAACACACCATCCCCACTGTCAAACATGGTGGTGGCAGCATCATGGTTTGGGCCTGCTTTTCTTCAGCAGGGACAGGGAAGACTGCTAAAATTGATGGGAAGATGGATGGAGCCAAATACAGGACCATTCTGGAAGAAAACCTGTTGGAGTCTGCAAAAGACCTGAGACTGGGACGGAGATTTATCTTCCAACAGGACAATGATCCAAAACATAAAGCCAAATCTACAATGGAATGGTTCACAAATAGACGTATCCAGGTGTTAGAATGGCCAAGTAAAAGTCCAGACCTGAATCCATTCGAGAATCTGTGGAAAGAGCTGAAGACTGCTGTTCACAAACGCTCTCCATCCAACCTCAGAGCTCGAGCTGTTTTGCAAGGAAGAATGGGCAAGAATTCCAGTCTCTCGATGTGCAAAACTGATAAGAGAGTTTTGCTCAAAAAGTGGAGAGGGCGGTTCTTTCCTAATAATATTGGGAAATCCTCCTTCATATCTTTAAGAAGAAATGTAATTGGAGACTCATAAAAAACATGAATTATGGAATTAAATTTTACGGTTGTTTTCTTGAGAAAATTAGTAATGGATATCATGCCATTGTCGCATAATACCATCAATGCTGCTATTTAATACAATAATTTAAAATCATCTTAGGGGCCACTGGAAATGGTCTCGCGGGCTGGATCTGGCCCCCAGGCCTTGACTTTGACACCTATGCCATATATAGTAGCTGCATAGTTATGGGCTGAAAAGTACAGCCCGAAAATATCTTGATGATTTCCAAATCCCTTGTGCTTTTATTGAAGTTGTTCTCCTTCATGTGTCAAGTGCTGTCTGACTTATGCACATACAGTCTCCTTGTTTTTATGCATGAGGCTTGGTTTGCATCCACGAGAAAACATTCCCCAGAGAAGTGCCAAGAGTTAGAGTAAACAGAGCGCATGTAAGTGTAAAGACAGTGATATTCAGCATATATGCAGGTCTGCCCTACCCCCAGGATCTGTCCATGCAGCAAGGACAGATTCATACTAATGTGATACAAAATAAAAAGGGAAAAGATAGGGTCACCCTCTCAGCTTAATATTAAGTGTACAATGACTGCAATAACTCCAGGATCCGCACCGGTTCTGGTTTAGATGGTCTTCTGAGGACCTCCTGACATATAAGCAACTGTGAAACTGTTGGTTTGTACAGAAGCTTTCAAAAACATGCCAACACTGATGGAAGTAACGTATGCTCTTGACTCTGGAATCTTTGCAGAAATACAGAAAATGCAACAAATGTGTAGAGAACAATTCTACAGTTTCACGCTTTCAGTTTGGAGTGTTTTTAGTGGCTTATTTAAAGACGGGATAATTCTGTGGAGCCTCTATCACAATATTACATATATACAGTATAACACAAAAAACGCCTTTTCTCGGGATTTAGCCATGTTTAGATGTTTTCTCTTGTTATTTACACACCCCCTCACACACGCAGCTGTTTTGAGTGTGATCCATGCATGTTATTTACATATACATGCGCAACCTGATTCTTTCTGAATTTGTGATGTGTCTCTTTAGCTTGAAGGTAAACAAAAACATCTTCTACAACAGGAGTCCCCAAAGGGCAGACCAGATCCAGGTCCGTACCCCGAGACCCTTTTCTCTGGAACTCCATGATTTTTTTGTTCAAAAGTACATTATTACAATTATATGTGTTACAGTCCACGGCCCGTAATTCCCTATCTTGGTGATCACTTTAGTTTATCCCGTCGTGTGTTTTCTTCCCTTTACAGAAGACCAAACTCGAGAGTCCTGGGCTCCTATTGGCCAGTCGTTCCCCACCTGGAGCTGATTGGAGGACTGCCTCAGCTGCTGCCCAATCAGCACCCAGGCATCGCAGTCAATCAGCTCTAGGTGGGGAATGACTGGCCAATACTTATAATCTAAACTACTGTAGTTGTTGCTGTTGTTGAAGGTTTTCAATCATTTCATATGAAAGAAATAGCTTGAATGAATTTCTATTAAATCAAATATTTGTATGATGTCTGGACCCTAATCTATTGAACCCCTGTTCTATAACATTGTCATTTATAATCTAAACCTTTTGTGTTAAACATACAGTATATCTAATAAAGAGCATATGGATCATAGATTACCGGTTCTGTCGAGTTTTGTCGGCTTTAATATTGGCTAAAAAAAGTATTTTCTGCCCTGTCTACCTCTCGCCTTAGCATAACATTTCTTACAGGGTCATTGAGGGCTTTCACTTGCACCATGTTGTTGAATAGTGCCTTGACCTGAGTTGGATGTGCTGCTCCTACACTTGTGTATTCTTGGTCTTCCCCCATGAGCTCATGTGTGGGGGCCGCACATGGAGGTTCCTCGGTTGGACAAGCAGTCAACTGAACGCCTTGCTCTCACCTTTCATGTTCTCTGGAGGCACAACAAACACGGCTCTTCCACCACGGAGGATCATTATTGGAAAACTCTGCGGAAAAACCCATTGAATCTGATGCTGTTTGAGTCATAAAGTAAATGCACTTGTTACTCACAGCACGTCAGACCGTTTAGAGTGAGGAGATCCAGCCTTCTGCACTGATTCAGACACCATGTAAGAATTGTGCGTGTTTGCCTATTAACTTTTAAGTGCATGAGAAAAGTCTAACTATATATGTCTAAATAACTACCTGTTATACACAAAATGTCTCATCTAATTTCTCCCCTCTCAGTTTTTATGACAGTGGAGGGTGGGGTGGAGAACGCTGTGACATTCGGAGACAAAGGAAAAAGCTAAATATATACTTTTGGGGTGAAGGAGTGCACATTGAGGTGTGGTTGGTTGACAAAAGAGGTGCAGAAAGTTTTAGTGTGGTCCAGCTCTTGAACCTTTGTCAATTTGTGTGAGACTGGGTTGAAGTGGTTTAAGTCTCCAGTTAGTTAAATATTTCTTTAGCTGTGCAATGTGCAGTAATGATGACTTTGGATTAGAATTGGGGTACATTTATAATACTTGTTAAGGACCAAGGAGAGAAATAGGGAAATAGTTCTTGTGCTGTTTCTCCTTTACTTTTCAAAGGTCAAGAAAATATTGAAAATATCACATTTGCAAAATAGTCATGTGGAAAAAGAGACTGACAAAATTAAAGCATACTCGGTGGCTGTGTGGGTAGCACTCCTGCTTCTCAGCAAGGAGGTCCTGGGTTCGAATCTCAATCAGAGATTCTTTCTCAGAGCCTTTCTGATTGGAATTTGCATGTTCTCCCTGCGTCTGCGTAGGTTTCCCATGGGTTCTCCTGTTTCACCTATACCACTAAAAACATGCAAAATGGGTAAATTCTCCAGCTCCAGTAGTCCTGACCAAGCTGAGCCGTAACATCTGGAGGATCAATGTAGAGGACAAAGTTCCCTATACGGGATAAACAAAGTGTACATTTAATTTCACCAAGTAATTTTCCAATAAAATACGTATGAATTCAAACTTCATACATACAAGACACTTAACCCCACTTTGCCTGAAGCCCACTATGCCATAGAGAGGCCAACCTCGTGTCGACTCACCACCTGCAGGAGGATCAGTGAGGGGCTGGTGCTATGTGAGATCTCTGGCCAACACCCCAACCCAGAAATTTATTAAGGGGTAGAACATGAATCGATGGATGAATTCCAACTTGGTTTGGTGCCATTTTTCTCTGCTGCATGCATGTTTGAAAGGATGTAATAATACCAGATGAAGAATATAAAAATACTGACCACACAAATATTAAATCTTAATAACCCGGAGGCTGTATTCGTAGCCCATTGCGTTGGTGATATAAGAAGAACTTTTGCCCAGAGTCCGTACGGTTGCTCATGGCAGTGGACAGCTGAGGGATCGATGGACCACATTAGACTGAGGATTACCAGGTCGAGCAATTAACCTGCAAATGGAGCTCTCTGCAGTGACTTCATCTGCTGATATTTACACAAGCCAAAGGTCTTTAACATGGGTTTATCATGCACATGGCAGCAGTAGAGGCTTCAGGAAAATGTCCATTAAATGAAAGCACTTTTCAGGCATTGTTATAAGACAAACTTCTGAGTAAAACATTTTTTTTTTTAAATTAAAATGAATCTATGAAGGATTTTCCAAAGTAATGATATTGGAAGTGGAACAATTTGATGGACAAACTAAAACATGTTCAAAGCTGGTACAATAAAAAAAAAAACAATCTACTCAAAAAGGAAACGCTGAATAAGTAGGTGGAGGTGATGACTTCAGCATAGAGTGAGAAGTGGGAGGGAGGTATAGTCGGAGAGTGGTGTTGTGTGGAAGTGTGTGCGTTTATGTGCGAGAGGGGTTTAAGCCAAATAAGCGTTTGCTTCGTTCAACCTCTTTTTCAAATGGTTTATTTCTTGATTTATTGATATTAGTTTGTATCTTGTTTATTGTTTCTATTTTAAATAAAATCCTTATTACTAATACTATTAGGGCGGTAGACAGTTTTGCCACCTTTTTTCACTATAATTTCATGTTTTGACTTGTCATAACGATAGGGCCCACTACTTATCATGGCATGACAATGTATACGATTTCAGCACTTTCATATTTACAATAAATTTCTTTTGCGAAAAGTGGACCAGGTTTTTGATCCACTTTGTAATATGATCAGATTTGGTATGGTTTGCTTAGATTAACTTAGAACCCATTCAGTCACATTTCATCCAGGTTTTTCTTGAGTCTGTGCACTGTGGAGTTCTGGGTCTCTCTTGACAACGTGGGTGTTGGATTGCATTGTGAACACTCATTTTTATTATGCTTATTGTTCTTGGAATAAAAACAAATGTGAGAGGAGGTTTAAGCTTCATGATTTTACATTATTGTGATTCACCATTCTTCTTAATGTGCCAGAGGTCAAACCTACTTTTTAAATGCCAATGGCTTTGTCATAGTTTTGGCTCACAGCAGCTCGTCCCACCAACTTCTTCCATACAAAGAGAAGAAGAGAGGTAAATTCAGTTTCCAGAGGTTCAAGGCTACAGAGTGAGGACTGAGGCCATGCAAGGCAGGTGTAAGGACACATGGTTTTATCTGTTTGTCTTTGTAATGTACACAACCACAATCATTCTGTAACTGTTCTCCTTCAACATCCTGGGCTTAAAGTAAGCTTGAACACAACATCAACCTCTTCCAGTAAAAGGCCAAATATGAGATTGACACCTCTGGTCTACATGTATCTTAACGTGGGGAACTGCATGTGGGTTAGCCAAAAGCTTAATCTGGTACAATGCATAAGATGGAAATATTTTCATTGTAAATTGTCCGTAAAAAAAACAAAAAAAAGATTTAGTTTAGTTATCTATTTTTAAGGCTGAAAAACATACACACAGGTATTATATAATTGGTACAGTTTGGTTACAATATGTACCATTATCTTTTGAACAAATCTATCTTTTTATTGATATCAGAATCTTTTTTTATCAGAAACTAAAACGGTTCTGATTTTCATCTTTTTAGACTTTTTCCTATAAAACACACCTTACAGCTCGTGTTCGTTTAGCAGGTGGCCACACGGCAACCCGCCGCTTCACCTGCGTATGTGTTTTTGCCCGACATCTGTCAAGCGCCACACTGAATTTCCAATCGACGTGTAGCTGATAAAAAATTCATATTGTTATTTACAATTAAACTTTACTTTTCTGGCTCACTGTTTTGAAACAAGTGGTGCGTGTCAATTATTACACGCTACGCTGGTGTACGAGCTGTGGCATCCAGGAAGGAATTAGCCAGAGGAAACGACAGGAGAAAGTGAAAGTCTCCCAGAAATAGGACAAGGTCAAAGAGATGGGGCGATCGGAGCTAGCAGTGCAAACTAGATGATCATTTGGCGCCTAAGGGGAATAGGAAATATAGTGATTGTAGAGTGAAGGAGATGAAGAGCTGCAGATGTGGCTGTGGACGTTTGCCTAGATTGTCAATGATCCATACAGAGCTTATTGAACAAGAGACAAAGGTCAGACAGGGAAGACGAGATTTCGACAAGATTTCAGTCAGTTGCCAGAAATCTTCATGAAAGTTTTGATGTTTTAGAAAAGATACACTAGTTTTCTTGAGGTTTCTATAGGCGGTGTTCATGTGACATTACAACCGTCCATACAGCCTATAGTTTACCATTGTGGTGGCAGGCAACAGCAAACATTTTCCTGGTGACTATGGTAAGTGTCAGATTTCTAGTCTTCATTCAGAGTTAATTTTTCTGTTCTTTCCCATAGAGTTAGTTGCTCGATCTGTTGTTGGCAAATCAACCGAGACGACAGCCGATGTAAATTAGAACTGTACAAAAATATATTAATTTTAATGAAATGGTATTGGCACCTTCCCTCCAACTGAATTAAAATTCTATATCGTCGGCACAACCTATTTAACTGCTTATTTCTCATACAGTAGGTCCCATTTAGTTTTGTCGTCTTCATTCACACTTTTCGGGAATCACGCAGCTGCGTGAAAAATATTACATCTTATCGCCACAAGGTGGCAGGTTAAGTCCGCTTTAGCTCTGCCAGCGACTTAGACGCTCAGGTATCATACTGCGTGCAAACCTGTCTAACCCAGAGATTCTATGTTGGCCGAATGGTTAGCATTAAAGACTGGGACCTGGAAAACCCAGGTTCGATTCTTGTCTGAGGCAATTTTGGTTGCTTGTGTGCAATTACGTAACGTTATCAGATTGTTATCTTCTTTCCTTGTCAAAAGGAAATGTGTAAAATTGGCTGTGTGTTCAAGCCGTGCATGTGAATGTATATGTGTTGCTTTTGAATGCTTTTTCAAAGTAAGAGCATAACAGACAACATATATGTAATCGGAGCGAGTGAGGAACCAGCGTCTCTTCAGGATCTAACCCTTGAAGGCGCCTTTACCTTGCTCTATAACGCAGACTCCCTAGTAGGGCCTGGCTTTCGGTAGCGCTAGTCCCGACCTGCCTCGTGCTGGGTCTAAGGCTAGCTAAGTTTTTGTCCCTGCCTAACGTTTTTCCCCTTGGTGTGGCTAATCCGTAGAGAAGCAGAAGCTCTAGGTGCGATATACCAAAATCAGTCTACTTTTACTACTCACCTTTAGCCTAGGGCCGCCCTGCCCTGTCCAAGCGTTCTTCAAGGAAGGTTTTCAGAAAGTGTGAAGCGGAGTCGGCGAGTTGTCTTTCGTGAGTCGGGGCGACTCTTTTATTCAAAGCCAAGCAAGCAAATCGTCAATCCAAGTTTACAGAGTTACAAAGGTCTCGCAACACAAGTCACTCTCACAAGGACCCCTGAATGAAAGCCTCCGGCTGCTCTCGTCTGCGCTGCGCGCTGCCCGACTGTCTGACTCTCTCGGAGTCTTCCTTTTTATAGCGCATGCAGCCTTCGAGCAGCGGAAAGCCCCCTTAGCATTAAGGATGACCTCATTCAGGAAGTACATGTACATATATGGGCAAGGAAGGAAATGCATATATGGTCATGGCAGGAAGGATGTACATATTTGGTCCTCCTGCTCGTATGAACTGTCCCCCAGTTATTTGAACTTTCCCCTAGATAGCACAGAGGCTGCGCAGAGAAATGAACTTTTACCCAGTTATTTGAACTTTCCTCCAGTTTAGCACCGAGGCTGCGCAGAGAAATGAACTTTTACCCAGTTATTTGAACTTTGGCCCAGTTCTTAAGCATATATGATCTTTCCTTGCCGTGAACTTTAACACACTTAAATGAACTTTAATCTAGTTAGCATAATGTTACATAAATCACATTAAATCACATTACATTTTATTAAATCACATTACTGACCATCAAGATCACTATTTAACGCATTTTCCTTACGTTTCACACATGATTATAAAATGTTATTTTGTATTACATCACAAAATCATATTTTGTATTACATCCTCCTTTTGAAACTTAAGGAAAATCACATAACGTCCACTACTCAGAGTCCTCAGGGAGCCGCTTCGATCCGTAAGCTACAGGCTCCGGCAGAGTTAATTCCGGGCACTCTTCCTCCAGCAGCCGGTTAAACTCCCTCATGAAGTCCTCATAGCCATAGGAGGGTATGAGGTCAGTGGACTGCACAGGTATTGGTTCCCCGGATTCAGGGGGGGCCACAGCATCGGCTACCATTGGGACCTCAGACTCAAGCACCGTAACGTTCATAGCCTCAGGTTCAGGAAATGCCATAACCACATCAGGGGACACCTCATCTTCTATTGGAGCACACCAGGGCGATGGGCTCAGAGGCTCAGGGATCGGAGGTGTTGGCGATGGAACCGGGCCTCGGAAGTTAAGGTGAGGTTCTTCATCCAGCTTAGGCATTGGCTGGACAACTGAAACCTGCCTCTCAAAGTTCATTGAAATGTCCATGGAATCATGCCTCACCCTCTTAGCAGGGGCGGGGTAAGGATAGCCCCTGGCCTTTTTATCAGCAAAGGGATAAGACGAATCCCTTGGGCTCCTCTCGGGGTAGACGCGCCCTGGTCCATGCCGTCCCTCAGCAGCAAGCATCCGGAGAAGTTCTTTACCCAAGTTTCCATGGATACCGTCACAGTCCCTCGGCTTCTTGACTGCGGACTTTCGTTGAAGTCTTGGCTTAACATCGCTAATCGGATGGCGGGATCCCCTTGGCTCCTTAGTAGAGATGAACCCGTGGAGGTCTCCTGACCTCCCAGCAGGGGCAGTATGAGGGGAGCCCCTATTCTTCTTGAGCGTTGCCTCCCATTTACGAGCGGCTCTCCTCGGGTCTGTGGCTCGCTCGATAGACCTGGCTCTCCTCAGTTCGATTGCATGCTCCACAGGTTCAGTCTTGACTAGTGGGGGGCCTGCCCTAGCATGGGCGTCCCCTAGGGCCGACAGCTCCTCAGCTCTCCTGGCAGTAGTGATGATCAGGTGCCCGTTGTAGGGGTTGGTTCCGCCCGCAGTGATGTGGTCTCTCCACGCCGGTCTACCTCTGCCCTGGTAATCAAGTGGGCCCTCAGACCAAGGCAGTCCCACCTTGCTTGTAATGACAGAGGGCAAGCACACCAACTGCCCGTGCACCATCACAGGCCTCAGCTTCACGGTGCAGTCCGATCCTCTGGTCATGCTGCACCGCCGGATTGGTCCCTGCAGAGCACGACCGATGTTACCGCCTTCGTGCTCCAGGTCAGCAAAGGAGCAGCTTGGAAACTCATGCGCCGTGAAGATGCGTTGTCCTTTCAGCGTGAATGGCTCCTTCGTCTTCCAGTCCATCAGTCTCAGCTCCACCAACTCCACCATGGCTACGCCCAGCAGATCCTTGCGTATAAGGCTTTGGCCCTCCTTAATCACTGTCAAGCCAATGTGACCAGGATGCCAATGTAGGTCACGCTCCACTAATGAGTATGGCAGGCCCTTACTATCTAGGCTCATAACTACACATTTGAGCCCCTTCTTAGTTTCTACAATGATACCCTTGGTTTGCACAAAGGTACCTTTAAATGTCTCCTTCTGAAGCCTATTGCAAAGAACAGGTTCCTCCTGCATCAATGCAATAGCCTTCCTGGAGCTATGTGGCTTGATATTAACCCACTTTTGGTACTTCTTTTCAATTTGCGCTCTCATTGTAGAGGAGAAAGCTCCGGTCGGATGGCTCTCCAATCGAACCCTTTTCCCCAAATGAGATGGTTTGATATCTATATCCAGCCAATACATTTGTTCTGTTGGCTGTCTACTAACTCTTGTTCCCTTGGGGATGTTATCAAAGGTGAGAGTGGAGATTCGTTTCCCCATCTGTAAGGTCAATTTGGATATAATTAGTCATGTTTCCAAACCCTACCCTATCTCTCGTTTCCCCGGGGATTCTATTCCTATTATTATTTTTCCTTTTATCTATTTATTTATTTATTAATCTTCAATTTCTATACGCTTGAAGACTCGCGCCTAGGCGTAGTCAACCTAAGGCTGCCGGAAAGCTGTCTATTAAGTGGAAACAGGACCCTTCTATAGGCCACTCCCACTATATACCCTACATATCCATACATGATAGGGTGAGTTGATATTCCACAGCCGACCATCACTGCCGTTAACGCCAGTGTGATCAGCCATTGAGCCCCTAAATTTAGACAAGCCCTTCTGTTCTTTCCTTTCAATTGCAGGAAAAACCAGAAAAGCGCTATCAGACCTAAAATTAAGTATATTCCCAGCCCTACAAGCTCTGCAGCCAAGGCACTGTGCAAGGCTTGATCTACAAGTCGTTCTAGAAGTGCTGTGTAAACCGTACCGAGAGCATAAATTGAAAGCAACATCATCCACCACCGATTAGTGTTAATCGGTAGTGGCAGATGAGCCAGAAACGCCAATACTATCTGGGTGTGAATGGGACTGATGCATAAATACATCAATCTCACCACTCCCGTTCCTATGACTAACGCGGAGGTCACTGCCACCTTAATCCAGCCTACATTCTTCTCTCTAGGTAACAAAGTCAGAAGGAGGATTAGAATTCCCAGGGAGATTAGCTGCCATGATTCAGTCATAATTACCGAGGATGGACAGCTAAGTCCCAGGGTGAAGTTGGTGAAGCCAGCCATGGTTCTTAGAGCCGTCCGTGGATGAAGAGATTGGTACAGCGCGGCAGGTGGTTTCTTCCAGAGAAGAATGACCAACCCCTCTCGCGTCCCTTCCCTTATACCCACGAACAGGCTCCTCCCACCATCGGTGGCATCGCCCCCTCCTCCTCCTTGACCGCTAATTTCCTTATAAGGTCAACCGCTATTCCGGCTACCAGTATTGGTTCATAACTAATCCTAAGATAATGGTTCGAAATTAGATTATGGGGAAAATGTTACGTACACGCGTAATGCATGAAGTGAATACGAGGTCATAATCCCTCCAGAAATTATTAAGTTTCTCATATTTGCTCGTGGAAAGATAGTTAACATTATTGTTGTACTAGTAGAAAAGAGAAATTACTTTTCATTTATGTGTGTGGGTTCTCATGCATGTAGCCTCATTATTAATAATTTTACATATGGTCTTATCTCTTGATTTCTAATGGTGAAAGTAATTTAATACCAATACAAAGTCAGAGATTTCCATAATTTAAATATGATAATTTTGTGTGGGTTTTTTGTCAAACAGTATTTGACGATTATTACTTGGTAGTCATTTAACAACGTCTTCCCTTTTCTCCCCAGACCCATCCTTGAGCCTTTATCTTTCGATATCTAATGGTGAAAGGAATTCAATACTTATACAAATTCAGAGATTTCCATCATTTTTCAAGTAAGATATTTTAGTGTGGGTTTTGATCTGTTTTTGATGTTATTATTTGTTAGTCATTGTAACAACGTTTTCTCTTTTCTCTCCCCAGACCCATCCTTGCACTTTTTGGTTCACTTCCTCATTTACATCTACTTTTGATTAATAATCAAAATGGAGGCATAAATGGGATGAAATGTTTCTCCTCCTCACAGAGAACATTTATCCTGAGGGAATGAATAAATTTTCAAAGAGTACAAACTGGAGGAAGTACTCCCTTAAGTTTACAGTAAAGGGTAATAATGCCATTGCTAGTATGGTTATACATGTCTTATTCTTCTTCTGTTGTTTTCATATAAATTATTTTTTATAGATGGTGAAGCTGTTCTATCGGCAAAAGAAGAGCCATTAAAACCAGACATGAGGCGCAGAAACTATTTCAAGAGTTTCATGCTACGCCCATGGGAGGCCACACTGGGATGAAAAAAACCCGACATGCCATTTGTTCCAGGTTTTACTGGCGTGGCATGACTGTGATGATTGACAATTGGGTTATGTGATATTATTTGTCTGTACAATTCCCTTCCCTAAAGCCTGTTCGTTTTAAGATTGCTGAGTGTGGACCAATGTCAACGTGAAGGGAAAGACTCTGGGTACAGTTGCACCACTCCAAACAATAAATGGTAATTGTATTGTTACTATTCAACCACCAATGTACAATTTATGCATTACAATCCTGTTGGCATGTTAGGTGTCTGCTGATTTGGGAGCTGCTGGGGATTGACCTAACTGGGCCCTTCCCAAAACTACAAGGGCGGGATTTTGTAAATGAGGTGAATATTGCTTTTTGTAGTTGTTACTTTTTTTTGTTCATACGGATTTCTTATTCATTTATGAGGTGAATTTCATTGTTTTAGCTCAATGATTCTCTGTGCTCTCTGCTGGGCATTGAGAGAAGCGTCACCGCTGCGTACCACCCACAGACTAATGGGTTGGACGAAAAGACCAACCACAACATCAAGAGGCAAGAAAGATATGTATAATTTAATCATGTGAAGCACACATTAAATATATGACTGATGGCAAACCCTACATGTTTTAATTTCCCCATTTAAACAATGTTCGGAATGTCTTTCTCAGAGCTTTGATGAAGTTGGTGAATGAGCAGCAGAACAACTGGGACACATTCCTTGATGCCACACTGTTCTCTTTGAGGTCAAAGGTGCACATCTCAACCAAACACACCCCATTCCAGTTGATGTATGGGCGGGAGGCTGTGTTCCCCTCAGAGGTGCCTGTAGATTATCCTGTAAGTTCCATTCGTTCAATTGTTGGGTTACACAGAGGGGGAAGAAGCTGGACAAGGTCATCAGTAAGTTCAGCTCAGTCATGGGCTGTTCCCAGTGCAGCAGGTGGGGGACCATGACTGTCACCCCCTGCAGGACACTCTGCTCTGGAGAGCAGCTTCAGTGAGAGCTATTCATCCTCTATGTGTGAAGAAGAGGTTGCACAGGTCTTTCCTTCCTGCCGCTGTCAGACTGTACTGTGAGAACTGCTGAGCCTGTACATGTCATCTCGTCTGTAAATAAGTAGTAAGTAAATACTGTAACAATCACATTTTCCCACTGTGGGACAAATTATACCTTATTTTATTTAGGAGACAATCATGGCACTTTCTTGACCCACCAATCAAAGCTTTTGGAGGATTTGAAGAAGGGAAAAATAGCAGATTCACCAGGTAGGGATAGTAATGTCAGTAATATTTGTTACTTTGCATCTAACGTTTTTCCAATGCTTTTAGGACACTGCCAAATGTGACAGCTACACACCAATGGAACTTGAGAGTGAGAAGGCGCTTGACATACAAACAGAACAGGTATGTCTAGTAGTAAATATTACAATTTATTGTATTTTCATTATAAATTAAAACTTTTGTGTTTCCTTAGAGCAATGAGGTAGGAGGGAGTTTTTACATGGAAAAAGTCTTGAAGCGGACTATAGTGTCACTGATTGTCACACGCAAGTCAAAACATTTCTCTTGTAACCAAATTCATTGTTTTCTCAGGGTATGCCCCATTGTACAAAGAAGAGCTAAATGAACAACTGATTGCCTAAAGATGTGCAGAAACCCGTCTCCGAGCACCAGACATCACAGCTGAAGCGTTATTCTTTGTAATAATTAAGAATACAAATCCTGTTAACATTGAAACTTTTTTTTGCAGGCTTTTTTGGGCAGGAATGCACTTGAATGAAAATGTCAAACGTGGGCAAGATTCTTCAAAGGGGCAGTCTTTATTCAAAGTTCCAACCCAAAGTACAACAAAGGAAAGCAAACAGCAAAGCCAACACTTGGTAAAGAAATAATACTGTACAAACATTACAGTACAATAACTTAATAATATATTATTACAGAGGCTGACCAGGACAGAAAGCCAACGCACTGGCCTTCAGGATCTGTGAACTCTTCGCGTATCCTGAGCACATCACATGCAGGAATGACCTGGCTCCCAGTCGTCCCGAGCACCAGCTAACCAACTCCACAAATCTGAGACTCCTGTGGAATTGGACACGTATGTTAATTATTGTAATTTGCTGTTTGCGTAGTGTACTGAAATGTTTTGTCCCTTTGTCTGTTTCATGGTGTGACGACGAGACCATTTGCACCTGCAAATGAATTGATTTCTGAAAATGAAGTCTCCACGCTCTTTCAACATTATCAATATATTTATTTGACAGGGACAATGCAGACACAGTCATAAACAAAGCTTGCAGCTGATGTGATGAATGTAGTTTATAGCAGATGCCAATTCACAACTCCTGTCCCTGGTTGGGCCTAACCAATCAAAGTCAATACAATTCCTACATTTCTAAAAATACACTTAGTTTACAGCCTACAGACTTGATTGATCCACACAAAAAAACTACAAACGTGTTTTCTCTTGTATTTAAAGCTTGACATCAATGCGGGAACTTTACATCCTTCAGCAGGAAAATCTACACAAATTCAATTCAATACCACAGCCCATTTTTTATGCACAACCTAACATAAAACCCATAAAAAAACCTTTGATTGGTTCCAATTTAAATGTTACTCACCAGTGTTGTTCATTTCTTTAATAGAAAGGATGCACCCGATCTTTCATCTGGGAAACTAGTCAAAATTCATCAATCCACGAATGAATTACATTTCAAAGGACAACATGGCCATGGCATGTAATCTCTGTGGTTACTGGTGATAATAATCCTGTGGTTGTTGTCATGGATCAGCTGCAGCAGAGTCTTGACAGTAAAAGTTGCACTATATATCCAAATGGCCATATTTTTTTTTTTGCAACTTCGAATTCATCCCATGAAAATTATTAACTGAACTGACAGAAAAGTGTGCAGTCCACAAGCTGTGCTGCTGCAGGTGATCGCTGCATTAAATTAAATTTATTATTTCCATTATCAACATTCATCCAGTTGTAAGCTGTAGAGTTGCCACAGGACGCTTCATCAGCCTACGTCAGCTGCCAGGACTGCTATCATAACATAAGCATAGTGGTTTCATAGGTGCAGTTGACTGCTTAAACTAAACTTTACCCGAAAGTTTGACTCTTAAACCCACATGTGCCAACACGGAACCATCAACATCTCGCCTCAAATTGCATTAAAAGTGACATTCGTGTCTTATTTCGTTCGTATTATAACTTTTAAAGGAATTCACGGACTTTCTGTCCGCCATCTTGGTTTGTTTCGGCTGCCGTGAGACGCGCATGCGCGCAGGTTTGCATTACATCATTAACAGCTGAGCATTACATAAGCGTCACTTTTTGGCAGAGCGTTACAACTCGGCAGAACACCGGCACAAAATGAAGATCCTGGTCGTTTGTTCTTCCTCTGATGAAGAACCTGTGGATGTCTCTATTGTTCTCGACAGCAAGGAGATTGTGACTGGATGTGGAAATACTGCAAAGGCATGTGCACTGCTAATGGGTCTAATATATTCCCTCAATCTTGCTTATCCTACAACACTACGATACACCTTCGAAGTATTTCAGAAGATTTTCTTACATTTAGATGCATTTAAGCCATCCCCGAAAATACAAACACTGAAAGTCAAGCTACTGTCCAAAACATAAGAGAAGCAATTTTGTTCAGCATAAGAGAAAAGGCCACAGATTTTATATAATTTGATGTTGTTACTTTAGCTTAGACTCTAGCTTAGACTAGAATATGAAAATTAGTCATTAAAACATGGACATGTTAAATTAATTGACTATTCTTGAATCTAGTAACTCCTCATGTAACAGTGTTTTAATTAGGGAAAATGTGAAAGAGCTCGGCCACTTCTAAAATTACCTCGGTCTGGAGCCATTGAGATTTACTGCGAGAGTCTAATGCTACAACATCCTGGTCTTTAGCTGAACAGAGGCTCAAAGACCAGGCAGGTGCATCATCTCATCTAAGCTAATGACATTTAATTATAGAAAATCAATGGCCTATCTCTATACCATTCCCATTGCATCCTTTTTGTGATAATTAAGTTTTCTGTTGTCATGTGTTCTGCTTTTAAGGTCAGCTTTAGTTCATCTTTTAGTTTTCATTGTTGATGTGTGAACTTAAAAGTTTGTCAATAAAACAGGTTGTTAAATGTTGATATTTGCATATTGTTTTTTCTTATTAATTCAATAATAATGTAATTGTTTCACACATATAGTACTTAATAAGTATTATTGCAATGATATGAAATATACTGATAAAATATAAATAACATTTATTCAAGTTATCCATTATTGTAAATGATCTGTACACATAATGGTTACTCAGTATATCTATTTCACACATAAATAACCTAAAAAAAATCACATAAACCTTACTTGATTATTTTATGTGATCAAGTAAAAAAAATCACATTTGTTAAGTAAGGTTTACTTACAAATAACATTCAGATTATACTTGATGAAATAAAAAGTTTTACTTGATTTATAGTAGTAATCTTTAATTATATCTTCGTGCAAATACTTACGAGGATTTTTTTAAGTAAATGTTAATCACGATTTTTTTCAGTGTATAACGTAAACTTTTGCATCACGTTGGTGATCTTTCCAAAAAGAGAGAATATCGTTATGGAAAGAGAAACTATTGGTAATATAACGCTGAACGTTATTTGACTCAAACAGCTTGGAACAATTGGATTACAAAATTTGGACATCATTTGGAACAATCTGGATTTCTGAATTTGGACATCATTTGGAACAATCTGGATTTCTGAATTTGGACATAATTTGGACTGAATTGAATTACTGAATCTGGACACTAAAGCTGAAACGTGCGATTGAAAGACACGTCACAGAAGAATTCATGGCTTGACACAAATGCAGCCTGAAGAAATCAACACGGAGAAGTGGGAGAGACTGTTTTCAAAGCAATATCTGAGAACCATTGACTGATGAAGTTTGGTATTTTACTGAAGATTGTTGACAAGTTTTATGAAAGATCTGAAAATGTTTTAATGAGTTTTCTGAGTTTTTTAAGTACCGAGTGAAGTACCGAGTTTAAGTATTGAGTTATGTATGTTTGTTCTACGTAAATACTGTATGTGTGCTATTTTTGTTGCACAAGGCTGTAGAATTGCAAAGAGCATATGCAGTAAATATGTGAAAGACATACAGTACATACATATATATCTCACTAAATACAGTCACAATGAAAACATGACTAAATCATTTGACTGTTGTTCATAAACACTGATGTCAGGACACAGACACAGACCGTTTCATTGACATGAAGACTTTCTTTTGAGGAATTAAGTTTTCATTTTGAGGAAGTGACTTTTTAGCAAGTTATCCATGAGGTTTTGCCGATTGCACTAATTGTTCTGAGAAATGCACAAACTGATTACAAAATATATACTGTGCATTCTCAGGGGACACACTGCCATGGCATCTCTTCTGCATTGTCCACATGTGTACTGTATCTGTGGACTACTGTAGTACTCTCTTGGAGCTCTCCCTCCCCCGCACGAATAAACAAAGGCCACCCCAGGCCCCTGCTGTTATAAGTCATTACCTAAATTTGCAAATCAATACATGCAAATGTTAGCAGCCAACCTAGCATAGTGTGTATCATCTATGGTATTAAGCAACTTTTGTTAAAGTTAAACTCATCATTCTATCAATGTGCAGAAGCCAGTACTTTTCCCTTGTTTTGTCTATCTGAAGGCCAAGCTACAAGCACAACGTGGAAGCTGCTGATTGGAGGTCTCCATGCCTCCGCTCTGTATAATACACTTGTATTCTGTTGTATCTGTTGTTCGTGCTGTCTCTACCATCGACAATAAAACATGTCTTCTGTCTGAATTTAAGACGCGATCCCAGACTTTGTCATCTTCTTCAGGTGGTGGAGAATGCGGGCATTGTCTGTAACATCTAGAGAACAGAAGACTACTTTTTTTTTACACAAAAATGTGTTTTTTTTTTTAAAGCCAAAACTGAGAAACCTCAAGAGAAACCATGCGTCTGGACCAGCACACTTGGACAATCTGCACAGCCCCTGATTCCACTCCGGCTGTGAGCTGCTGAGACATGGACAACACCATCGTCCTCTTTTGCATGGACATCATTTGGAACAATTGGATTACACAATTTGGACATAATTTGGACTGAATTGAATTGCTGAATCTGGACACTGAAGCTGAAACGTGTGATTGAAAGACACGTCACAGAAGAATTCATGGCTCGACACAAATGCAGCCTGAAGAAACCAACAGAGAAGTGGGAGAGACTGTTTTCAAAGCAATATCTGGAACCACATCGACTGATGAAGTTTGGTATTTTACTGAAGATTGTTGACAAGTTTTATGAAAGATCTGAACATGTTTTATGAGTTTTCTGAGTTTTTGAAGTATTCCGAGTTCTGAGTTTTTTGAAGTACCGAGTGAAGTACCGAGTTTGAGTTTTTAAAGTATTGAGTTATGATGTTATGTTGCTGTTTATCGATCCTGATGGTCACAGGTGAATGTGTGACCAGAGGGGGGAATGTGAGATTTCATAACACTTTTAAACAACTTTTGTTAAAGTTAAACTCATCATTCTATCAATGTGCAGAAGCCTGTACTTTTCCCTTGTTTTGTCTATCTGAAGGCCAAGCTACATGGCACCGTGGAAGCTGCTGATTGGAGGTCTCCATGCCTCCGCTCTGTATAATACACTTGCATTTTGTTGTTCGTGCTGTCTCTACCATCGACAATAAAACATGTCTTCTGTCTGAATTTAAGACGCGATCCCAGACTTTGTCATCTTCTTCAGGTGGTGGAGGATGCGGGCCTTGTCTGTAACATCTAGAGAACAGAAGACTACTTTTTGTTTAAAGTCATAATTTCAATATTTTTTATTTTTATACACACATTATTAACTAAACTGTTGCGTTCTAATCTTTTTTTAGGAGGAGGAGAGCGCAGTCAGGCCAGGCTCGCCTCGCACATCTTAACACTAGAACTTGTTGATTAGCATTTGTATAGCTCACAGCATTGTCATTTACATGTTAAAGCCTCCTGTGGAGGAGGGAGGAGGGGACAACAAACTACCGTCAACAGCCGAATCCCAGAAGTTTCACAGTAATATACAGGGCCGAAAAGAGACAAAAATCACACTTTTCACTTTTCTCAAAAAAAAGATGACTTAAAGGAGCAATATGTAAAAATCTGGCCAAAAGTGGTACTGCAGTCATAGTCAATATTTTGTAGTCCTCTCCCACTCTCCCTGACTGGTTGCCAGATTCACACCAAATCCAGCAGCAAACACAGGGAATTATTTTATCAGTTTTTTGTCCGTCTCCATTCACATTGCCATGACAGCCGTGCTAATGCTGAATGAATGTTTTGATTAATGTTTTTTTATTATTATTATTTGGACATTTGAGATAAAAAACAAAAACAAAATAAAAGCAATGTAATTATACATAGTTTATGCAAAATAAATAAGCAATTGATGTCCAAAATAGGAGTGGGAAGAATGGATGTTGGAACGTATTTCTTCAGCGTATCAACATCAGGGTTTGCTCAAGAGGATATCACCTTTCAATTTTATTTATTCCCTATTTTTTAGACAAACATGTAAAAGTTCCACATCAAAAAGAGACTAACATTATTTTAATTGGGGTACATGTGGTCTTAAATGATTATTTTTACATTTAAGCTATAATCTGCAAAAAAAACGTCTTGACCTTCATCTTTTACCGTTTTTAGAGCAATCTGTCATAGAATGTGATAACATGCAATAAATACAAAAATATATAGCGCGGGATCGAACCCAGGTTCCTGCATCATAAGCACACAGCTTAGACCACTAGACCAGGGGTTCACACGATCATAGACACTGACTCAATTGTTCAAAGCCATCCCTATATAAATCCTCGTTTTAGTCTTTGTTTTGTCATTAATGATTTGAGAGTCATAACAAGACCTTTTTTTAGAATAGAATTCTATAGACAATACATAATTACTTTAAATATATACGTTAATGCAATTCGTATTATAAAGATAAAGATTATAAAGAAAGAAATAGCATTCAATAGAAACCTCGATAGAAACCTCAACCTTTCACCTCGATTTTTTCAGACATTAAAGACAAGATGTTATATAATAATTGTTTAATGAAAAAACAATTTTGCCACAAGCAACCAAAAGATGTGCTTCAGACAAGAATCGAACCTGGGTTCTCCAGGTCGCAGTCTCTAATGTTATCCATTTGGCCAACATAGCACCTCTGGGTTAGACAGGTTTGCACGCAGTGTTATACCTGAGCGTCTAAGTCGCTGGCAGAGCTAAAGCGGACTTAGCCTGCCACCTTGTGGCGATAAGATGTACTATTTTTCACGCAGCTGCGTGATTCCCGAGAAGCGTGAATGAAGACGACAAAACGGAATGGGACCTACTGTACAACATTTTAATTATACAACACTTTCTATATGTTTGTTTTATGCTGCGGGAAAATGCTGTAATATATGAACATCAGAGATGTCCGTGAGAAAATAGCTTTGGCGGACGCTAAAATAAAAGCAATGTAATTATACATAGTTTATGCAAAATAAATAAGCAATTGATGTCCAAAATAGGAGTGGGAAGAATGGATGTTGGAACGTATTTCTTCAGCGTATCAACATCAGGGTTTGCTCAAGAGGATATCACCTTTCAATTTTATTTATTCCCTATTTTTTAGACAAACATGTAAAAGTTCCACATCAAAAAGAGACTAACATTATTTTAATTGGGGTACATGTGGTCTTAAATGATTATTTTTACAATTAAGCTATAATTTGTAAAAAACGTCTTGACCTTCATCTTTTACCGTTTTTAGAGCAATCTGTCATAGAATGTGATAACATGCAATAAATACAAAAAGACATAACCCGGAATCGAACCCGGGTTCGTGCGTTGTAAGCGCACAGTCTAGACCAGCCATTCCCAAACTCAGTAACACCGAGGCCCCCTTAAAAATCTGACGGGTCTGCGTGGCCCCCCAAAATAATAACCAAGAAGACAACATTAAGAATAGGCTCTTCTGGTTATTTTATTTTGGGGAAATAGCCTCTGCTACAAACATTGTAATACAAAAATGATTACAGTGGATTATTCAAGTCAAATAATGAACACAAATATTTTAAAATCACAAACAAAACATTATAAATTTAACATTAAATAATCATATTATTTTTTTTATGACCTCCCGCGGCCCCCCTGCAGTACCCTCGCGGCCCACCAGGGGGCCGCGGACCCCACTTTGGGAGACACTGGTCTAGACCACTAGACCACCGATTCACACGGATGAGACACTGTGAAGAACGGACTCAAACTAGAAAATTCTGCATCACACGTGAACTTTTATCAGCTGTCTCAATTGTTCAAAGGCATCCCGATATAAATCCTCGTTTTAGTCTTTGTTTTGTCATTAATGATTTGAGAGTCATAACAAGATCTTTTTTAGTTCTGCGCCACATGTGTGCGTCACTAGGCAAAACAGGTTTGCACGCAGTCTTATACCTGAGCGTTTAAGTCGCTGGCAGAGCTAAAGCGGACTTAACCTGCCACCTTGTGGCGATAAGATGTAATATTTTTCACGCAGCTGCGTGATTCCCGAAAAGCGTGAATGAAGACGACAAAACGAAATGGGACCTACTGTAGGTCCTGGATCATTAGCCCGTCCGTCCGTGTGGAGTAAATCCCTCTCTCAATAAGTGGGTCTCCCCGAGGTTTCTCACTTTTTTCCCACTGGGATTTTGTGAGTTGCAGGAGGGTCTGTTGGGCAGTTAGTGTCCAACAAGAAGGACTGTGGTGATGATCCAGGACACTTTAACATTCTACAACATGTATGGACGTCTTACATGTTGATTCTCTGATCTGTGTTGGCGATTTCCATGTTTTTTTTTTAAAGTCCTCTGAGATGACTACTGTTGTGATTTAGGGCTATACAAGAATAAATTGTATTGCATTTTTATGTATTGATGTCTTCACAATTTCTTTTTTCCACTATTATGATTCGTATTTTTATAAAACCATCAAACTCCTGAGCCTCCAACGTCCGCTCATGTCCCATCACTCATCTCCCATTCACTCATTGTGGCGTCGCTAGCTCCTCCACATACATCATTAGGCATCAGGCAGCTTCTCTGAGGAGCCATCCTCAGCACGGATTCTGCATTCTGCTTGTTTGTGAGAAATAGAGGAAGGGGGCGAGCTTGCATATCTCTTACATACAGCATGGGACTATACATAGCTCATTCCATATCTAGAGTGATGGAAAAATTGTACAAAGTTCCTACAATAAAGTTTAAAAGGAAATAAGGAAAATTACCTCAGTATAAATATAATGTACACTGACAGTCAGCATACCCTTAAAGAGGGAAAGAGTATTGAAAGTAGAGTTATTGTAAAGTAATTGATGAAATCGAAGTTGAAGGAGCTATACCCGGTTCTGCAAGGTTTGAATGTTTAGCACCACCCCTCAACTCGCTCACAGGCTTCTCATTTCCCCTACGCTCTCCTGCCATGGAGCCATCTAGGTTTTTTTACGATCTGATACATATGCAAACATTAGCATGAGCGCAACGTCTTGTAAGCTGTACAACAATCACTGATGAAATGGTACAAAAGCAACCCACTGCTAACAAAATATATAACTGAAAGATTACTGCTAGTTTTGCGTTCAAATGTAGTCCGAGGCGGTCCCGCACCCACAGGTCTCGCCCATCGACTGTAAGCAAGCCCCGGCAATCCAAGATGGCACCGTATTCAAATGAACGGTTTGTGCTCAGTGGCGCGTTGTGCCGGCATGGGGGCTGAAAGATTAGCGGAACGCCATCTGGAACTTGCAAAGATCCATGGGAAACTCGCTTGTCTGGTCCTCCCGGTTCTGCGCAGTGGATGATCTCCCATGATGCGTTGCGCGAAATACGCGAGTTTGGCTCTCATGCACGCGCACAGAGGGGCTCGGCCGCGCTCTGACCAATCAGAACTGCTCATTAGAGCGGGAGCCAGATGGGCAGAGTTTGTGGCACTAAAGTGTGGATTTAAAGAAAACCAAAGGATTTAAGAAGAAAAAAAGTTCAGAATGACAAGGGACACTAAAATCCCCACAAAATCCGACCTTCCTGAAAGCTGTAGGTTCTCTGTCAGCTAAGGTCGCGCTGTTTCAGTTTACATTGAGTTCTATGGGGAAAATGTTTGGGTAGCCCACGTGAATTTAGTCTGATTCACACTGCGCCAGTGAGCTAGCTCCTGTCTTCACTGACATTTTCAATACCTCTCTGGAGTCTTACCATGTCCCTGCCTGCTTCAAATCCTCCATCATTGTCCCCGTCCCAAAGAAGCCCAGGATCACAGGACTCAATGACTACAGACCTGTAGCACTGACGTCTGTAGTCATGAAGTCATTAGAGCGCCTGGTCCTCTCCCATCTCAAGTCCTTCACCTCCCCCCTCCTGGACCCCCTGCATCCACATCCTACAGCATCTGGACTCCCCGGGGACCTACACCAGGGTCCTGTTCGTGGAGCTCTGCCTTCAACACGATCCTGCCATCCCTGCTCCAGGATAAGCTCTCCCAGCTCAACGTGCCCGATTCCACCTGCAGGTGGATCACTGACTTCCTGACGGACAGGAAGCAGCGAGTGCTTCTGGGGAAGAATGTCTCGGACTCTTGGATTACAAATACAGGATTTCCACAGGGCTGTGTTCTTTCTCCCCTGCTCTTCTCCCTGTACACCAACCACTGCACCTCCAGCCACGAAGCTGATCAAGTTCGCGGACGACACCACCCTCATTGGACTCATCTCCAACAACGATGAGTCCGCCTACAAGAGGGAGGTGGACCGGCTGGTGTCCTGGTGCAGTGGTAACAATCTGGAGCTGAACGCCCAGAAGACAGTGGAGATGATTGTGGACTTCAGGAAGAGCACAGTCCCCCCGCCCCCGCCCTCCCTGTTGGACTCCCCCATCACCTCTGTGGAGTGAAGAAGATGACAAAGTCTGGGATTGCGTCTTTCATTCAGACAGAAGACATGTTTTATTGTTGATGGTAGAGACAGCACGAACAAAGCACACGAACAAGGGATGTTACGACAGCAAGCGTATTATACAGAGTATGTTATACAATTTGTGTAAGCCCTCAGTCGTGCAGGGATTAGTCAAAGCAAATTAAGGTTTCTCACCCATCATCTGTACTTCTTAGCAAGTTTTCCTGACGTTTCGTCCTCAAACCAGCGGACTTCTTCAGGGAATTAATTCTCAGACCGCGCGTTGGAGATTTATACCCTATGGGTGTGGTTAGCCACACCCTAATCCTGATACTAACTCATAAACAATCTAAGGTCTGTTTGATGTAGAAGGGAGCAGGTCTAACAACCCTGCTGAGGCTAACGACCCTAACTCATTAGCATGTCACTGACCTATTGTCTGCTGGGATAGTCAAGTGGAGTGCAGGTCTCACCCCTCATTACTCATTAGCATGTCACTGACCTTGTCCCAAGTTAGGGCGTTGTTTTTAGGATGTCGTCATAGATGCGAGGCAAAACAAATCTTAACCCTCCTCCTCTGTGAGGAAACAAGGTCAATGACACGCTAATGAGTTAGGGTCGTTAGCCTCAGCAGGGTCGTTAGACCTGCTTCCTTCTACATCAAACAGACAATAAACACTGTATGTCTGAATGAGGAAGTTATAGATATTAGGCCTGGTTACAGACGGCCATTTACTCCTATCTACAACCCACTGTTCTGTGAGAATAAGTGCTATTATATGTTTATTTGATAGGCACAGAACTAAAAGTATTGATACAGGTGGCCGATGCCATGTTCATAGGCTGTATAGCTAGCACTTAATTTGCAGACATGTTCCCTAAGACATGAAAATATATCACATTTACATAGATTATTATAAAACCACAGTTTTACATCTTGCTGGTCTGCAATGTGTGGTGCTGGTGCCCATCGCTGAGATAACCTGCAAGATCAGAACTATTCAGGGTTTCTGTGTGATTTTAGGGATGCTAGCCATCCTAAATTAGCAAACACAGTAGCCAAATATCGTAAAATTAATGGCCTTAACAGGTTAATTAATTAATGTGATCAATCATACGATGTAGAGAGTTCGAACGAGACTTGAATATCTTGAATTTTGAATGGCGTGTGTTTTGCATTCGTGATAAAATCCGGTCTCTCCAGCCAATGGGCGCGCTGAGCCCTCCCCTCCAAAAAGGGGTCAGATGAAAAATGTATCGTAAGCGTAAGTTTTCACTGGTAAACGTAGCTTCTGAATCGTAAATGTAGCTTATGAAACGTAAACGTAACTTTTGAAGCGAAACATGAAAAATATGAAGCGTAAGTGTAAGTTTTACGTTTACTACAGTTTTATCGTTTACAATATATTTTTATGTTTACAATACTTACAACCTACATTTACAATTCCTGCTTTACGGTTACGTTTAAGCAGACCGTATTTTGACGCCATACAGCCCGAGGGCCGGGCTTCGGGCCGATGACCCTATAATGACCTCGGACACGGGCCGGGGTCGGGCTCGCGCACGTTCAGAGCGGCAGATTACATTTACGAACGCACCCACTGAATATAGCGTTCTATCACGCTGTAGTGTTTGTTGTTCTGTGTAGTGTTGTCATTGACGACACATAGCGTTACTTACAAGTGTGTTGCTGCATCTGGGCATCATACAGCTGTGTATCATACAGCTGTGTATCATACAGCTGTGTATCATACAGCTGCGGCCGTTCACTCCGCACACACAGAACTCATTGCAACAACCATCAAACCGGCAACAATCAACCGGTTTGATTCTCCCCCCTCTCCATTTGACCTCACTTCACACACGACACACACAGCTGTCACCTGCAGAAGTTCTCAGACGACTCCACCATCGTGGGCTGTGTAAGACCAGAAAGACCAAGGAGATGATCATCGACTTCAGGAAAAAACCACTTTCCCACACGCTGCTGAACATCCAGGGGGAGGACATTGAGCTGGTGGACAGCTTCAAGTACCTGGGTGTTCACATTAACAATAAACTGGACTGGTCCCATAATACAAACGCCCTGCACAAGAAGGGCCAAAGTCGCCTCTTCCTTCTGAGGAGGCTGAGGTCCTTCGGAGTGAGCAGGCCTCTGCTCAGGACTTTTCATGACTCTGTGGTAGCTTCTGCCATTTACTACGCTGCCGTGTGCTGGGCCCCGGGCAGCACAGAGCGGGACAGAAACAGACTGAACAAGCTGGTCAGGAGGGCCAGCTCCACTCTGGGCTGCCCCCTGGACTCTGTGGAGGAGGTGAGGGACAGGAGGGTGCTAGCCAAAGCCACCTCCATCATGAACAATACCTCCCACCCACTGCACAGGACTGTAGAGGAGCTGAGGAGCTCCTTCAGTGGAAGACTGAGAGACCCTCAGTGTAGGAAGGAGCGCTACCGCAGGGCCTTTATCCCCACTGCTGTCAGACTGTATATATCCTGCATGTAACATGTTTGCACATTTCCTCCTTTTGCACAATCTGAGTGTCTCTATCCATGCTAAATGTGACATGACATAAATTTCTCCTATGTGAGATAAATAAAGCACATCTTATCTTATCTTATACTACGCTAAAACATTGTTATTGGAGGTAAAAAATAAATTAAAAAAAGTCGGGCTTGATGCGGGTTTCAGGTCTGAAAATTCAGAAACCATATCCGGCTGGGCCGGGCTCGGGCCCAGATAATAGGCCCGTGCAGGCCTCTATGTAAGTGCACCAGCTCACAAGCTTGAGTTGACCTCAGGCTGGCCTCTCCTCCCTTTGAGAACCAGTGGTAGTCTCCTCTCTGTGCAGTCATACAATGCTGCAAGTCTGAGCAAAACAAACACACTGCATATCCTGGTTAAGTTGCATGATAACGGCTGAAATCTTGCAAACCACACTGGTTACATACAGATTCTCATCAGATGTGTCAGATTTTCACATTCATGACAACACTTGCTTATTAGTTTTACTAATCAGCATGAAGCCAATATTGTTTTTTCCCTCTCAGACATTACCAGAAATATAAGCCTCTTAAGTGTCAACGTCAGGAGGCTTGGATTATTAGCAGATACATTTGCATTTCTCATTTTCGTTTCAATTAACTTCATGCTGTAATACGAACCACACAAATGTTGTTCAAAGCATCTCTTCTTTCTCTCCAGCACAAATGTTCGGTGCAAAACAAAGTGCGGTGCAAAAAAAGTTAATTTTATAGACAAAATTATTCCCATCGTGATGATGTGGTCAATGAGCTTTTGAAATGATTTAACTCAAGCTGAAATATAAACTCATCGGGAAAGAACGACAGCAAGCAGTGCTTCTCATTTGTTCTTCTCGCCAAATAAGCCCCAGCAGAGAGGCGTGGGATGTGTCAGGAAGAGTTTTATCTCAGTAAAGCTTGTTTGTAACAATTTGAATTCAGAAAACAAGTCTACAAGACACTCGCTGCTTATTCACTTAACTAATTAATTTCAACTGAGTGATCGAAAATGTACATTAGTTTATTGTGGGAGTGAGACATTTTTTCTTTTTCTTTCATATTTAAAGGTAAACAATTGCATTTCATTTAAACCAAAAAAACATATTTTTGACACTGTAGTAAAAACTATATTATGTATTTTTCCATGTTTTTAACTTTGGTATTCCAAAGTTAAAAACAGACTTTGGAATACCCATCACAGGTAAGATTTGCTGGTGGAGAATAGTTAGGCCTAAGCTGTGAAATGCGTCTAATCAGGTTTCTGATTGCACGCATTTGAATGAATTGCGTCCAATCAGAAACTTGAGGGGGCGGATCTAACTGACACGTGAAAGTTTATGCTTTGAGAGCAGTATACACAAAATAAAATCTGAATATTTTCTGACAAATGTGATTTTGAAGTCCCTAAAGCCCCTTTTCACAGACTCAGCATTGTGCTTGTGTGAGAGAAACGGAGGGAGGGGGGCAGATGTGCGTATCTGTTACATACAGTATGGAACTATTTATAGCTCATTCCATATTTAAAGTGATTGTCCAGCCGATAAAAACACTGCAAAGTTTGTTCAGTAAATCTTGAACGTCACTATACACTACAGATATGCAGTAAAGATAATATACAGTACGTGTGAAGAAAATGTACATTCACAAATAGAGTGCCCCTAAAGAGAAAATGTATAACATGCCGTGCGAGTCCCTATCAATAATTTCTGCATACCAGCATGTTCATGTGAGCCAAAAGGCCTGAATAATGTTGCTGAATGTTATGCACAGATG
The DNA here is from genome assembly GCA_964034765.1 of Knipowitschia caucasica. Lineage (NCBI taxonomy): Eukaryota > Metazoa > Chordata > Actinopteri > Gobiiformes > Gobiidae > Knipowitschia > Knipowitschia caucasica. Next base: position 27,634,480 of record OZ035840.1, read on the forward strand.
AACAAAATGTCAATGAACGAAGGAACAAACAATGGGTCGTGCACTGGTCCTGGTGCAAACTGGGGATCATAACAGCAACGATCCCCAGGAGAATAACGTTTACGGTTTTTACATTGTTGTCATTAAAATGAATTTCAAGTTTTATTTGTTTGTTGCTATACAAGCATATCAATGTTATAAACTGAGGAAAATATACATTTCTCAAAGTGTGTAAATGGGAAAGCAAATCAATTAAATCATGGTTATAAATCAACTATTGTATATTTCACAACAGTCTTCCAGGAACTATGCGTAAAATTAGGATCAATTCAGTAAAAAATATAAATAAATAATGGCTTTTTTGGATCCTGTATACAGTTAGTTCAAAGTCAAAATTAGCTGATTTGTCTCTTACAGTCTTTGTTCCAACACATTGACTTCAAACTAAAACAACCCACTGGATTAATTCTCATTGTATTGGTCTCATAAATCACGTTGGGTGATTGTCAGTAGATGCTGGCGGACGTATTTTGCGTGTGGCGGTCTAATGAGGTGTGCAAATTGGTTTTGGCAGCTCTGATTACAGCAGCATATTTACACAGAGCGTTAGCATTACTACTGTGAAAAATCTTCATCATCGTAATCACCGGCTTCTGCTAAAAGTGCTCAGTGAAAAGTGGGAAAAAATATGACCCAATGTGTATTGAATTGCATTTAATTCTGATTTAGAATGGTTGGTGGTTATTGACCGCCTGGCAGTAAATTGCGTAACTCGTATGGCTATCTGTTATTTAGAGCACATCAAACAGAAACATCCAACAAATAATGTTGCCCAAAACACACAGATCAAACTCATGTTCATTTAATCATTCATTTTAAAAACACTGTACATGTTGTTTTATTGGGCCAAAATGCAAACAAATCATCCCTATTATTCACCAATATTTATTCAGGAGTTTTCTGTCATGGTAAAGGGGCGGCAGTCTGACCTGGAGAGACAGTGACTGTCTCTCCAGGTCCAGTGACACAAGCTGATCAGGAAATCAGAATCAAAATCATTTTTATTGCCACGTAAGTAACAGGAAGTAACAGACTTGGAAATTGCTTTGGCTCAGTGCTACAGTCAGAGAGAGATAATAAAAATAAAGAATAAAAAACACTTCTAAGGAATAAATTTAAATTTAAAATAGAGTTACAGTTACTATTTACAATATACAAGTGCACATGGTGCACACAATGTAAGGTGACAGCAGTACAGTGAAGTAAAGTGACGTATGATGGGCAGTAAAGTGACTTTATAAAGGGCGGGGGGACAGGTTAAGAAGTGTTCAAGAGTCCAACAGCAGAGGGGAAGAAACTGTTCTTGTGGCGGGAGGTTCTAGTCCTGATGGACCGCAGTCTCCTGCCTGAGGGGAGTGGTGCATGTGCAGGGTGAAAGGGGTCGGCTGTGATACGACCAGCCCGGCCTCGAGCTCGGGCGACGTACAGGTCCTGCAGCGATGGAAGGCTGCGGCCGATCACTTCCTCTGCAGAGCGCACAATGCGCTGTAGTCTCTGTTTGTCCCTGACAGTGGCTCCAGCGAACCACACGGTGATGGAGGAGGTGAGGATGGACTCGATGATGGCCGTGTAGAACTGCACCAACATCTGTGCAGGCAGCTTGGCTTTCCTGAGCTGCCGCAGGAAGTACATCCTCTGCTGGGCCTTCTTGATGAGGGAGCTGATGGTCGGCTCCCACTTGAGGTCCTGGGTGATGGTGGTGCCCAGGAAACGATAGGACTCCACAGAGGTGATGGGGGAGTCTATCACGGAGGGTGGGGGCGGGGGGACAGTGCTCTTCTTGAAGTCCACAATCATCTCCACTGTCTTCTGGGCGTTCAGCTCCAGGTTGATACCACTGCACCAGGATACCAGCCGGTCCACCTCCCTCCTGTAGGCGGACTAATCGTTGTTGGAGATGAGTCCAATGAGGGCAGTGTCGTCCGCGAACTTGATCAGCTTCACGAGTCGTGGCTGGAGGTGCAGTGGTTGGTGTACAGGGAGAAGAGCAGGGGAGAAAGAACACAGCCCTGTGGGGCTCCTGTATTTATAATACGAGAGTCCGAGACATTCTTCCCCAGACGCACTCGCTGCTTCCTGTCCGTCAGGAAGTCAGTGATCCACCTGCAGGTGGAATCGGGCACGTTGAGCTGGGAGAGCTTGTCCTGGAGCAGGGATGGCAGGATCGTGTTTAAGGCAGAGTTGAAGTCCACGAACAGGACCCTGGCGTAGGTCCCCGGGGGGTCCAGGTGCTGTAGGATGTGGTGGAGGGCCAGGTTAATGGCGTCGTCTACAGATCTGTTGGCTCTGTAGGCGAACTGCAGGGGGTCCGGGAGGGGGGAGGTGAGGGACTTGAGATGGGAGAGGACCAGGCGTTCAAATGACTTCATGACGACAGACGTAAGTGCTACAGGTCTGTAGTCATTGAGTCCTGTGATCCTGGGCTTCTTCGGGACGGGGACAATGATGGAGGATTTGAAGCAGGCCGGGACATGGCAGGACTGCAAAGAGGTGTTGAAAATGTCAGTGAACACAGGAGTAAGCTCACTGGCGCAGTGTCTCAAAGTGGCCGGAGACACGTGGTCCGGGCCAGAAGCTTTGCGGGGGTGCAGCCTGAAGAAGAGTTGTTTGATATCTTTAGAGGCTATTGTCAGGGTGGGGGCAGAGCTGATGGGTGGGTCGTTAGAATAGTGGGGGGTGGGGGAGGTCTCAGGGGCAGCATCAAAGCGACTGAAAAAAAAGTTTAGGTCGTTAGCTAGCTTGTGGTCGTCAGCACAGGGGGGGGTTTTGGGCTTGTAGTTGGTGATCTCCCGTAGGCCCCTCCAGACAGAAGCAGTATCGTTGTTACCAAACTGCTCCTGTAGTCGTTCTCTGTGCCGGGACTTGGCTGCTTTCAGTTCGTCCCTGAACTGATATTTAGCTGCTTTGTAGCCGCTGCGGTCCCCCTCCCTGAAGCAGACTCCTTTGCTTTCCTGAGCTGCCGGAGTTTAGCAGTGAACCAGGGTTTGTCGTTGTTATAGATGAAATGTGGAGAGTAGGACGAGGGCTCTAATGTAGGGCATCCTGGGTAACTCCAGACACCCTCTGCATGACACTATGGCCGCTTAGAGGAGTCATCGAAGCAACAGGCTCCTATCACTACGCTGCCAAACGGAACGTTTCAAGCGATCCTTTGTTCCTTCGGCTGTCAGACTGTACAACAAACCTGGATGAGTCTTCTGCTGCTGGACACCTGAATTTCTCCTACGGGGATCAATAAAGTATCTATCTATCTATCTAAAGCTAACAACAACTAGCATGCTTGCAGCTAAGAATCCAAGGGCTAAGAGAACCAGAGTTTATTTGGCGAAACCAGCAATACCAGATATGAAAAAGCTGGATCAGTGTGTCCCAAATAGAAAACAAAATGTTGAGTGTTACATTACTCAGTGTGTGCTATTATTTTACTTTGTAAATGTGAATATTTTTGACATTTTCTTTGGTTTGGAGGAATTTGCACTGCTAAAATAATCTGATAAACTGTTAATCCATTGTTTTAGTCATGGCTTGGTTATATTGAAAACCAAATTCAGTCTATGGTGCATATGAAATAGACGAATTTACAACTAAAAATTTAAACTTATCTTTCCTGTTTTTTGTTTGCATAAAATCAAAACATGAAATAAGTCTGTACTATGATGAACCACATTAAAAGATTCAACCTTTTTACCAGTGGAGCACACGCAGGTATTTGTGTCAGAAGTAAAAATAAATCTGATGCAAGTGCTGTTCACATCTCCCGGTGGATCCGCCATCTTTCTCCCTGCTTTAAAATCAATCCAACTATAAAGCCTTCTGTTCTCGGAGGACTCCCGCTCTCCCTCACCTCACAGCCCTGCCTGTTCACAAGTAAAAAGTTTTGTAACTCACTGTTGAAGTGTTCCTTGAGAATGACTCGACAAAGACTTCTGATGCCTGGAAAGTTTTTACAGTACACCTACCCAACTCAATGCACTGTTATTATTAGTATGTGTGTGTCTCCTTTGTTATAACAATGACTTTAGTTCTACAATTGATTGTTTGAAAGTAGATCACTTTAGAGGGACTGCAGGCAGGGTGCAAAGTTTGCATGTTCTCCAGTTATCTAAATATAAGTCCTTAAGTTTCCTTGAGTAACAAAAAGTGAGCATGGGCACTAACTGGCTCCATTGCATCTTCATTCGCAATAGTTATGCTTAGACATTCTGTTTTTAAATTTGACAGAACAGTCATTGTCCTTGATGTTGATTGGCTATTTGATATCTGTGACGAGCTATAGGTGGAAAGCTGTTTCCTTAGTGGAAAAACTTTAGCCGTTATTACCAATCTTTGGTTCACACTACTTCTTTACTAAATTACCTAATATTATGAAAACAATCTCCATAACCCTTTGCAGACCAGCGCTGTTTTGTATCCAGTTTCCAAGATCTGAGGTGAACTTGCAAGCTGGGGCACACACAGGGATCAATGGAGAGTGCTAATGACCCAAACAGCCAAGCAGAGAGGCCGATCGGTGCCATTGATCCAGGCAGCTGTGAAGCAAGTGTATGTCAGGTTTAAGATAACGTTCCCAACTTCTTTGTGGTCATCCATCCACAGGAGCTCAGCTCTTCACCATAATATATTTTACATGGTGCGATATACATTTCTATATACTTTTACTTGTAGTTACATTTTTTTAGAGGTATTTTTAGAAAACTGAAAATAACAAAATATGTTTTGTAATATCTTTGCAGTTGAAGGTACGAGCTTACCTTGCCGATTGATTGATGTTCTTAATGTCAGCATTTTTTTTATGTATTAATAGTACTATTGGTTACACATGCAAATAAATCATTGCTATTCAAAAAGTCAATGTAGAACAACACAAACCTGAATTTAAGTACAGTCATTTTAAATGAGAGGATGTAACATTTTCAGTAAATAAATGTCTTCAACTTTTCCATGTAATTGTACATTTGATAAAGAAAGACATTTTGATCTCCGTTCTCTTCAATGGTAAGAATATGATGACAAATTATATCATGTACATTCTATTTTCAGTAGGAAAAATAGTGCCATCATGAATGCGTTCTCACTGAAAGCCTTACTGTGTTGGAACATGTTGTATGACGTTGCTATGTTCTAGCTCATTCTATATTCACCCTGTGTTGCCATTACCGGAATAGAAACTCAAACAACATGTTTGGTGTTCTGCATGATTGACAGGAACTGAACCATAGTTGTATTTTCAAATCTCAACTTTGAAAAAAACAGGCCAAACAGGGATATTGTGAAAACAATTGTCTTTGTTAAATGAATCATAATTACTTCATAGTTGTACTTACCAATGGCTTAATATGTTTTTTTTTATGCTCAACCTTCATTTTCGCCTTTTAAACAAAACAAAATAAAAAGTGCATCTTCATGAAGTGTTTCATAATCTCCTCTCGTCATGCATTGTGGTTCTGTGACAGCTTCTCATTTTTGTGTGCAGGTAAACAAATGTACAATAACTGTTTAGGCATTTCTCTCTGCTTTGTTTTCAGATGTTATCTCAACAATAAATGAACGGTTGGCTACATCATCAACTGCTTTAGGACTATTGATACCGGAGTTTTCGAAAACTCAAGTGAATATGAATGAGAAATTACATACTGTGCCACTATCCTCCTGGCAAGCTCGCCAAATCACTTCAAAAATAATAAATTAACATTCTAATTAAAACTTTTTTTGGATTCAAAGATGTTTAATTAGAATGATTTATTTTTTCCTTTCTTACATTAATTACTTCACAAAAATATTTGTGCCAATCTGATCTCAAACCCACCTAATCCAAAACTGGCAACCGAAGTAATTCCAAACATGTCACACTGCTCATGTAGCAACTTCAAACCTCTTTCTGTCAAAGCTCCCTGCAGGAAAGAAGCTGCATCTGTCAGAGTCGTGTGAACGTGCCGTGCTCGTCCTCTCTCAAGAGGAGCTTTAGAGCATCTTTCAAAGCTCAGGCCTTCTTTACCTCCACTATGCTATTCTGCAAGGCTGTGAGGCTGGATGTGACCAGATGAGGTGGTTCAGAATGAAATTACCGTGGGCAAACAAGGATTGACACAAATTTTACCAAATCAATGTTTTTCAGCTAAAAGGTGATGTCAGCAACTTTGTATTTCAACTTTAAAATAATGTATATTTCTGACCAAGGGACAGTGTACTATTTAAAAACAATGATGAATTAAAAATATTCCCTCCCCTTGGTATAACTACAACCAGCAAGATTCTCTGGAAGAGAAGACTTAAACTAATGCCAAGGGGCCTAAAGGATTTGTGAAAACTCACTTCCCAATTTGAAAAGTAATTGACATTCACTTGAAGCAGAACCTTTGTTTGTCCCACAGTGGGTTAGTTTCAGCTTCATCTTTGTAAAGTAGGAAGAAGAGAACTCAGGATAAGCACACATCAAACAAGACACAATATACACAATCTGTTATATAAGATAATAAACAGAAGTCACTCAATTTAACATGATTGTAGCTATGATTGCACTTGGAACATTGTAGCCATTTTCTTCTCATTGAATCAGAATCAGAATTATTTTAATTCAATTTCGAGTAACAGGAAGGGAGGAAAATGTGTTGGCGCTTGGAGCAATCAAGTTATAAAAGTAAAAATAGAATAAGGTATGTATAACAATACATTGTTATACAGAAGGCCACGGCTTTCGTTTTTTGCAAATTTTCTTTTCTCAAGGTGAAGAGAGAAATGTTCAGCTTGAGAAATTAGCACATACCCCTGTGATGAAAATACCCCTCTCAGAGGTTTCAGTACACGTACAGGACAGTAGTAAGAGCCCACACGGAACAGACAAAATATACATTTATAAGTACGGTACAATTGCGGTTAATGCTTCTTAAATCTGGCTTCAGAGACCATGAGTATAGATGACCTGGACCAGCTTCTGTCTGACCCTCTCTGTGATGCTGCTGTTGCAGCAGACCAATCCATAGAAGATGGATTGGTCACAGAGTCATAGAAGGTCTTTAGTAGTGGCCCCTTGCACTCCAAAGGAAGTCTGAGGGGCCTCAAGTCCAAAGGTTCACTGGGGCTGGAGCAGCAAAGTGGCGTCTATGGTTATCTACCATCATAGTAATCTTTATTTATATACCGCCTTTCACAGACCAGAGTCACAAAGCGGTTTACAATTGTTATCTTTGGGCACTTGTCCTCTCACTCCACACAGAGATGGGAGCGGGGTCGCCGAACAGGAGGCGCATGCCAGACCTATTGTACATGTTTTTAGTGGTAGGGGAAACAGGAGTACCCGGGGAGAACATGCAAACTCCACTCAGAAAGGCCCTGGTCCGACCGGGATTCAAACCCAGGACCATCTTGCTGAGAGGCGAGAGTGCTATCCACTCAGCCACCGTGCCGCCCACGGTATTTTAGCCCATAAATCATCATAGATCATCTCCTTGGTCTTCCCCGCGTTGATGAGGAGATGATTCCCCTGACACCTGTCCACAAAATCCTGTGTTAGTCCTCTGTACTCTGCATTGTAGTCCTCAGAGATGAGTCAGAGGATGGCAGTGTCGTCAGAGAACTTTTGAAGTGTGACTTCTAGAAAGTGAAAAGGAATGCAGGGGAGGACCTCAGACACACACACACACATACATATACATATATATATATATATATATATATATATATATATACATATACATATACATATATATGTGTGTATATATGTATGTATAACAGACAGAATTGGATTATATTTTCTGTAACCTGCATTCTGGCTCCAGATTTGCCTCCATTTTCATTTCATTTTCATCCCTTTATTTGTTCCTTACTGGGTCAGGGGGGGTTGGCAATCAGAGCTGCCACCCAATTCACAATGCACCAGCCCTTCGCTGTTTCTCCTGCAGGTGGTGGGTCCACAGGAAGATGGCTGCTCCTTCAACGAAGACACGACCTCGGTGTTTTGAATTTGCTAAAATCCTGAAATTACTGTGCTGTTTTAAGCCCATAAATCATCTCTATACTCTTCCTGATCATCGTCTAATCTAAAAGAGATCCCCAACAGTGTGCCTACGTCAACTATAATTGCACTCCCACTAAATCATGTCTGTTTTGAATTGTGTGCACAATGCTGCTTCATGTATGAATAAATGCTGTTTGAAACCTGGGCTGATGAAATGTATTTCGTAGACAGAGCAACCATTTTGTACATCCCTAGGTTGCACAAAGAAAAGTTTATTGGCATACTGTCAATATTCTATACACAGAAATAACATCTCTCGCATATGAAAAAAGTTACCAGGCCTCTTTGAGAGCTGCAAAAGTTTTTTTAATCTTCTGTTAGAGCTGCTTGCCTTTGCCAGATATTGCAATGTGTTATTTATTTCACAAACTTATTCCAAAACTTTTAACATTCATTTATTACTATTAAAAAGATAAATACTGGACATCCTGGACCAAAAACTATGGTAACTTTTTTTTTTTCATCGTCTTTTCTGTTGATGTTGATAAATCATGTTATAGCAAAAATATAAATACAGAAAAACCAAGCTGGCAGGAGTAAGACAAATGTATGGAAGTCCACTAAACTCGTGCGCGGTTTTCTCCTGGGAAAGAAGACATTATTCTGCGGGTGACTCATTGTGCATGGGTGTGAGCGGGCATCATTCTCTGGGCTATTTTGGTGCCTTGGGCCAGCGGGTGTCTGCGGCCTGGCTCACTGGCTGTTTGTCATGCCCCCGCGTCCAGCAAAGGAGGTGGGCGGGAGAAGGATATGATGCTCCAGCGGTCAGTGTGTGCCGAAGCGGTTCTGGCTAATGCATCATCGCAGCGTGTGAAGAGAAAGATGCCGTCTCCACACAGTCAAAGGGCAGGTTCTATAACAGGTTTCCAGAGTGGAATTTGAGCGATTTTAACAAGGTCAGGTTCATACTGCAGCCTCATGGTTTGACTGGTACGACGTTGCTAGGTCTGGGAAAGGTTACACGAGACAGACTTTTTGGATTTTGCTGGAAATACCTGTGGAATGTTTATGCAGCGTTTAACACACACACACACACACACACACACACAAAATACAAGATTAATTCAATTACATTTATGTGCAGCCCTAATTCACAACAGCAGGACTCAAAAGACTTTACTAAATTGTTGATTTTCTAATAACAGATTACAGAATCTAACAATTAAAACACTGAAAATGCAATCATTAAATAAAAACCACAATAAATAACCACATACCTCTCTCTTCACAACTTGAAAAGTAACGGAAATGACATGGATAATTCAAAGTCAAATAAACAACAACATTCAACAACATTACAACATTCACTTTAAAGCTGCGGTAGAAAACTTTCAAACCACAATGAATAGAACTATAATAAAACGTGTCACTTTCAAAACAGTTTCTTGTTTTCACATGCATGTATGTGAAAACATGGCCTGGCATACATTTTTTCAGACAGAAAGTGTCTGAGAGACATGTTCTCTTGGGAGATAAAGACTGCATGTTGTGGTCTGATTTGTCGGCAACATATTACTGTTGAGACAGTTGGAAAATGTATTGTTTGTAAATGAAAAGTTAGGTACCCCAGCTTTAAATACCAAAGTAAATATGTTCTAATTCGATGAAGACGGTGTGTTATGGTCTGCAGCCATCGGGGGCTGCAGACGGCTCTCGGATCCTAGTGCAGAGACCAACAAAAAAGTTCCGTACCACAGTTTTAAAATACCTGTTAGTTACTTTTCAAATTGTGTTACGAGAGCCAAGAGGAGGGATTACTTGAAATATATCATTGTTGAAAAATACTTACTGTAAATGATAGTACAGACCTTTAAGACACAGGTGAACTGCAGTTATGCAAATCTGAATCAAAAACGACCTCCTTTACGCACTGAAACAAATGCAATTAAAACGTATCTAACCCCGGTGCACACGGTATAGACACTTAAAGCACACCCCTGGACACATTGATTGCACCTACAGCAGCAGTAGCTCTTCCATATCTGGACTGTTGCCCCCCTGCTCCTGGACCTTCTCGCTCCATCGATTTAAGTGGTGTTCCTGCTGCTTTGTTTATCTGACCCCGCACGCTCCTCGGCTCTTGTCAAGAAAACATCGCTCACAAAACCATCTCCCTTCAACCGCTACAGCCGATCGGAGCCACGCTTAAGTGACCCGCAGGAAAACAGCAACAATACGGCTGCTTTGAAAGAGGCGGGTGCTGGTTGGTCAAGTTTGAATAGCTGGGGTAAAATTAAACGGGTAACCTTTCAGTCACAACATATTTAACTGTGACTAGTTTCTATTTCTTAAAGCTGTGGAGTTTTGTCACTATAGTTTCCAGAGGCTTATATTTTTGGGGGTTTGAACCTGAAACATTTAACAACGTTGTCTATTTATTTAAATTACTAGTCTTAAAAAAACTGAGAAAGAGAGCACCTTAACTTAAGTGTCAAATAGTGACTCAAGTATGCAAAAATATAACATGTTTGCCAATACAATGAAGACAGCATGTTGTGTGCAAATGTATTACGATTTATTGATTCATCAATTCCCATGCAGGTGTTGAGCATTTCAATGACCTTAATTTGATGTCCTTCTTATGTCCACGAGGACTTGGTGTTAGTGTGTGTGATTGAATCGCATGTGAAATGTACACTTGTGAAGAGCGCTCACACATGCATCTATAGCTTATGCGACACAGAGTGGGGAGACATTTGTGGAAGTACAGAACTACAAGGATACAGAAGCAGGCCTGCGGGAAACAAGATATATTTGTTTTCTGTCACATGCTGTCTGATGTCTGATGAAGGGCCTCAGCCTGGAACGTTACAACGTGGTCTGTAAATAAAAGACACTGATTGGGAGCTACAAAGCTGTGCGGATTTTTTTCACTGTTTTTCTCTGTCACATGCTCCTCACTTTCACCATGAGTGAGGGTTGCATCCAAGGGCAATGACCCTGTCATGTGTGCCTGCAGGGGCTTTTGTTTCTGCCGATCAGCGGTGAGATTGAAACACGTGTGAAATATTTACTGTTGACCCACGTAGTGAAAATGCTGCAGAGGCAAAGCCTCATAAGAGCAACCCACCATGCCTTTGCGATCAACCGGTAGATTGCGATCAACGTATTGATCCATACTGTTATGACGCAGAATTTCCTTTTTATTCAGTAGAAGAATGTTTGATAAAGCTGCTGTTTATTTAAAACTTGCTCACTGAAAATGTAGACTCCGGCTATAAAATACATAAGTTTAAAATAGAGAATATTGTCTTGTGTTTCTTTTCAAAGGTCACAGAAAGATTTGACTGTACATGGTTTTATTTCAGCAAAGCGGATCTCAAACTGTCAGAGACACCGTTTATGTGCAGACGTTATTCCAACATAACGACAGCTCTGAGCAAATGTCCTTGGAACATATGCTCTCACTTTAATTACCGAGAAAGAATCAAAACATCATGAAAGAACAGAAAAAGCAAGTGATGACCTAACTTGTGAGGTTAGACTGACCAATTAGTGCAGGTTTCCACGTGATATTATTGCATGTAATTGTAATGAGTATGTTTTTTATAGATCCTCAGATCTGGAGCTATGCAGTGCAAGGCCTGGATTGTATGTAGGGGTGGGCGATAATATTGCAAAAGTAACTTTGACAATAATCTTTTTCTCTTTATGGAGATACTGGCTTTCACTTACGCTGCTTTGCTTTTTTGCCTTCTCTGTGCTGCGCTCACACCTGCCTCATTTTGCCCCCCCCCCCCAGGCAAGTGTTTCACTCAACAAAGCAGCAGCGCCTCTTGGCAAGCAGCAAAGATGTAAACTTGTCTAAAAAAAGTAGAGTGTAGAAAATGGCGCAGGTGGTGTGGCGTCAGAGTCATGGCACCTTTTGTCCTCATTGAACAACATGACTTTATACCAGAGACTGTAAACTTTATACACAGCTAAAACAAAACTTAACATAACCCATCTCTTTGATAACAGAGTGAGCTTTACATTGATTCAGAAAACTTTATTGATCTCAAAGAGAAATTAATTTAGACCATAATCTCAAAGCAGAACACACAGACTTCACAAACACACTGGATGAAGAGCACACCAATATTTTAGAGCTAAAATCACAAACTTGTCTTTTTACCATTAATACAAAGACAACTGGAGAACAAAAGTTTTCAACCTGTATACCACTCAAAATGTAGTAACTACTTATTAATGTGGCTTTTTCCCTTTATCAGGAGAACTGCACCTTGCATCTGAGGAGGGGACTGCTGAGCTGAATGCATGGATAGACGTGAAGTGGATGTGTTTTATTTTGTGCAGAGCTACTAGTAAATATCATTCAGTGGTCCTCCTTGTGTCCTGCTCCTTCTTCAGACAGCGCAGAACATAAAACATAACGCAGATTACACTAATAAAGGGGTTAATGGGTGTGCACCAGGTTAAGACTGTAATTGAACATTAAAAGCAAGTTACATGTCCATACCCTGCCATACAGGAACAGTTCAGAGTAAGGATGTACCAAGTCTTTGTAGACGTACACCCAGGCATCATAAGGCTTTGACTTAATGCCCACTCTCTGACTGTGGAGCACATCAGCCTCAAAACATAGAACTCAGTCCCAGAGTGGAAGTATTTCACATTCTTCACATTGTCCACATAACACATAATTGTATGCATTTATAGATGTATATGCTTTTGGGTTTTTTTTAAATAATTTGTTTTCTCGACACTCAAGGTTGCCTTACAACCAAGTAAAAAAAGTGTATTTTAAAAACAGTTAAAAGCATCATGGAGAGAGGAGAGTGTGGTTATGATGTTAGTGAGTGGGCTTGTCTGAACAGATGAGTTTTGAGGGTGGATTTGGAGAGGCTCTATTCCACATGGTGACAAGTTGGGCCAGGAGGGACCAAGAGCTGGAGAGGATAGGAGGAGCGGAGGAAGCGGGCAGGTGTGGAGATCTGGAGGAGGTCGGTCATGTATAAACACTGTATGTCTGAATGAGGAAGTTATAGATATTAGGCCAGGTAACAGACGGCCATTTACTCCTATCTACAACCCACTGTTCTGTGAGAATAAGTGCTATTATATGTTTATTTGATAGGCACAGAACTAAAAGTATTGATACAGGTGGCCGATGCCATGTTCATAGGCTGTATAGCTAGCACTTAATTTGCAGACATGGTCCCTAAGACATGAAAATACATCACATTTACATAGATTATTATAAAACCACAGTTTTACATCTTGCTGGTCTGCAATGTGTTGTGCTGGTGCCCATCGCAGAGATAACCTGCAAGATCAGAACTATACAGAGTTTCTGTGTGATTTTAGGGATGTTAGCCATCCTAAATTAGCAAACACAGTACAGGTACATTAGCCAAATATCGTAAAATTAATGGCCTTAACAGGTTAGCCCCGATTTGAGATACTTTACTTTAAGTTAATTTTGATAAGATATCATGAAGCCAATGAAACGTACTATTTAGCAAGTTTCACAGATTTGTTTAATCATTCAGCTAGTTACCTCATTTGTTTCAAAACTTTATGTACAGGTTCTACGTCATGGTGCTACGTCCCTTAGGACTTCGCTAGTGGGATATCACGTGACCCCCAGGTCACACGCCAGAGAGATCAAAATAATTTGCTCCAATCACCAGCCACCCTCCTCTATAAATGCCCCTGCACAAGGCCGCACCCCCTCTTTCACTCTGGCGCCGTTTGAGATCTACCACAGTACTTACTTCATTCTGAGATGTCTTCCTTGTTCGTCCGAGTTCCCTTCGCCCTCCGGCGTCGGACGTCGTCACTGGATCCAGACGGTGGAGGACTTCACCTCGGTGGGTGCCACCACTCGAGGAAGGAGGAGGATGCGACCCACGTTGTGCCCGCAGATGGACCCGTTCGTCCATTACGCGACACGTGAGTGGCCTAAGCCCCTAGCAGCCAAGAGGCCTGCTCTGGGGTACGACATGTACTGCAGCGGGCAGGACTGGTCCTGGACCGGTGATCGAGGATTCAGTCCGCATGGCCCTGCAGCCCTCCGTATCCGTGTGGCCCGGCACCAGACCTCTCCTTCCCTCCGAGCGGGACAGGACGTCGAGGATTCAGTCCGCATGGCCCTGCAGCCCTCCGCATTCGTGTGGCCCGGCACCAGACCTCTCCTTCCCTCCGAGCGGGACAGGATGTCTTGGCAATGCTGGATAGATGTTATGCCAATGCAGCATTGACTAACAACATGGCATTCATCACGGGGGCCCTGGATATGTCGCTCTCTTCTGGACAGGCGCTCAGTGGAGACCTCCTGTCACAGGCGAGGACCACCTCGGCTGCGACTCTGCGCATGTGCCAGACGCTAGCTGTGGATGGTGGCCGCTCCATGGCAGCAGCCCAAGTCGGGCCAGGCACCTTTGGCTTGGGCTGGCTAATATCAGGGAGGCGGAGAGGAGGCAGCTGCTGGACCTGCCCACCTCTCAGATGTCCCTCTTCGGCCCGGACATGCAGGCCTTGGTGGCGAGACTGGAGTCTGCAGCTAAAGACTCGGCTAGGCTAGCCCCGCACCTAGCACCGAGGCGCGAGGCCCACCAGCCATTACGGAGCCGGGACAGAGGCAGAGAACGTTGGCCCGGGAGGCATCCTGACCCGTATCCGCGCTCTGTTATCCATCGTCCCCCCTCGACGAGGCCCCCGGGTCCAGACAGACCCATGGGTGGCTCGCGGGAGCAACGCACCCACCGACGACCTCCCTATGGCAGAGGAGGTCGGGGTGGGAAGAGTTCTTTCAATAAAAGCCGTGCGGCATTTCATCAGTACTCGCTGTCTGAGTCTCATTTGGGGGTATGTAACATGTCAAATGATTTGAATTCTGATTGTGTTACTTCTCGAGCATATAACGTGGCTCCGCTAGGCCTGCAGCCCCCAGAGAAGGGCGTGCAGCGTGCTACGCGGGCCACGGGCTCCGATTCACAGGTTCATGTTTTGCCCTCCCGGAGAGAGGGCAGGCGGAGGGATCTGGTGAGTGATATATGTGTGTGCTCCAGCCGAACGCGTGTTAGCATCTCTGAGCTACAAGGCTAACACGGGGTTTCCCACTCCAGGGGCTCGTCCCCCCCCTCCATGAGGCAAGAGCCAGGGGGGCACAGCAGCCGAGTCACATGTGGTGAGCAGAGCTACAAGGCTAACACGGGGTTTCCCACTCCAGGGGCTCGCCCCCCCCTCCATGAGGCAAGAGCCAGGGGGGGGCACAGCAGCCGAGTCACGTGTGGTGAGCAGAGCTACAGGGCTAACACGGGGTTTCCCACTCCAGGGGCTCGTCCCCCCCCTCCATGAGGCAAGAGCCAGGGGGGCACAGCAGCCGAGTCACGTGTGGTGAGCAGAGCTACAAGGCTAACACGGGGTTTCCCACTCCAGGGGCTCGCCCCCCCCTCCATGAGGCAAGAGTCAGGGGGGGGCACAGCAGCCGAGTCACGTGTGATGAGCAGTCCCGTACTTATGACGTCGGGCCTGCAGAACACGTGACCGCCCCCGGCGCTCACGGTGTGACGCAGGGGGCCCCCCGGCCCTTTCGGCCACCCCCCCTCCCTGCTAGGAACACCAGGAGAGGGCGGGGCCGTGACGTCTCGTGTTTCAGCTCCCGTTCCGCCCCTCACAGACTTCTACAGCATCTGGAGGGAGCAGGGTTTGGATGACAGAAAACATTGCGCAGGGGTTACGCACTGCAATTCTTCCATAAGCCACCACCATTCCGAGGTGTACGGGCAGTGCGCTCTCAGATACGGGGATCAATAGAGGCACTGCAAGCGGAGGTCTCCTCTCTGCTGAGTCGAGGCGCAGCAGTGGAGGTAGACCCGCAGGACGCCACCAGGGGGCTGTACTCCCCTTACTTCTTAGTGCCAAAGAAGTCAGGCGGGGTGCGTCCCATTCTGGATCTGCGCGTGTTGAACGAGTGCTTTTCCTAACGGAAGTTTCGGATGCTGCCCACAAAGCAGCTCCTCGAGTGTGTCAGGGAGGGAGACTAGATGTCCTCCATAAACCTGACAGATGCGTACTTCCACGTGCCCATAGTGCCAGAACACAGGAGGTTTCTGCGCTTCGCAGTGGGAGAGAGGAATTACGAGTACTTATGCACTCGCGCCTCAGACTTTTCCAATGCGTGGAAAAGTCCTCAGACGCGCTGGGGTAAGAATTTTAACCTACTTAGACGACTGGTTAATTCTGGCATCATCCAGGGAAGTGTCACACGCACTGGGTCCCGTCCCACATACAGCGCCTGGGCTCTGTGGTGAACAGGGAGAAAATTAATAGTTACCTATTGTAACTTAAGTTCTACGATTAGGTGCACGTGTTATCCCACTAGCGAAGTCCGCTAAGGGACGTAGCACCATGACGTAGAAGCAGGCTGCAACCGGCTCAGCGCATGATCTATCTCGGCCTGCAGCTAGACTCTGTGACATTCCGTGCTGCACTGTCCATGGACAGACGGATGAGCACTACCCGTCTGCCCAGGGAGGTTCTGGCGGGCCCCAGAGTCCCCGCTCGGCGCCTCAGGTCCCTGCTGGGAATGAGGGGCGGCGGCTCATGCTGTGGTGCGGCTAGGCCTTCTCCACATGAGGAATTTTCAGAGGTGGTTCTCACGCCTCAGGCTTCACCCCTCCCGGGACGGGGGGAGGCTGGTCTGGGTTCCCCAAGTGGCAGCATCGAACATCAGGTTCTGGCTCACTCCGGGTCTATTGCGGGACGGAGTGACTCTGCCCTGCGCCGTGTCTCACGTGGAGGTGTTCACGGACGCGTCGCTCGAAGGATGGGGCGGGGTCCTCGGCCAGAGTTCTGTAGGAGGCTGCTGGTCGGACTCAGCCCGTCACATCAACCTGCTGGAGATGGAGGCAGTGCACAGAGTACTGCTGCACTTTGCCCCTCAGCTGCAGGGGAGACACGTGTTGGTGCGCTCGGACAACACCGCAGTGGTCTCCTATCTGAACAGGCAGGGGGGCACCAGGTCCCCCGCTCTTCATTGCATGGCGACGGTGACGCTGCTGTGGGCGGCGCTTCACCTCCTGTCTCTCAGGGCGCGCCACGTCCCGGGGGTCCGGAACGTGGGGGCTGACAGGATGTCCAGGGGGGGGCCCACTCCAGGACGAGTGGGGCCTGGCCCCACGGGTAGCTGCGGAGATCTGGCGGAGGTTCGGCCGTCCAATGGTCGACCTTTTCGCCAGTGCAGGAAACGCACAGTGCCCGTCCTGGTTCGCCTCAAGGGCCGCGGACGAGCCGCCCTTAGGCGTGGACGCTCTGGCTCATTACCCCTGGCCAGGCGGCCTGTTGTACGCTTTCCCACCAGTGCGCCTCCTGCCGGTCCTGCTGCGGAGGATCGAACAGGAGAGGAGGTCGGTGATCCGGGTGGCACCGGACAGTCCGCATGCCCGGTGGTTCCCCTTCCTGAGGGGCATGGCGGTGATGGAGCCCTGGGCCCTCCCGGACGAGCCGGGGGCTCTAGTCCGGGGGGGGGGAGGAGCCCTGTTTCACGCCCGAAAATCGGCCGCAGGCTCTGGGTTGGAGGCTGAGAGGCGGAACCTCGTAGGCCTGGGTCTTCCCCCTGCGGTGGTGGAGACCACTCAGGGGGCGAGGGCGCCGTCCACATTGAGGGCCTACGCCACGAGGTGGAGGCTCTTCAGCGACTGGTGCGGTTTTCGTTCCTGGGATCCCAGGCGTTGCCCGCTGGAGGGGGTCCTGGGATTCCTACAGGAGCTCTTTGACAAGGGGAGGGCTGTCGCCACCTTGGCGGTGTTCGCGGCAGCCATTACTTCGGGTCACGACGGATTCGGGGGGTTCACAGCCCGCTCTCATCCGTTGGTTAAACGTTTTCTGCGGGGGGGCACGCAGGAGGAGGCCCCCGCTCCAGAGAACGCCCCCGGTTTGGGACCTCAGGGTGGTCCTTAGGGGGCTGTCGGGTCCGCCTTTTGAACCGGCGGCGGAGGCGAGTCCCGAGTGTGACGCTTTAAGACGGCCCTCTTGTTGGCGTTGGCGTCTGCTAAGAGGGCGGGCGACTTGTGTGCGCTCTCTGTCCATGCGTCTTGCCTGCCCTTTGGTGAGGGCGACGGCATGGTGGTATGGTGGCCCAATCCGGCTTTCTCCCCAAGGTCATCACGTCGGCCTTTAGGTCGAGAGTCATCAGGATTAGGGCTTTCTATCCGCCACCGCATGCCTTCCCCGAGGAGGAGCGGTGGCACCTTCTGTGTCCTGTCAGAATGCTGAGGCATTACCTGGCCATGACGTCGTCATTCAGGTTGGGTGGTCAGCTGTTTGTGTGTCTGGGCCCCAAGAACAGGGGCGCCCCGCTGTCGGCTCAGCGGCTGGCGCACTGGGTCGCCACGGCTGTGCGGCGGGCGTATCAGACGCAGGGTCTGGCCCTCCCGGTGGGCTTCAGGTCGCATTCCACGGGTGGGATGGCGGCCTCTGCGGCCCTTCTCAGGGGGGTGTCGGTCGAGGACGACTGCCGTGCGGCTTCTTGGGCGTCGTCCTCCTCTTTCGTCCGGTTTTATCTTTTGGATGTGTCGGACCGGTCGGTGGCCCATTCCGTGCTGAGTGCAGCGGACTGAGTTAGACCGTTAGGTCCCTCCTCTGAGGGGGCCTTCGTTTTACTTTCCGCCCTGGTTCAGGAGCTCTTGGGAGAGGCATCCTACAGGTGCGGTACATATATGTGTGTTTGGTCGGTCAGGTAGTCCACGTCAGGAGCCCTTGGGAGAGGCGTCCTGTGACTACGGATGACCTACATCTGTGTTACATGGGGGTATCCTTGGTAGGAGTGGCCCTGTAACACGCATTGTTTCTTCCTGCCCTGAGTCCCCTCACTGTGTGAGGACCTTGCTCGGGCGGAGCTCCAATCACCCTTCGCTGGCCTGCTGGGAGTACATGTTCCTACGGCCTCCGCGTTGTGTCCCACTAGCGAAGTCCTAAGGGACGTAGCACCATGACGTAGAATTAATAGTTACCTAATGTAACTTAAGTTCTACGAATAGGTGCGTAGTCCCTTAGCTACGAGCCCATCAGGCCAGCCCGGCTTGGCAGAGTTCAAGAGGGGGTGCGGCCTTGTGCAGGGGCATTTATAGAGGAGGGTGGCTGGTGATTGGAGCAAATTATTTTGATCTCTCTGGCGTGTGACCTGGGGGTCACGTGATATCCCACTAGCGAAGTCCTAAGGGACTACGCACCTATTCGTAGAACTTAAGTTACATTAGGTAACTATTAATTATGGACTGACAGATTCATTGCTAGCTAGCATGGGCTCATTAGGTAAGCCGCTATAATTATGTAAATAATAAGCAAACAAAAAAATCAAAGACATAGTTTTATTCACCTTTGATAGCAGTAGATAATCCTGACATGACAAAGCATTCAGTGTGAACAACGTACAGTGGTGATGAAGGTCCCGAGATGTAGCTTAGCTGGCTAGCCTTGGGGCAACAGGCATATGACGTTATTACGAGAGCATGTTTCACACGATCTAAACATGACCTGGTGTAATTAGGGTTTCCACAAGAGTGCACTTACCACGTCAAAGCCTATAATAGCCAGCCCAGTTGAAAAATGTGATCAATCATACGATGTAGAGAGTTCGAACGAGACTTGAATTTTGAAGGGTGTGTGTTTTGCTTTTGTGATGACGTAACATCCGGTGTCTCCAGCCAATGGGCGCGCTGAGCCGCCCCTCCAAAAAGGGGTCAGATGAAAAATGTATCGTAACCGTAAGTTTTGACCCGTAAGCGTAGCTTGTGAATCGTAAACATAACTTGTGAATCGTAAACGTAACTTTTGAAGCGAAACATGAAAAATCAGAACCGTAAATGTAAGTTTTACATTTTTTCATTTACAATAAATTTTTAATGTTTACAATACTTACAACCTACGATTACAATTCCTGCTTTACGGTTACGTTTAAGCAGACCTTATTTTGACGCCATAACTGTCAGTCAGGCCTCACACTTCACACAGCAGCAGGTTACACAATATAAGTTAAAAAACAACAACACAATTCCCAAAAGTCAAACACCTCTTCCAGAGTTCAACAGTTTTATGGCAGAGGGCGCAAAATAATTGGAAAAACAGTTTGTTTTCCCTGCTGGAGCATAAAAATGACGCCCTGAAGGCATCATTACAAAGTCAGCGATCAGAGTATGTTTGGGCTGAGCCAGAATACATTTTGCTTTATTCAGCACCTGTTCCTCCCACAGAGAGTGAAGGTCTCTGAGTTTTCCTCAGGTGATTTTAGAGCAAGTTCTCACAACACTCTACCTTGTATCTGTCCTTTAGCGTCAGGCTTTGGAACCAACCAGTGGGGGCGGGTCCCGGCTCAAAAGTGGCCAAAATGATGTGCGCTGACATGCTTGCAATACCACCCCGGGCCGATGGGGGTGGACCCAGAAGAAGAATTAGCCAATGCTAACATATAGCATTAGCTGACCTCTCGAAAACGTCTTCACAGGATGGACCAAAAGTTGGCTCTTGGCCCAAAGCTCCGTTCCACAGGTGTCAATGCTGAGGGGGGTGATTTTTTTAAGTCACCCGTTTAAATGAATGGAGCTTGTACCGCTCCTTTTACCAGGAACTCCCGCGGTGAAAACGCAGCTAGTCTGAAGTTTGTCAGAAAAAGAGAGATGTGCGGAGGAGAGGTTATTAATATAAATATTTGAATATTTAATTATTATTTATTATACAGCTCCTCACAGCAGCAGTAGAATGATCCATTGATTTGAATGTAATTTCAAAGCTTTCTACCGATCATTATTTCTTGATAACGGACCTCTCAAACTAATAAGGCCCTCTGTCCTTTGGCAGCGCACCCTGTGCTTGTAATTCAGGTGTGTAAAATCCTAAGATTACTCTTGATAGTAGTTCGTACACTTCGTCGCAACAAGCTTTCAGCACCGGTCAGTTAAGTTTATATTTGGGTTACTCACCGCTGAAGTTCAGAATTCTTTGTTCACTTTTCATATAGTTCCAGAGAGTTCTAGTTAGTTAGCTAGCCTTGCTGTTCCGTTTAGTCACGGCACGAGAAACCTTTGTAAACTAACTATTTCATATGTATCATTTCAAAAAGATAATGCCCATTACAGCTTCAAATATTAAGGGCTGTCTAATATTTGTTCGAAATATATGTTTACATATATAATATTTGACGTATATACGAGTTCGAGCGGAATAATTGACAGCCCTTAACAACACTTGATCGGTTAAAGTGGACGGCATTGTGAATTTTGAGCTATAACTAAGAGAAGGGAAGGCGGGACTTAAAGGAATAGGCCACCGTTTTTACATACTGACATATGTTCTTACCTTACCTTAGACTAGTTGATATGTACCTGTCTGGTCTTTGTCCGTGCGCTCTGTCATGCAAACGGAGCACAAATGCAGCCTCTTCCACATACTGTATAGTTCCAAATCAGCTCCCGTTAGAAGCTACAAAACTCTTCCACGTGTTCCCTATTTAAATACAGTTACGTGACGTGTTACTCTACAAAGTATAGTAACACAGAAATGTAACATGTCGATTTTCTCAGCAGATAAAAAGGGGTACTATATTGTGAGGCGTAATAATACGAGGAGCACTATGTCCGCGCACTAACACCAACAAGTCACGCTGCTTCTATTGACGGAAGTGAGCAGGAGTGAAGTCTTTGTAGTGTAACACGTCACGTAACTGTATTTAAATAGGGAAAAGAGTTTGAATTACAATGTACAATATGCAGTAGGCAGTGCAATGAGAAGCAGTAAGTGACGTTATGATGGGCATTAAAGTGACTTAATAAGGAACACTGGAGTGCTAGAGCTAGCGGCTCGGCTCGCAAGCTAGCAGGCACCACCTGGGGAGCGATGCTGCAGAGGCAACGGAGGCAGCTGACCGCCACAGAATGGGGCCTGTTTCTGAATGATATAGATTAGAGTGGAATAAAAAGTATGAACTGCTTGCCACTGGTCTTGAAGAGCAATCATGTAGGGATCCGGACCCGAAATGCAAACCTGTCTGAATCGAACCTTTGAAAAGAGTGGCCATTTATGTAGCCTCTCCATATTCCCATACAGTAACCCCTTATGTTGCGGTGCTTTGCTTAACAGTTTTGTCTGTACAATTTATTTATGAACCCAGACCAAGATAAATTACTGTATATGTTGTGGGGTCATACAGTTGTAATATTCTAAACTCTGCCACAATAACCTACGGCCACTGCACCTCCTTGTCCCCGAGGGAAAACTTGTGCCGCATGGAAACCCCGAAGGTGTTTTGGATAGAAATGATACCCCAATGTGCACAAAAGAGACAGTAATTTAACACACGCTCAAACAGGAAGTTTGTACACAAGTACAATAAACAATAGAAAATGAAGTTGAACACGATAGAGAACACAAATATTACTAACAAAAGTCCTAAGCTAAATTCAGCTAACTAATTAACAATGAAAGCAACTAATGATTAAAACTACAATATTCAACAACAACGCTATTAACACTAGAGATGCACCGATCCAGCTTTTTTACTACCGATACCGATACCAGAGCTAAGGGTTTCTGCCGATACCGATATTGACCGATACCGGAAATGATCATGCTAAAATGTATTTAATAATTTAACTCTTTGTTCAAGTAACTGCAAAAGCAGTGGATGAACTAAAGCGCTAAACTTTCCAGATAAAAATGGATTCAACATAAATGTGCAATACTGCAACTATAAAGAGCTGCTCAATGTTCACATTAAACATTCCAACACTGTATTATACCTTATACATTTATTGAATATAAATGTACTTATATTAACTGTGTTTGAATAAATAAACACTTACAACAAACAAAACACGCTGCATGAAAATGTAAATAAATAATAGTACCGTAGCTTTAACTGGATTTCAGATATGTATTTGGCGTCGGCATGTACCTGGGTTCCAAATGGTTTATGGGGCTGCGAGCCCAAACTGATGAACTCCAACACTTTGGGGTTGTTGCTGAAAAGCTTTTTGTGACGCTGCGTCAGTGTCATCTGTGTCTCGTTGTTTTCATGTAATCTCCTTTCGATGCAAAAACTCCCCATGCTGTTTCTCGTGGTGCTTAGACGTGTTGTGTTTCGCTAGTTTACCGCCGCGTGAACAACGCTGATTCTTTCTTGCGCTCCATGCTGTGTTGTTGTTGTAGAGCGCCACGAGGAAGTGACGTGTACGTGAGATCTGATAAATTACTTTTAATTAATTCATTTTATACGTATATGTACATTATGCACAATGTATTTTAAGACATTGTTCGGTACCTGGTATGTATTAAAATATATATATAATTTTTTTTTTTTTTAAAGAAAAGAAAATGGATCGGCAGCACGGCGCCTCTCTCTACGCAGATATCCGATCCAGTATTTTTTCTGGTATTGGCGCCGATATCGATACCAGTATCGGATCGGTGCATCCCTAATTAACACTACACGATTATCTACACTGCCTTGCGAAAGTATCCGGCCCCCTTGAACCTTTCAACATTTCGCCACATTTCAGGCTTCAAACATAAAGATATAAAATTTATTTTTTTTGTCATGAATCAACAACAAGTGGTACACAATCGTGAAGTGGAACAAAATTTATTGGATAATTTAAACGTTTTTAACAAATAAAAAACTGAAAAGTGGGGCGTGCAATATTATTCGGCCCCTTTACTTTCAGTGCAGCAGTCTCACTCCAGAAGTTCAGTGAGGATCTTTGAATGATCCAATGTTGTCCTAAATGACTGATGATGATAAATAGAATGCACCTGTGTGTAATCAAGTCTCCGTATAAATGCACCTGCTCTTTGATAGTCTCAGGGTTCTGTTTAAAGCGCAGAGAGAACCATGAAGACAAAGGAACACACCAGGCAGGTCCGAGATACTGTTGTGGAGAAGTTTAAAGCCAGATTTGGATACAAAAAGATTTCCCAAGCTTTAAACATCTCAAGGAGCACTGTGCAAGCAATTATATTGAAATGGAAGGAGTATCAGACCACTGCAAATCTACCAAGACCTGCCCGTCCCTCCAAACTTTCATCTCAAACAAGGAGAAGACTGATCAGAGATGCAGCCAAGAGGCCCATGATCACTCTGGATGAACTGCAGATAACTACAGCTGAGGTGGGAGAGTCTGTCCATAGGACAACAATCAGTCGTGCACTGCACAAATCTGGCCTTTACGGAAGAGTGGCAAGAAGAAAGCCATTTCTCAAAGATATCCATAAAAAGTCTCGTTTAAAGTTTGCCAGAAGCCACCTGGCAGACACACCAAACATGTGGAAGAAGGTGCTCTGGTCAGGTGAAACCAAAATCGAACTTTTTGGCCACAATGCAAAACGATATGTTTGGCATAAAAGCAACACAGCTCATCACCCTGAACACACCATCCCCACTGTCAAACATGGTGGTGGCAGCATCATGGTTTGGGCCTGCTTTTCTTCAGCAGGGACAGGGAAGACTGCTAAAATTGATGGGAAGATGGATGGAGCCAAATACAGGACCATTCTGGAAGAAAACCTGTTGGAGTCTGCAAAAGACCTGAGACTTGGACGGAGATTTATCTTCCAACAGGACAATGATCCAAAACATAAAGCCAAATCTACAATGGAATGGTTCACAAATAGACGTATCCAGGTGTTAGAATGGCCAAGTAAAAGTCCAGACCTGAATCCATTCGAGAATCTGTGGAAAGAGCTGAAGACTGCTGTTCACAAACGCTCTCCATCCAACCTCAGAGCTCGAGCTGTTTTGCAAGGAAGAATGGGCAAGAATTCCAGTCTCTCGATGTGCAAAACTGATAAGAGAGTTTTGCTCAAAAAGTGGAGAGGGCGGTTCTTTCCTAATAATATTGGGAAATCCTCCTTCATATCTTTAAGAAGAAATGTAATTGGAGACTCATAAAAAACATGAATTATGGAATTAAATTTTACGGTTGTTTTCTTGAGAAAATTAGTAATGGATATCATGCCATTGTCGCATAATACCATCAATGCTGCTATTTAATACAATAATTTAAAATCATCTTAGGGGCCACTGGAAATGGTCTCGCGGGCTGGATCTGGCCCCCAGGCCTTGACTTTGACACCTATGCCATATATAGTAGCTGCATAGTTATGGGCTGAAAAGTACAGCCCGAAAATATCTTGATGATTTCCAAATCCCTTGTGCTTTTATTGAAGTTGTTCTCCTTCATGTGTCAAGTGCTGTCTGACTTATGCACATACAGTCTCCTTGTTTTTATGCATGAGGCTTGGTTTGCATCCACGAGAAAACATTCCCCAGAGAAGTGCCAAGAGTTAGAGTAAACAGAGCGCATGTAAGTGTAAAGACAGTGATATTCAGCATATATGCAGGTCTGCCCTACCCCCAGGATCTGTCCATGCAGCAAGGACAGATTCATACTAATGTGATACAAAATAAAAAGGGAAAAGATAGGGTCACCCTCTCAGCTTAATATTAAGTGTACAATGACTGCAATAACTCCAGGATCCGCACGGTTCTGGTTTAGATGGTCTTCTGAGGACCTCCTCTGACATATAAGCAACTGTGAAACTGTTGGTTTGTACAGAAGCTTTCAAAAACATGCCAACACTGATGGAAGTAACGTATGCTCTTTGACTCTGGAATCTTTGCAGAAATACAGAAAATGCAACAAATGTGTAGAGAACAATTCTACAGTTTCACGCTTTCAGTTTGGAGTGTTTTTAGTGGCTTATTTAAAGACGGGATAATTCTGTGGAGCCTCTATCACAATATTACATATATACAGTATAAACACAAAAAACGCCTTTTCTCGGGATTTAGCCATGTTTAGATGTTTTCTCTTGTTATTTACACACCCCCTCACACACGCAGCTGTTTTGAGTGTGATCCATGCATGTTATTTACATATACATGCGCAACCTGATTCTTTCTGAATTTGTGATGTGTCTCTTTAGCTTGAAGGTAAACAAAAACATCTTCTACAACAGGAGTCCCCAAAGGGCAGACCAGATCCAGGTCCGTACCCCGAGACCCTTTTCTCTGGAACTCCATGATTTTTTTGTTCAAAAGTACATTATTACAATTATATGTGTTACAGTCCACGGCCCGTAATTCCCTATCTTGGTGATCACTTTAGTTTATCCCGTCGTGTGTTTTCTTCCCTTTACAGAAGACCAAACTCGAGAGTCCTGGGCTCCTATTGGCCAGTCGTTCCCCACCTGGAGCTGATTGGAGGACTGCCTCAGCTGCTGCCCAATCAGCACCCAGGCATCGCAGTCAATCAGCTCTAGGTGGGGGAATGACTGGCCAATACTTATAATCTAAACTACTGTAGTTGTTTGCTGTTGTTGAAGGTTTTCAATCATTTCATATGAAAGAAATAGCTTGAATGAATTTCTATTAAATCAAATATTTGTATGATGTCTGGACCCTAATCTATTGAACCCCTGTTCTATAACATTGTCATTTATAATCTAAACCTTTTGTGTTAAACATACAGTATATCTAATAAAGAGCATATGGATCATAGATTACCGGTTCTGTCGAGTTTTGTCGGCTTTAATATTGGCTAAAAAAAGTATTTTCTGCCCTGTCTACCTCTCGCCTTAGCATAACATTTCTTACAGGGTCATTGAGGGCTTTCACTTGCACCATGTTGTTGAATAGTGCCTTGACCTGAGTTGGATGTGCTGCTCCTACACTTGTGTATTCTTGGTCTTCCCCCATGAGCTCATGTGTGGGGGCCGCACATGGAGGTTCCTCGGTTGGACAAGCAGTCAACTGAACGCCTTGCTCTCACCTTTCATGTTCTCTGGAGGCACAACAAACACGGCTCTTCCACCACGGAGGATCATTATTGGAAAACTCTGCGGAAAAACCCATTGAATCTGATGCTGTTTGAGTCATAAAGTAAATGCACTTGTTACTCACAGCACGTCAGACCGTTTAGAGTGAGGAGATCCAGCCTTCTGCACTGATTCAGACACCATGTAAGAATTGTGCGTGTTTGCCTATTAACTTTTAAGTGCATGAGAAAAGTCTAACTATATATGTCTAAATAACTACCTGTTATACACAAAATGTCTCATCTAATTTCTCCCCTCTCAGTTTTTATGACAGTGGAGGGTGGGGTGGAGAACGCTGTGACATTCGGAGACAAAGGAAAAAGCTAAATATATACTTTTGGGGTGAAGGAGTGCACATTGAGGTGTGGTTGGTTGACAAAAGAGGTGCAGAAAGTTTTAGTGTGGTCCAGCTCTTGAACCTTTGTCAATTTGTGTGAGACTGGGTTGAAGTGGTTTAAGTCTCCAGTTAGTTAAATATTTCTTTAGCTGTGCAATGTGCAGTAATGATGACTTTGGATTAGAATTGGGGTACATTTATAATACTTGTTAAGGACCAAGGAGAGAAATAGGGAAATAGTTCTTGTGCTGTTTCTCCTTTACTTTTCAAAGGTCAAGAAAATATTGAAAATATCACATTTGCAAAATAGTCATGTGGAAAACGATAATCGGCATTTTTTAACATTCTATTTCAAATCAACTCCAATTGAAGTTACATGAGATTTTCACATGTAATGACACTTTTTGGTATTCATACCAAATGGACTTAAAGAGTAACTAAACACCAAATCAACTTTTTCCTATTACTTATACATGCTAAATATGTTTCCTATAGTGCTCCCCTACATGTCCTGGCCATATATTGAACCTTTTCTCAAAATTAGTTAAAATCTCACTTTGAGCCTAATCGCGTCATGTGTGGCGCCCTCTCTATGAGTTTTCGTTGTCATACCATTTGAATTTTGTTCCTGGAACTCTCCATTGGCTCTTGAGTTCTAGTTATCTGTGACGGCAGGTCTTCCCGAGCCTTGTATAAGTCTGTTTGACTTGCTCACAAAAACCTTTACTTTTGGGTACAACCAACAAGAGTTTACACGTCAATGGCAGTTAACTGCGTTCTATTTTTTTACGCGTTTAATGAAAACCCGGTTAATTAACGTGAATTAAACGCGATATATTTGGAACGAGCCCTAATATTAATTATTTTTTATATAGTATATATTTATTATTTTTTATATTTGATTATATTTTTTTTACTTATTGTAACCAGGAAAGTCCCATTGAGATTAAGGACCTCTTTTTCAAGGGGAGTCCTAAATAAAAGTCACATACAATTACAGAATTACTGACTGTTGTCAAGCACGTGCTATTCCTGTTGTGTATCCTTTGCGTTCTGTTACAGCGTAACTCGGTGGTGCAGGAATTGTCACAGTTCATCTCTGTTTTGGGAGGACGGAAGTGGTTCAGTTGGGACGGGGAACAACTTGAACTCTCATTTTGTTTTGTAGGTCGTGAAATAACTTAGTTGAAAGCCCCTCCATGCGGAGGAGGTTACCGATCTTTACTTACTGTTATAGAGATAGGTAAGGGCGTGGTGAGGAGGAGTCCCTGCCTTGGTGATGTTGGCTGCGGAGGGAGGTGCCACTTGAAGTACCAGGGGTTGTCCAAGCAAAGCTAGTGGCTGATGAGTTAAAGAGTCCTGAACCGCCTGAAAAATCGTTGGATCACCGGTAACGGGTTTTAGGCAACGTCTTTCTGCGAGGGGGGAAATGGGTGTAACCAAAGCCAAAAATTGGAGTCGCCATTTGCAGTTGTCTGAGCTCCACTCCTTTCAGCCTGATGGATAAAGTGATGGCTTTATGTCCTATTACAACATCAACATTACAAGCAAAATATTACGGTTACGGTTTCTTGAAAAAATTTGAACAAAACTTTTGATCTTGATGCCCGGAAAGCGCTGGAAGAGGACACAGTTGTGGTCATGTAACTTTTGGAACATTTTCAATGTCAGTTTCAAGTTCAGTTAAATCGTGTCTTTATTCATGCGCATCATTGCGGTGTAGGGCGTTCTTCCTTTTCCTTTGCCTATCACTTAGCAGGTGGGTGACAGCATGCAGGAATAACACTGGCAGTGGAAGGATCCTCACCCCCCACCGTGCTAAGCCACACCCGGGCAGCGACGGTGGAGAGCCTATGTCCTGGGCCGTATAGACGGCTAAGGTTGGCCTGTAAGGTGGATGGATGCCCATGTTTTGTCGGCTCTTTCAGGGAGGGGGACCGCCAGCCGGCTACTAAGCAGCTAAATATCAGTTCAGGGATTACGAACTGAAAGCCGCCAAAGTCCCGGCACACAGAGATAGTAAAACAACTCTTCTTGGCTGCACACCGCAAAGCTCCGGCCGGACCACGTGTCTCCCGCCACTTGAGACACCTGCGCGAGTGAGCTAACTCCCTGTGTTCACTGCATTTTTCCCAACTCTCCTCTCGGCAGTCCTTCCATGTCCCGGCCTGCTTCAAATTCCTCATCATTGCCCCCGTCCCGAAGAAGCCAGGATCACAGGACTCCATATGACTACAGACATGTAGCACTTACGGTCTGTCGTTCATGGAAGTCATTTGAACGGCCTGAGTCCTCTCCATCTCAAGTCCCTACCTCCCCCCTCTTGGACCCCTTGCAGTTCGCCTACGAGCCAACAGATCTGTAGGACAACGCCATCAAACCTGGCCCTCCACCACATCCTACGCACTGGTTCCCGGGGACCTACGCCAGGGTCCTGTTGTGGACTTAAGCTCTGCCTTCAACCGATCCTGCCATCCCTGCTCCAGGACAAGCTCTCCCAGTTCAATCGTCCCGTTGCTCCAACTGAGGTGGATCATGACTTCCTGACAGACAGGAAGCAGGAGGGGCGTTGGGGACAATGTTCTCGGGACTCTCGGCCATTATAAATACAGGAGCCCCAGGGCTGTGTTCTTTCTCCCCTGCTCTTTATCCCTGTTACACCAACCACTGCACCTCCAGCACGGACGCTGGTGAAGCTGCTCAAGTTCGCGGATGACACCTCCATCATTGGACTCATCTCCAAGAACGATGAGTACGCCTTACCAGGAGGGAGGTGGACGGCGTGGTGTCATTGGCTGTGCAGTGGTTCACAACCTGGAGCTGAACGTCCCAGAAGACTGTGGAGATGATTGTGGGACTTCAGGAATAGCACTGGCCCCCCGGCCCCAACCGTCACGTGTATGGACTCTCCCCTTCCGTTTCCCTGGGCGACCACCTCACCCAGGAACATCATAGTGGGAGCTGACCATCAGCTCCCTCATCAAGATAGGCCAGAGAGGATGTACCTTCCTGCAGCAGCTCAGGAAAGCCATGCAGCCCCGGTGCACATATGTTGTGCAGTTCTACACGGCCATCATCGAGTCATCCTCACCTCCTTCCGTCCCGTGGGGTTCGTGGATGGCAACAGTCAGGACAAAGAGACCTACAGCGCATTGTGCGCTACTGCAGAGAAGTGATTGCCGCAGCCTTCCATCGCTGCAGGACCTGTAACGTTCGCCCTGAGCTTCGAGGCCGGGCATTCTGGTCGTCATCACAGCCGACCCCGCTCACCACTGCAATGGACTATTCCAACTACTCCCCTTAGGCAGGAGGACTGCGGGTTCCATCAGGACTAGAAACCTCCCGTCACATAGAACAGTGTTCTTCCCCTCTGCTGTTGGACTCTTGAAAACTTCTTAACCTGTCCCCCGCCCTTTATAAAGTCACTTTACTGCCCATCATACGTCACTTTACTTCACGTACTGCTGTCACCTTACATTGTGTTGCTCATGTGCACTTGTATATTGTAAATAGTAACGTAACTCTATTCTAATTTAAATGTATTCTTAGAAGTGTGTTTTTTTATTCTTGATTTTTATTTTTTATTATTTCTCTCTGACTGTTTGCACTGAGCCGAAGCAATTTCCAAGGTCTGTGAACTTCCTGTTACTTAACGTGGCACTAAAAGGATTTGAATTTGCTATTAGTATGCACTAAATGCCCCTACGAGGGTTCTGAAACATTGCCGGTGTCTCTTCCCTTCTGTTTATGGTTACGGCCTTGAGCCGTGGTCGTACCACTATACAAAAGTTATTTTTCCCAGTTCTGTGGGGCAAAGGGAACAGAGGAACCACAAAAAGATCATTTTGATCGCACATATGAACCAAACTTTCTTTGTGTGAGTAAAGGCAGATGTACAGTAAGAGGCCAGCCGACCATGCCTAATAAAACAAAAGTTGCACCCCGTGCAAACCCTTGGGGGACAAAGGAAGGCCATCCCACTCGAGGTTTTATATTCACAGAGTGGTGAGTCACGGGCCTTTACAGTTTGTAATGAATTGCAAATTTAAATGTGTATCATTATTTAAGTACAGTGTTTTGTTTTTTCTTTCTCCTATAGTTATGCACAGTTGTACTGGTGTGAACAATGAGTAAAATGTTAACAATGGACTCACAATATTAAATATACTTTCTTTAGGGAAATGGCAAACCTTGCCTTGGTCTTGATGAAACTTAGGCTTACTAAGCAAACTGTATAGTGTTGGTCTTTTTTGGTTGGTATTGGGCGAGGAAAGTATTTTCTGAGGTGGTACATGGTGCAAAAGTTTGAGAAACCCCACTGAGTTAGTTGATGCCAGCTGCCAAAAAGCTGTACAGATTGTGAATTTCAAATAATTTCTTTGTGTGTGTTATAATAAAGATGGACCTGTTACGTGGGTTGCGTGTTGGTTACGTGGGGTTTGATTCTGATTCTGAGGTGTCCTATCCTCAAGTGGAGGAGTTACAGTCTCTTAGGTCTGGTTCTCAGGGAGGGGACGGATGGAGCATGAGTCGGAGATATCAGACGGATTTGTGCAGCATGTGTTGTTATGCGGTCACTGTATCAGAATATTGTCGTTGAAGAGACAGGCAAAGTAAATATATGGTACCACCCTTAGCTAATGATTCATTTTAGCCAAATTGGCAAGTATTTAAATAGTTACCTATGTTAATTAAGTTCTACGAATAGTGTGCGTGTCACTTAGGACTCTCGCTAGTTAGTGGATATCGATCGTGACACCAGGTCACACGCCAGAGAGATCAAAATTAATTTGGCTCCAATCACCAGCCTCCCTCCTCTAATAAAGCCAGCCCCTGAACCAGCCGCAACCCCTCTTGAACTCTGCCAAGCCGGGCTGGCCTGATGGGCTCGTAGCTAAGGGGACTAGACCTATTGTAGAACTTAGTTAACATTACGGTAGCTATTAATTCTACGTCATGGTGCTACGTCCTTGAGACTTCGATAGAGGGTACACGACGTGGACTACTGACCGACCAAACAAACAAACCAAGTACGCACTGTTGGTTGCCTCTCCCAAGAGCTCTGAACCAGGGCGGAACAGTCAACCGAAGGCCCCCTCAGAGGGAGGGAACCAACTGGTTTACTCAGATCGCAGCACTCAGCACGGAATGGGGCCACCGAACGGGTCCGACACTCCAAAGGATAAGACCAGAACGAGGAAGAAAGAGAGACGTAGCCCAAGACGCCGCCGGCAGGACGTCCTCGACGACGGCCCCCTGAGGAGGGCCGTAGAGGCGCCACCCCAACGAGTGGGAATGCGACCTGAAGCCCCACAGGGGGGGCCAGGTCCCTGGTCTGATTACGCCGCCGCACAAGCCGTGGCAATCCCAGTGCGCCAGCCGCTGAGACCGACCAAGGGGGGCAGGCGCCCTGTTCTTGGGCCAGACACACAAACCTTGAATGACGACGTACTGCCAGTAAATTGCCTCAAGCATTCGACAGACACAGAAGGTGCCGGCCGCTCCTCCTGGGGGCAGGCAAGCGGAGTCGGTTGGCGGATAGAAAGCCCTAAATACTGATGACTCTGACTAAAGGCCGATGTGATGTCCTTGGGGAGAAAGGCCGGATTGGGGCCACTATACTCCATGCCCGTCGCCCTTCCAAAGGGACAGGCAAGACGCGTATGGAAGAGAGCGCAACAAGTTCGCACCCGCCCTTTAGCAGACGCCCAACGGCCGCAAGAGGGCCGTCTAAAAGCGACAAACTCGGGACTCTCGCCTCCCGCC
The DNA here is from genome assembly GCA_964034765.1 of Knipowitschia caucasica. Lineage (NCBI taxonomy): Eukaryota > Metazoa > Chordata > Actinopteri > Gobiiformes > Gobiidae > Knipowitschia > Knipowitschia caucasica. Next base: position 27,667,449 of record OZ035840.1, read on the forward strand.
GCGGTTCAAAAGGCGGACCCGACAGCCCCGAAGGACCCACCCTGAGGGTCCCAAACGGGGGCGGTCTCTGGAGCGGGGGCCTCTCCTGCGCGCCCGCAGGATACGGTTAACCACGGATGAGATCGGGCTGTGAAAACCCCCGAATCCGTCGTGTCCCGATGTATGGCTGCCTTCTGCGATCACCGCAAGGTGGCGACAGCCACTCCCTTTGTCAAAAAGCTTCTGTAGGAATCCAGGACCCCCTCCAGCGGGCAACCTGGGGATCCCAGAACGAGAAACCCTCCAGTCGCTGAAGAGCCTACCTCGTGGCGGTAGGCCCCCTCACATTTGGGACGGCGCCCTCGCCCCCAGATGGTCTCCACACCGCAGGGGGAAGACCCAGGTCTACGAGGCTCCGGCCTCTCCAGCCTCCAAACCCAGAGCCTTGCGGCCGATTATCGGGCGTGAAAACAGTGTTCCCCCCTCCTGGACTAGAGCCCCGGCTCGTCCGGGAGGGCCAGGCTCCACCCCATCACCTGCCTTGCCCTCAGGAAGGCGAACCAGCGGACTGTCCGGAGCCACAGGATCACCGACCTCCTCTCTGTTCGATCCTCCGCAGCAGTAGGACCCGGCAGGAGACGCATGGTAGGAAAGCGCACAGCAGGCCCTCTGGCCAGGGGTAATGAGCCCAGAGGCCATGCCTAGAGGCGGCTCGTCCGCGGTCCCTTAAGGCGAACCGGACGGGCACTGTGCGTTTTCTGCACTGGCGAAAAGGTCCACACACTGACGGCCGACCCCCCCCTTCCCCCCCCGGGGGGGCCAGATCTCCGCAGCTACCCGCCGGGGCCAGGCCCACTTCGTCCTGGAGTGGGCCCCCCCTGGGACCATCATGTCGGCCCCCACGGTTCCGGACCCCCGGACATGGGCGCCCCTGAGAGAGGAGGTGAGCGCTGCCCACAGCAGCGTCACCCGTCGCCATGCGATGGTGGTGGCTTTCGGGAGAATTGCAGGAGCGTTGTAACCCCTGCGCATTGTTTTCTCCGTGCCATAGATCTGTCAGCAAACTTGCTCCCTCCAGATGCTGTAGAAGTCTGTGAGGCGGCGGAACGGGAGCTGGAATCACGAGCCGTCACGGCCCGCCCTATCCTGGTGTTGCCCCCCCCCCCCCCCCCCCATTCGCCGGGAGGGGGGGGTTGGACGAAAGGGACGGGGGGCCCCTGCGTCACACCGTGAGCGCGGGGGGCGGTCACAATTGTCCTGCAGGCCCGACGATCATAAGTACGGGACTGCTCATCCCACGTGTTCGGCTGCTGTTGCCCCCCCCTGGCTCATGCCTCAAGGAGGGGGGGGCGAGCCCCGGGAGTGGAAACCCCGTATGAGCCTTGTAGCCTCAGAGATGCTAACCACGCGTTCGGCCGAAGCACACACACCCACTACTCCACAGATCCCTCCGCCTGTACCTCTTCCTCTGGGAGGCATTAGTATGGATTCTGCGGGCCGGATAGCTCGTAGTCGCGTCTGACTCGCGCACATGCAAAAAACCCTGCTCTGGAGGCTGCAGGCCTAGCGAAAGCACGTTATGTGCTCGAGAAGTATAATCACAATCAGAATTCACATTATTTGACTAGTTACATACACCCCAAATGAGACTCTAGAAACAAGTAATGCTGAAATGCGGTCGGCCTTTATTGAAGGGAAAACTTCCACCCGACCCTCCTCTGCCCATCGGGGGAGGTCGGCATGTGGGTGCGTTGCTCCCGCGAGCCACCGGGGTCTGTCTGGAATGCCGGGGCTCGTCGAGGGGGGACGCATGGACAACAGAGCGCGGGATTCGGTCAGGGATGCTCCAGGGCGAACGCTTCTCTGCCTCAGTCCCGGCGCCGTGATGGTTGGTGGCCTCGCGCCTCGGTGCTAAGTGCGGGGCTAGCCTCAGCGAGTAGTCGTTGGCTGCAGACTACAGTATCGCCACAAGGCCTGCATGTCCGGGGCCGAGAGGGGACGTCTGAGAGGATGGGCAGAGGTCCAGCAGCTGCCTCTTCTCCGCCTCCCTGATATTAGCCAGCAAGCCAAAGGTGCCTGGCCCCGACTTGGGCTGCAGCCATGGAGCGGCCCACGTCCCACGGCTAGCGTCTTTCTTCTGCACATCGCGCAGAATCGCGCCGAGGTGGTCGCGCCTGTGACAGGAGGTCTCCATGAGCACAACCTTCATTTGATAGGGGCGCCATCTTGGAATCGTCGGGGCTTGGCACACCTGAGTCAACAACCCAAAGATTAGCATACAGACACTGCTCCACTCCATGGATTGTATTATATTAAACGCTCCACGCGGAGTCAGGTGCGTTCACAGACGGGGGTAAACCGTGGCGAATTTTTAGCTTCTTTTGGCGGAAAAAGTGTCCCCGAAGATCTCAAGATAACCTTATTACTTTGCCGTCTTCCGAGGGGGCATGGGGGTGGAAAGGGATATTTTTAGAGGGTTGGCTGTGGCACCCTGGAGGGCTATACCCCTACTGGCGCCGCCCACTGCCGGCACCAGACCTCTCTTCCCTCCGAGCGGGACAGGATGTCTTGCGTGTGGTTAGATGTTATGCCATGAGGCCAACCAGGGTTTTTGTGTCGCATTGGCTAAAACATGGCATTCATCACGGGGGCCCCGAATAGGTCGCTCTCTTCTGGCAGGCGCTCAGTGGAGACCTCCTGTCACAGGCGAAGTCCACCTCGGCGGCGCTTCTGCGATGTTGCAGACGCTACGCCGTGGACGGTGGCGCTGCCATGCTGTCAGCCCATGTCGGGGCCAGGCACCTTTGGCTTGGGCTGGCTTAATATCAGGGAGGACGGAGACGATGGCAGCTGCTGGACCTGCCCATCTCTCAGAGTCCTCTTCGGCCCGGAATGCAGGCCTTGGTGGCGAGACGGGAGTCTGCAGCCAACGATCGGGCTAGGCTAGGGTCCCCGCACTTCGCACGAAGGCGCGAGGCCCACCAACATCACGGAGCCGGGACCGAGGCGAGAGCGTTCGCCGGGTGGCATCCTGACCCGTATCCGCGGCTCTGTTGTCATCGTCCCCCCTCGACGAGGCCCCGGGTCCAGACCAGACCCAGGGTGGCTCGCGGGAGCAACGCACCCAACTCCGACTCCCTCTGGCAGAGGAGGTCGGGGTGGAAAGTTTTCTTCAATAAAGGGCCCCCGACCGGCATTTCATCATTACTGTTTCTAGAGTCTCATTTGGGGGTATGTAACATGTCAAAATAATGTGAATTCTGATTTGTGTTACTTCTCCGAGCACCATACGTTGCTTTCGCTAGGCCTGCCGCCCCCAGAAGCAGGTTGCAGTCCGCTACAGCGAGCTACGCGTCCGGCCCTCAGATCTACTATGCCCTCCAGAGAGAGGTCAGGCGGAGGGATCTGAGTGAGTAGTGGTGTGTTGCTTCGGACCGAACGCGTGTTTTAGCATCTCTGAGCGTCAAGGCTTTAAATACGGGGTTGCCCACTCCAGGGGCTGCGCCCCCCCCTCCTGAGGCAAGAGCCAGGGGGGGGCAACAGCAGCCGAGTCACGTGGGATGAGCAGTCCCGTACTTATGACGTCGGGCCTGCAGGACATGTGACCGCCCCCGGCGCTCACGGTGGTGACGCAGGGGCCCCCGGCCCTTTCGTCCACCCCCTCCTGCGAGGAAACACAGGAGAGGGCGGGGCCGTGAGTCTCGTGTTCCAGCTCCCGTTCCGACCCTCACAGACTATGTTACAGCAATCTGGAGGGAGCACAGGTTTGTGACAGATCTATGGTGGAGAAACATTGCGCAGGGGTTCGCTCGCACTTCTCCGAACGCACCCATCGCATGGCGACGCGTTGGACGTGCTGTGGCAGCGCTTCATCCTGTCTCTCAGGGCGCGCCACGCCCGGGGGTCCGGACCGTGGGGGCCGACAGGATGTCCAGGGGGGGCCCATCCAGACGAGTGGGGCCTGGCCCCCACGGTAGCTGCGGAGATCTGGCGGAGGTTCGGCGTCAGTGGTTGACCTTTTCGCAAGTGACAGAAAACGCACGTGCCCGTCCTGGTTAGCTGTAGGGGCCGCGACGAGCGCCACTAGGCACTGGGGCTCTGGCCTCATTACCCCTGGCCAGAGGGCCTGCTGTGCGCTTTTCCCACCAGTGGCGTCTCCTGCCGGTCCTGCTGCGGGGAATCGAAACAGGAGGAGGAGGCTCGGTGATCTGGTGGTCTCCGGACAGTCCGCTGGTATCCCCCTCCAGAGGGGCTGGCGGTGATGGAGCCCTGGCCCTCCCGGACGAGCCGGGGCTCTAGTCCAGGGGGGGGGAACCTGTTTTCACGCCCGATAATCGGGCCGCTGGCCTCGGGGTTTTGGAGGTGAGAGGAGGAACTCGTAGACCTGGGTTCTCCCCTGCGGTGGTGGAGACCATCAGGGGGCTCGAAGGGCGCCGTCCACTGTGAGGCCTACGCACGAGGTGGAGGTCTCTTCAGCGACTGGTGTTGGTTCTGTTCCCTGGGATCCCAGGCGTTGCCGCGGAGGGGTCCTGGGATTACTACAGAGCTTTTTGACAAAGGGAGGGCTGTCCGACCCCTTGGCGGTGTTCGCGGCAGCATTCTACATCGGGTCACGCGGATGTTCGGGGGGTTCACAGCGCAGTTCTCATCCGTTGGTTAAAACGTTTCTGCGGGGGGCGCGCAGGATGGATAGCCCCAGCTCCAGAGAAAACGCCCCCGGTTTGGGACCCAGGGTGGTCCTTAGGGGCTGTCGGGTCCGCCCTTTTGAACCGGCGGCGGAGGCGAGTCCCGAGTTTGTCGCTTTTTAGACGGCTCTTGCCTGCGTTGGCGTTGCTAGAGGGCGGGCGGAATCTTGTGTGCGCTCTCTTGTCCATGCGTCTTGCCTGTCTTTGTGGAGGGCGACGCATGGTGGTATTGTGGCCCAATCGGCCTTTCTCCCAAGGTCATCACGTCGGCCTTTAGGTCGAGAGTTATCAGGTTAGGGGCTTTTGTCCGCCACCGCATGCCTCCCCGAGGAGTGAGGGTCGGCACTTCGTGTCCTGTCGAATGCTGAGGCATTACTTGGCCCTGACGTCGTCATTCAGGTTTGTGTGTCTGGGCCCCAAGAACAGGGCGCCCGCTGTGGCTCCGGGCTGGCGCACTGGGGTTGCCACGGCTGTGCGGCGGGCGTATCAGCGCAGGGTCTGGCCCCACGGTGGGCTTCAGGTCGCATTCCACACGTGGGGGGGCGGCCTCTTCGGCCTCCTCAGGGGGTGGCGTCGGTCTGAGTGACGTCTGTCGTGCGGGCATCTTGGGCGTGGGCGTCCTCTTCTTTTCGTCGGTCTTATCTTTTGGATGTGTCGGACCGGACGGTGGCCCTTCCGTGCTGAGTGCCAGGGACTGAGTTCACCGTTAGGTCCTCCTCTGAGGGGCCTACGGTTGACTTTCCGCCCCTGGTTCAGGAGCTCCTGGAGAGGCATCCTACAGGTTCCGGTACTTGGTTTTGCTTGTTTGGTCGTCATGTAGTCAGTCTGTGTCCCACTCATCCGAAGTCCTAAGGGACGTAGCACCATTGACGTTAGATAATGTTACCTAATGTAACTTAGTTCTACGTATAGGTGCGTAGTCCTTAGCTCGAAGCCCATCCAGGCCGCCCGGCTTGGCAGATTTCAAGAGGGGGGCGGCTGGGTGCAGGGGCGGGCCTTTATAGAGGAGGGTGGCTGGTGATTGGAGCAAATTATTTGATCTCTCTGGCAGTGTGACCTGGGGGTCACGAGCGAGATCCCACTTGCGAAGTCCTAATGGGATACGCACTATTCGTAGAAACTTAAGATACATAGGTAACTATTAAATACTTGCATTTGCTAAATGAATCTTAGCTAAGGGTGGTACATTATTGAGCATCTTGCTGTCTCTTCTCGCAATAGTCTGATACAGTGACCGCGATTACCACACATGCTGCACAAATCCGTTCTGTATCTCACTGCATGCTCCATCCTTCCCTCATGAGAACAAGACCTAATGAGACTGTAATCCTCCACTTGAGGAGGAAAACCTCAGTATCAGAATCAACACGTAACCAAACAGCAACACGTAACAGGTCCATCTTTTTTTACACACACAAAGAATTATTGCAATTCACATTCTGTACAGCTTTTGGCAGCTGGCATCAACTCGTCAGTGGTTCTCAAACTTTTGCACCATGTACCAACCTCAGACAATTCTTTCCTCTCCAAGTTACCACCAAAAAAGACCAACATGACGTTGCGTTGTAAGCTAAGTATTCATCCAGAACACGGCAGAGGTTCAATCCTAAAGAAGTATAATTTAAATATAGGAGCCATTGTAACATTTTACTCATTTTCAACAGTATAACTGTGCTTAAATATAGAGAAAGAAACAACTAAAACCTGTACTTAAATAATTGATTCAATTTAAATTTTCAATTTCATTACAAACTGTAAAAGCCTTGATCACCACCTGGTGAATTCTATCACGCGTGGGATGGCGTCTTTGTCACCAGAGGGGTTTGGACACGGGTGCACTTTTGTTTATACGGCTAGGTCTGGCTGGCCTCTTACAGTACATCTGCCATTTTACTCCACACAAAGTAGGATGTTGGTTCATATGGTTTGCGATCACATGATCTTTTGTTGTTCTCTGTTCCCTTGCCCGACAGAACTGGGAAAATACTTTTGATATATATCCCCCCCCCCCCCCCCCCCCCCCACTAACTTGTTACGACCCAGGCTCTAGGCGTAACATAAACAGAAGGGGAGGACAACGGCCAATGTTCAGAACCCTCGTAGGGCATTTATTGCATACTCATAATCAGAATCAGAATCTTTTTTATTGCTCGTAAGTAACAGGAAGTCCCAGACTTGGAAATTGCTTCGGCTCAGTGCAACAGTCAGAGAGAAATAATAAAAAATAAAATAACGAATAAAAACACTTCTAAGGAATACATTTAAATTTAGAAAAGAGTTACGTTACTATTTACAATATACAAGTGCACATGGTTGCCACATGTAAGGTGACAGCAGTAACTGGAAGTAAAGTGACGTTATGAATGGGCCGTAAGTGACTTTATAAAGGGCGGGGGGACAGGTTAAGGAGTGTTCCAAGAGTCCAACGCGAGGGGAAGAATACTGTTCTTGTGTCGGGAGGTTCTAGTTCTGATGGACCGCAGTCTCCTTGCCTAAGGGGCAGTGGTTGGACTAGTCCATGTGCAGGGTGAGAGGGTCGGCTGTGATACGTCCAGCACGGCTCGAGCTCGGGCGACGTACAGGTCTGCAGCGATGGAGGCTGCGGCCCAATCACATTCCTCCTGCAGAGCGCATCAATGCGTGTAGTCTCTGTTTGTCCCTGACTGTGGGCTCCAGCGAACCACACCCCCGGTGAGGAGGAGGTGCGATGACTCGATGATGGCGTGTAGAACGGCACCAACATCTGTGCAGGCAGCTGCTTTCCTGAGCTGCCTGCAGGAAGTCATCTCTGCTGGGCCTTCTTGATGAGGAGCTGATGTCAGCTCCCACTTGAGTTCTGGGGTGATGGGGTGCCCGGGGAAACTGGAAGGGGAGAGTCCATCACGGAAGGGGGGGCGGGGGGACAGTGCTCTTCCATGAATTCCACAATCATCTACACTGTCTCCTGGGCGTTCAGATCCAGGTTGTTACCACTGCACCAGGACACCAGCCGGTTCCACCTACCTCCTGTAGAGCCGGACTCATCGTTTTGGAGATGAGTCCAATGCGGGAGTGTCATCCGCGGAACTTGAGCTGCTTCACAGAGTTGTGGCGGGAGGTGCTTGTGGTTGGTGTACAGGGAAAAGAGCAGGGAGAAAGAACACAGCCTGTGGGGATCCTGTATTTATTAACGAGATTCCGAGACATTCTTTCCCAGACGCACTCGCTGCTACAGTCCATGTCAGACAGTCAGTGATCCACTTGCAGGAGGAAAAACGGGCACGTTGTGGTGGGGAGCTTGTCCGGGAGCAGGGATGGAGGATGTGTTGAAAGGCAGAGCTTAAGTCCACGAACAGGTCCCTGGCCGTAGGTCCCCGGGGAGTCCAAGTGCTGTAGGAGTGGTCGGAGGGCCAGTTGATGGCGTTGTCTACAGATCTGTTGGCTCTGTAGGCGAACTGCAGGGGGTCCAGGGAGGGGGGAGTAGTGGGGCCTTGAGATGGGAGGACCAGGCGTTCAAATGACTTCATGACGACAGACGTAAGTGCTACAAGGTCTGTAGTCATTGAGTCCTGTGATCCTGGGCTTCTCGGGACGGGGGCAATGATGGTGGTTTTGAAGCAGGCCGGGACATGGCAGGGACTGCAGAGAGGCGTTGAAAATTCCGTGACACAGGAGTTAGCGCACTCGCGCAGTGTCTCAGAGTGGGCTGGAGACACTTGGTCCGTGCAGGAGTGTGCGGGGGTGCTGCCTCAAGAAGGAGTTGTTTAATATCTCTGTGCAGGGTCTTGGCTGCTTTCAGTTCGTCCTCTGAACTGCATATTTAGCTGGCTTTGTCAGCCGCTGCGGTCCCCCTCCCTGAAAAAGGCGACATGGACATGGCATCCATCCACTTACAGGGCACCTTGCCGTCTATAGGACCAGGGTCATAGGCTCTCCACCGTGCTGTCCCGGTGGGCTTAGCACGGTGGGTGGTGAGGATCCTTTCTTGCCAGTGTTATTCCTGCATGCTGGACACGCCACCTGCTAAGTGATAGCAAAGAGGAAGAAGGGATGAACGCCCCTACCGCATTGATTGCGCATACGATTTAATGAAACTTGAAAACTGACATTGCAAATGTTCCAAAAAGTTGACATGACACAATGTGTCTCTTCTGCGCTTCGGCATCAAGATCAAATAGTTTTGTTCAGATGTTTTTCAAGAACCGTAACCGTAATATTTTCTGGTAATGTTGATGTTATAATAGGACATAAGCCTTCCCCTTGATAACCAGGCTGAAAGGCGTGGAGCTCAGGACAAATGACAAATGGGACTCAATTTGGGCTTTGGTTACACCAGTTGCCCCTGCCTAAAGACGTTGCCTAAACCCGTTCCGTGATCCAACCGATTTTTCAGGGGTTCAGCCTCTTAAAAACTCAGCCGACAACTAGCTTGCTTGGACAACCATGGGTACTTCAAGTGACTCCCGCCAGCCATCATCAACCAAGGCAGACCCTCTCCCAGCCCTTTCCCTTATCTCTTATACAGTAAGTATAGAGGATCGGTAAACTCCGCTTGGGTGTGCTTTTCAAACTAAGTTAGTTCACCGACCTAGGAAAACAAATGAGAGTTCAGTTTGTTCCCCGTCCCAACTGTAAACCACTTCGGGCTCAAAACCAGAGATGAAAACTGTGACAATTCCTGCACCACGAGTTGCTGTAACAGAAAGCAAAAGGTACACAACAGGATAGCACTTGCTTTGACACAGTCAGTAATCCTGTAATGGTATGTGACTTTTATTTAGACTCCTTGATAAATGAGGTCCTTAATCTCAATGGACGTTCCTGGTTTATATAAAGTAAAAAAAATACATTAATATATATAGGTATATATATATATATATTATATATATTAGGGCTGTCCAAATTATGCGTTAATTCACGTTAAATTAACGTGTTCATTAACGCGTAAAAAAATAATTTTTAAATGCATTAATGCATTGACGTGTCAACTCTTGTTGGTTGTACCCAATAAAGTAGAAGGTTGTGAGCAATGTCAAAAACAGACTTTTAGCAGAGGCCGGGAAGACCTGCGTCCCAACAGAAAACTAGGGGAACTCAAGAGCCAATGAGAGTCAGGAAACAAATTCAAATGTAGTGACACGGAAAACATAGATGAGGGGCGCCACACAGACGGTTAGGCTCAAAAGTGAGAATTTTAACTAATTTGGATTAATATGGTAAATATATGGCCAGGACATGTAGGAGCATATAGGAAAAATATTTAGGCTGTGATTTAAGTAAAAAAAGTTGATTTGGTGTGTAGTTACTCTTAAGTACATTTCGTATGAATAAAAATGTGTCTATTACATTTGAAATCTGCATTTAACTTCAATTGGAGTGGATTTGAAATAGTAATGTTAACAAATGCGATTAATCGTGAGTTTTTCACCATTACTATGCGATTAATCAACTAAAAAAATTAATCGTTTGCCAGCCTCATATATATATACTATAGTCATATATTATACTTTAATATTTAATATTATATTATATTTATTTTTCTCATTTTTGGCATACACTAGGGGGAGCCCCGCGTACCAGTGATTTACGCTTACCACCACTTTGAGAATCACTGAACTACGTCAATACAGAAGACAGACTGACATATACAGTACAGACCAAAAGTTTGGATGCTTTGTCATTCAATGAGTTTTAGATTCACTCTCAGCTGTGTAAGGGCTAGTTGACCAGGGCCTCCACAGTCACAGACTGTGGAGGCAATCAGTGGTTTTGTGATGAGTTGGACCACAGAGTGAAGGTGAAAGGGCCAACAAATGCTATGCATCTCAGGGATCTCCTTCAGACGTTGGAAGACTTTTCAATCACGACCCTCTTGAAGCTCATCAAGAGAATGCCAAGAGTGTGCGAAGCAGTAATCAGACGCAAAAGTGCTACTTTGAACGAACTTAGCATATAAGCATATTTTCAGTTGTTTCATACTTTTTTACTTAAGTACATACATAATTTCCACATGAGTTAATTCAAGTTGATGCCGTCCAGTGTGAAACTACAATTTTTCATCGTGAAAATAATGAAAAAATATGAATATATAACAAATCTTGATTGAGAAGGTGTGTCCAAACTTTTTTTATTACAGTGGGTATATGGCTTTCATTATTACTTTCACCTTCAGTGGCACGTGGAGAACGTAATATGTTATACACTTCTAGAACTACCCACCTTTATCACAGCTACTACAAAGATCTTTAAGCATTATAGCTTAAACATACTTGTAAAAAAAAAACTTAAAATGTTTGTTTTTTTATATTTTTTTTTTCTATTTTTTAGGGTGTGTATGTCTTACATCTCTGGTATTGCAATAGACTTCAGAAAGTTTAATTTGTCCAATCACATTGATTAAAAACCATTGTACTCTTAATAAAAGTGTTGTGAGACACCGATTATCCTAGAAATTGCTGGGTCTGTGAGGTATCCTTCAGGAACCTGCTGAGCTGCTCTAGTGACATACTCGCAGGCAGTCTCTTGCGGCTCCCTTCTTGGGAACATGTGTACTACATCTGACACTGTAAATTGCAAGTTGGCTACTCTCTCCGTGGACCACTTGTGGTCCTATGATCTTCATGTCCAGTGAGGAAGAATGTTCCCTCGGCCTGGTTAATTCTTTCTGAGAAATTATCAGCCTCGAGGCTATTCAGCCTTCTTCTAGTGTATGGCGACTGACTACACTCGCTTCTAGCACTGGGTGATTCCGGATCTGGTAAGGGCCTTTCGGCAGGTTCTTGAGGTCTATGGTGGTCAATGCTATTACGTCTGATACTCCTAATTATTCCTTTGTGGTCATTCTGGTGGGCATCATGCGCCTTGGCCATATACGCCACTTTCCATGGTTTGGATATTCCTGGCCATTCTGCTATTTGTTGCGACGTAGGTGAGTTCTCAACTTCCTGCATGTGTTCCTCATCATAAGGATACCATTCAGGGATATTTATCGCTTCCATTTCATTGTCGTATTCCGCGTCGTGTACTGCCGGAACATAGCAATGTCCTGTATAATTGTTGGGTCTTGGCTCTGAGCCGCAAGGCCATTTGTATGGGTCATACAATCCCCAGGACACAGCCTTTCCCCTAGCGTTTTTTCCTCTTTTAGGTTTGAACGGCGGAGAGCCCCTATCGTCCTGCGATGGGGCTGGATGTTCAGTAATTACGTTCCTGGGTGCTATTTTTCTAGTCGGGTAGAGGTCCCTGACCTCACGCTGTTTTTCGGTTTCTATCTCTATTCTGGAGGGTGTCACGTATTCCCTTGAATCCCTCATACGTGACCCACTATCTTCCCGAGGGGTGGAAGCGGTTCTAGGTCTGAACCCTGACTGTGAAGTGGGGAGACTATCGGGGTGTATCACCATAGTTTCCCTTGGGACCCCTGTTTTACTTCTAATTACCTCCTGTATTACCCTATACAGCAGTTCTGCCTGCTCTTTCCCCGCTTTGAGTAGTGAGACTTCCTGAACCCAATCAGAGACCAGAAACTTCTGCACGATCATTGAAGCTATCACTGGGAGGGCTTTGGTTTGCGATATCCCCACAAAGGGGTCTTTAAAATTTAAGTCAAATGTCACTTTTGCCTCACTTCTCAGAGCTATCGTTATTTGTTTGTTCAACTTCGCATCCACATGGTTGTTTTCCACCAGGTATATGTTTTCTACACTATTTTTTCCCCCATGGATAGAAATTCTATCCTTTCCATTCTAAGTTCCTTTCTCCACGGATCTTCACGTACGAATCCTCCTATTCTCACTAGGGAATTATGGTTCCTTTGTTCGTTGAACTTCGCAGCGGATACCTTTCGTCTTATAGCAGTGAAGTTTTTGTTGTCTTCATTCATATTTGCCGCGATAACTATATACGATGACCCATCAGGGTTCCATTTTGCCGAGGTGGTTGCGATGACTGTCAGTATCCTTTTTCCGATCTTGACAGCCCACGTATCCTCCGTTGCGTCTTCGTCTTCCAGCTCGTCTAGATTAGGCATTGGGGCTATCGGTACCCTATCCTGCTGTACTATAGACCTTGCTCTCTGAGCGATATTACTTGTTCCCGTAACTTGGGTCTGTGCATCCCTACTCTGCGTTTTTCGGGTGAGACGAGGTTGCCTCGCCGCGGAGGGCGTGAACGGGTCCTCCCTCCTAGCCTCCGGAGCTGGCGGGGTTTGCTTCACAATTCTATCAATGTTTGCACATTCCTCAGCCATCCTACTAAGTTCATGTACAGACTCTTCGAGTAATGTACTGTATCTTCTAGACTTTCCCGATGTTATAGGTAATTCCCTATAACTGTCCTCACTGTGTCGCCTCGAATATTCCCTAACCATGCGATCCTCCTCATCCCCTATGGGGTTCTCCTCTATATCTCCATCGGATTCAACTAGTTCATGGCCACTATCTATTTTGTTAGCGCCCGATGGGCTTTCCTCTTCTTCATCAGAGCCATCGCTATCCTGATCATCTGGGTCCCCGAATGCGGTCCAGGTGCTTCCTGAGCTCCCCGAATGCTCATTCAGTGGCACTATGCTAGGTATCTCCCCTCGAAGGCGGGGATACATGCTTGCGCGAATCGGCTCCCACGATCGTTCATCATTTCTCTCGCAATCCTCCATTGCAGGGGCCGTGGGAGCTGTTATTGCATTTACTATACTATTAGCTTCCTTCGCTATAGCTGACGCGGGCGTCAGCCCACTAAGTTCCTGTAGCTGTTTTGTAAGTTCTACAAGCTCATCGTTTTGCGCATGAGGGTAGGGCGGAGGATCAGACCCTCTTGGTATGTCCTCTAGCCCCACTGGATGAGTCCTCCTATCGTCCCCGGGGTCCCGCAGCTCATACGCGTCTTCAACGCTATCTAGGTTATACATGTCTGCAAGTCTATTGAGAGCGTCGTTGTATTTCTGCTCTGAATTTAGAATCCATATTATAGTTTTTCCCGTTCTAGGTAGCTTTGCTAGCCACTCAACCCCTGCTTGGGCCATGCACCCTTGTGCCATATCTACGGGGTATCGGTACTGCCCGTCACCCCATGTGGTCACAATTGCGTCCCTAGTTGTTAGTTTACCAAACGAGCGCCTTAGGATTCTTCTTAGCTTTTCTTCATTAAGCATTGGGAGTTGTTCATCATCATATGGGTTATAATACCCGTTCGCTAATTTAACTATATTACTATGACCAACTTCGTCCTGATGGACCGCGTCTATTGAGCAGAATCCCTCAGGCCAACCTCCCTCTGGTTTGGTTTGATGAACCATTTGCATTGTTTTGGGGAAATGGGTAGCAACCCATTTTGCCACTCCTGCCCCATCTCTACCTTGTGGGTTGCGTGGGTTAAACAGGGTAGCATCCCCGGTTACCATTGAATTTATAAATTGATGTCCCAGGTCACACCTTATCAGTTTCCAACTTCCTATTTGATGCATTTTAGGATTGAGCGTTCTTCGCGGTGGGTTGATGTCAATTATGTCAGTCAGTCCGCCCGTAGACATTCTTCGGGCTTGGGTTTGCATGAAGCTGGGGAGTTCATCCGCCATAGTTATATCAGACTCGTTACTCTATCTAATTACTACGCAGATATGTTTTCAGGGATATTCTCAACCGTCCCTAAGGCGATTACTACACGACACGGGCGTGGATTTTAGGGATATTCTTACCGTCCCAGCGCAGTTAAAGGGATATTCTGACCGTCCCAGCGCAGTTAAAGGGATATTCTGACCGTCCCAGCGCAGTTAAAGGGATATTCTGACCGTCCCAGCGCAGTTAAAGGGATATTCTGACCGTCCCAGCGCAGTTAAAGGGATATTCTGACCGTCCCAGCGCAGTTAAAGGGATATTCTGACCGTCCCAGCGCAGTTAAAGGGATATTCTGACCGTCCCAGCGCAGTTAAAGGGATATTCTGACCGTCCCAGAGCAGTTAAAGGGATATTCTGACCGTCCCAGCGCAGTTAAAGGGATATTCTGACCGTCCCAGCGCAGTTAAAGGGATATTCTGACCGTCCCAGCGCAGTTAAAGGGATATTCTGACCATCCCAGCGCAGTTAAAGGGATATTCTGACCGTCCCAGCGCAGTTAAAGGGATATTCTGACCGTCCCAGCGCAGTTAAAGGGATATTCTGACCGTCCCAGCGCAGTTAAAGGGATATTCTGACCGTCCCAGCGCAGTTTTTCCCGGCGCAATGCGGGTAACTCTCTTATCCACTATCCCTGGATAAGGGAGGCAGGGCCAGAAATCCCCACTGGGTTACTGCGTCACACCTGCCAGTAACCGTATTTTGAGCTCAGATTGTTCAGTTAGGGTCCTCCTGTCCCCTGGCGCGGCTTGTATAGGTGACCGCCTATACGCCTTTTAGGTCACGGCACAGTGTATCCTACTCCTGGTTGATCAGGTCAGTTTCGGATAGGGCCGCTACTGTTAAGCCTGATAGGACAGAATTCTCCTCAACCGTTTCTGGTAGCCAATTTCACGCTTCCTCCCTGACCGGCGGTACTTACGGGCACACGTTACAAGGTTTTAAGTCCAATGCCAGCGGCTTATTCTGGTATCAGACTGGCTGCTCAGTGTTTCCTCGGACAACACTGTTTCCTATTTTCACGGATTCCTAATTCGCAACGCCTTCTCCCTGGCTTATAGCGCTTAGTCCAGTGTTTCCTCGGACAACACTGTTTTCTATTTTCACGGATT
Organism: Knipowitschia caucasica; assembly: GCA_964034765.1. Lineage (NCBI taxonomy): Eukaryota > Metazoa > Chordata > Actinopteri > Gobiiformes > Gobiidae > Knipowitschia > Knipowitschia caucasica. The sequence goes on from OZ035840.1 coordinate 27,682,812, forward strand.
CCTAATTTGCAACGCTTTCTCCCTGGCTTATAGCGCTTACAGGCACACGCTGTATATTAAATTTTGGGTATTTCTTTTATTTTTATTTTTATTATATTCTTTAAATCGAGGGCAATCTTACCAAGGTACCAATGCGTTAACCTTACAGTATCATACCTGTCGGTGTGGATTGGATCTTAGTCATGTCCCTGTTCGGGCGCCATGTAATCGGAGCGAGTGAGGAACCAGCGTCTCTTCAGGATCTAACCCTTGAAGGCGCCTTTACCTTGCTCTATAACGCAGACTCCCTAGTAGGGCCTGGCTTTTGGTAGCGCTAGTCCCGACATGGGTCTAAGGCTAGCTAAGTTTTTGTCCCTGCCTAACGTTTTTCCCCTTGGTGTGGCTAATCCGTAGAGAAGCAGAAGCTCTAGGTGCGATATACCAAAATCAGTCTACTTTTACTACTCACCTTTAGCCTAGGGCCGCCCTGCCCTGTCCAAGCGCTCTTCAAGGAAGGTTTTCAGAAAGTGTGAAGCGGAGTCGGCGAGCTGTCTTTCGTGAGTCGAAGCGACTCTTTTATTCAAAGCCAAGCAAGCAAATTGTCAATCCAAGTTTACAGAGTTACAAAGGTCTCGCGCCACAAGTCTCTCTCACAAGGACCCCTGAATGAAAGCCTCCGGCTGCTCTCGTCTGCGCTGCGCGCTGCCCGACTGTCTGACTCTCTCGGAGTCTTCCTTTTTATAGCGCATGCAGCCTTCGAGCAGCGGAAAGCCCCCTTAGCATTAAGGATGACCTCATTCAGGAAGTACATGTACATATATGGGCAAGGAAGGAAATGCATATATGGTCATGGCAGGAAGGATGTACATATTTGGTCCTCCTGCTCGTATGAACTGTCCCCCAGTTATTTGAACTTTCCCCTAGATAGCACAGAGGCTGCGCAGAGAAATGAACTTTTACCCAGTTATTTGAACTTTCCTCCAGTTAGCACCGAGGCTGCGCAAAGGAATGAACTTTTACCCAGTTACTTGAACTTTCCTCCAGTTTAGCACCGAGGCTGCGCAGAGAAATGAACTTTTACCCAGTTATCTGAACTTTGGCCCAGTTCTTAAGCATATATGATCTTTCCTTACCGTGAACTTTAACACACTTAAATGAACTTTAATCTAGTTAGCATAATGTTACATAAATCACATTAAATCACATTACATTTTATTAAATCACATTACTGACCATCAAGATCACTATTTAACGCATTTTCCTTACGTTTCACACATGATTATAAAATGTTATTTTGTATTACATCACAAAATCATATTTTGTATTACAATATACATATTTTGTACTAATGTTAATCTTTATAATTAAATTGCATTAACGTATATATGTGATGCGATCTGGGAAAACCCGTCGGATGTCACGCTGGCACGTTCCGAGTAAACAGTAAAAATATGTCGATTGTCATTTTTTTGGCAAAATTATTTTTTCATTAAACAATTATTATATAACATCTTGTCTTTAATGTCTGAAAAAAAGCTAGGTGAAATTCACTAGTGTTATACGTTAAATATTGTGATATGTTTTGATAAATCGAACCAGTGTTGCCAACTTAGCGACTTTGTCGCTAGATTTAGCGACTTTTCAGACCCCTATAGCGACTTTTTTTCAAAAAAGCGACTAGCGACAAATCTAGCGACTTTTTCTGGTGTTATTGGCGACTTATCTGGTGTTTTGGCGACTTATCTGGTGTTTTGGAGACTCGTGAAGCACGTATTGTTCTGCTGTCCTCAACGTGAGCCCCTCCCCCGTCCCAAAGCACTTACAGGCGGCCAGTCTCACAGTAGCCTTGCGCAGCAGTCCCAGCTACAGTCTATGGGCGGAGCAGAGAGAGAGAGAGGAGACTCAAAAGCACAGGAAGTTTTCAGGCTGCTGCAGACTGAACTTCAGCTCCACCACCACCACACATCCAAAGCTCCCCGGCCACTCCTACCACCGCCACCCCCCACTACCCCCCACTCCATCCGCGGCAGCTCTGTCCGTGACTCTGTTTTCTCTCAGTAGTGGGTCACATTAAATCATTTGTTATGCCAAACTATGAAAAAAAAAAAAACTTACAAAAATAAACCTAAGTAACTCTGCCAGAGTGTGTCTTTTGGGTCACTTTGCCGGTCCCAAGCCCGGATAAAGGAGGAGGGTTGGTTGTAGAGCTAGCAATTTCACCCTACATAACAATCTTTTGATTACATTTGCTGTTATAACATTTAACAATACAGGACAAAACTGATGTGTGTAATGTGGATCTAGACAAAGCATTAAAATCATTAAATGTTGTTAATGTTGAAATTATTTTTGTACATTTGTAGTTCTAAACATATTTAGGGTGTTTTTACTCACTTTTGTCTCTCCCACGACCTTATTCCTCTCTCCTACAGCGTCCGTTACAGTTATTTGCAAATGGCAAATTATGCAAATTAGGCGATGACGTCATTTAGCGACTTCTAGCGACTTTTGGGACAGCCAATAGCTACTTTCCTTACTGAGGAGTTGGCAACACAGAATCGAACGTTACGTTACATCCTCCGCTCTGGCCCCGGGGGCAGCTGCTGTGACCCCCGCTCTGACAGCTCAGTGAACGCACTGCCGTCTGGGCTCCGAGCGCGGACCATAGACACGCGAACAGAACCACAGACAGGACCATAGACACGCAAATTGTGACCAAAAGGGGGAAACTCGAGTCTGACCGCAGTAGGCAACAAACGAGGGTAAACATTGGAGTTGCTTTTGAGAGGTTGAAAACTCTGAGAGAACCTCTGGGCATGAGAAAAGACCCACAGTTGGCATCATTTCTGCTTGAAAGGTAAGACATTATCTCTAAACACATGTGTTTATGCTTTCAAAGCAGCGGTGTCCGTGCATTGAAAGGCTACGTAGCCAAATACTTTTTTTGTCTACATCTAAGTTTTTATTTGTGGAAAGTGCTCAGAGTGAGAGAATGATGGGTCATTTTCTAAATACTATCTGTAATACGCATTTCTAGCAAGATCTCTGCGTCAAACTAACACACTAGCTAGCATTAGCTGGCAAAGCCCAGTGAACTGCGGTTTGTTTACAAACGGGGCTTTTTCTAGAACCTTACGAACATTTTCCCTTTTAAATGTATGTACATTGCAATCGCAATAGTAACTAGTTAGTTGTTGAGCGTGTAGAGTCTTCGAAACATACGCGTGTTATTGTAATTGTCTCACTGCAATACTTGATATTGCCATCGCTAGCAGTAACAATGGCTCTATTGTTGTAGTTACGAGAGGCACCCTCTATCAAAGGGACCACTCACGTCCACACCCCATGGCCCATCAGCAGAGGTGTTGATGGGGCCCCATCCCCCCAGTTCAGTGACTGCAGGCGAATCTGATAGGTAAGTTTGCCAAATGCAACTTCTGCTTACAGGTTACCACTCATCCACCGTCAACTAAAAAGTATTTTGTCCTACAGGGAAGAATTCATGAATATCTGCATGTGGCCTCCTCAACATCTTCTGCAGTCCAGGGAACCTACTGTCTAAAAACAATAAAGCAGTTTTGGGAGGAGAGAAGGACTGCTATCATCAACAGATTAGAGTCCAAAGACAACGTTGTTGCCCTTGGTAAGTAAGCATATTCATTTCTAAGCCCGTGTATACGTATGCTTACATGCCTTTTGTGTTTATGTTTTAGCTGATGGGAGGATCTACTTACCAGGTAATGCACAAATCTCTGTGGTATTTCATTAATATCGGTGTGTTGTTATTGAAATGTTTGTCATTATTTCCCCCACAATCTATATATTTTTCCAAAAAGGTCACTCTGCTATGTGCTGTACGTACACAACGATGGAGCTAGACACCATGGACATCGTAAGTGTTTAATTGTATTTAACACAGGTCTGGTAAGACTTTTTAAAATATAATTGTGGTGTCTTCAATCAGGCTGAATCGTTTCTGGTCAAAAGGCTTTACTTGTATGGATTGAGGACATCTTTAACCATTTCTGGTATGCTTGTCAGCACACAAGCACCAGAGAGGAGGTTATGGTCTGTATGAACATTGGATATTTATAACGTCACTAGATAATGTAATTTTCTCTTTATGTGGTGACATGGTATAACTTTTGATATACAACGTATTGTATACATTTAGGGTGTGTGGAGAGGTGTACTTCACCATGTGCGCCTCTGGAGGATAAACAGCACAAAGAGCCCATTCCACGTGGTTCTTAACCGGAGGTGGCTGAAGGATATTGAGAAGTTGCTCACCTTTCGATAAGTCATGTGGGTGACATCTTGTGGGAATGTACAGGAACTGCCTTTTTAATACTACAGAGTAAATTATATTACACAGAGATCGAATTTATTTGTATGTTTGACGTTACAATAATCTTTGTTCTGTAGGACAACTTCGAAGCTCGAATCTTTCCAAAACCATGTCCTGATGTACGCAGGGAAGCGTTTTGGATTTACTTATGGCGCCTATGAAGCTCGTACACTCCTCGCTGCATTAGACTACAACCTCCATAACCATCGCCCAGTGCATGTGAGCAGCAAAGGCCAAATATCGTAAGTCATACTTTATTATCAAGATACAGTATAAAAGCAATAAAGAAATATATTATTTCTACTGATGTCTACAGAAAAAGTCTCAGCGTTACACTGTGAAGGAGACTAAAGACTACAGCTCTATCCCAGACCAGCGCCTCAGCTCTGCTTGGGGGACTCTCAAAAAATGTAAGCAGATGACCCCAGGGCCATGGGTCCTCTGTCCTCATCATCCCTCCTCCTGCAGCTGAACTGGAGCAGACACAACAGAGGACAGGTAGTGATGATAATCAAGTGGAAAACAAGTCTCTATGATATAAAATATTTTTCTTTCTTTTTCTAGGACTTTTTTATCTGGTCCCTGAACAGAAGCTGACAGCAATCAAAGATGGACACAGCACATTTATTTATATTATGTCAAATATAAAAAATTTTCCCCCAAACATTGAAATAAAAGAAAGACTCATTTCTAAAGTGGTGATGAGTTGCATTTTAGTTTTAATTCCCTACTGTGGAACGAATAAAGGGGCGTCTTTATAACCCACATGTCCTGCTCTTCTCATTCCTGCCTGGCCTCTCCTCTGGCTGCTGCTCTTCCTCCTCTTGCTGCTCCTCTTCCTCCTCTTCTTGCTGCTCGTCTGCCTCCTCCTCTCCCCCATTCAAAGTCACTGCTCTCAAAAACTACAGATTCAACTCTGCTGGAGTCCTGGAAGGAAAAGCAAAAAGATTTAGATGTCACTGTTCTGGAATGTGTGTTTTGTACAAACTTCATTGAAAAATATTTTGAATTGATCAGAACAGTTGATATAGTTTTATACCTACAGACAACTTCTGTAGTATTAGTAGCAGACTAGTGTCAGTAATAACAATAATAAAAACAAAACAGTAACAGTGGTAATTATGCTGTATTTTCTATGGGAATAATAATGTTGCTAATGTTAGCTTGTCTTTGCTGCAAAATAACAGTGACTTCACTGATTTATGTTTATGAGTAGTAAATATACCACAAAAAGTCTCATGCTACGCTAACCTTATAAGGCCCAATGAAAAGATGATTTTGGCTTGTCATGGAAACATTTCTATCTGTGGAATTGTATTATTACAGTTAGGCTTACGTTTATATATACATAATAGACACTTTTTTGTTCCCCTTTGAAATGTTGTTCATTTGTGTGAATATAATGTGGCTTCAGGCTTTTGATAATTCACTTTGCTTTACATTTGCTTAAGTATCACATCTTGGAAAATATAGATTTGATTTGGTCTAAATATCATACAAAACAGTAACATGTCTTACCTCTGTTGAAGTCATCCCCGCAAATCTGTAACTTATCGAGGACAGGACCATATCAGCTGTTTCGCTTGGACGATCGGGGTTCGAGCCCCGGCCAATCCTCAGTTTTTATTAGCGGGGGGAGTATATGAATCAGATTACTCCGTTACTGAATAAAGTTGAATTTTTTTCCTGCAGTTTGGTTGGTGCAGATTGTGAAGTTTACAACAGTTTACTACAGTCTAGCAACTATTTTAAATGTGTTGGCCTAATTACTAAGTATGTTTTAGAAAAAATGTAAACGTCAACAAAATCAAAAGTGTCATAGACTGTACTTGAACCCGAGTCCTCTCACTCCAGAGTCCACCTACTTATCATTGAGCTATAAAGCCACTGAGAGCTGTCCGGTGAACAGAGAAGAAAGACCGATGAGAAGCCAATTTTCCTAACCCTGCTCACAAGTGCCACCTGGTGGTTGTTCGGGTCATTGCAGCATCACTGGGGAAAAAATAAATAAAAGACGCGTGAATCACACGTGAGTCTCGTGTGATTCACGCGTGAAAGGCGACAAAACGAAGTGGGACCTACTGTAGTCTCAAAAATAAAGTGGATTCACAGGTTTTATATTTTTTCAATTGACATTACAGAAAAAAAAGACATTTCATTTGACTATTTTGTTAGGGGATTCTCTAAAAGTTTGGCATTTTAATTTCACAGCAAGTTAGCATCTTTTTGTCTAATTTATTTATATTTCTATCGTTTGTGGTTTCGTTTGATTTACGATGACTTCCTGGATATAGCTGATAACATCGCAATAGATATGTCACCAATAAAATGGTTCCTATATACAGCACAGGACAGCGGAATCATCGGTCAAAAGTAAGTTTCATGTAAACTGTAAAACGCCTTCTGTGCATCCATTCTATTTTTTGTTTGTCCTCACAAACTAGATGTATTATTGTGACACCAATAATCTGGTTGGACCTTAAAATTTCATGAAATGGTTTTTTCATGAAAAAAACATGTTTGTGTCCCTATATAAAGAGTCTCCTTTTCACTTTTCTGTTTTAAAAAGCTGATCCAAAGAAGTGTCAGAAGCCAACAATACATGTCTGTGAACACTAATAATATAATTGTGTTTTTTTTAGTTCATCACACACTTAATGTTGTTTTGGATTGAAAGTTAGGTCTCCCAGCATTAAAGCCCGAATATAAAGGCATTCGAAATGTACAAAACTGGCTCCTGAATCAAATGTAAAGCACAAGAAACACATACTGTTGACCAGATTCAAAAGCATTAATTCTACTGCAAAGGCCTGCTACACTTCTGCAGTCAGATTCAGTCAGGTGTTGAACGGGTTGAAATATCCAAAATACCTTATGTGTGGTACTTTTGTACTTTTCCTTAGACAGTGCGTGGGAGAAACTGCTGCAGTAAGAATGCAGAAACATAAGAGCACAATTTCCACCTCCAGCTGAATGTCTCGGTAACCATGGAAACTGAGCCTGGACGCTGAGCCTGATCTGGAGCCGGGTCAGGGTCTGGTCTGGGTCAGTTCTTTGATGAAGAGTGTGACTTTTATCACAAGTTAAAAATGCAAGTTAATCAACGCTAAGCCCTCGTAACCCAGACAGAGACCTCCTCACCTAGGAAAATAAGGAGCCATGAGGAGGCCCACATTGAGAAAGGGATCTGCTCTCACGGATGGACGGGCTAAATATCCAGGGCTTAGGCTCTAGAACCAGAACTGAAGCTGTAGAATCAGGACTCAGGCTGTAGAATGGGGATCGAGGTTGCGTGGTGCAGGACTGAGGAGGGTTATGAAGATGAAAGAGGCCGGATTCAGAGGTCCCATCATCATTCCGTGAAACAGACAATGGGATAGTGGTGGAATAGCAACGAACAGACTACAGCTGAAGTCATAATGAAGCTGAAGGCGCATATTCAGACTGCAAGACCGAGTGCAAATTCCCCCTGCCAATCACACAGCTCTGCCAGCCTCAAGCCTCTGCCAATCACACAGCCCGGCCAGCCTCCTGCACACCCTCTCACAGAAAAGCGGCAGTTTAAAAGACAGTTATTTCCTGACATGCAGCGCTTAACACCCACCACCTCCCCAGCACCTCCTCCGGCTCCCGCTCTGGCTCCCGCTCTGGCTCCTGTTCTGGCTCCAGCTCTGGCTCCTGCTCCGCCTGCGCCCCATTCACACCATACTCTAGCCACCACCAGTGCTTGACCCCGGGGGATCTGAGATCATCCTCAGCTGCAATCGATCTCATCGCTCAAGTGTCACTGTCGGGGTCAATGTGCCAAATAAATAAATAATTGTATTGTATGAATTGTGTCTTTGGTCTCTTCAGATTGAAATGATGATAGATAAAGTAGAAAAGAGGAGAGTGGTGTAGTTACCACACTTCAGCAAAGTGTTTCCATACGAAGCTTCAACACCTTTTCTGGTCCGAAGTATGTTTGAACAATCGATTTGAAACCAGACTGTGGGTCACTTATCTCGTTTTCCTGGCATGCATGGAAACATAATAACTTGTATAACACTAGGATTTTCCATTCGGCAGAATCACACAGGCCATACCTCCCCGTAGCCCAGAGCGTGGCTGAGGATGACAAAGCTGCTGTGCTCACATTACAGGAGGGCCAGATCTCACCTCCGCTATAGGAGCTGGCTCATATAAATCATGTGTCGGCCACTTGTGAACACTGCACATTCCTGGGTAATCAGTCCTCTGACAAATGGCCCGTGCTCGGCTCACCGCTGCGCTAATAGAGAGGTTAGAGCATGCTGAATCCATTTTGGCTTTATTAATCGATTGAGAGTGGTATATTAGGCAGCACAACATTTGAAATGAGTGTGATATGGGGAAGTATGAGGAGGGAAAGGATTGAATGTGAGTGTGTGTTGTATTGAATGAATGTGGATTGTATTTATTTTACTGTTTTGTGTGCTTTGTGTTTACCCATGTTTGAAATGAAATGAAATGGGGCGACAGTAGCCCCAGGCGACAGTTGGTAGAGCATTGGCCTTAAGGCCAGAAGGTCGTGGGTTCAATTCCCACCTCTACACCTTCTCCACCGACTCCCACTGATGACTGCTGTCGTTGTGTCCTTGGGCAAGACACTTAACCCCACTTTGCCCAAAGCCCCCACTGAAAGATCAAGGCTCTGCTCACACTCAGAGAGCAGCCGTCCTCCTGTGGACTCACCACCTGCAGAGGGTCAGTGAGGGGCTGGTGCTATGAGACTTGGGTGGCATCTCTGACTGCCACCCCCCTGACCCAGAAATGGATTAAAGGGTAGAAAATGGATGGATGGATGAAATGAAATGAGAAACGCTTAATTGGATAATAATTAAATAATTTGAATAATGTAGTATAATTTCTTTGCAATATACACAAACATGTATTGTTTTTTATGTATTTCAATATTTTATTTTTCATTATTTTATCATTCTAATTTAATACATCTTAACGTTTTATGTTTCTATTGTTTTAATGCATACACATCTGGCAGAAATGTTTATTTATTTATTTTTTTTATCTCTGAGGCACTTAAAGGAACTTGTTTGTGCTATACAAATAAAGTGGATTGAATTCAAATGGACTGAAAAGTTCAGATCAGAAAGGGAGTGTTTTTTTATTTTTTATAATTTAATAGAAAATATAAATTGAGTGAGAAATCAGGGTTTTTTTGTCCAAAAGCATCCACACACACTCACACATTGGTTGAAGATAAGATACCTTATCCCACTGGGTTTTTAGAGTTTTTCCTTGACGATGCAGGTGAGTAAAGACAGCGGTGATGGTCAATGACCTCCTCCAAGATAACTACTGTTGTGATTTAGGGCTATACAAGAATACGTTGAATTTGAAATTGAAAAACAGAGCACACACAGAAAGGGGACGATTGTCAATAGAAATATCATACATACAGTATTCTGGTTTACTAAATTCTATTCTACCAGGGTTCAAACTTGTTATTTTTGATTAATGTGACATACAATAAATCAATATTGAACATTTCATTATGACAAAAATAGACATTTCACAAACGGTTGCATATGGGTTGGTGGCAGGTTTTATTATGACATGTATCAAAGCCCTCTGGTGTCAATAGGTGGTTGTCCCGCTCCGGTCGCTTGGAGCTCCAGATGGTGAGCGTGCGCTGGCAGAGATCAGCTCTCTCATCGACGAGGCTCCAACAGTGATGGAGTGTCATGCGTGTGAATCTATCTATCTGTTGACAAGCAATCCATTTCTCCCCCTTTTTGTTTGACATAAGGCAGATAGATGTCTCTTCAAATCTGGGTCAGAAGTGTTCTAGGTCAGCCAAAAAGTAGGGCATTTTGATTTTGGAAAAAAAGAAAAAAATTGATTTGTTTTGTTAAATAAACATGATTAAGCCATTCAAACAAAGTTTCTGAGTTGGTATTATTCAAAATTGATTAATCTGCTGGTGTCAGATTAAATAAATCAAAATCTTCCAATTCCAAATCAACCTAAAATCCCATGTTGGATCACAGTACACCCTTTCGACTACTCACTCAGCAGTGGAAAAGCTAAACCATCCAATGGGTAAAATGCAATAGTGTTTTAGTGCCAAAAAAAGGGTGAAATCTTTCACACTTTTTCAACTTTTCAGTGTTGCGGTCTTGAATTGCTGACTTTTCTGAAAATCCAATTTAAACTCCAATCACTGTCGCCAACGCGCACTTTGGGAATATTGTGTTGATTTGGATTTCAGTATATATCTCCCCTAGCGGACCGTAGCACCTTATTAAACCCCACTGTATAAATATGATCATGTCGGATAATGCGATCGGCCTCGTCTTAGAAATCCATTTTGCTGTCTCACCAATAAAGTGAGGATTGGAGAATTCGGCAGCCGACTGAATGAGCCAGCTTGTGTGTTTGTTTGTCGTCATAGCGATGCTCAGTGTTACGTGTTTTGGCACGAGCCGGCCTCTGGGCTGCCAGGCGGCCACTCTTCTGAAGCAGATGGAGCCTGCTGAGAGCTCCAGAGCTACCGTGCCCTTGGACTCAATCATTTTTCTTTCTATTAGTTTGTCCCCTCTTCTATTTCTGTCCGCAGCACCTGACTGTTTTTATCTGAGGATTATGTTATTGAGAGGCTTTAGAAGCTGCTTTTCTAGAGCAAAACTACAGGTAATCCTGGTAGATTGCAGAGTTTTGTCAGAATACAGTAAATGACATCCAGTTATATTTTGCAGGGGGGAACCATATACGCTCAAATGTTCTTTGGAATCAAGAATAGAACTATTTGCTCTGAATGTCAAGCATCATGTCTGTGAGAAACCAGCACTGTTCTTCCCATGGCAAGTACCAATCCCTACAGTGAAGCATGGGGGTGGCAGGATCATAATGTTGGGATTTTTTCCAGTGGCATGTTGGAGTTTGTGTAATTGAATGAAATGGAATCTCGCACATCAATTACTCCCGAAAGGGTGTCAAGTCACCACAGTTATGCCACAAAGCATTTCACATTAAAATACATAGTACATGTAGGTGGGTGAAAATAGCTACAAAATACAGTACAAATCATACACTAACAATACAAGAAAAATAAAGGAAGCACAATACCACATCAACATATTATCCTTATGCGTAGGTTTCCTCCGGGTACTCCGGTTTCCCCTACCACTAAAAATATGTCCAATAGTTCTGGCATGCGCCTCCTGTACTGGCAACCCCGCTCCCATCTCTGTGTGGAGTGAGAGACAAATGCCCAAAAATTAACAATTGTAAACCGCTTTGAGACTCAGATCTGCAGTGAAAAGGCGGTATATAAATAAAAACTTACTTACTTACTTACTTATGTAAAACAATGGGCCTGTACCTTGACATCAGTTTACTGAATTTCAAGAGAAAATCTATGGGGAATATTATAAAAAGATATACTAACAATTCACCATTAAGGTCTAAAATGTATGAATCCTGAACAAGCGGTGATGGTCTCCTTGGAGGGGGTGCCTCCTCAGTGCTCCTAAAGTTTTTACAGTTATATTATCACTTTTACGACAAATTAATCTTGCCTCCTTTTATCAATAATCTGCATCTAGCAACAACACATTGCTTTGACTTTCCTTTTATCTCGCAGACCCCTCTCAGCCTAGAAGAACACTATAGGGCGGCACGGTGGCTGAGTGGATAGCACTCTCGCTTCTCAGCAAGAAGGTCCTGGGTTTGAATCCCGGTCGGAACAAGGCCTTGCTGAGTGGAGTTTGCATGTTCTACCCGTGTCTGCGTAGGTTTCCTCTGGGTGCTCTGGTTTCCCGCTAAAAACATGTACAATAGGTCTGGCATGCGCCTCCTGTACTGGCAACCCCGCTCCCATCTCTGTGTGGAGTGAGAGGACAATTGTAAACCGCTTTGTGACTCTGGTCTGTGAAAGGCGGTATATAAATAAAGATTACTTACTATGTGGATCTGTAAGACTATGGGTGCAAGTCATTTCATCCTGTGGGAATTCCTTGCCATACCACTTTCCACATTCTCATTAGATTGGTATCCATAGCTTGTTCACTTCAGCCCCCTGCTGCTAATCCGTTATCCTGGTCCATGCTGTGCCCTCATTAAACATATCCTCCTTTTCCCTATCAGATTACATTACAGACACGTGACACGGCGGGTGGCCAACTCTCTCCAGATGTCAAATACACTTATTTCCAACGAAATTCCACTATAGGGCTGCTGTTTGATTGGCTCTGTCTGTCAGAATCCACATTGTCCATGCGCTCAGGCTTTTTGGTCTCCCCACTCGCCCACTCACCTGTCTCTTCCTCTATCTATTAGCGCATGGGTCTGTGCTGCAGCTGTCAATCTATAGACGAACAGATTTTTCTCACTACGGATGAGAGTTTTATGCCCTGCTGTATCTTCCTATCTCCCCTCAGCTCCCAACGTGTCCTTACGTGTGTCTGTACAAATCAAAATTGCTGTCACTTATAGCACAAGGAGATAGACGAGGTGTGTGGTGAAGGAGTGAAGGATGACTAGTTGACGTAAGCCGACCAAAATTTTAGTTAAGCGCCATTGAACACCGCCTTATGCTGTGAAGGTGAATAGGGCTGTCGATTGCAATTAGACATGACCAGAAGTGGCTGTTTCAAGATTTCTAGAAGAAAAATGGTTCAACTGTGTATAATCTATACCTGAAACGTGACACAGAACACTTGACACGTGACATTGGAACAATTATTTTTCTTCAATTATTGGTATTTAGAGAGGATGTTCAAATGGTTGTTTCAAGAATGCTAGAGGAAACAAAAGTTCAATGCTCTTCTATACCATTCTACCATTTTTCTGTTACCAGTGGTGGAGACAGGGAGCAGAGCGACATAACTGGAGCATACTGTAGAAGACACAACCGTGTCTGAAGGGCGGCACGGTGGCTGAGTGGACTCACTCTCGCTTCTCACCCAGAAGGTTCTGCGTTCGAATCCCGGTCGGAACAGGGCCTTTCTGAGTGGACTTTTCCAGGGCCTTTCTGAGTGGAGCGTAGGTTTCCTCCAAGCCTCCAATAGGTATGAATGTAAATGAGAGAGTGAATGGATGGTGTTGATTGGGAGCTGATGCGCCAGTGTGTTCGGTGACTCGCTTCAGTGCTATTCACAGTGTGGAATGATTGGAAAAATATCTGAACTCAGAACATTGTGTAAAGCGCTTTGGGTGACCTTGGTCTGTAAAATGCGCTATATAAATAAGCATTACTTACTTACTTACTTACAAGCACTCGAGTTTCCCCCGGGCACTAAAAACATGTGTAATAGTTCAGGGTGAATGAATTAGTGTGTGTTTGTGAGTGAGAATGTGGGACAACGGACGCAAATTACCCCTAAGCTTCAATCCGGAATGATGTGTTCATTAACATGTAGTGTCCCAACCAAATAAACAATAAAACTAAAAATGAAGGGATGAGTAACAGAAATCCACAAAACAGTGGAAAGATCTAAATAACACCGGATTCACTACTGACTGAGCACTAACACTAGATTTTATCATTTAGACCAATAATGAGATTGAACATGTAATAAATACTGTGCTGTTGATGTACAGTATGTCACCATGTCTATTTCCCAATTCAATTTTGATATGCCTTAAGAAGAGGACATTTTAACCAGTGTTTTAGTGTTTCTGAATTACACTTATACATCCATAATACATTGCATCATATAGCAGTCTGGTACCATGTTTGGATTTGGAAAATTAGCCACGTGTGATGTTTCCCATATGGCCTTACACTGCGCACACATACATAAACGTTATATATATTTCATCAAATATCTTTCATCTGCAGGCTGTCCGACTTGTGCAAACTGTTAAAAGAGTGCGCTTCATGTACCATCATTTTGACTGGAAACCTACAAGGCGTTCTGAAGCCTCCAGCCCGTATCTGTCATGTCTGTGGAGAGCTGCTTTTCACAGCTTGTTAAAAAGATTTGATTGCCTGCTTTTAATGAGTGAAAAGCATATACATAGAGGGTAAATTCCTTTGCAATCGCCATATTGGACGTTGCAGTAAACATGTGTTGCCTGTCACAGACACTTATGGCGCGTAGGGGTGATTAAATGTGGATGCAGACTGTTAAAAGAAGCAGCTGGATCTCAGATAAGGCCTTATGCTGTGTGTTTATTTCCTCCCTAGGTTCAAGCAGGATCTGTATCAATTACATGAGTGTGATTAGTCACAGTTGTATCAGGCCTTTTGGCCAAAATGTATGGGGGAAAATTAGAAAACACACCAAAGTCACCATTGATATAACCATTTAGTGCCACTGATCGCTGGGTTCCTCTCTGCTGCACCTCTTTGGTGCGCAGCATAACACCTGGGATAACAGAGGGTCACCTCAGCCCATTCTCTTCGGTACTTACGTGTAATTCTCCAAATATATCTAAAAGTGGCGTGTTGATTAAAGCCACGCTGCAGGAGTGGCCCATGCTTGTTTTGCTTTTGCTTTGTTTTATCTTGACTTCATTGTTTTGCTCCAATTTGCCCCGTTTTGCCTGGTTGGTGGTTTTGCACGCTGCACATTGGCGTCTCCAGCCCAGAGACGCCGACCAGGACTGCCGTGTGCCCTGGGCCTTGTCAGAAAAAAGTCAATTATTTTTTCAGACATTCTTTCAGTTTTCTGATCTTCATATTGGTGTGACTTATCAAATTACTTCTGCTATTTCTACTTTTTATAGTAATTTCAGTATGCTACAACTTATTCCCATATTTCATGTAAGGGATAATGTATCGTACACAGGTCATTATCGGAAAATAAGTACATTATCCCGCTTATTATACGGCTTTGTACCGACAGAACACACAAAATAAACTTCAGTCCACTCTTAGGAATGCCAAAAGGTTTATTTAATGACAGAAAATAAAATAGTTCCCAAAGGCTTTCCCGTGGCTATGCGATTAACAGTTAGGCTAGCAACAGCTAGGCGAGTAACAGCTAGGCTAGCAACTTCCAAACTAGAACTTTCTCGAGCTGCATGAAAACTGAACAAAGAATTCTGAACATCAGCAGTGAGTGACCCAAACATAAACCTAACCTAAATCCATAATTCAATCCCAAATGTTCCTAAAAGGTCCCGGAATCTACATCGCTTTTTCTCCCATTAAAATAGTATTTTTGTCATGAAAACCTTAACAGAAAATTCTGAAAACCTCCTTGCACGTGTGTTAAGAATGTATATGTCTAGTGTATTCTCCGATTAACATTTAATTGTGTGGATTGATTGGTATTTGCATTTATTGAGCGTGGCTAGCTCCGGAGTGGCCGGAACTACTTGCGAAACAATCTACACACCTGAATTACAAGCAGAGAGTGCGTTGCCATGGGCAGCGGTCATTATTGTTTTGAGAGGTCCGTTATAAGAAATAATGACCGGTAGAATGTTTTGAAATTACATTCAAATCAATGGAGCCGTGTAATAAAATCTTATATTTATATCTATTAAATACTTATAACTTATAACCATAAGCGTTTATGGGTGTAATACACCTGCGAACTGCCCTTCCCGACCCGCTTTATGGGCTGCACCCCCTCCCCGCCTGGGAGTTGCTTCAGTCCTGCACCGCACCTGTCCACGTTCCACAACCGCTGCGTGGCCTTGGTCCTCGTTCTGTAGCTTAGGTCCTGGATCTATAGCCTGTCTGTCCGTGTGGAGCGGGTCCCTCTCTTAATGTGGATCTCCCCGAGGTTTCTTACTTTTCTCCCACTAGTTTAGAGTTTGAGGCGACACGGTGGCTGAGTGGGTAGCACTCTCGCCTCTCAGCAAGAAGGTTCTGGGTTCGAATCCCGGTCGGACCAGGGCCTTTCTGAGTGGAGTTTGCATGTTCTCCCCGTGTCTGCGTAGGTTTCCTCCGGGTACTCCGGTTTCCCCTACCACTAAAAATATGTACAATAGTTCTGGCATGCGCCTCCTGTTCGGCGACCCCGCTCCCATCTCTGTGTGGAGTGAGAGGACAAATGCCCAAAAAATAACAATTGTCAACCGCTTTGTGACTCTGGTCTGTGAAAGGCGGTATATAAATAAAGATTACTTACTTACTTACTACTACTTACTTCTCCTTGCCGATGCAGGAGGTTCTGTTAGACTGTTAGTGGTCTATCAAGAAGGACAGTGGCCATGATCCAGTACGCTCTAACTTTCTACAACATTTATGGACATTTATCAGCATTCATGGACATTGGTCTTTCCCTATGGACCAATGCATATGTGTTGTATATGTTTTGTTTCTTCTCTGTTTCTGATCTGTGTTGGCGGCTTCAACGGTTCTGTTTAGTCCTCTGAGATAACTACGGTTGTGTTTTAGGGCTATACAAGAATAAAGTGGATAGAATTGAATAGTGCAATATGGTTGTAATAAGACAGGTGTAATGCAGTAATAAGGGTGTAATAGTGTAATAATGGTGTAATAGTGTAATAATGGTGTACTGGGGTGTAATAGTGTATTAGGGGTGTAAATGTAATAAGGGTGTAATAATGTTTTTGCTTTTTTAGCGTTTTGTAGTACTTTGTTTTTGTTTGTTGTATGCTATATGCAGTCACTCACAATGGCTTCAGACACTGCACAATTTCAGTTCAGTTTATTGTTGATAAACATATGAGAAATGTAAAATTCTTTTTTAATTATCTTTATGGCTTCAATAGCATATGACTACTGTGAATGGAGTGAATGAATATTGGCTTCTGTGACAGGCTTTGAGAGAGACTATAAGCCTGTTAAGCACAATATCAGTTGGCAACAATGAAAAAATTGTGAATCTTCCACTTTGGTGACAAGTAAAAATGTTGCATATATTATCAATATTCATTTTATGTTTACATATGTTTTGATGTGATCCATGAAATATGAAAAATATGTTGTACCAGTAATTACTAATAACAAATTAGTTAATGATTGTGGTCATTGCTTATGTTATGGATCTGTTCCGATGGACCAGTCACTAGCTCTTTGTATGCCCACTGCGCACACTATTTTTGTAATCCCTATCCCTATGATGGTTGTATTTCACTTTTTACAAGTCACAAATATCAAACACAACAATTGAATCCAATTCAAACATGAGAACATTGGGTTTTCACAGTCTTGTTTCTTTATCTCCCGTCTGTATAAAGCACATTTCTGAACATTTCTCCCTGTTGTTGCCTCTCTGATGTTGCTCGCAGCAGTTCTTGTGTTGTCCTCTCTGGATAATGATCAAAAGTTGTGGTCGACATGATTGGATCGCGCTGCCTTTTCTTTAATCTCTAATTTTATAACTCGCAGAGCCTCGTGGGAAGACTCGTCATTGCTCCCCCATTGATGTGTCTGCATCTCTTTGGCACCACAATCCCAGTCCCTCGGCTCTGTTTTGTCGCTTTATTAGCCCATACGCTGGTTCAAATGAGAAGTCACTTATGTTGTGTAACCGTCCTCTCGGTGACAAAACACTTTACATTTCCCACTTGTGCGTAATCACGCTTTAAACATATTACAACGCTGCTTACCAGACTGCAGTGCTAAGGGCTCTCCAATAAACAACAGCAAATCAATGTGGCGCCAACACAAAGCTTATTTATATTTCATGCATCTGCAGTCTGTGTGGGAAGTGATTTTTGTTTACAGACAATATGGCAGTTAATGTTCCGGATATATAAGCATGTATGTACATGGAGAGGCAGCAGTTCAAATTCACACAGCTAAAACTTTGAACAGTCTGAAAATGTGAGACAGGCTTCTACTCCGGCAATGTTCAAATCCAGGTTAAAAACTTATAAAAATAGGAATAGTGTTCATTTATATCTGTAATTCAACTTACAATGTAAAACCAATAAATTCATTACATACAAAGTGAGATATATCGAACCTTTATTTATTATATCGTTGATAAGTTACTCACAGTTGTAAAAATTTATACTTTTCCGATACCATGCTTGTTGTAAATAGCCTGGCTCTGCCAGACCCTTGTAGTTCCGCCATGCTCCACCAGAGGCGTTTGGCTGAACCACATGGGTCTGGTATCGACGCCATAGCGAACGCCTTCCCCAGATTATTTTTTAATCGACCAATCAGGATTGCCGGTGTTACGTGGGGTTTGCACTGCCTTCTCAAGCTTTTCTCATGCAGCAGCGAGAGGAATCCAAGATGGCGGACGGAAAATCCGCAAATCTTTTTAAAAGAGTAAATACGATCGAATTAAGACACGGATGTCACTTTTAATGGATTTTGAGGCGAGATGTTGATGGTTCTATGTTGATATATGTGTGTTTTAAGAGTCAAATGTTCCTGTATATGGAGGACCAAAAATGACTAAAGTATAAATAAATAAATAAATACAGGAATATATTAATAAATACATTCATTTTGGACAATAAAAACTAAATATTTACATTGATATGCTAAATATTACTCTGAAATCAAATAAATATACTTTTATTTAGGTTATTTATCAATATCTACATTTTTTCCTTTATTTATTTATCCATTTATTGCATATATTTATTTATGTATTTCTACATTTCTTCATTTATTTATTTATGTATTTCTGTGTCGCTACATTTCTTCATTTATTTATTTGTTTATTTCTACATTTCTTCATTTACTTATTTATGTATTTTTGTGTTCCTGTATGCTAATTAGGTGGGCGGTGCTGAACTCAATCTAGAACAGGATTGGTTAGGATTGCGTGAACTCTGGTCTCGATCATTACTGCCTCACATTACGGTACTCTGTTAGCTAGCTAGAGATCCTCTGTGCACTTTTGTGTGGTATGATGGCAGTTTCGATTGTAAGTTTTTTAGGAGCCATTGCTCATCAATTAAGAGCATTAGCAAATGATGTTAATGATGTTGAGCATAATGCACCTGAGGACTATCTACTCTTTCGGCTGGAAAGACTATTAGATGTTTTAGTTCATCACAGTGCTGACCCAGAGGTAGACTTTGATGCAACTGTGCTGGACGCTCTTCAACAAGCAGCAGCTTCACATCCTCTCAAAAACCGAGAAGGCTAACTTTGCTTCTGTCTGGTTGCCCTGGCTGACCTACTGCCCACCAATCCTGCTATTGATTGAGTTCAGCACCGCCCGCCTAATTAGCATACGGCAACACAGAAATACATAAATAAATAAATAAATAAATGAAGAAATGTAGAAATACATAAATAGATAAATGAAGAAATGTAGCGACACAGAAATACATAAATAAATAAAAGAAGAAATGTAGAAATACATAAATAAATAAATGAAGAAATGTAGAAATACATAAATAAATATATGCAATAAATGGATAAATAAATAAAGGAAAAAAATTAGATATTGATAAATAACCTAAATAAAAGTATATTTATTTTATTTCATAGTAATATTTAACATATCAATGTAAATATTTAGTTTTTATTGTCCAAAATGAATGTATTTATTAATATATTCCTGTATTTATTTATTTATTTATACTTTAGTCATTTTTGGTCCTCCATACCTGTAAATTTTGGTTGAAGCACAGGTTCAGTGTTCCTGTTTATACACTATGCAGCAGGGTTGCCAGGTTTGGTGGTTCTCGCATATTTTTTTCCAAGAGACTTGTAGGTATTAAATAAACAGAAAGACAATATACAGAATTATGATAGCCCAAGTTGATTACATTACGTTTTTAGCCAAAAAATCATTCTGAGTGTTTTTTTGTGTGGGTATTCTCGCGGATTTTGGGTTGGAAAATCTTGCTGGGATTTGGCAACCTATGGGAGCCGTGTGCTTCAATGTGAGTGGTTGAAAGCAGACTTCATTCAAAATAACGGACAAGTGGTCTATCCAATCACATACAAGGATTTTTTTAACAAGGACCTGCCTTCTGAAATCCAACCACTATGGCTCAGTACCAGACTCATGTGTGAAGTGCAGCGAACTACAAGGGTCTGGCGAGGGTCATGTTGTAAAAGCCTGGAGCATGCACAATGCACACTGACGCTGCTGCACACTGTAAATATTACCCAAGAGTATTTTTGGCGCTTGCAATGCATTGGGGACGTCGCACATATTTTTGTATTTTTAATCCAAAATATATGCTTGCGTTATTTGTGCAATACAAACTGATGAAATAGATTTATGTTTGCGCCATTATTAATGCGTTTAACTGACAGCACTATAAACAGTGAAAAATTAGCCTGGTCGTACCACACCATAGTACAAATTAAATTTCGTACTAAGGTCTGGACGTGCTTCATTGAGCTCCGTTGGAGGGGAGGGGAGGGGTTAACCCCTACAGATTGGAGGGGTTAACTCCTTTTGCAGATTGAAACGATTGGATTTAGCCTAGCCATCTCCTTTGCCGCTAACAGAGCCCGTGGGGAGTAGCGCCACAATTTTTTCTAGCGAATACATTTGCTAAACATTCCTATTGCTCCGGCTTCAATTTCTTTACTATAGCATTTTTCGTCATTGCCAAACTACGACCTTCCCGTTTGACGCAAACTATTGATGTCACCCACAACTAACTACAACACTCTCCTTCCGCTCTCTCTGAATGGTCGGTCAAAATTCAACCGATTGTAATCGCTAACCCAGGGACCAGAACCAGACGTTACATGCAGTAAAATGATGATTGAGCGGAGTGTACGGATGGCTAAGGCCAGGCTAGTGAAATATATATACTAACCCATTTATTTTTTTCTAGATGTATACATACGTTATACATGTATAAAACAGACCGTCAACCTGACCGCTGCAGTACTTGTCTGCCCCCAATGAGGAATTCACTGCATATTTTTTAGACAGCCCTAAATGTTTTTTAATTACTGCAGTTACCGTTTGATATGTGTTACTTATATCAGACTGATCACAGCTGTGATATTTAAAATAATCTGTTTGACCTGAGACACACTGGCTCTGTGTCAGTTTGGTTGAAGAATGACGCTGCACAACAGAGCAGGCCCAAAATATGTGTTGTATTTGAATCATGAATAAACAAGATACTCATAAGTTATCATTAAGTTTACAACACATCTATAAAAGTCAGATTTCTATAACACTGTATCAACTGTATTTCACGTGTGGAGAGAGAAAAGCCTCTCCTTTTCTCTTTGCTCACAGGGAAATGCAGAGCGGAAATGATTTAGCTGCAGCCGGTCGATGGCTGGGTCGGTGTGGGCTCCTATCATCACAGATCACGTTTCATCACACTTATATTTTTGCACAAGCACTGGACACAGCTCAAGGCCGCTCTCTGCTCTGGACACTGCTAAAGGCTCATCTCAGAAATACATACTTACGCTTGTGGAACATGAAGTGGAAGCTTTGTATGAGTGAAGAGGTTGAATGATGTTGGTTAGTTATGGTTTTACTCTGGTTTTCCTTGTAGTAGAGTTATTATCTGTTTGCTCCTTGACATTTAATTATATTCTTGTCCAAAAAAATGGCTTGGGGAAGGAATGAGGCTTTTATGAGTTTGCTGTATCGGGGGCTATTACATTAAAATCAATCAAATATATTTTCCTTAACAAAATGATTTAAGTTTAGGTGCCTATTCAAAATTTTATGATTTTCCTTTATAAATCATTGTTTGTTTGGATAAGAAGTCAATAATCATGTTATTGCACAAAAGAAACTTTACTGTCTCTTCACTTTTTTTTGTGTGTAAATTGTTGGTGGTGGTCGGAGCTGTGGTGGAGCTTTGTTCAATTTTCATGTTGTTCCAGAGAGTTCTAGTTTTGAAGTAGCTAGCCTAGCTGTGACCAGCCTAGCCATAGCATGGCGAAACCTTTGGGAACTGACTAGTCATTAACTCATTCACTGCCCATGACGACAAAAGTCGTTCTATTGTATAGTGACGCTCACTGCCCAAGACGACTTAGACGACTTTTTCGTGTTATTACACGGGAGGCTGCAGTAATGTCTGGCGCACCTTGTTAATGACCCACAACACTGATATATAGTGCAAATGTACCTGTAATGATAAATCACCACCAGTAGGATGCAGTATTGCACCACAGGAGAGGTCATAAGTCAGTGGAGAGGAGGAGGAGGAGTGTGGGGTCTTTGGAGAGCGTGCTGCTGTAGCAGAGCCATGATAGCGTAGCATTGAGACGGATCAGCGATCTAGTTTAGCGATAGTATAGCAAGAGTGATGGCGAAAAAGAATAGTTATAAGCAGTGTACACTGCTTCAGAGATTGACTCGCGGATCAGTGAGTGAGGTCGAGAGGGGAGAGAGCGGAGACCCCGGTGGAGGTCCGTCTCTGCAGCCACATTTGCGCGGAGCAAGAGCCCCGAGCAGAGACACACCCTCCGCCTCTCTCAGCGTATCAGCTGCTGTTGTTACTGATGCCTCGGATTCGTTCAGCAAACCTGATCATGATTTATCGAACACACTCACAAACACTCACACGCACTCACTCACTCACTCACGCACACAGACACTCACTCGCACACTGACATTCACACACACAGACACTCACTCACACAGACACTCACTCACACAGACACTCACTCGCACACTGACATTCACACACACACACACACTCAAATTCACATGCTTCATTCTATTTTATACATCTATAGTTTTATTGATCTTTGTGTTGTTGTTGTTTGACGTTTTGGTTGATGGTATAGAAGAAAGTTAAATTTTCTATCTGTGAATAAATTGCCAACAATTTGCCATCAAAAGTATTATTTCAGAGTCATGTTTTTATAACTTTTGTAATGTAACAAGTGTGGAGATGTTTTGAGTTGTCACTAAAGCAGCAAAAATGCATCTAAAGTCTCTTTTCTGCTTGATATGTTCCTGTTTACATACAGCTCGTTTCCTCTGTTTTCTTGCTCAGACCAGGTGTTATGGGTGAAAGTATGCTTTGTTCTATGGCGAATAACGCAAGAACGGTAAGAGGTAGAAAAAAACTGTTTTTTTCAGAGTAAAGCAGAGAGGTGAATCTTTAATTTGGTGTCCTTGGTGTTTACATCGTCTAAAAAATGAATATTCTGTGGCACTTCAAAGTTGGGTCAAATCACCTGAAATTGCTGGCAGAATGCACTTCTCAAATCTGAAAATGCCTGGCAGTCAGTGAGTTAAATAAACTTTTTGGTATCCATAAAAGTGGACTGAGGTTTATGTTGTGTGTTTAATTGGCACAAAGCCGTATAGTAAGCAGAAGAATGTATAGGACGCAGGTCATTATCGGAAAATAAGTACCTTCACTATAATAGCCCCGTTAATGAGTACCTTCGCAACTTCACTGGGCGTGAAAAAGGCCCGATATCTAAACCGAAAACTAACATTCAGCATATTAAAGATTATGCCCATTACATGGAGTGAATGAATAATGACATTTGAAGCGTCTTTGAGTAATGTTCAAAAATTTGACCAATGCCTTTATATTACTATTTTTTGCTGATCATCTCTAGTTCAGTCAGGATTGATGGGTTACAGGCTTGGAAAGTCCGTTTTATATCACACCGCAAATATTTAATCATGTTCAGGTCTGGGGAGTGAGATGGCCATTCCAGAACGTTGCACTTGTTCCTTTGCAGGGATGCTTGAGCAGTGTTAGTAGTAAGTAAGTAGTAGTAAGTAATCTTTATTTACATACCGCCTTTTCACTGCAGATCTGAGTCTCAAAGCGGTTTACAATTGTTAATCCAGTGTTCAGGATTGTTATCCAGCCCTGGCACAACTTCAACCTAATCAACTTCGATTCCTGAACATAGTTCTCCAGTTTCAGCAGATATAGATAGAACCCATGCGCCCCTCAACTTTACCAGTGAGTGGCAGATGGATTCTATTTATCAATGCCTGCACTGGACACACAGCCTCACAGCATAATGACACCGCAAATTTTACCTTAGGTAGTAAGTGTTTTTCTTAGAATGCTGTATTTTTCATCCAGCTCCCCTTGTTTTGCCCAAATAACTCAATTTTAGTTAAATCGGTCCACAGCACCTTATGCAAATAAAAAGCTGACTTGTCCAAATGTGCTTTAGCACACCCCGAGCGACACAGTTTATGTCGTGCACAGAGATAAGGCTTTTTTCATCCCTACAACATCTCTTTGTATACAGTGTGCTGAATAGTCAGACGATGCACTACACCCTCTGCAGAGAGCTGCTGTTGTTGGTCTCTGGAGCTGGTCTTTGGGTTGACTCTGACTGTTTTTACTATCCTCACTATTATCTGAGATTTTTATTAGTAAATGTATGCAAATGGTTTGGTTTAAATTAATTCAGGATTGAAGTTGGTTTAAATGGTTGAATTTGGTTTTAATAATAATTGCACACTTTCTGTGAAAACTTTATTTCACTTTTTCTCCTACGGGATAAAGGAAAACCATTAAATAGGAGCAATTGTGTGTAAGGTTTTCTCTGCCAAGGGACCCCGCACCAGAGAACCTACAAAACAATTGATTCAGGAGCACCGTACATGCAAACATGATCCAAAGTAAAGGCCCCATGCTGCCCACTCTTAGAGCCACTGGGTCACTACAAGGTTAACTATGCAAAAATAAAAAACAAGATAGAGTCTTGATTCAAGAATTTACAATGAAATACATTGGATCTGGATGCAGGATTTTTGAGGCGAAATGTTTTTCCTTTTTTGAATAATGAAACAAACTGCAGACTGCATGTTCAAGGCGATAATTTAAGAAGTCAAGTGTGTACTTCATTGTTTTTGCATCAGCATTTTTAATTCTGCATACATTTATATGTATGCATGCATTCAAATTCAGTCTCTCAAAAAGCTGCGTTAATATGACACAATTGGTTAAATTGTGGTCCTTTGATCCTCACCTCAAAATACCCCTTCCCCTAATGACTGTGACTATGCACATTCCCATGTTAAATAATGGTATCTCTTAATTAATGAAGCTCTCGCTGAACGCTAACACCTGCGTTGTTACCAATTCAACCATGTGCATTTTAAAGAGGGCTCTTTTAAAAGCACGACTGCTGTGACAAAGGCAGGATTCTCCCATCATGCCCTGCTTCACACAGAGACCGTTTCAGCCTCGCCTCAGCCGCTTCTAGAGCTACAGAAGTCTCAGCACAAAATAAACCCTCCCCTCAGACTCTTCCAGCCAATTCTTAATTACAGTAAAAGCGGATGTGCCGCCAAACTTTCAACTCCTGAGGGGGAAATGTGCAAAAAATATGTGTTTGCCTCTGGATAGGTGTCTAACGCAGTGTTTTTCAACCTTTTTTGAGCCAAGACACACTTTTTTCACTGAAAAAATCTTGCGGCACACCTCCAGGAGAAAATGTAAAAATGTATACAGTACTAATGTAAAAATATATACTGTACATACTCTGTGTGATATATAAAGTATATCTTATCTTATCTTATAATGTATACAGTATACTCTGTAGCCTATATTCACAATATACAGTTATTCTCATCAAAATGCTTAAGTCCAGGCCTTGACATTAAGCTTTATTTAATATTTCTAGATACAATTAACAAGAGTTTGGGAATAAAGTGGCACTAACTGTGTGGAAAAAAACTAAGAAAATCCACTCTCTGCCCAAATAGTCAAATAATAAGTCACACAAAGAACATGCATTGTTAGTGCATGGGAAAAATTTAGGTATCCGAGCTTTAAATTCAGGAATTTTGGATGAAGGACACGGGAGGTCCTGAACGCGAGTCCATGGTTCTGTCCGGTCCGCATGTCTGTGGTTCTGTCCACTCGACTATGGTCTGCGCTCGGTACCCAGTTCAGAAGTGCGTTCGCGAGAGCTGTTGTACAAAAATTGTACATTTCATAGTTAAACCACTACAACGCGGCCACAGCTGCCCCGGGGCAGAGCGGAGGATGTTAATCCTGTTCAGAAACGGCATAATTCATTTTCAAAAACGTCTCTATCACTTTCACTTCTCACTCGCCACAAAGCTCTTGTCTCGCTCCCTCCCACATTTGTTGGTCGCATCCAATTTTACCTTTCTCGCCACAATGCTGACCTGTTACAGCCAGCTGGTCGCATCCAATTTTTCAGTTTCAAAGTACTTAGCTATCTGCTGCCATCTACTGATTTGAAAAAGTATTACATGGTTATTCCACAGTTCAAAACAAGTCACCGCTCGTCAACAGCGAATGCAGTTATTTTTAGACAAAGTAGACGAATTTCTCACGGCACACCAGACAATATCATACGGCACACTAGTGTGCCGCGGCACAGTGGTTGAAAAACACTGGTCTAACGCACCAGCATTTTCAGATTTCTTGATTAATTTAAACCACGGAGCTGCTTTAAAGTCTATGCTCTATGTCCATGACTATCCCCTGTCCTTAGACTCTCTGGCATCTTTTACAGAATGTGGCACAACTATATATAGTCTTCTTGCGTCTCGATCAACATCATAGTCTGTAAGCTTACAGTAACCCCTGTTTTTGAGAGACAAAAAAAAACCTTTTGGATTATTGGAGCAAATGTGTGTGGCAGCTCCAGTTCGAGGTGACAGACCAGGGCTGGACTGGCCATCGGGCGTACCGGGCAATGCCCGAAGGGCCGATGCCCATATTTGGGCCGGTCTGTCTGCCACATACAAAAAACATGTTTGTGAAAAGTGTAAATCCGTTGAGAAATGTTCGAGGGGAGCGCGCGTGTCCGCGGGCTCCTGCTGTATGTACTCGAACGGGATTCCACCACCTCAGCGGCCGCAGTGTTCCCACATCCAGCGGCTCTGAGCTGGACGCAGGAACCGCTCACCGGGAACCGCTCACAACACAACACGGTGAGCGCGTAGCCGCAACGTGACCATGTACCCAAGACCATAAACGTGCACAGGACCATGCGTGTCTTTTCGTAATTTGTGCATCCAAAAAATACACCGCTGCAGAAAACAGTCCGCGTCTCCCCTCTCCTCTAAATTAAAGCTCGGGTACCTAAATTTTCCATTGCATTAAAAGTTCATGTTTGAGGCCAAAAGTAAAATGTTGTGAACAGATTAAACAGATTTAGAGCCAGCTAATGGCTGACAATATGCATTTCAGAATTTTTTACCAATTCTCATCCCTGTAACAAACAATATTGTCTGTGCCCACCTCGCTCACTCTGAGACATGTTTATTACTCTGTTTAATGTAGACTATTGTACTGTATTTTATTGTTGAAACTGGAGAGATCCTGATCCTCTACAGTATATTCTTCCACATACTGTATAAACCAGGGGTCGGCAACCTTTAGTGCCCCTAAAGTGCCAGGCGGCGTGTGCATTATAGACTGTGTGTGCGCATGGATCCCGAAGATAAAGAGAGAGAGAGTCGATAAGACTGGACTAAGAATGAGAATGAACATTTGCTTTCAGTCAATGAGGAAGGACTGCTTCATGTTTGCAATGTAATGAAAAGTTTTGTTGCAACAGGAGGAACAATGAAGCTTTAAACACGTTCACTGAAAGATTTATTCATCATAAAGTCAGAGCACCTATTTTCAGACTTCAAATACCTTCGCAAAGACGGTGAAAGAAAAGGCCATTAAGGACATTCAGCTTCAGCAAACTTCAGCCTGTGATGGATATGAACAGACAGTGATGCAGGTGAACTCGGAGCCAAAAAACAGATTTATTTACTGTATTTGTACAATTGCATGAAGGCAAAAAAATGGAAGTTAAACTTAAAGCAGAGTTGTCACGTGGTGCGTCATTCTCTCCAGGACACGCTGCAATGAAAATACACATTTGATAATCATGAATGGTTTTTATGTGTTTAGCCTTTACTTTGTCATTTAGATATTAGTCTAATATAGCTAATATAGCTAATGTAGCTAATACAGCTTCAGCCCCTGTTACCTTCATATAAGCCTTATACAACGCTGTTTTTTTTTTTTTTGTCAAATAGGGCTCCTTCAACCTTTTGAGTTGCCTGGGCCGCCAAAAAGGAAAAAATGCCCGGGCCGTTTTTTTGTCCCAGTCCAGCCCTGTGACAGACGCTGAGCTGTGTGAGAGGTTTGAATGTGAATAATTGACAAACGCGATCTTTCAGAAGCGTGGTGCCAGATCTCTTCTTTCTCCCTCCCTGCAACCCCTCCTCCCTTCTCCTCTTTTTGCGTTGGACTCTGTCTTTTCAACGTAGCCTGTTTTCCCTGACAGCTCAGGGCCCTGGTTTCCTTTGGTGGATGGCGACTCCAAAGGCTTCCCCTACAGGACCCCACCTCCCCAATGCTCTGTAGGCACCTGCCAGAGCACGGACAAGGCCACAAGAACATTAATATAAACCACTGTTCCAAAGAGTGTGGCAAAAAGGTAGCAAAGGTTTGATTTGAAAATACACTAGCTGGAGCACAACTTCCAAATATGGACATTGGTTAAGAAATAGGTGCAGTCGTGTTGCCATAGTGGTTGCTAAGGCAAGTTTGAGTTACATCCTTACATTGCTCATATTTAGATTTACAAAGAAAATATAAAAAGAATTAGGGCCGGGACTCGATAAAAAAAATTAACGTAATTATTAGAGGCTTTGTAAATCACATTTTAATCACATATAAATATTTGACCTGAGAACAGTGAGAAGTAATTTTTTTCACATGGATTGTTACTTTACCATTGAATAATGGCTGCCCCTCCTCCTTCTCCGTTTACGCACAGAAATCGCTGCTCCTCCTCCTCCATCGCTCCACACTCAGCGCTCGTTTCCGTCTCTTACTCATTGGGATTTAGACACCACTAAAGTTGGTCTATGCTTGAAAAGTCACAGAGCCATGCATGGAGCTCAGGTTGGTGCACCAGTCTGAAACTCATCCAGTGAGGAAGGTTCCGCGGTGCAAAAACACACATAAGATCATTCACTGCCCATGACGACAAAACTCATCATATTGTATAGTAACGCTCACTGCCCATGACGAGTTTGACGAGTTTTTCATGTTATTACACGGGAGGCTACAGTAATGTCTCGCGCACCTTATTGTAAGGTGAATTAAAGGACACCCAGTCGGACACTGACCAGCGGACCGGAATGCGTAAACATACGCTCCAAGGGGGGGGACCTCACGAGCTACATCTAAAGTAACGACAGGGTCGGACAGAGAACTATCATCGGTCATCGAGATAACAAGCGTCAACCAGAGCAATAAATCGAGCACGGGACTAAGACATCTTTACCCCTTTTGCCTGGCGAGATCAGAGATCAAAGTCTGCTCTCACTCCAAGGAACATTCCTCTCTTTGGATAGCTGACGACTCACCCACGGCGTTCTGACGACCCCAGTGGACACTGGACACTATCACACCCGAGACGGACATTCTAAACCATCACTCGTGAAGTCATTATTCTGATAACTTGTACTGTGCCCTACACGTGTGTATCATTATCTGTAATGTAAATGCGTTGTGTGCCTGTACATTTGTTATGAATGTCGGGATTAATCCTGCATATGCCATGTCTGTTGTGAAGGATGTCCAGGGAGACGCACAAAGATGACGTCATGGACGCGCCTCCTTTGGAATACAATAAAACCACGCACAACCCAGAGATCTTTCTCTTGGAAAACCTGAAATTACCGTAACAATACCGGGTACGTGTCTCCTACGCGGCCCGCGCCTGTAACCCACGTAGGCCTCTCCACCTCCGCGAGGACAGCCCACGATACCGCTGTCGGAGACCACGAACTGCTCCATCATCAGCCACTTTTCCGGCTCTGGACGTTTCCTAACGCACCGCTATTCTAGACGGCGCATGTGTGTGTGGAATTAAAAGTCTGGATTCGATCTACTGGCCTCCGTCTCCCTCCTGCTCGAACAAAGGAACACGTGGACTGCCCATCCCTCTTTTCTTCATACCCCATTCTTCAATACGGACTATTCAAAGTAAGACTGTTCTAGTGCCACGTTAATGTGTGATTTACTTGATGTGCTTAAACATCTCTGTTTAATGTGACCAAACCCTCCTCGTCGATATTTTTCTATTTTCATATGTAGTCAATAAACCCACGTTAACCTAAATCATCTTTTAAGCGTCCTGTTTCCAATCTTTTGATTTCATACTCATAACCTATCAGATTGTAAGACTGATTCGAGGCAGATTAGTTGGATCTGTGCAGACTTTTTCAAACTCTGCTGGTGCCCAAAATAAAACTCAGATCCCACTTGTGTAGAACGGCGAGACTCTGATCTGGAGACTAGCCGCTCTTCACTACAATTTTCATACCCTACATTATGAATGAGTCACAATATTGATACATAGTGCAAATATACCTGTAATGATAAATCAACAGTAGGATGCAGTATTGTGCCACAGGAGAGGTCAAAAGTCAGTGGAGAGGAGGAGTGTGGGAGTGTTTGGAGAGCTCTAGCAGAGCGAGCGATGATAGCGTAGCATTGAGACAGATTAGCGATATAGTTTGGCGATAGTATAGCAAGAGTGATGCCAAAAAGAATAGTTATTAGCAGTTAACACTGCTTCAGGGATTGACTCGCGGATCAGAGAGTGAGGTCGAGAGGGGAGAGAGTGGAGACCCCGGTGGAGGTCCGTCTCTGCAGCCACATTTGCGCGGAGCAAGAGCCCGGAGCAGGCACACACCTTCCGCCTCTCGCAGCGTATCAGCTGCTGCTGTTACTGATGCCTCGGATTTGTTCAGCAAACCTGATCATGATTTATCGGATGAGTAGTTCCTGAGCAAAAAAAGGTAAAAGAACTACTATTTCTATTCTTGTACATCCCATGGCAATATAAAATAATAATAATATAGTATACTTGTGTTAGTATTAGATAGCAATATGGCCTACGTGCAGGACTCTACAAGGACTCCATGTTATGACTATGATTTGACTGTCTCTTTGTGACACGTATGTCTTTCGATGTGTGACGTGACAATGACTATATAAACTGTGTACTGCCTTTATTCTGTCTGAGAGAAAGAAACAATTGAAACCAGTGGAACTTGAGAGAAACTTAAATAAACTTCCAGAGTTTGGCGCACCACGATCT
Source organism: Knipowitschia caucasica (assembly GCA_964034765.1). Classification (NCBI taxonomy): domain Eukaryota; kingdom Metazoa; phylum Chordata; class Actinopteri; order Gobiiformes; family Gobiidae; genus Knipowitschia; species Knipowitschia caucasica. The sequence goes on from OZ035840.1 coordinate 27,714,047, forward strand.
GTCTCTGTCTGCTTCATCCCTGACACTTGTTTGGTCCAAAAGCAGTCAGTCAATAATGTGGGAGGATGGCCTTCATTGTATTTTATGTATTGATTATTGTAACAAATTCACTGTATAATATAGTTATTGTGTGTATGCAATTTACAGCACGTTTGTCACGCAGAAGCTCTGGGGAAGATGGCTGACAGGAGGATGAGTGGGAGCCGAGTCAGTTGCCCTTCCAGGAGCTCCTGGACCTCAGAGACTGCGGACAGAGGCTGCGGAGCTGGATTCATCTGATCCAGACTTTCTGGAGCTCTTCTTCACGGAGAGAGACCTACAAGTGGTGCATAGCGTGTCGTGTTCCGATGCACACAGAGTGTTTCAACCTCTACTACTCAAAGCTGAACTACTGGGAGGACTGAAAAAGCAGACAAACTCACTCATACACACACTCACGAACACACACTCAAATTCACACGCTTCATTTTATTTTATACATTTATAGTTTTATTGTTCTTTGTGCTGTCGTTGTTTGACGTTTTGGTTGATGGTATAGAAGAAAGTTAAATTATCTATCTGTGAATAAATTGCCATCAAAAGTATTATTTCAGAGTCATGTTTTTATAATTTTCATAATGGAACAAGTGTGAAGATGTTTGAGTTGTCACTAAAGCAGCAAAAATGCATCTAAAAGTCACTTTTCTGCTTGATATGTTCCTGTTTACATACAGCTCGTTTTCTCTGTTTTTTTTTGCTCAGACCAGGTGTTATGGGTAAAAGTATGTATACACAAACTGTTTATTTCAAAGTAAAGCAGAGAGGGTAATCTTTAATTTGGTGCCCTTGGTGTTTACATCGTCTAAAAAATGAATATTCTGTGGCACTTCAATTTTGGGTAAAATCACCTGAAATTGCTGGCAGAACGCACTTCTCAAATCTGAAAAGGCCCGGCAGTCAGTGAGTTAAAATGCGTCAATATTTTTAGCGCGCTAATTTTTGTGGCATTAATTAATCTTAATTAACGCGGTAAAGTCCTGGCCCTACAAAAACTATGAACACCAGGATCATTGAGAACAAACGGTTACTGAGTTAGAGGAGTTTACTTCAATAAAGCCAATGTGAGCCAGAGTTGGAGCAACTGGGCTCAACTGGGCTTCATTGAGCTAGCGGGTTTGTATATTTTAGCTACACTCACCGGCCACTTTATTCTACTCCACTATCCTACTCCACTTTAACACAAATTCCTAATAAGCCAATCACATGGCAGCAGCTCAATGCATTTAGGCATGTAGACAAGGTCAAGACGATCTGCATATAGAATGGGGAAGAAAAGTGACTTAAGTGACTTTGAACGTGGCACACAACCATCTCCAGGGTTTACAGAAGATGGTCCGAAAAATATCCAGTGAGCGGCAGTTCGGTCGGCAAAAATACCTTGTTGATATCAGAGGTCAGAGGTGAATGGCCACACTGGTTTGAGCTGATAGAAAGGCAACGGTAACTCATTTAACCACTTGGGCTACAGCAGCAGAAGACCACACCGGGTGCCACTCCTGTCAACTAAAAACAGGAAACTGAGGCTACAATTCGCACAGGCTCACCAAAATTAGACAATAGAAGATTGGAAGGCTCAGAATTTGGAGTCAACATGAAAGCATCCTGCCTTGTATCAAGTGTAATGGTGTGGGGGATATTTTCTTGGCATTCTTTGAGTCCCTTAGTACCAATTGAGCATTGTTGGCACGCCACAGCCCACCTGAGTATTGTTGCTGACCAAGTACATCCCTTTATGACCACAGTGTACCCGTCTTCTGATAGATGTCAATAGAGCAACTTTGGGATGTGGTGGAACAGAAGATTTGCATCATGGATATAATTCTATCAATAGTTTGTTTTATTTTCCTTCCTTCCGTCACATCAGATCAGATTTTTCAAACAGAAAAGTGAAAAAGAAAGGAGTATTGTTCAGAAAAAGCTTCACTCACAGGATGATTCACAGGGCTCTTTCTTCAAGTATTCAGATAAAGGCAGCAGGTAGGTAAACTTGTTCACAAAATGTTACTTTTACGCAAATCTATCAGTTGGGACAAACACAATGTATTATTTATGAAAGAATAAATGTTAGGTACCCCAGCTTTAATGATACAAAAACCCCTTGTGTAATAATGTTACATTCGAAAAGCAATTGTCTGGGTGACCTCAAACTTTAGAACGGTAGTGAAATAATACCTTGGCCCCAAACCAATTTTTACATCTCCCCGAGCTTAAGTTAGAAATGTCAGATAAAGTCTTCTGGATATAGTTAGAACTCTTAAAGGCCAGAAAGGTGTCCAAACATAGCAGGATTATTAAGACTGGGAGAAAAAGCTTGTTAGAATTGAATAAAATAAAGTTTCCGTTTTGTCTCAGTGGAGTTTAATGTAATTGCCTATGGCCTCATGACCCAGTGGTAACAGTACAGCAAATGATATAATGTTTGTCTATCCAACAAAATAGCCAAATGGTCAAAACTTGGCATTTTGTTTTAGCTACTGTCTTCTCACTTCAAACCTTTGCACCGCCAGGCATTGGATTTGCAACATCGCTCTCTTCCTCTTTATTGAACTTAAGTCCTGCAAAAGCCGCAAATCCAAAAGTTAGCGACATTCTTCTCCTCCTATAAGCGCTCGGAGGCGTGATTTAAAGCCGATCCTGCTGCTTGTCTGTGAGGTGAACCTGAAAATGCCTAATTCATAATGCAACGTGCCTCTGGGTGCCGAAAGACGAGTGCGTTTATCCCATTCCCCGAACAACAGAGCAATTCAAAAAGACTCCCAAGCAGACCCCGAGACATCACCGCAGTAAACACATTCATACTTTTGTTGCTGTAAGATGAAACGGGCTGTACCATTAATTTAGGTTGTTGGCCATAGTAAAAGAAAGAAAACAGGAAGTGTGCTTTTATCATGATTGTTCTTGTGATTGTTACTCTATTGACAAATCTGGTATCTCGTAGTTGTGGTTCCCAATGTCCGGAGCCCTGTGAGCCCCTAAGCCAATCAAGAGATACCTCGCCCCCCCAATTTGTACATGCACTTTATTATTGAAATGGTTTTACTATTAAATGTATAAATACAATATACAGTGCCTTGCGAAAGTATTCGGCCGCTTTGAACCTTTCAACATTTCGGCACATTTCAGGCTTCAAATATAAATATATAAAATTTAAATTTTTTGTCATGAATCAACAACAAGTGGGACACAATCGTGAAGTGGAACAAAATTTATTTAAGTGGGGCGTGCAATATTATTTGGCCCCTTTACTTTCAGTGCAGCAAACTCACTCCAGAAGTTCAGTGAGGATCTTTGAATGATCCAATGTTGTCCTAAATGACTGATGATGATAAATAGAATGCACCTGTGTGTAATCAAGTCTCCGTATAAATGCACCTGCTCTTTGATAGTCTCAGGGTTCTGTTTAAAGCGCAGAGAGAACAATGAAGACAAAGGAACACACCAGGCATGTCAGAGATACTGTTGTAGAGAAGTTTAAAGCCGGATTTGGATACAAAAAGATTTCCCATGCTTTAAACATCAAGGAGCACTGTGCAAGCAATTATATTGAAATAGAAGGAGTATCAGACCACTGCAAATCTACCAAGACCCGGCCGTCCCTCCAAACTTTCATCTCAAACAAGGAGAAGACTGATCAGAGATGCAGCCAAGAGGCCCATGATCACTCTGGATGAACTGCAGATAACTACAGCTGAGGTGGGAGAGTCTGTCCATAGGACAACAATCAGTCGTGCACTGCACAAATCTGGCCTTTATGGAAGAGTGGCAAGAAGAAAGCCATTTCTCAAAGATATCCATAAAAAGTCTTGTTTAAAGTTTGCCACAAGCCACCTGGGAGACACACCAAACATGTGGAAGAAGGTGCTCTGGTCAGATTCAGATTCAATTTCAGACCAAAATTGAACTTATGATATGCAAAACGATATGTTTGGCGTAAAAGCAACACAGCTCATCACCCTGAAAACACCATCCCCACTGTCAAACATGGTGGTGGCAGCATCATGGTTTGGGCCTGCTTTTCTTCAGCAGGGAAGATGGCTAAAATTGATGGGAAGATGGATGGAGCCAAATACAGGACCATTCTGGAAGAAAACCTGTTGGAGTCTGCAAAAGACCTGAGACTGGGACGGAGATTTATCTTCCAACAGGACAATGATCCAAAACATAAAGCCAAATCTACAATGGAATGGTTCACAAATAGACGTATCCAGGTGTTAGAATGGCCAAGTCAGACCTGAATTTAATCGAGAATCTGTGGAAAGAGCTGAAGACTGCTGTTCACAAACGCTCTCCATCCAACCTCACTGAGCTCGAGCTGTTTTGCAAGGAAGAATGGGCAAGAATTCCAGTCTCTCGATGTGCAAAACTGATAGAGACATACCCCAAGCGACTTGCAGCTGTAATTTCAGCAAAAGGTGGAGCAAGGGGACCGAATAATATTGCACGCCCCACTTTTCAGTTTTTTATTTGTTAAAAAAGTTTAAATTACCCAATAAATTTCGTTGTGTCCCACTTGTTGTTGATTCTTGACAAAAACTTTAATTTTTATATCTTTATGTTTGAAGCCTGAAATGTGGCGAAATGTTGAAAGGTTCAATACATTCGCAAGGCACTGTATAAGCTGTAAAACTCAGTGTATGGGTATATCACCGTAGCCCTCTTTGGGACGCCTGTCAATAATAGGGAACGTGAGCTGGGTTTAGACCGTCGTGAGACAGGTTAGTTTTAGTACTACTACTGATGATGTGTTGTTACAATAGTTATTGGAAAATCTTCCACTTATCACTATTTTTTACTCGCATTTATTATTGGCCTCGGTCTTAAGATTAGCTTTTCCAGGTAGGAAAGTGAGAAGAAAAGAAAGGACCTACCACTCAGCCTCTCAGCCCAAAGCTTTTCATAGTGACAAACAGGGTTGATTCTTACAAGAAATGGGCTGTACCTTTTCTTTATGTAAGATTCCTGTGTTTGGCTTCAGGATGAGTGACAGGTTTGTGCTCTGGTTCATTAGAAAAAAAAAAAAACAAAAAAAAACAATATATATATATATTAAAGCTGTGTTTTCAGAAAAATCCAAATGTATTATACATTTTAAATGCTGACGTAATTTAAATGCTAACATAATTTAGACATAAGTTACCAGCAGTGGAACTGTCGGAATCCATTTAATTAGAATTTTCATCAATAAAGTAAAACAGTGTATTTTTACCCTAGAATTTTTGTTTTGATATAGAAAGTCTTGAGTTAATGAGACAATCAGGTAAATCAAGTTAGATTTAGTTATTGATTTAGATACATTTAATGTATACAAACATGCATTATGAACACAATTCTTTATTACCTTTCTTAAATCTTGGGCATTTTGTTCTCTAGATTTTCCCTAGACATTCCTAAATTGTTATTTTAAGTTATTTTTAAAAAAACACCAATTGGGAACAGAGGGGCCATGTTTTGTCACATTACACATTACTGTCTATTGTTGGCGTGACCCGAGCACATCCTCTTTTAAAGCAGTAAACAACTTTGATCGGTGGTTAAAAGTGGGATTTGCTTGTCTACTTTTACACAAAAACAATAAAAGAATATGCAAATTTTCACACACTGTACTTTGACTATTATTAGCGATCAAATGTCTCATCCTGCACCATGAAGCCCTCAGCAGAGTCTGTGCAATCTGCAAAAAAAGGTATCTCAATATTCTGTAGCAGAAGTGCATTGAATTGGTGTCATATACTAAACCATGTTGAAAGAAATATAATTTATATAACAAAAGACAATGAGACTATTTACTTTAAATAATATCCCAAGAATAAGTATCTAAATAAGAAAAAAAAACTTTTAAAATGTCTCATAACATAAGGTTGATTTGGGTTCATCTCAACATTTAGAATATTAAAGTAATTAAATTAGAACCATATTGAATTGGAAAATGTTGAGAATATGTAAAATGTACTCACATTTAGTTACAGAAAACAGATGCAATATGGCTGCATCCAAAATCAAAAACATTTTTTAACCTTCATCTTTAAAAAATGTATCCTTTATGACACAAGTTCGATCCAGATTCGGCCAAAGTCAATTTTAGGTATAATTCAGTGACATCAAGGAAAAGAAAAGGTGTGGTTCAGTGATGCAGTCTTTCAACTTCATATCTATTAGTAACTTGAATCACAGAAACATAAATGAGATATCTTTGCACAACAGAGTAATATTAGGAACAACACACTAGTGATTGCCAAAATCTTTAGCCAATGTTAATAAAATAAGATTAAAGCTGAAGCCTCTGGGGAAATCTCCAAAGCGCTATACGACAACAACAGCCCGTACAGTAGAGTTTTAATTAGGCTCTGCAGGCTTTCAGTTGCGGCGCTTGACTCGCTCTGACATTTCCCACTGTGGCTGCGACCCCAAACTGGCCGCCGCCACGTCCTTTTTCTGGTCGGAGGGGTGGGCACGGAGGCAGCTTAATGAGACCAAGAATAATGACAAACCTTTACAGGCGGATAGTTCATCGTACAGTGGAGCACATATCTGAGCGGTGGGGTTTTAATTATTGTGTTATCATTGGTGGTGGTCGCGTGCTCGGATTGAATTATGAGGGCAGGGGGTCTCCAATTACAAGCTACTATGGGTAACTGTTTTATTCAATGTTAGGGATTGGCCATGCTAATTGCTGAGCATTCCAAACTATAAATGGGAAAGGCCACAATTTCTATGCCATAAATTCTAAACATAGAATTCACAGTTAATTTTGTTTTGACCAATCTTATTGGTAGTTTTGTGTCCGACCGATATTTTGGTAAATCTAAACAGCCTCTATAATGATCATAGTTTCAAATTATTCTGACCAAAATATTGTGGTAATAATGACAACTCTCGTAGGCTATCCACAACCAAACAAGTGTACACACACAAGACTCAAAGTAAATGGTTTGGGGACTGGTGTTCGGGTTGCCTAGACCCCAGGGCTCCCATTTTCTTCTGTGTGTGCTTTATATTTTTCATGTGTTTTAACTGTTGATTCTCTGATCTGTGTTGGTGATTTCAATGGTTTTGTTAAGTCCGCTGGGATGACTTCTGTTGTGACTTAGGGCTATACAAGAATAAATTGTATTGTATTTTATTGTATTGTATTTTGTAGCTCCGCCCCTACTGTCTCAAAGTTCCTGTCTCAGTCCAGTAACAGTATGGTGTCACCGCCCCATTTTGACATCACTCTCAGAGCTCTCTCAATTTTTTTCCCTGCAAAGTATTTTTGGCAGTTTCTCAAGGGGAACTGGCTTTCATTACAATTGCATGGTTGTGTTTGCAGACAGTAACTTTAACATAAGGAAAAAAACTAAACAAATTTAACTCTGGTGGTAGCATAGGGTCGAAAGCATGTTTAACCCTTAGTTCTTGTTTCATTTTGGCCAGGAAAGTCCAACTGAGATTTCAAATTATTTTATTCAAGGGAGACCTAGACTCGGAGAGAGGGAAGCTTTGTATAATTTTTAATAGGGGAAACCAGAGCACCCAGAGTACGTCTCCGCAGACATAGGGACATTGAAAACTATGAAAACATAGGGACATTGAAAGGGTTAGGGTTAGGGTTAACCCTAACCCACTTAAGAAAGGTGGAATCAATGTCAAGACTTTCTTGCTAAGAGGCAAGCATGCTAACCATTCAACCACCAAGATTTGAATTCAAATTACAAAACATGAAATGACAAGTGCATACTCTTATTGTTCAAAATAATGAACAACATATGTTTGTTTATTACATGACTACAAGTATTTGTTTAGTATTTGCAAAACACATCTACACATCTTAGTTTTTTCATATTTATAACACCATAAAGTAGATCAAACTCCAACAGATTTGGTATTTGTAATAGATTTGCCACTGCCCCAACAGCAGCAGCTCCGACTGTAAATGGCGATGATTGCGGCCGATCGATCCTAAAGAGGTTTCCCTTCCTCAGATGCCCCGCTGCTGTGGCACACGTGAGCGCACACACATCGATCCTCTCCGCTGCTGGAACCTATTCAAATGCGCTATTATTATGTTATTATTGGGGACAACAGGTGGGGAGCGAGGAGTGTAAGGAGAGCAAGGTGCCACCGCAATCATGCAATCAGTCCATCCACAGTCCCATTATTATTTCATGGCCACTGCGGCGCAGATTACAGATGCAGCGGATGCGAGGGAGGGGAGGTGCGCAGAGCTGTCTTGGGGAATTTGTGGTGTTATGACAAGTTTTATATCAGGGAATCAGTGAATATTTACACAAACTTTCCAATGATGCAAACGTTGCTGCGTTTCTCTGCAGAGGAATCCAATGAAAGTTGAGAGGAAGTTTGAAGTCTGTGCAAGAGCTAAGGAGGAAAATAGTAAACATTTCCTAAAGACGTGAAACTGTTTTTGTGGGAAATAATTATGTGGACCCTCAAATTGTATTTTCTGATAATGTTGGGCAAAGTAACTTGTGGACAACATATGCTGTACTAAGAAGTACTCTATTGAACTCAATGTGTGGTTTTTTATTTTTGTTTTTCATTGATACAAATCTACATTGGTTTCTCTTTTCTTTCTTGCTTATATTATATTTTAGTGTATGGTGCACTTTTGGTTGTACTTGTTATTACTACACACAGTTGTAAAAATAAAATTCCAATTGTTTAGATAGATCATGGTCAAAAATACATTGACAGTTATGTTTGGCCATACAGGTCAACTTTGAGCAGTGACAAAAACATTACACATACATACAAAGACTTTTCATGCTTCCAACTGGGGCACATACGTTTGTTCAACTGAAATGAAAGTAAAATGTTGTTAGCAAATCAGACAATGACATGCCATCTTTGTCTGTTACTATTTGACGCCTTGGGCTAAAAGCTGTTGGGCTTTTTCAGTGATCTAAGGATGTGACAGAGGCAAAAGTACATGCATAAGAAACCTAGTGGTAGAAACTGTTTCAGAGGAAGGAAAAATAGTGAAATGGATTTTATTAGTTTCATTGTTGTGGATTTCAAAGTGACATCTCCAGCTTCATACTACAGACAACGCTGAGGAAAATACTTGTTTACCCTTTTAAATCACATGTCAGCGTCTTGATCTAGCCTTCACCTCTACTCTACTACTCTGTAATGGCCGTAAGATCCAAACACAGAGCTGATCCAAGCATTCAGGCATTTTTCCAGTTCTCATGAATATTGCGTCCAGCAGGCATTACCAAGGACACACTATAAACATTTGTGGTTCAATTACTTTTGTCGGGGGCTTTAACGAACAAGGCAATTGTTTGCTTTGCCCCAGTCAACTCCTCTATTATCAGGTTCATAGAATTCAGCCTACACTCAACAAACACAAGCAAAGGTTTGGAACTTTGACAAGAGACCATTCTGCAGAGGTTGTATAAGTAAGGACTAAACAACAAGGAGCGGTGCTTGTGCATGGTTTAAACCAGGGTTTTTCAACCAGTGGGCCGTGGTACGTTATTGTGCCTTAAGAGGGTGTTTGGTGTACCTTTGGAAATTATTCAATATCACCTACGAGATTGTTCAAGGTGTAAAATCTGCTAATACCATGGTCAAAACACTCACACACTCTTAACTTAAAAAAACATCTATATTTTGTCCTCTACATTCACAAAATATGGGTGGACCACTTTTAAAACCAAGAACCAGCAGAATCTCCTTAGCAACTGTTTTTTCCACATTCAATTTGTAAATTCACGAAACATTAATATTTAGAATGTTAATTAAGTTTAGGTTGATGAAAAAAACATTTTTCTGGTATGTTGTTGGTTGTTGTTGTCGTTGTAGTTTATAATAGTATTAAACAAGATTAAAAATACATATATAAAGTATAATCCTACACACTCTAGTGAAACCAAATATATAATTATAAGTTTAAGTGAGTAATACACAGATATTAGTAGTCTTGTTAACTCTGAATATTCGATTTACATTTGAATCCTCACTGACCTCACTGTAGCTAAACAGTTGTCAAATGTGCATGATGTAACTTATAATTTTATGAAACTTATTTTGGATGAAGAAGAAAGAAAAACAGACTAGGGAAGAGCGACATCTGTGTAAAGGCAAGTTAAGGCAAGTTAAATAGCACACTCTTTTCTCTTCTGATCAGAGCTGTCCATGGTGCTGAATGGACTACAGCAGCAAGTCCCTTCTTTAAAACAGTTGGAAATGTTAGTGCTTTGGCTAGAAGACCCATTATGGCATTGAATTAAAATGTTTTGGAAAGTAACGGTAGAGTAAATTACTAGTGGGTTCATTGCTTATAAAGAAGAACATTTCAGGTTTAATGTTTTAGTGAAATGTCGTTTGGTGTTGTCCAACCATGGTACATTGTAACTATTACTTCTTCTTTGCGTATGCAGTCCTTACAGCCCTTGACAGATTGCAGGCAAACTATACAAAGAGCTGGTAACTTCATACACAGAGATGCACTCCCTTAATTGCTCACATTTTGCTCTAATTGGATTTATACATTGAAAAGATAATTATATTACACATCCGACATTTACATCTTGTGTCTGGTCTGTGAAAAACTACTTCAATGAACTTGACTTGCTTAGAATGTAGATTTTTGTAGATTATGGTTCGAAAGCCCATTCCTTCTAATTTAACTTACATGACAGACTTGTTAAATGCAAAGTGAGCTATATCAAGCCTTTTTGTTGTTGTAATGTTGATAGTTGATTCACAGCTCGTAAAACCTCCAATTAAATGTAATATCTTAAAGGAAGACTGTAACAAACAAACCACCTTCAATAAAACACATTGCTGTCTAAAAACATCAGTGATTGAGTGACTGACTTCCGAGAGTAATTCCAAACAAAAGCAAACATCTCCATAATGACTAGAATTAGAAAAGTCTCATTGTGTTCTTTTATGGGTGACATGAGTGAAGCTACATAGAGTACATACAATGAGTCAATGCGTGTGGGCATCCAAACGCAGCTCCGAGTCTGCAGATGTAACCACTACTCCCTCTCTCGCTTTCTCTCTCCCGCCCCGTGCGCGCCTCTTGCGGCCGTATAAAAGCACGCACAGTCCACGCCATCGGCACACGGAGCGAGACATCCGGAGAGTCATTTACACACGGAAAACCAGAACACAAACAAAAACATGTCCAGCTTTACGCGAGGGATTTACTGGCGACTGTTCCTCTCCGTATGCCTCTTCTTGGAAACTTGGTCACAGAACTTGGGCCAGACGCAGTTCATTTGTACGTCCGTTCCCAAAGACGCGGACGTCTGCTCGGGCACCCTCCAGAACTCAGTCCCGGGGGCCACGGGGGACAACCTGAGGAGCAGCGTCATGCACTTACGCGAGACCGTGCTGCAGCAGAAGGAGACCATCATGAATCAGAAGGACACGATCCGGGAGCTCACGTCCAAGTTAGCGCGCTGCGAGAGTCAGAGTGGCGAGCCGGGGAGCGCACGGAGGAAGGGCTCAAAGGACACCATGGGGGACGTGTCCAGGGGCCCCGCGGACACGCTGGCGCAGCTGTCCCAGACCCTGCAGGCGCTCAAGCAGCGACTGGAGAACCTGGAGGTGCGTGTATTACTGGCGCGCGAGGCTGGGTTTCGTGTGGGATTTGATTCATGCACTTTTAAATCAGACAAAGTTAAACGCGTTCGAATGAAGTCGAATAAATATATATTGTTTTTGGTACATTCTGAATGTTTTAAATGGAGGTTTTACGATAGATAGATAGATAGATAGATTTTTTTCTCTAAATTTCAAACGGGAAATAGCTTGTGTTTTTCCTTTTAACAAATTATTCAAATCAGGTTTTTGAGATGAGATGCAAGCTCGCTCACATGTTGGCTGTTTTCCAAGTGCTTTTACTTCGTAAAGTCCAAGTTAATATACACATTGTGGTATATTTTAATCAAGAACTTCCTGCTACTTTTGCATATATCCTGTAATACCTGGTAGAACATACTGGAGATGTGTAATGCAACTGCCTAAACATGTGAGAGAGCTGGTCATAAATTTAAAAGCAGGTGGAAAAATGCCTTCATAGTTATGCAGCTTACACAGGCCGCATATACCTAAGACATTATGAAGGTTTGACAGAAGAACTTGTAATTTACTGTAGTTTAGTTATAAAACAACTACTTATATGAATAGCTATGTATTAAATTACCAAAGTGAAAATGCGTATTGCAAGCTTCTTATTATACCAAGCAGTGTAAAGGACAGATCTTTTGCAACGCTTGTAACAAATACTGCTCGATTGGAATAGAATAGAGCAAACAAGCCTGATATAGTGATAAAATAACTCAAATAATGCTTTTTGAAGTAGGAAACATATTGACAGTTCTAACCAGTGTGGAGCTGTGATGCTATAATGACAGGTTGGAGATGTGGCCACACTCCTTGGTCGTGAGGTTGATAGTTGGTGCGTTCACACAAAAATATTTAGCTTCATAGCAGAGAGCTCTGCTCATAGAACCAGCAACTAACAACGAGTAAATGGGGCTTGGGGCTTGCAAGTTTTGTTGTCCAGTTTAGAATGTTTGAGGAGTAATACAGTATTTAGAAGTGCCAACACAGAGACACAGTGCTGCTCTGGGACCAAAGTACATGTGGTAATGTGGGTCACTGCTCAGGCTGTACTGGGAAATACTGTTTTGGATTCAAACATGATATGAAAATTACTTTTGGAGCATTTAGCCAGGCTATGTCATGTTCTCATGTTCATTTTATTGAGCTATGTTTGTGCACAATCCACCCTAATATCATATTTTTCTTCCCCTCTCTTTGCTCTGGGTAAATCTCCCATAAATAAGGCTCAGCAAATGTGTTTAGTACAGTGCATACACAAGGCAACTCATCGTTCCCAATAATAAGACATAAACACTCATTTGATACAATTACAATCCTTGTTGTTTCCACAGCTAAACAGAACTGTTTTAAGGTTAGGATTACGGTTAAGAGATCGTTTATTCTTCCCACAGTGGGGAAATTTCAGTGTTGCATCCCAAGTTACAGAACAGTAGGAATGAGGAGCACACAGCACAAGACAGATGAGTACTAACTCTATACTAAAATAAAATGAAATTTCGAACACTAAGACTTTAATTAAAGCTGAGGTAACACACTTTCCCCCATCATTAATGTTGTTTGTCCCAACAGAAAGAGTCTTGTCTTGTAAAAGAAAAATGTTTTCTTTTACTTTTAAGAAAGAGCTCTGTGAGTCACTAGTTGACACTTTGGGCCGAGAGTTGATTGGATGAGTGAGGGTGGTCCTCTCTTTTTCACAACTAAATATATTCAAAATTATATTTGGGATCAGAATTCTCATTAGTTCTCTAAAGCAGGGACACCTAACTGTTTTTATTTCAAATGTATCTTCTAGAAAGTATTTAGAAAATAATTTGTCATGGATTTTGACTGAATTTGAACTTTTTAATTCTTTGTGAGGAAGAACCATGTGAGTCGCTTTAAGAGGCTCTGGGCAGAGAGTGATTGGCTGCTGAAGGGGTAATCCACACAGATGTGTGTGAGAATAACACCATGCTCATTCTTGCATTCGTGCAATATGACAGATTGGAGTGAGACAAACTCAGTCAGGTATGCCCCAGTTTCAAGTGTACCCTCAAATATAGTGTCACCACAGCAGACTGTAACAAGATGAAGAATACTTCCATGCTAGCCCGTTCAATCCACTCCTGATGCACGCTCTATGGTCTAGTGGCAAGAAGCTGGTTTGGTTTTGTTTCAGGGTAACTTCAGGTTTACTTGGAGTCAATTTTCAGTCCCTGAAAAGATTTTGGAAGCAGTTCTGTATAAGTCGCCAGGGTAAAAGACACTGCACCTCTGCTCAGGACCAAGGTTCCATCTGGTTTAGAGGTATAAACACCGACATGGACCAATCAGCTAAGAGCTCACTGAGATGTGGCAACCTTTGGGTCAGCACTGCACTGATGCAAACTAATGTAATGACTGACAAAGACATGGAATATGAATTATACATAAATTAACTAAAATGCTTTTTTTCTAATCTTTGCTGTGGCAGCTGCTTTATCGGGTTCACTCAGAGTCGACAGAAATCGTTGACAGACATATTATGCAGAATCGAGTTTTGAGCTTTTAACCATGTTACAACATTGTTCCAAATAAAATAAAACACAATCTAGAGTTGATTTTAGATCTACCCACTTAAACATCAGGAACGTCTGGCAAAAACATGTCCTTTCAGTCTAAAAGCTCCTGTCTCAGTCCTCTAATAGTATGATGTCATGGTATCACACTCAAACAAAAGTTTTGCTCATAAATTAGTTTTGGTTATTTCTAGAGTGAGTCTACAAAAGTCGTTTTTGGAAGTTCCCATATATTGATAGATATTATTTTACTTTCTTAAAACATAACTAGTCTCATTATATGCAATGGCCAAAAATAATGTATATTTTTCTCCTTTATAGTGAGACTCAGTTACTTTTTTTAATTATGAGAATGGAGAGGTGTGTTTTGAATGCCAGTGCTAGACAGCTGAGGTCCCTCTCCACTGTACCCCATCCAGCCAATATTAGTGGTGATGCTAATTCCAAGGGGAGTGACTGTTTTAAAGTATTATGAAACACGTTTACTTTAGTTGATGCTACAGGGCCATGTTGAAAAATATGTATTCTTTATTACCTACAATTGATGATGCAAACATCATCTTTAAACAACACACACACACACACACACACACAGTACTGGAAATTCTAATGCTTCAAATGAATAAATCCGAGAGGAAACAGGACTTGTCTTTGTGCAGTTTATTTACAGAGGTGATGAATACAATCAAATAACATCTCTGCAGAGAGAGAGACCGAACCTGTGCACACACACACACACACACACACACACACACACACCCATACCCACACACACACACACACTCACTCAAAATGTCATTGGATGGAGCAACTCAGAAGTTACTCCACAACCAGATTTGAGCAACAGGGCTCTGATCTGTCTGACAAACCAACATCTCTGAGACACCTCTTCTGTCTCCTCTCTATCCTCCCTGTAGCAGTACAGCCGAAGTAACAGCTCGGTCCAGGCCAACAGCCTCAAAGACCTGCTCCAGAGCCGCATCGACGAACTGGAGAAACAGGTGCTGTCCCGGGTCAACAGCATGGAGGAGACCCGCCACGGCCTGCGGAACGAGACGGAGCAGCGCGGCCGCGTAGAGTCCACCCTCACCTCGCTGCACCAGCGCATCTCAGACCTGGAGAAAGGTACGGGTCCCTTCTTGATGTTGCGTTCTAAACAATTGCAAAGTTGCTATGATATGTGTTAAGGATGTAAAATCCTCAAGGTTACAGGATACCCCTACAGGATTAACTTCAAAATATTGGTTCTGACATTTAGAGCTTTGCATGGGCAGGCTCCTCCTTATGTCAGCAATCTGATACAGCCTGTTGGCCCCTCTCGGGCTCTGAGGTCTGCGGATCAGAATCAGGTGCAACGATCGTCCATTTTCTCTGCAGTTGATCGAGTCGTTTACCTCCTTCCAAAGTCTAGGATCTGAAAACCCATTTATTTGTAAAATACTTTGCTTGATTTTTCCTGTGCCTGTCACCAGTTTGTCTTGGCCATTTCCTTTTGTACACACATTTTAACTGGGCGCTGTATAAATAAGCTTACTCACTTCACTACTTACCAAAACATCACTTACTAAAGTAAACATTTACCTAAAGTGAACCAGGCAGTGCTCAAGAGAAGTGTGAGATCTAATGCTAATAGTGAGGCTTTTAGTATATGGTGGTAGCTTTTGTGAAGAACTTTCAGTTGCCCTGTGTTTGAATTGTGCTTTATTTAAACTTGAGGTGCCATTGTGGAAAACCAGTGGGTGTAGCAGCGGTGAAATATATCAAAATACAAAGGTAAAAGTTCTGTCACTGTTCTTTAGAACAATTTGAGGTATCTACTTCAAAACATGTTGGATATTTCACAGACATAATTGTGTCACTGGTTTGAATACATTTATGACGAGTTACTTTGCCTTTGATTAACTTTGCTATTGAGTCACTACAGCCTGTAAGCTGCAACTTTTTTCTGTGACCCAGTATGTTTTTATGCCTGTATAGCAATGCCACCAATTTTAATTTTGTAAGAGCATCTCCTGGGTTTATCATTTTCACTTCATCAACAACTAGTTGAGATGGGAACCACAGGTATTGTCGAAATAGACTGGATTCACCTGAGTGCTTTGATCATCCCGAATTAAAGTGCATTAAAATACCTCAACATTAAATCCTGTTGTTTCCAGTTAAAACAATTGACTATTAGTTTTATTTTGTATGAAAACCTGCAGTTCTTGTTCAGGAGCCACTCTAGGCTGCTTGAAATTGCTTAAAGTCATTTCCTGAAAAATGTTTCACAAAAACAAAACAAGAAAAAAATCTTTTGAAACTGGACATACATGTTTTTGCACTCTATCTGCAAACCATAACACCAAAGCAGAGGCAGGAAACAGTAGAAGTTAAGTACTTTTACACCACTAGCACTAGTTGAGCTGGCAGTGGAAGCAGCTGACTTAGCTGGAGCGTATACAGATCAACCGCTGCCCAGAGATGCAGGAATTAGACACAACCCGAATCTGAAGAGATGAGGAACAGCAGGTAAGTATAAAGAAACCCACAAAAAACAGGTAACATAAAAGCTGGAGGCACTACTGACTGAGACATAATTATCTTGCAGAGAAGTGGTGAACAGAGCAGTCTTGATATACAGAGGCAGAGTGAGGGATGCAGTGTGTGTCGTCTGCAGCACAGGTGAAGCTGACTATGCCCCGTGCCACATACATGACCTGCAGAACTCCCCATGGTTAACCTGCTGTTGTAGTCAACCTTAAGGAGCTGGTATGAGATGAGAACGGCAAGGAGAGCATTTCCTTAATGCTACTAACTTCGGACTTTCCTAATCAAGCGGAACTAGCATTGCTGTTGATCACTATATGAGTGCACAGCCCCTTTCTCTGGCTGAATTGTGCCACGACACAAAAATATTAACCATAATATTCCAGACGTTTTTAATCACAACTGAAACTCACAATACCACAAGGAAAATGTTGCAGATGAATCACAAGCTGAACTAAGGTGTTTAAAAAAGCAATAATTATTAATGTAGAACTTTTACTCTGAGATGCCAGCTGCATGCTAGGATCTCCAACCTGCTCTGTTAAAGGAAGGTCCTCAGGTTCTTATGCTTAGGGCTAGTGAAGGATCGTCCCCAGATTCCTATGCTAGAGAACTAATAATGGAAGCCTGGTGGTCCCATCTGTTTCTTGACGTTATTACCCAATTCGGAACCTCCTTGTCATGGCAGCCGGCATCAATAAGGTCATCCGGGTCATCAATACGGAAACTTGACACATTTTTTTGGTATTTGGATCAAGGGTGGATAGATCCTTACAATTGGTTTATAGTGGGCCCAATGAAGACCTATTTATCCTATCTGTAGTGCTAAATAGATGTTGTGCTTTTACAATCATTATCTTTAAACATGCATTAGTCTTACACATATTACACTTGATTTATATCTGGTTTCCATGTCAAAGCAGTGGCTTACATCTGTAATCCTGTCCAGTGGTTCAGTAATGCTTCATATGTGGCTGAGTCCTGTTTACTTGTTTAATTCCCTTGACCTGGCACCATGAGACACATGTCCAAGCTCAGTGTGGTCACTTGTATATACTGCTGGTAAATAGTGTGACACAAAATACTTGGCATCATTATGCAGTGATTATTTTTAGTTCTTTGGATTCAGTTCATACTTATCAAATGATTCTAAAATTTCTGGTTCTGTCTTGTTTGTAGGCCAACCCCTACAGACTTTATTGTCATTGGATGCTGATTGTACACAAGCATGTTACACAAACTTATTTCATGATAGTGTATTCTTTTACCCTCTCATCTACATGATTTAAGTGGTTATAAATAGTTCCAGAATGTGGAGCAATGGCTCCACATTGGCTTGCAGGGGCGGCACGGTGGCTGAGTGGATAGCACTCTCGCCTCTCAGCAAGAAGATCCTGGGTTCGAATCCCGGTCGGACCAGGGCCTTTCTGAGTGGAGTTTGCATGTTCTCCCCGTGTCTGCGTAGGTTTCCTCCGGGTACTCCGGTTTCCCCTACCACTAAAAATATGTCCAATAGTTCTGGCATGCGCTTCCTGTACTGGCCCCGCTCCCATCTCTGTGTGGAGTGAGAGACAAATGCCCAAAATTAACAATTGTAAACCGCTTTGAGACTCAGATCTGCAGTGAAAAGGCGGTATATAAATAAAAACTACTCCTACTACTACTTACTTACTTACTCTAAAATCTGGCTTGAAAAAAAAAAAGAGTAAATCATTACAAATAATAACTGAAGCTGTCCTTGGTGCTGAAATCACATCAAGTACAAGGACAACTTTGTGCATAAAGTGCACATTTACATTTTAACATCTAAAAATTAAACAATTTGGCATATTTTGTGATTTATTAATCATTGTAGCTATTAGGAATATTGAATGTAGTTCTAATTGATAATAATGTTGATGTTTAAAGTGTAAGGGTAGTTCAAGTGACCCTCCTTTGAATGATTGCATAGGTGAACAGCTCATAAAGGTTTGATCCTAGTTTGACAATTTTTCACACCCATCAAGTTATACAGTCATTAAACAGGTCTATAGTTGGGGTCGTCTTGTCTAGTCATTTTTAAATATATTAGGATTTTAAATGGGACATTTAACAGTTACAAGATACATTCAGAGACAATATAAAAAAAAACCTTCTGCTATATGGTGTAGCTAGATACATATAATTGCTTTTGACTTTTTAAAAGATTATAGCCACCATCACGGTCACATACTGAAGTCACAGTTGATTACTGGTGAGTGACTGGTCAAAAACGCTTTAAATAATAAGCGTAAGTCACAAGCGGACCACATGCTGCTGCTCTGGGCCTCATGAGATTAGTGCAAATCCCGGCCACAGCAGCCGATCTGTTATGTAATGTCATTCATGTAGAAATCCTGTCAGTTTCTGCACATGGAAAATTGTGCTTTACAGAATGGCACTATGGCACAGGGTGAAATCATGTGAGCTTTGATGAGGACTGGAAGGTTAATAGGTTTTTTATTGAACTGATATGATTCATGCATTTTCAGATATTGAAACACTACACCGTATGTTTGTGAATTTGTAAATCTATCATTTTTACCTTAAATCATTGTATTGTTTAATTGGTTGAATCTAATGGATTAAATACATTTTGTAGCCAGATCCTGTCAGACCTCTGAAGATAAGATAAGAAGAGGGGAGACCTCTGGGAACATCGAATGTCACAGTGGAATGGCTGTGGCTGTAAAGTGCCAAACTGTTGTTGTGTTTTGAGGAAAGACACTTCATCCACATTTCCTAGAATGAGTCTGGTGTATGTGCATGAATGGTTGGTGGTGGTCGGAGGGGCCAATGGCATATACTGGGTGTCAGTGTGCCTCAGCAGTTACATTATTCTAATTTCACGAGTTTCAGCTGTATGTATCCAAGCTTACACTCTCTTCTCTGTCTTCCAGGTCAGAGGGAGAACAGGCCGCTGGACAAGTTTCAGCTGACGTTCCCACTGCGCACCAACTACATGTACGCCAAGGTGAAGCGCAGCCTGCCAGAGATGTACGCACTCACAGTGTGCATGTGGCTGAAGTCCAACGCTTCTCCCGGAGTGGGCACTCCACTGTCCTACGCTGTGCCAGGACAGGCCAACGAGCTGGTCCTGATCGAATGGGGGAACAACCCGATGGAGCTGCTGGTCAACGACAAGGTAGGGGAAAGTCCTAAGCTGTTTGTTCAAATCCTCTCTGGACATATTGGTGTATGCTACTGTGTGTCCTTGGGCAAGATGCTTAACCTGCCTGGACCCTAGTATCTGCATACACTGGCATATGGATGTTTGTCATACAACATGAAATTGTATCTAAGTTCTATATAAGTAGAACATACATGCTGAAACTGAAAGTATGAAGGATGATAGCTGTTTTCTGGCTGTAATTCCTGAATTTATGCTGCCAACAATGGGACGAGGTGCATTTGTTATGTTTTGGCTGTAACCACAGTCATTTGATTCTAAAGCACATGCGTCAAAGTCAAGGCCCGTGATTGAATGATGCCTGCCACTGACGCATTAATACGTCAATTGCGTTTTATGCTATTTTCATGTTCCCTGATGTCTATTATATCTAATATGTACGGGGATTAGCTTGAGAGCATATTTTATCGAGCCAGCAGGTGGCACCACCGCTCTCTGGATGTTTGAAAACAGCTAGAAGCACTTGTTGTGCCTCTTTTTTCTCAGCTTTTTGGTGATTTCAGTAAAACCTACCTCTACTCGACTAGGGATTACAGGGGAAGGAAACAAGCTAGAAACAAAATTATTTTTGTTGATGAAAGTAGATAGTCCATTCTTTCAGAATCTGGTTTCGGATTGTGTCATACTACACAATATTCTGTGGGTCTTGAAAAATCTATAAAAATCATCAGAAACTGCTGGCAATATGGGAGTACCTGTTCTGAAATAGGCTGGCAGGCAATGAGTTAATAAACATTGAACCAGTCCGGCCCTCGGCTCGCAGCAAATTTTTTTTTTATGGGTTTTATTTGAAGTTGACATGCCTGTTCTAAAGTGAATAATATCACTAAAGAAATAGCCACAACTAATGTACTGGCAATACAGCAATACAGAACACGTAGAGTGTGATGTCATAGTAGTGCATTCACAAGAGTGAGACAGAAGCTTTTAGACAGAAGGGGCGGAAACAAATGTATTTTCAGACAATAATTCACTTTAATTTTTTTTTTTTTTTTTTTTCAACACCCAACAACTAGATACAAAGTAAACACACAATACATCCAACTCAACAGAAATATAGGATTGGACTGCCACCTTAACGTGGTGGGGGAGTTTGAGTACTCGGATGATCCTGGGAGCTATGCTGTCTGGGGCTTCATGCCCCTGGTAGGGTCTCCCATGGCAGACAGGTTTCAGGTGACGAGTCAGACGAAGAGCGGTCCAAAAACCACCATGGACAGCACAATAAGGACAACAGTGACGTTGCCCGGCATGGCGCAGCCGGGGCCCCACCCTGGAGCCAGGCCTGGGGTCGGGGCTCGTATGCGAGCGCCTGGTGGCCGGGCCTTAGCCCACGGGGCCCGGCCGGGCTCAGCCCGAAGGGATGACATGGGCAGTCCCTCCTGTGGGCCCACCACCTGCAGAGGGATCCGTGGTGGGGCGGTGCTGAGAGGACTGGGCGGCAGTCGAAGGCGGAGACCTCGGCGACCCAGTCCACACACACAACATCTGGCTCTTGGGACGTGGAACGTCACCTCACTGGGGGGGAAGGAGCCCGAGCTCGTGGGGGAGGTTGAGCGATACCGACTAGAGGTAATCTGCCTCACCTCCACACACAGCTTGGGCTCTGGAACCCAACTCCTTGAGAGGGGTTGGACGCTCCACTTTTCTGGTGTTTCCCGCGGTGAGAGGCGGCGAGCTGGGGTGGCCATTCTCATCGCCCCTCATCTCACCCGCCACGTGTTGGAGTTCTCCCCGGTGAATGACAGGGTCGCGTCCCTCCGCCTCCGGGTGGGGGACAAGTCTCTCATTGTTGTGACGGCCTACGGCCTAACAGCAGTGCAGAGTACCCGGCCTTCTTGGAGTCCTTGGGAGGGGTACTGGACGGTGCACCGCCCGGGGACTCCGTTATTCTTCTGGGGGACTTCAACGCCCATGTTGGAAACGCCAGTGACACTTGGAGAGGGGTGATCGGGAAGAACGGCCCCCCTGATCTGAACCCGAGCGGTGTTCAGTTGTTGGACTTCTGTGCCAGTCAGTTTGTCCATCACGAACACAAGGGTGTCCACCAGTGCACGTGGCACCAGGACACCCTAGGCCGGAGGTCGATGATCGACTTTGTTGTCGTATCATCTGACCTTCGTGAGTTGGATCCGCTGGCAGGGGAGGAAGCCGGTCAGACCTAGCAGACCCAAGCGTATAGTGAGGGTCTGCTGGGAACGTCTCGCTGAGCCCCCTGTCAGATGGATTTTCAACTCGCACCTCCGGGAGAGCTTCTCCCAGGTCCCGGCGGAGGAGGGGGACATGGAGTCCGAGTGGACCATGTTCTCTGCCTCAATCGCCGATGCGGCGGCTCGTAGCTGTGGTCGCAAGGTCTCTGGTGCTGGTCCCGGCGGCAACCCCCGAACCCGGTGGTGGACACCAGCAGTAAGGGATGCTGTCAGGCTGAAGAAGGAGTCCTATCGAGCCATGATGGTTCGGGGGACTCCTGAGGCAGCTGTCCAGTACCGGCAGGCCAAGCGTGCCGCGGCCCGGGCTGTTGCAGAGGCAAAAACCCGGGACTGGGAGGAGTTCGGAGAGTCCATGGAGCATGACTATCGGTCGGCTTCGAAGAGATTCTGGCAAACCAGCCGGCGCCTCAGGAGGGGAAGCAGTTCTTTGCCAACACCATGTACGGTGCGGGTGGAGAGCTGCTGACCTCGACACAGAGGCAGAGGCTGAGGATGTTGGGGCGGATACATCCATCTCCCTGGCTGAGGTCACCAAGGTGGTTGGCAGCCTCCATGGTGGCAAGGCTCCGGGTGTGGATAAAATCCGTCCTGATTATCTAAAGTCTCTGGATGTTGTAGGATTGTCTTGGCTGACACGTCTCTGCAACATCGCGTGGCGATCGGGGGCGGTGCCAATGGAGTAGCAGACCGGGGTGGTGGTCCCTCTCTACAATAACGGGGACCGGAGTGTGTGTTCTAATTATCGTGGGATCACACTCCTCAGCCTCCCCGGTAAGGTCTACTCCAAGGTACTGGAGAGGAGGCTACGGCCGAGGGTCGAATCTCGGATTCAGGAGGAGCAGTGTGGTTTTTGTCCCGGTCGCGGAACACTGGACCAGCTCTATACTCTCCATCGGATACTCGAGGGTTCATGGGAGTTCGCCCAACCTGTCCACATGTGCTTTGTGGATTTGGAGAAGGCGTTCGACTGTGTTCCCCGGGGTGTCCTTTGGGGGGTTCTCCGGCAGTATGGGGTCGGAGGTCCTCTGCTGAGGGCCATCCGATCCCTGTATGACCGGAGCCAGAGCTGTGTTCGCATTGCCGGCAGTAAGTCAGACCTGTTCCTGGTGAATGTTGGCCTCCGACAGGGCTGCCCTTTGTCACCGGTTCTGTTCACTGTGTTTATGGACAGAATTTCTATGCGCAGTCAGGGGTCGGAGGGGGTCTGGTTCGGAGACCACAGGATTTCATCTCTGCTGTTTGCAGACAATGTTGTCCTGTTGGCTCCATTGAACCAGGACCTGCAGCATGCACTGGGGCGGTTTGCAGCCGAGTGTGAAGCCACTGGGATGAGAATCCGCACCTCCAAATCCGAGGCCATGGTGCTCGACCGGAAAAAAGGTGCCTTGCCCTCTACAGGTGGGTGGAGAGGTCCTTCCTCAAGTGGAGGAGTTCAAGTATCTCGGGGTCTTGTTCACAAGTGAGGGAAGAATGGAGCGTGAGATTGACAGGCGGATCGGTGCAGCGTGCCCAGTGATGCGAACGCTGTATCGGACCGTTGTGGTAAAGAGGGAGCTGAGCCGAAAGGCAAAGCTTTCGATTTACCGGTCAATCTTCGTTCCCTCCCTCACCTATGGTCATGAGCTTTGGGTAATGACCGAAAGAACGAGATCGCGGATACAAGCGGTCGAAATGAGCTTCCTCCGCAGAGTGGCTGGGCGCTCCCTTAGAGATAGGGTGAGGAGCTCAGTCACACGGGAGGAGCTCGGAGTAGAGCCGCTGCTTCTCCACGTCGAGAGGAACCAGTTGAGGGGGCTCGGGCATCTGTTCCGGATACCTCCTGGACGCCTCCCTGGGGAGGTGCTCCGGGCACGTCTCACCGGGAGGAGGCCCCGGGGAAGACCTAGGACACGCTGGAGGGACTATGTCTCTCAGCTGGCCTGGGAACGCCCTGGGGTCCCCCCGGACGAGCTGGAGGAAGTGTGTGTGGATAGGGAAGTCTGGGCGTCTCTGCTTAGACTGCTGCCCCCGCAACCCGGCAACGGATAAAGCGGAAGAAAATGGATGGATGGATGTTCTTCTCCTGATTAAAACCAAAAAACTCTGGTTGGAAGTGGTCGAATCACTGAAGTGCATTAGAAAAGCTACTTGCAAAGCACCATTACATCGCAGCGTTTTTTTTTTTTTTCGATCACCCGTGCATTATTGATGTGGAGCTTATTATGGGGATGGATTATTTCGACAAAGGAGAAGTGCTGACTGAAGCAGATTGAGACACATTTATGACAATAATTTGAGAGAAACATGTCTTTTCAGCACAAAAACAAAGTTGCATAGCTTTAAGTTGAGCTAATGAAAAAATGGGAGAACTGTATGAAAAATCTATTGAAAAATTGTATATTGATTAGTGTATATCCATTTAAAATCAATTGCTTGTTTTTTTTGACTGGGCATTCGTGTTTGATGAAGGGCCTCTGCCCGAAATGTTACTGTTGTGGTCTGTAAATGAAAGACACTTGTGAGCGACATAGTTTCTCTCTATTTTTTCATGTTTTTGTTGACTCTCAACTTAGTTCCGAGATAACTCACTCTGTACCTGCACCTTTCCTTTTGCTCCTCAGGTGGCTAAACTGCCCTTTCTAATAAACGATGGAAAATGGCACCACATCTGCGTGACGTGGACCACCCGTGACGGCGTGTGGGAGGCTTTTCAGGACGGAGTGAAGAGGGGCAGTGGAGAAAACCTGGCACCCTACCATCCCATTAAACCCCAGGGACTACTCATTCTGGGACAAGAGCAGGTCAGAAAACTGGAATTTTCTCACAATTTAACATTTATTAAGTGGGGAAATGTGCTAGGATGGGTTATAATCATTGGCAAGGCACAGAGTTGAAGAATATTCAGTAGTTAGTCACTTCAAACAACTTTGTAGACGCATCTATCTACAAATATGTAAAGGCAAATGTCATGTTTTTATTTCAATGAGAAGCTTAGGACAAACTATTCGTATTTTATATGGATCTTGATCTTTGAACATGCCCTTGAGTATGACAACAGGAAACACAGAACACATCAATGCAGCTGTCCGGATGAGGTAAAAATAAGCAGGGCAAGGAGATGATTGAAACCGAGATGAATATTTTATGATATGATGGATGGATTTGCCCTGTTTCAAAATGCTGCCTTATGTATTTATTAGGATGTACCTATAGCACGGCAGCAGTTAAACCTGAAACATACTCTTTCTGTTAGGACAAAACAATGTATTATAAGTTAGGCACTGCAACTTTAAAGGAGAAGGTCTCTGCCATTTTGTCCTGGAAGAACAGTTCACAGTAGCGCTGTAGAAACAAAGGTTGGAGTCCACGGCTCTACATGGATCCCATTTTAAAAAACATTGGAATGTGTCAATTTACTATACACTGCTAGCACTAAGTAGTATTACTAAGTGAATAAATAAAACATTGGCCATTTTAAACTTGAAACAAGTTTGAAACATAGCACCTGTGTGACACTACGACCAGATCAAATGCAATCCAGAATATAAAAAACCAGTCAAAGGATTTCTTTTGTGTGCAAGACCCAGAATTTCCTTTGAAGGACAACTTCAGTCGTCGCAGCAGCAAAAGTGTGACCCCTACTGTGACCGTTATTCAGCTAAAGAGAGCACTTTGCATTATCCTTAAAACATTTCTGGGAGAGTAAGGCTTTGTTATATGCATGTTTCTGCTCTGTGTCCCTTTTATACTGGACCCTTTTGGGACATGTAGTGTGAAATTAATGAAGAGAACATTTATCCTTGAACTGGAAAATCCTTATGTTTGAATTAGGCAAATTTCTTATTTTTATGAAGAAGAACCTGAGCATTTGGCATGATCTTACTTAGTAATTTTGTTTCCCCATAGTTTGTGTTATAAAGTAGATATTCAGTCAAAAGTAGAAATATTACAATAGTCAAAAGTAGAAATATCACAATATTACAAACTTAAAATTTGATTTGGTCCAAACAAAACTGAGACTTGTTCTGTAAATATTATGTTAAATAAATATTTTGGATATAAACATAAATATAATTAATATTAATCTCAGATGTAAAATGTGAGCTATAAATGAGCAAGTTGACACCCCTGAATGTGTTCTATGTTTTTGCCTCCTAAGAAATAAGAACTTTTATTGTAGTGATGCACCGATACCACTTTTTTAAAAACCCATACGAGTACGAGTACCTTAATTTGAGTACTTCCCGATACCGAGTACTGAATAATGTTATCCCTGGGAATTCATAAAACTAATAAGACTGATATTCAAAAGGTTTTATTTCTCATTTCAACAATAAGAACATTCTTTAACAATTAAACATTTTACCAATAAGAGGCACTGTCATATTCCACTCATACAAATGTTATTTAGATATACTGTAGCTCCGGTGCTCGCAAAGGTTACTCTGCTTTGGGGGTGAGTTTTATCAAGTTGCTGGTGTTATACGTATTTGTTTTGTTCACTTGCAGCTAGCTTGCCGCTAGCTTGGCAGTAGCTTGCTTTCTTTCTGCCGAACTTGGGAGATCACCATGGCAACATATGCCGCACAGCTGTCTGCTGTTGTGACGCTAATGTGAATTAAAAAGGTGGGTGTTGGCTGTGGGTATCCAGTCCTATGATATGAGTACGAGTATGAGTACAAGCCTGTATCGACCCGATATCCGATACATTATCGTAATCGGTGCATCCCTATTTTATTGGTTTCGATCCTACATATACGAGTATGAGAGGGGGAACATGTGACCTAACTCAGCTGTCCACTGATTATACCAGTAAACTTAGTGATTTGTATGTTTGAAGTTTATTATTGTCACATACATTACATTATTTGCAGTGAAATCTGTGTGTACCTTCCAGTAGGGCTGGGCAATATGGAGAAAAAAAAAAGAAGATATGTATAGAAGGGGTCACGTTAAGTAACCATATGTTTCGTTTTTAGCTGCATATATAAAGTTTACAGTCTCTGGAGTCTCTGGTATAAAGCCACGTTGTTCAATGACAACAAAACATGTCCACCACTGTATGAAATGCCACGGAATCTGACGCTACACCACCTTCTGTCATATTCTACACTTTCTTGTGTTATGTTTGTTTCCTCCAAGCATATTTACAGTCGACGCAGGTAGTTAAGCGGCGCCGCCGCTATGTTGAATGAGACACACTCGAGTGGTGGGGCCGATGGGGAGCAAAAGGAGGCGGGGCGAACGCAGCAGAGAAAAGGCAAACAGGCAAATCGACAAAAGTGAAACAGAGCCAGTATCTCGTTAATGTGAAAAAGCGTATTGTCAAAGTTACTTTCGCAATATTATCGCCTACAATAATTATCACCCACCCTACCTTCCTGTGCATTGAGTTATAGTTGCCTGTATGGAATGGTTTATAAATACATCTTCTTTTCTCTTCACTATAGGACATGCTAGGCGGCGGTTTTGACGCAACGCAAGCCTTTGTGGGCGACCTGGCAAATCTGCATATCTGGGATCGCAAGCTGACAGTGGGTGAAATCTACAACCTGGCCACGTGCAGCAGCAAGGCTCAAGTCGGGAATGTCTTCGCCTGGATGGAGACCAGCCTGGATATTTATGGCGGCGCCTCCAAGTGGACATTTGAAGCGTGTCGTCAGCTCAACTGAAAACTGGGAAAAAAAGGATTTCTGTCTGATAGCGCTGCAAGTGTTACAAAGCAGCAAACTAAAAATCCAGATTGAAAACTGGGTTTGAAACGAAGATGTCGCACATTTGTTGATAGACTTTGACGGGATTTAGTGTTCTGGTTGGGGTGGCTGTGTTCTGCCAGGTAGCACCCATGGAAAAGTGCGCTAACGACTGCGTCTGACAGTTACCGACATTATGATGGTTCAGGGATTGCAGTTTAGAATTCTGGAAGGTTCAAAGAAAAGACGTTGAAGGACCTATCGCGACTGCTTGGGTTTGACACTGTGAGTTGTTTTACGGGTGGACTTTGGCCACGTTTTCGGCTCTAAACTGGAGTGTGTTGTTGACTCTATCACTGTTCTCTTCTCAGCCACCACCTGCTTGATGTGATTTTGTGTAAAAGAGAAAAGAAAATGCAGAAAAATACATATAGTATTTTTAGTTGACCAACGTTTAAGCCTGAGTGCCTTGGGCTGTTGATGAAACTCAACACATTTTGATCATTTGCAGGGTGTTTGCTTTATGTCACTTGCTTTGCTGAGTTTGTTGTAAAGGTGGGCGATTAAGAAAAGAGAAAGGGGTGAATTATATTTTTGATAATTCCCATGGCAATTGATAGAGATACTTACCAACAATCTGTCAGAAACCTGGAAATGCCATGTTAACAGTTCAACAGTCTACTGAAGTTATTTGATATTGTGTGAAACTCAATCATGTTTAAACAGTCCATACACAGATCGTATTTGAGGAAATGCAATACTTGAAAGAGAAAATGCAAAAGACATTTTTGGATTGCCCTCCATTAGGGGTTTACAAACTATAGCTGACCACAACCTTCCAAGTTCCTCAAGACAGGATTGAGAAATTACTAATTTCAAATTTGTTACAAATTTGCTGAATTTGTCAAATGTTATGTTTCGCGTGACTATGATTGTAAAGGAGCAGTATGTGAAAAAAATGGCCAAAAGTGGTACTGCAACCTCTCCCACTCTGCCTGACTCAGGTTGCCAGATATGCAGACAAACCCAGCATCTGAATATACAAGAGTTTTTTCCACTACAAATCTCTAACCATCACCAATCCTCATTTTATTCCTTGTTTTGTTATTAATGATTTGAGAATCATAACAAGACCTTTTTTAGTATAGCGGCCACACGTTACTTTACCGGTGAGATTAGCTCGACGCAGTGCATTCTGGCAACCCGGTTAACAGACTTTTTGTATTTGTTAAAAGGTGGAGGGCGGGACATCGAAATGAAAACAATGATTTAGGGTCCGTAAAAATAATTTTGAAATTATCATATCTCGGCTGAACTACTGTTATCAGTTAAAGAAGTAGTCAGAAAAGAGCATGGTTTATTAACGCCTTTTGATAGATTAGGGCCATTTAATGATGACTTGACATGAAAATCTTACATATTGCTACTTCAACTTTGTGCACTGAGACATGACACATAATCTATTGGTTACAGTTAACTCGCCATAAAATAATCTCAGGCTACGTCATCCTACTCACCTTCTTTCAAACAACTTAACGCCGGGGTCCTTCACTTTCAAACTACATAAAATAGATAATTAATTACCAGATTGCTACTTTAAGGTTTGTATTTCTATTGGTAGAGTTGGGCTCTTAATTTACTTGAAGTGGATAGAGACTCTAATTAAAGTGGTTGTAGACACTTGTTTATTGCCAAAATTCTATGATAAATTTATGATGGAAGCTAACAGGTAACTAAGGTAAGCATGCTGAGGTGTGCAAATTGTTCATCCTGAGATGCAAAGTTTTGTCCATACCAAGTCAAGAGTGTGTTAAAACGCCTAATTATTAAATCATGCTATGACCAGTCATAACACTTGTCTTGTCTATCTGCTTTGTTTTATGCTATTAGCTGCGGCTTGTATCCAAATGTACTTTTTCAAATTTAGCTGGTTCTGTATTTAATAAAATCCATCAAACTAGTTCTTGAGTCTCAAACAGTTTGGTTCGATCACTAGTTTTCACATGCATGCATGTTTGGCCTCTGACACATGTTTAAATCAACTTTATCAGACAGAAAAGTGATAAAGTGGGGACCACCCTCACTCAAAGCATTTCTAGTATAATAGCATGACAGGGACAGCACATCGGGACATCAACAAAATGTATTATTTAAGAAAAAAAAACATACTTTCTCTGCTATATTAGTTCAGAAAAAGTGGCTCTCTGTGGAAAAAAGATTGGATAACCCTGCTCTATGTATCTCCAATGTTGAAAAACACTAGAGCAAATTACAGCATTGATACATTTTTTCAGTGAATGTTTGCTTTTTACTTTTGACATGCCTTTGCTCACCATGGTACACTAAAATTACCTAATAGATAGGTCTTCAAAGATACAATTTTGTAGAGAACAGTCTGAGGATGGTTCATGTTTTTGTGTAACCTGTGGTGTATTTGATCATCCAGAGAAAGGCAACCTTGTCAACCACATCCTTGAACTGAGCATGAACTAACCAAAATACAACTTGTGGAATGTGTCTCATGAGGATAATTGTATTGTCTTCAGAATATTGCTTTAATTTGAAGTTGTGATATCGCCCACCTTGTTTGTGAGCCGGTGAATGCAGCGGTCTGTGGATGTGCATTTTGCAGATGGGAATGTGTTCTGTACAGTTTAAAAGCATGTCTTGACGTGTGTAACTGTCGCTCTTCATCCCCCCGTCGTCTTTTCTACTCTACTCTTAGAGGCTTTAAGCATGGCAACACCAACAGATGAGAAAGTTCTAGTTTTTGTAATAAATTGTGATACTTGAATCTTAAATGTGTCAATTTATTCTCTACAAAATGACTCAACTGTTATGGAAGGCACATAGCAGAACTTATAGCGATAAAAGTTGGCGATATTGTACAAGATGGATTTTACATTTGATCATGAATTTAAAGGTTCAAAGTGTAGTCACTTTTCTGGAGGAGCGTCTTCCACTCGCTTGCGTCCATCATACTCTATTATGTTTTGGACTATACTCTACAGCAAGGGTGTCACAAGCTGTTCCAGTATGGGACATCACTGTCCACCCATTTCCTCGACTAAGTCCAGTTTTAATTTTAAGGAAATGGGTTGAGTCTGTTGTGCTTAGTAGGAGTTAAAACCTGTTGCCACAGCAGCCCTTTCTGGAACCAGTTTGACATCCTTGGTAGTTTCTACAGTATGGCTTTAAATGTATCTGACTAAACTGGAGACGAGCAAGCCATATCACCAGGATAAAGGTTATACTGCATCTGCGGAGAGGCACTCTACTGTAAATGTTCACTGCACACAGTGAGAACGATGTTTAACCAGTAAAAACATTTAATAGTATGAAAGAGAAATCTCCATGGCAATCTCCTCACATCACAAAGAACATTGGTTTTGGTGACCAATACCTTGGTTGTCTCCAAAAACATGATCCTCCATCGGAGGTCGTTGTAATCAAGCTGAGCATCTTGAGAATGATATCCTGGGCCCTGAACTGGATCTACAACCAGTGACATTGAGACAAATTTCCAAACGAGAATATTTAAGTAGAGTTTTGACCATCACTTTATTCAACATCAGACAAGGGTTTTAGAGAGAAATACAGAATATGAGCAGATACAGTGAAACTTCCTTGCATGTAGTATGTGCGCCAGGTGGCAGTACCCGCAAGACCAAGTGCCGGCGTGGATAGTACTTATTTCACTCTGATGTATTTACAGCTGCTATAGTTGAAGCTCTGTATGCAACAGAAATCATAATGCTTACGTTTTTAACAGTTTTGACTATGACAAGAGCATGGGGAATTGTCAACATTTCTTGGATTGTAGTTTTAAAATAATGCATTTCTAACAAAGCAAAAAACAAGAGTGTTTTTCAACCTTTAACGTTGTCGTGTAAACGCCATCTTACTGGCTTCATATTTCTTCCAAAGAAACATTTTTATCCAAATATTACAACATCAAAATGTCTGTGTAATAAATGGATTTGTAAAAAAAAAATTGTTATGGGTTATTTGGTTATACGATATAAGTAATGGAGAGTTTTGGGGAGACAATGGCTCAGTTGGTGGAGCATTTGTCTTTGAACCTAATGGTTGTTGGTTAGGTCCCTCCACGACCCATGTCCCCGACTCCCACTGAAGTCTGCTGTCATTGTGTCCTTGTGCAAGACACTTAACCCCACTTTACCTGAAGTCTCAGCTGAAACACCAAGGCTGTGTTTCTGTTGACGGAGCACCATCTTCCTGTGGACCCACCACCTGCTGGAGGATCAGTGAGGGGCTGGTGCTATGAGCAGTGGGTGGCAGCTCTGATTGCCACCAAGAAATGGACTAATAAAGAGGATAAAAATAAATAAATGGCTGAAAGAGATAAATCAATACACTTGTACAAAAGCATCAGAATGACTTTCTTAGTTCACCATTACAAGATTTAAAAAAACATCACCTGGCTAGTGGAGAGGATACCTTAGAGTCCCTGGGTCTCCTCCTGGCAGGACATGCCCATAACACCTCCCCAGGAAGATCTCCAGGATGCACCTGAAAAGCAGCAGCTCTACTCTGACCTTTTCCTGCAGTGACCAAGATCCTCACTCTATGTCTAAATGAGCCTTTCTGTGGAGGAAACACATTTTGACTGCCTACTGTATATCTACAATCTCGTCCAAAGCTTAATAACATAGGTGAGAATGGGATTGCCAATTGACTGGTCGCTTCTTTCTCTGCACCACATCTGTCTGATTCAACAACTGCATCACTGCACACGTTACACCACTGCATCCTTCCTTCACTGAGATGAAGACCTGAGGTCTTCAATGAAACAAGGTTTTCATTCAATTTATCTACAGTCTCTTCATTGCCACTGATTTTTTAGTTCTAACCATTATACACTATAAGAAGGAGGACCCCCAATGAGAAATCTGGTGACACGATTGAAAAGTAGAATAACTGAAAGTATCTGCAATCCTTCAAACATACCACGAATTAAATCCATAATTTAAGCTACAGTATGTCCATCATTATTCCTGAGATAATTATGATAGTTATGGGACATGTGAGTCATAGAAATTGAATGGCAGCAAGACTGAAGCGTACTAGTTTTAGCAAGAAGCCAACTTTTCCCCTTAATGCAAATGTGTGTGTGTGTGTGTGTGTGTGTGTGTGTGTGTGTGTGTGTGTGTGTGTGTGTGTGTGTGTGTGTGTGTGTGCGTGTGTGTGCGTGTGTGTGTGTGTGTGCGTGTGTGCGTGTGTGTGTGTGCGTGTGTGTGTGTGTATGCGCGCGCATGCGTGCGTATGTATGTGTGTAAGTGGTATTTCCATCTCTAATGAGTGAGCAAAGAGAGCGAACAGGGAAAACAGCCTGGCTTATGATGGACTGGAGCTATTTGTTAAAGTTAGACGACACAACCTTCCTGCTTGTTGTTCCACTGACCGGCCACTTGCTTGACTTGAACAAACAAAGTTTGCGGTCATATCTGAGGATAGAGCAACCTAAAATAAGAAGTCAGGTTTTTGTTCATGTGACATGTGAATTATGTTTCTTAAATTAAATGTTTTCCCAGATTATAGGCCACATATATAAATCCAATTTGACCTTTTCTGAACAAAAGCTGAAACTGAAGTAATTAAAATACAATGGTCCAGTAATTTA
Source organism: Knipowitschia caucasica (assembly GCA_964034765.1). Taxonomy (NCBI): domain Eukaryota; kingdom Metazoa; phylum Chordata; class Actinopteri; order Gobiiformes; family Gobiidae; genus Knipowitschia; species Knipowitschia caucasica. The sequence goes on from OZ035840.1 coordinate 27,747,472, forward strand.
CAGATTTCAAGCAGCTTATCCAATCAGAGAGCTGAATAAGGCTCCCATTTGGATTGCCTGTGTTGGGTGAAATTTAGTTGATTTGTTTTTATGACTCAGAAACAAATACATAGCACAACACATGTATAAAATAAATGAAGCAGAAACATATGTAGTCATCAGTGATGGGAATAACGGCGTTACTAGTAACGGCGTTACTAACGCGTTACTTTTTTCAGTAACGAGTAATCTAACTAATTACTTTGACAGTAACTATAACGCCGTTATCATTTCCGACATCCCGTTACTGCGCGTTACTCAAGACGCACAATGAACGTGTTGTCATGAGAAGGGAGGATGAGAAAACCTCTCAGCAATTATTGGCTGATGTAAATCATATTTCCTTTACAATCCACATGTCTACAGTTGAGAGGATGGCTCATAAATTGTGTTTTTGAAACAAATATGGGTCTTAATCGCGCTCAACCACGGCTTGTATCACCGTGAGGTCAGCCACAGAGTAGCGCATGTGAGCGCAGAAGTCGGCTGCATACAATTCCATCGATAAGCTCCTTGCTCTTCCTGGTTTATCTGCTAAGGACAGCAACAGGTTTGGCTAACATACATATAACACATTTTTACATAATCTAAAATGCACATAGGGTATTTTTTCAATTACTATAGGAATGATAAGAAAGAGAGGTGAAGTGTAAGACGGTTGATTTTAGAAATTGGATGCACTCGGCTGCCGCTAGCAAAACACAGGAGTTTATGGAGGACACACGCGTTTTGTTTTACTTTTTAAAACTCATTGGACTCATTTCCAAATGGAGGATTACATATCTACGCTCAAACCATTAACTGGATTTAATCAAGGAACTGGTCTGAACCGAAGTGGACTGTGCAGGTCATTTATAAGGTAAGACCCATAACTCATAGTTTTGCGTTTTGTATGAACAAACAATGCGGGCATAAAACATATTTTGCTGTAGCCAAACAAATTGTCCACTTGATTTATATGATGTAACGCTATATGTTCATCTGATTGGACTGAAGTCAGTGCTTCACCAGCCTCACCGCTCGTCACCGGTGTTTCCACATTCACAGTGGCGGGTGTTGGTGTTTACAGCACAGTGAGAGATGAAGAGTGAACAGGACTTCAGCAGCAAAACAGCCTTTTCTAGATGGAAATATTGGCACTGTTAAAGGTAAAAATGCGCACGTCGGGTGCACATTATGTTCCAGAACAAAACGAAAAAGTAACGCAATAGTTACTTTTACTGGTAACTAGTTACTTTTATAGTGGAGTAACTCCGTTAGTAACTCAGTTACTTTTTGGGAGAAGTAACTAGTAACTATACCTAATTACTTTTTCAAAGTAACGTGCCCAACACTGGTAGTCATATGTCATAGCATATTTATACAGTGATTTTATAATGCTTTCTTATATTGTTCAGCACTTTGAGTTGCCTTGTGTATGAATTGTGCTATACAAATAAACTTGCCTTGCCTTGCATATGTCACAGACAGGTTAAAGAGGCCTTATTGCGCTCTTACTCATGTTTTACAGTCCATCTTATGCACATGTGTGATCATTTTTTTGAGTGATACACCATACACCATACAGCACTCAAAACGTATATGAGATTATAGCCATCTGTTGCATAGGGGTGATGTCACCTTAACTCAAACAAGCTGATCCAGAGAAGAGTCTGCTCCTCTACCTGTGAGACCACCTCCCCCCACCAGCACGGTGGGGGGAGGCCTCACGCTGAGTAGTAGCTCATACTTCAGATTTGCAGGTACTTGCAGGTCATGTCAGATCTAAGAATAAAGTTTTTCCAACAATGACAATCCGACACATTGAGCCCTATTTCCTCGATCCAGAATCAGACTCTATTAAGTTAAGAGCTAGTATCACTTTACTCAAAGATTTGGGCTTCAGGTTTGCGTCGTGGGAATAATATTTGATTCCAGATCAGTTTTGAGTAAGTCCAGTTTCATGGTGTATTTCTGGAAAAGTCTTAGTGAAGTGGTCAGCACTAGTTCATATACGGAAGTAAACCAGCTAATTATTAGTTTAATTATTAAATTAAACTAATTCAAAAGTACAAGTGTTACTTCCGGTTTCATCCCGATTCCGTATATGATCTAGTGCCGACCTTAGTGAAGTGTCGCAGATGAACAAATTTGTTGCGGATTTCAGGAAGATCCCCGTTCAAAAAGTCGAACTGCATTCTTCCTCTTTGGGCTAATTAGTGAGTCACTTATTTACACCAAAACACATTTTTTTGGCTGAACCACATGGGTCTGGTATCGACGCCATAGCGAACGCCTTCCCCAGATTATATTTTAATCGACCAATCAGGATTGCCGGTGTTACGTGGGGTTTGCACTACCTTCTCAAGCTTCTCTCATGCAGCAGCGAGAGGAATCCAAGATGGCGGACATAAAGTCCGCGAATCTTTTTAAAAGAGTAAATACGATTGAATTAAGACACGGATGTCACTTTTAATGCAATTTGAGGCGAGATGTTGATGGTTCTATGTTGATATATGTGTGTTTTAAGAGTCAAATGTTCCTGTAAAGTTTGGTTGAAGCACTGGTTCAGTGTTCCTGTTTAAACACTATGCAGCAGGGTTGCCAGGTTTGGTGGTTCCCGCATATTTTTCTCGCGGATTTTGGGTTGGAAAATCTTGCTGGGATTTGGCAACCTATGGGAGCCATGTGCTTCGATGTGAGTGGTTGAAAGCAGACATCATTCAAGATAACGGACAAGTAGGGCTGGGCGATATGGCAAAAAAAAAAAATCTCCGATTTTTTCACACCAAATCCGATTTTCGATTTTAAATCGATTTATTTTTTTCTATTTAAAAACAAACTACAACTGACAAAGAAATAGATTTTCCTTTATGCAGTTTAATCTAAATCCCCATGGAGCATAAGTGTAACAGGAATTAAGCCTTAAAACATGCTTGTAAACGAGATGGCTCTGCCATTGTAAACAGTGAAAATGTAGCTTAACAGTTTTATAATAACTTCACTTACAATGACACTATGCACCTTCAAAATAACTTAAATCACACAAACAAGGCCCATCGCAAATATATCAATCCTATTAAACACATGCATTATTTACATGAAATATCACATTTTTAAAACTGATTACTCAAAGTAGAAATGTTGTAACAGACAGTCTTTTCCAAAAGCCTCCTCGGGTTTTCATGCTTGTTCTTTCAACTGTGCCTGAGTAACTGTGCTGTAGTACAACGCTCGGTCCAGCTGGTGGCGCTAATACTAACTTCAGTGACTCCCGCATTGTGCGAGCTTCCTGTTTACATTCTGATGCTGTAGCTAACAGCTACTGTAGCAGCTACTGTAGCTAACAGCTACTGTAGCAGCTACTGTAGCTAACAGCTACTGTAGCAGCTACTGTAGCTAACAGCTACTGTAGCAGCTACTGTAGCTAACAGCTACTGTAGCTAGCAGCTACTGTAGCTAGCAGCTACTGTAGCTAGCAGACAGCGGGGAACACGTTGTTTGTATCAGAGCAATGAGAGCAATGTGTGAGACGTGTCTTTCCCCAAAGTGCAGCGGCTCAGTGGGACACGAGTGTGTGCGCGCCACGGACACGGGAGTGCGCTTTGGAATAACGAGCGTGAGAGAGCGTGAAAGATGTGGCGTACGAACATGGCGTACGAACATAGCGACCGGGGCTTGCGTGCGTGTGTGTGTGTGTGTGTGTTTTGGCGATTAAATAAAGTCTGATTCTTGAATGTTTGAAGTGTTATTGCAACAGCACCAACTGTGAGAGCGAGCATCAGGCCAGAGGGAGACTGTTAGCATTAGGTTAGCTTCAAAATGACTGCTCAACACCAAAGACCCGCGGTTAGCGCGTTAGCGCTGTAGTTCTGCGCTGGAGAAAATAAAAATCGAATTTTTAAAAAAAGAAATCGCCCTAAACGTAAAACTCGAATTAATGATTAAAATCGATTAATCGCCCAGCCCTACGGACAAGTGGTCTATCCAATTACATACAAGGTTTTTTTTTACAAGGCCCTGCCTTCTGAAACCCAACCACTATGGCTCAGTGCCAGACTCATGTGTGAAGTGCAGCGAACTACATGGGTCTGGCGAGAGTCAGGCTAACAGAAGGCCCCCTAGAAGGAAAACAGTATCCAGCGGAGCCAAGTCAGGGGCGAAAGCCTGCAACCACCCAGGATGGAGCAAAGTGTCTTGCAGTGGTCCAGGACACAGACAGAGGGATGTGTCCAACTCCTGCAGCAACTCTCGAGGCCAGTCGGGGACAAAGGCCAGAGATCAAAGAAATAAAAAATAAAAGCAAAAATAAAGCAGTCTGCTTGGGCCTTGACTGGTTCCGTCATTCTGTCACGTGGATGAAAAAACAAGGAGACCCAAAATGCAAAAACTGCAAAATAATGGATTTAATAAAAGTAATACAAATGCAAAAACCACAGGGAACAAGGACAGGACTAAAACATACTAGGGATGACAATGACAGAACAGGGAGTGAAGGAACACACAGGGCTAAATACAAAGACTGACATTCTCTGCCTCCTGAGAATGAAAGAGAAAGATTGCTCTTTTACTAAAGCTTGAAGGAAAAAACTACTCTGGGCATGTGTATGAAGGCCAAACAGCACTGTAAAGATGTTTAAAGCAGAGAAAAGTCAAAAATAATAATATGACACATTTATATTCTGTGTCTAGTTTAATTGTAATTGTCATTAAGTAATATGCACTATTTTACTTTTGTTTTGAGGGATTCTGAGTAAAGAGGGTCGAGGTCTCTACTTGAAAAATAAGTTGGACTATCAATCAATCAATCAATCAATCAAATTTTATTTATGAAGCGCTTTTCATACAAAAGATGCAACACAAAGTGCTTTACAGTTTGGTTAAAAACAATCCCGCCGGCCCATGTCCCCTCCCCCCGACCACCCAACAGACCCATCCCAAACCACAGACAAACGCACACAACGCTCCCATGCACACTCTCTGACACACAACACACACACACACACACACACACACACACACACACACACACACACACACACACACACACACACACACACACACACACACACACACACACACACACACACACACACACACACACAAGTAAAACAGTAAAACAATGATGAGAGACTTGGCAGGGTTCGGATGCAACCAGTTGAAAAAGCGTCATCCTAGGAGCCGTCTGCACCAGGAGCAGAGAGCCGCCTGTAGCCACAGGGGACGACACAGGATCTAGAGGAGACCCGAAACCGAGGCCCCAGGCCCCCACCAGGTCCAAGAGTCCGACCCCCACAGCCACACCGACCACTGCTCCCAGTGCAGAGGGCTCCTCCAGAGGAAACACTGGGTACACTAAAAACAATATAATAACAATACAATATGTAAAACACAAAACTGTGAAACTAAAATGAAACTAAAATGAACTAACACACAATACATGAATAAAAGCAATAGCAATACAATAAATAATAGAGGATAAATAGAATATATAAAATGAAATAGTAAAAACTAATCAAAAGCTAATCTAAAAAGGTGCGTCTTGAGCCTGCTTTTAAAAATATGAACGTTCTCTGCGGCCCTGAGCTCCTCCGGCAGACTGTTCCAGAGACGGGGGCCGTAGTGCTGGAAAGATGCCTCACCGGTGAGTGTGTGTCCTGACTTTGGGGATGGTTAGAAGTCTGCTGCCGGAGGAGCGCAGGGGCCGGGAAGGTTCATAGGATAAAAGCAAATCTGAAAGATAAGAAGGCCCAAGACCATTAAGACATTTAAAAACCATTAAAAGAACCTTAAAATCGATCCTGAAACACACGGGGAGCCAATGCAGCGATTTTAAAACCGGTGTAATGTGGTCCCGCCCCCTGGTCTTAGTCAGGACACGTGCGGCCGAGTTTTGGAGAATTGTAAACCTGAAATGTTCTTTTTGGGAAGACCAGAGAGCAGGGCATTACAGTAGTCAATGCGACTGGTTATAAAAGCATGCATCAGCGTCTCCGTGTTGCCCCGAGAGAGAATGGGGCGGACTCTGGCGATGTTCTTTAGATGATAAAAACCTATTTTTGTGATGTTCTTGATGTGAGGAATAAAAGTCAGCTCAGAGTCAAAGATTACGCCCAGGTTTCTCACTTGTGATGATGGATTAAAAGAGTGTGATTGGAGTTTTGATAAAAGTTTCTCTCTCTGGGCCTCAGGACCGATGACTAAAACCTCAGTTTTGTCCTGGTTGAGCTGGAGAAAGTTTTCTGCCATCCAGGATTTCAGGTCTAAAATGCAGTTAAAAAGAGAATCCATTGGCCTGGTGTCATCAGGAGACATGGAGATGTACAGCTGAGTATCATCTGCATAACTGTGGAAGTTAATTCCATGTCTCCTGACGACACCGCCAAGAGGGAGCATGTACAGGTTAAAAAGGACTGGACCTAAAATGGAACCCTGGGGCACACCACATGTGATTTTATGGACCTGAGAGGAGCAGGTATCCAAACTTACCATGAAGGATCTGTCTGTTAAATAAGAAGTGAACCATTTGTGGACAGCACCAGAGAGGCCGAGGTGTTTCAGGCGTGATAAGAGAATTGTGTGGTCTGCTGTATCAAAGGCAGCGCTTAGATCCAGTAGAACCAACACGGTCACCTTTTTAGAATCATAACTTAGTCTAAAATCATTTAAAATCTTTAAAAGAGCAGTCTCTGTGCTGTGGTTCACCCTAAAACCTGATTGAAATTTCTCTAAAATTTGTTGCTGATCTAAGAAGGCATTGAGCTGGGTAAAAACAAGTTTTTCTAAAATTTTGCTTAAAAATGGCAGGTTGGATACCGGTCTGTAGTTGTTAAAATCATTAAAATCTAAATTGCTCTTCTTCAGAAGGGGTCTCACCACAGCCGCTTTGAAGGCTGCAGGAAAGACCCCAGTCTGCAGAGAGCAATTCATCAGGTTTAAAAGCTCCTCTCTAAAAGATTCATACAATGACTTAAAAAATGGAGTGGGGACTGGATCTAAAAGACATGTGGTGGGCCTCACTGAGGAGAAAACTTTATCAAGCATCTCAGCATCAACCAGGACAAAACTGTCCAGTGTTTCCTCTGGTGAAGACAAACAATCAGATGTGTTAAAAACAGTTGTGCGGTTGGATAAAATGTTACATCTGATTGTGTTTATCTTCCCCGTGAAGTGGGCTGCAAAATCCTCACAGAGGGAGTCTGTGGGGGTTAAAAGAGACATGCTAAAATCAGGGTTTAAAATGGTGTCGATGGTTGAAAAGAGGACCTTTGGGTTATTTTTATTTTGGGTGATTAGCTTTGCAAAGTATTTGTTCTTATGATTTCTAATTGTGTTATTGTATGCTTTTTGATTGCTTTTATATAGTTCGTAGTTGATTGTTATTTTATCTTTCCTCCACCTTCGTTCTGCCACCCTGCACTCTCGTTTCATTTTGCGTACTTCCTCATTTCTCCATGGGGGTACAGATTTTGTTTTAATGATTTTTGTTTTTAAAGGAGCGACTTGATCCAATGCGGAACTAAGTCTACTGTTAAAATCATTTGCTATAAAATCACAGGGGGCAGGTAAAACCAAGTGGGGAGTGTTGTTTAGGATGTCGATAAAATTTGCAGCCACTTCAGGGGTTAGATGTCGCTTCCTCACGGTTCTCACAGAGGTCTCACGCTGAATAAAACCAGTGATGTTAAAAAACACACAGTAGTGGTCCGAGACAGCCAAGTCGACAACAGAGGACACATCCGCAGTCAGGCCATAGGTAATGACCAGGTCGAGGGTGCGTCCCCTGTTGTGTGTTGACTGTCTGACGTGTTGGGTAAAATCCATGTAATTAAGAACATCTAAGAAATCTAGGGTAAAATTGTCAGAGGGATTGTCAATGTGTATGTTAAAATCACCGGTTAAAATTATCATGTTGTAAGAGTTGTGTAACTGTGATAAAAACGTTGAGAATTCATGAATAAAAAGGCTGCACTTTTTTGGTGGCCTATAAATAATTACTGTTAAAATTTTGGGGTTGCTAAAAACAAGAGAGTGATACTCAAAACTTGAGTATTGGTTAAAAACAATAGGTTTGGTGGCCAGGGCGTTACTGCATATTGAGGCTGTGCCGCCACCTCTCTTTCCTTCTCTTGTTTTAAAAGCAAAGCTAAAATCGGGAGGGGAAGCCTCTGTAAGAACAGCCGGAGCATCCGGACCCAGCCACGTCTCAGTTAAAAACATACCATCCAGTTCGTGTTCTAAAATCAAATCGTTTACAGTAAAAGTCTTATTTAAAAGAGAGCGTACATTTAAAAGAGCAAACCTGATGGTAGATGGGGGGTCATTTTTGTTTGTGGTGAGGGGAGAAGAAGATGTGGAGGAGCAAAGGGCAACAGGGATGAGGGTGTTGAGGGACGGTTTCCGGAATATGGACGGTCTGTAGGGGCGGGGTCTGGACAGAACTGAAATTCCTTGCTGGAGGGGGGAGCAGGGACCGATGTTGGAGTCCAGAGGGGCAGGAATGATGTGGGATGGAGTGGTGGATTGTCAGAGGTGCGGGGGACGGGATTGGACTGAGTGGGTGATGTTTGAAATCAGGTACCGGGTGCCGAGTTTATTGATATGGAGTCCATCGGGTGTGAAGAAGGGGTGGCGGTTCCAGAACAGATTAAAATTGTCAATAAAACCAAAGTTGTGCTGTTGTGATGAGTTTTGAAGCCAAGTGGTGAGTGATAGTATCCTGCTAAAACGTTCCACGCCCCGGTTCAAAGTGGGCAGAGGGCCAGAGATAAAAACACTTTTGCCGGATTTCAATAAAAGGTTAAAAAGGTCCTTAAAATGGAGTTTGGTGGTTTCAGTTTGGCGAAGTGAAGTGTCATTTGTACCAACATGTATTATGATCCGGGTTATTGTGGGGGGTGCTGTCTGTAGAAGTTCGGGTAGTTTTGTGAGGATGGTAGGGACAGTGGCTCCGGAAAAGCAGTGTGTGATGGCATTGAAGAACTTACAGTGTTTGATGATAGAGTCCCCCACCAGGAGTGTAGTTGGTGCAAACAGAGGCCGTGGAGGGGAGGGTGTGACTGGAGTAGGGCCCGGGGGAGAGCAGGGGACAGGAGAGCGTTGGGAGGTGCCCGGAGCAGAGCTGCTGCGAGCCCCGTGAGCCGCAGTGGAGCAGGAGGATGGAGCCGGAGACCGAGCCGGCGCCCCTGCAGCGGGGTTGGTGGTGGTGGTAGTGCGGGCGGTTGTGGGAGGGCCATGGACCGGGCGGAGAGATCCTCCAGCAGGCGAGACAGCCTCCGCGGGGGAGCTCCGCGCCGAAATTGAGCGCAAAGACTCCCCCACGGGCGAGGCAGCAACTACGGGAGGACTCTGCACCGTGCCAGAACGCAGAGGCCCCCCCGCGGCCACCTCAGCGTAGGACCTGCTTCGTGTCCCGTCTCTGGGGATTCCCTCCGCGTCAGAGCGCACGGACCCTCCCACAGCAGGGACAGCGCTCCCGGGGGTATCCGGTGCCGCGTCGGGGCACAGAGATCCCCCCGGGGCTTCCCGCAGTTGGTCCTGCGTGACACCCGGAGAGCCCCGCGCTGTTTTAGAGCGTGGGAAGCTCCCCGAGCGTGGGAAGCTCCCCGAGCGTCTGCGCACAGCCTCCTCCACCAACCTGCGGCGAGAGGACACCGTGGATGTCGTGTGGCCTCCAGGCCTCTGCTCCGCGCCGCTCTGGGTATGGGCAGCAGGCTCCGGGACCGTAGAGGAGGGAAGAGCACCGGGAGGGACAGGAGCAACCGCAACCGGGAAGCGTGAGGTAAGCACCGGGGTAGAGCAGGATGAGGGGTGAGGACAGGCGATTGGATCCCAGAGTGCAGTGTCGTGGAGCTGTGATTGTCTGAGTACGGAGAGGGATATTTGCTGTGACTGTTTGAATGATATGTCCATGAAATGTTCCAGAAGTTTCTCTTTATGTATGAGTTCAGTGGATAGTTCTGTGACAGTGCGCTGAAGTTCCTCGGGGGTCATGGTGTTTACTGGTTTTGATGGGAGGATTGAAGCAAGTTGTGATTTGTATATCTGTTTGTATGAGTTCGCGGGGGGAGCATCGGTGTCCATGGTGATGTGTAGTGGTTACCGGTGAAAGGCTGATAGACAGTCCTGTTAAAAGTGACAGTAATCCTTTTTGATGCAGTCTGTTAAAATCCGCGTAATCCGTCGAGCAGGGCGAATAAAAACAGTGATAGAAACTTAGTTTTAAAAATAACTCATAAAAAAGTGCAACTCAAAAAAGGCTCCAAACAAATGCGTCCGCCATCTTGCGCATGCGTACCCTATCATGAATCATACATATATTGTGCAAGATCCTAATAAATCTAATGAGGATTGGCTTTTAAACTGGTATGTCACTTTTGTTTTCAGTTATATACACTCATAAGACAACAGTTGCCCAGCACTGGCCTATTGTAAACATGTATCGTCAAAGTCAGCAGAAGCGCAGGAATGGGTCCATCCGTCAGGTTAAAGAAGTTGTGGGTGTGAATGAATCAGAGGAGACAGCTGCCCTCCTGTTGTTAACAGTGTTGTGTTGTGCCGCTCCCAAAGGGCGGTCATTCAGTATGTCCCACAAATTGGTGTGTGTTCTCTCCCTTTAAAGCGGGAGGTCATCAGAGTAAGCATCTAATGTCTTTTCCCCTGACAACCAAGCCACCTCTTGAGATATCTCTCACCCATTACGGAAGACTAGACGTGACATGGTGCAGCTCGGGTTTCAGTGTATCATCCAAATGGATGTTTGTGAGATCCAGTACACCAATATGGATACAATATTACCCATCTGTTCCCTTTTGAACACAAAAGTATGTGGTTTCAAGGTTAGCATATGCCAAAACTGGACAGGAAGTGTGTGGTTTCTGTTTGCGCTTGATTGGTGTAAATAAAACATGCGAGAAATGCATGAAATATTCAAAACAAAATTAAATATTATTGAACATAATTGTGCGATATTGTGCACCCTTACTTAGTTAAAGTGATAATCTGGAACTCTAAATGAATTACACATTTTAAGAATTGTATTAAATTGACCACCTGGACTTAAATGGATTTCCAACCGACATGTATGAAAACTATTGCTGTTCATTTTTCCATTTTGCAGTGAAATTTATGGGCTTCCTGTTTGTCAGAGGGCGGGGCCATAATACAATTTTTCATGTCTTGACTAGAGGAACTACTGTGTACCGAATTTCATGGCTCTACGACAAACTCGACCTCCGAAAACTCCCATAGGGGTATTATTTTGGATGTTGTAGGTGGCGCTGTTCTGGCATTTTTTGAGTCCCATAAAAATAAACACCAAAATAGAATTTTTTTCGCCAGGTCTGATTTCTGGGCAAAATGTAACAACTTTTCATGCATGTTCAGGGGGTCAAATTAAGGCTCAAAGAGCAGGAGAAAAAAGAAACCAAACTTAACCAAGGATTTTTTTTTCAACGTCTCAAGCAAAAACAATATTGATTTCAATGGCATGTGATACATCATTTTAAAGCGTTTGAGTTTACGCACACAACCAAATGCACCATTTGCATTCACCATTGTGAAATCAATAGGCCCTTACCCCGTTCGGGGCTCGGGCCTATTGAAATTTATAAAGGACAAAACATTAACTGTTTCAGAGCTACTTAGGACCTGCTGCCGTTATCCAGCGCATTCAAAAGTAAAAAAAGAAAAAGTGTCAATACTAAAATAATATAAAAAATTATGTTAATAGTTACTTCCAGGTTTCCCCGGATCGCGTTTTGGTCAGATTAAAACAGTATTTTTGTCATGAAAACGTGAATGCGCGCGTGTGTTAAGAATGTATTGTATACTGTATGTATAATGTATTCTCCGATGATTGATTGATGTTTGTATTATTGAGCATGGCTTTGAAAGCTTCTCTGCTCAGACAGAATTAATAAGTGACAGGCGCTGAAAGCCCGTTGTGACGAAGTGTACAAATTCTGTCCGGAGTAATTTTAGGATTTTACACACCTGAATTACAAGCACAGAGTGCGTTGCCAAAGGACAGCGGTCATTATTAGTTTGAGAGGGCCGTTATTACGAAATAAAGATCTGTAGAACGTTTTGAAAATGCATTCAAATCAATGGAGCATTCTACTACTGCTGTGAGGAGCTGTATAATATCCATCCATCCATTGTTTTCCCCCTAATCCATTTCTGGGTCGGGGGGTGGCAGTCAGAGCTGCACCCAGTTCACAGAGCACCAGCCCCTCACTGATCCTCCTGCAGGTGGTGAGACCACAGAAGCGAGCTGTATAATAAATGACGATTAAATATTCAAATAATCGCCTAGTGAAGGAGAGGCTCCGTAGGTCTTTCCTTCCTGCTGCTGTCAGACTGTACAACGAGATTATGTAACGGGAACTGCTGAGTCTGAACAAGTCACTGATAATTCACTAGTAACTTTGTCACTTGTCACTTTACCTGTTATTAGTATTACTGCATTATTACATATCCATCTGATACTTCTGCCATTCACCAGTCACTTTACCTGTTGATATTATTTCTGATGTTTATTCTGCTCATATTCATATTCTCATATACTGCTAATATATAATATAGACATCTGTAAATCCGAACCAAGTGCAATTATAGCCCAGAGTTTATCTCATTTTATTTTATTTTTATCTCATAATTTTACTGTCTATTATCTTAAATAATAGACTCAATTTGATGTGTGCAATCTGAGCGCTATTTCCTTTCTCTGCTGTAATGTGCGCAACAATGACACTAAAATTTCTCCACCGTGAGACTAATAAAGGTTTATCTTATCTTATCGTATCTGGTTAAGCTCTCTACCGCACGTCTTGGACTTGGTGCGTGCACGGAAAAGTAGGCGTTATTTTTTTTAGACCAATCATTTACCTCTCTCTTTTTTTCTGACAAACTCCAGACAATTACTTTAACGTCACTGTGACCCAATGGGCTTTGTTGAAGACAAAATATGGATATTTTTTGGCTTGTTTACTTTGGGATTTTGTGTTTTGAAATCATTCAGTATTGTTATTACTTGTTACATTGTTTAGAACTATTTAACACAGGAAACATGAAATAACAGAATAACTCAGAATCAGAATCCTTTTATTGCCATGTGAGTAACAGGAAGTAAAAAACTAGTAAGTTGCTTTGCCTCTCGGTGCAAGTTAAAGCAGAATAAAAACAAGAAGGCATGCATAAATAATAGTCAAAATACATTTCTTCAGTTTACTGTATACAAGTGCACTAGGTGCACACAATAGGCCGTTAAGAGTGCGGTAGAGTGCAGTAAAGTGACAGTAGCATTCTTGATCTGCCGTCGGACGTACATCCTCTGCTGGACCTTTTTAATGAGGGAGCTGATGGTCGGCTCCCTCTTGAGATCCTGGGTGATGGTGGTGTCCAGGAAACAAAAGGACTCCACAGAGGTAATGGGAGAGGACGAGGGCGGGTTCGGTTAGATGTATTATTATTTATTTTTTCATTATAATGAGTATCACACGCAGTTGAAATAACTGTAGCTTTAATGTTTGGGCTGTGACCTTGAGATAGTTGTGTTTCCTGATGGATGTCCAGTAATCACAAGTGAGCGTGACTACTTTTGTTTTTTCCAATGCCTGCTGTACCTTACATCCCCTACACAGCAAACGCGTCTCTTGAAGCGGAAAGGCCGAAAGCCACGCAGCTAGTTGCTCATCAGCCCAAATTATGACTCACATGTGTTCTTGGCTTTCAGTCAAAATACATACTAGCATTAATTGTGCTATAAAAACAATTATGCCGTATGATGGGTTTGTGTTGACGCCGTTATTATTGACATGTTTAACTGACAGCACATATGCATATACATATTTTTGCTTAGTTCAAAAGCACTCTACCTCAACCTGATTAATTTCTGAAAAAAGCTTATGGACTACGTAATAGTAGCTCAAAGGATTGACTTCCACTTGTGCTTATTGACCTACAGACCCAGGTCTCTGTTATCTCCATAAGCCAGATCTCTACTGACGTATTTCAGGCACAACAAAACCCTGTTGACCTGTCCGCTGTTTCACAACTAATTGGTGCGTGAATCCTTCCGCTCTTACCTCAAATTATTCCTGAGAATGGGGTCACAATGCAGGTCTGCCCTTTAAGTACATCGTAGTAGAAAAGCAGAAGCAGGTCAGAGCTCAGCAGATGTTATTGAAGTATAGACACATTTCTTTGCTCTGGCTTTTTAACTCAAGCAATGGTGACACTTTTATGAGAGTGGACCTGTATGTTATTTTATGCTGTATATTATTTGTGTGTCGTGTTGTATTTTGTAATGTCTGGTAAGAACTTTGTGACAGTCATGTCAGTTATTAAAAAGTACTATATAAATAAACTTGACCTTGACCAAGTAGCAGCTGCCATGGCAATAACACAAGCATGTGTTGTCCAGTGTCGAAGCTAGAGTACACTAGCATCAGGGCCAACAGTTCACAATGAACAATCAACTTTATTTGTATAGCACTTTATATATATATATATTTTTACATGTACTACACATGCCCAATATAAGAAATAAACAAGACAGACAGGACCAGCAACAGCAAAGATCCTGTCAACTTTTGAGACACGAATCCTAAAATCAACCCGAAAGTTACAGGGAGAGTGAAGTGAGGCCAGCCTAGGGGGTAATGTACTCTCTCTTACCTGTCCCTGTGAGCAATCAAAACAGCATTCTGAACTTTCTGAAGGTGCTTAACTGAGTTTAGGATGAGGCCAGGTCTGGCCTGGTCATCAGGCAATGCCTGAAGGGCCAATGCCCATATTTGGGCCGGTCTGCCTGCCTCACACAAAAAACATTTTTGTGAAATGTATAAATCCATTGAGAAATGTTCGAGGGGGGCGCACGTTACTGCGCGGCACCATCTGCTGTTTGCTGGATGTACTCGAACGGGATTCCACATCCTCGGTGGCCGCAGCGTTTTGACAGTGGGGCAGCTGCGGCCGCTTTGTTATGTGTGCAGTTCCTGGGTTCAGCAGCCTGTGAGCTGTTTTGACAACAACGCGACGAGCAAACAGCCGTAACATGGCCATATACCCAAGAACATATAATAAATAATGAATAATAAATGTACAGTAAATAGTATTTATGCAATATATAATTTTAGGTACCTTTTAAGACTGACTTTTTATTTTCTTTTTTATTTTCCAGTCTTGTTTTGTTACAAATGTAATCCTCAAAACTCTTTCAATCTGGAGAGACTCGGACAGGCAAAACATAGTATTATGTTGATTTGTATGTTGATTGGCAGGTAATCTGACACTGCATGAATTACACATATGACACTAAAGACAATATTTTCAAGATTACTGCTTCATTCAAGATGCTTCATTTCTCTCTCTTTTTTGCCATCTCTCTCATTTTCTCCACCTGCTCTTCTCGTCTCTCTCTCTCTAAGCCTTTACTCTCAGATCATCTTTAATTTCGGGATTCTTAAATTAGATTTTAGACTAGGTCAATCAAAAATTACAATGATTTTTGTTCTCATTTTCAAGATGTATCAACTAAACTTACACATTGAGTGTATTACTGTCTACTCATTATTGAATAATGCATGGTACTTGAAGATATAACAAATTAATCCATGAATATAGTACTTACTCAGCATTGCTTTGAACACTTCAGATGTGAGCGGGTAACACCTGATAATCTCAGAGCCTTCCATATGCTCTCATTTTCTCTGCTACACTTAGACAATAGAAGCCTTAATAAGCATCATGATGAGTTCTGTAACCTCCAGCCCTGACCACTCCTTTAATATAACTGCATGTAGTGAAACGTGGGTAAATGAACAAACATATACGGACACTCTGAAACTGAAAGGATATACTCTATACAACAGAAACAGAACGGGTCGCACAGGCGCAGGTGTGTGCATGTTCATTTACAACATTCTGTGAACGTGACACATGATGTGGTCGTCAACGATGAAATGACAGATTCCTTATTTATTGAAATTAACATAAGAAATGGAAAAAACATAATTGTAGGGGCAATATATGGAGCCCCAGATCCTTACTGCTTTTTGAACCACCTGGGACAAACGCTAGACAACATCATAAAACACATAAAAATTGCTTCCTCCTTGGTTACTTTAATATCAATTTAGCTCAAGAAAGCTGTGTCAAATCTACTTTCTTAAATTGTCTTTATTCCAACTCATTCTTTCCCACAATTAATGTTTATACTAGAGAAACGGAATCCAGTAAATCCATCATAGACAACATCATCACAAATGTCCATAATGCGAGCTCTGATTCTGGAGTTGTTCTGTCTGATATTACAGACCACTTTCCCATTGTGCTTTTCACAGATCTGGAAACAAAATCAAACAAAACAGTCCTTAAGGAGAAAATTAAAGTATTAACTGAAACAAATTTGTGTGCACTTTATAATGACCTTAAATGGAAAGGATGGGATGCTGTGTATCTCAGCACAACTCCAGACGATGCCTACAATGATAGTATTAACATCACTATTCCAGAAAGAATCATGAAAAGTGCCTCAGGTAAGCAGGAAAAGTGGCTTACTAAAGGTTTACGTAAATCCATAAAAAAGAAAGATAAATTATATAAAATGTATATGAGTGATCAAACTCATGAAAACAAAGACATATATATTAAATATAAAAATAAATGGACACATTTAATAAGAATAGCAAGACGTAACAGTAATGCTCAGGAAATTAGGGCTTCCCATGGAAATCCAAAGCAATGCTAAGGGTTCTAAATAAGGTTCTCTGTCGGGGCCAAAAATCTATTTCTCTCCCTGACACCAAATGCAATCAAAACAATGAAGATTTAGCCAACAGTTTCAACAATTATTTTAATTCTATTGGAGAAACTCTCGCTAACACCATACATCCTCCAGGGGGTGCTACGTATCATCAATACTTAAAAGGTAGTTACTCCAAATCCCTATTCCTGGAACCAACTGACAAATCTGAGGTTCAATAAATTATTACAGGCATGAAAAGCTCCTGCACAGAAGGAGTGGATTCCATTTGTAATAAAATAGTAAAATATATAGAAAAAGAAATTATCGACCCACTCGTCCATTGTATAAATCTCTCGCTGCAATTTGGATCAGTGCCAAAGAAAATCAAAACTGCTAAAATCATCCCAATATTTAAGTCTGGGGATAGGAATACTATGGAAAATTATCGACCCATATCAAAACTGCCCTCCTTTTCTAAAGTATTTGAACGGATTGTATATGATAGGCTCAGTGGGTACTTAAATAAAATGTGTATTTTAACTTAATGTCAGTATGATTTTAGGAAACAGAGCACAACATGTATGGCTATTTTAGATCTTGTTGAGAAAGTAAATGATGCTATTGACAAAGGCGAGGGTGGAGTTGGTGTTTTCCTTGATTTGTCAAAAGCATTCGATACCATCAATTTTGATATATTGCTGGGGAAACTTGAGCATTATGGTGTCAGGGGTGTTGCCTTGATTGGTTCAGAAGCTATCTATCTGAGAGAGAGCAATATGTACAAATAAACAGTTACAAATCTCAAAACAAAACTATCAAATGTGGGGTACCACAGGGCTCTATATTAGGACCACTTCTTTTCATTACATACATAAATGACTTAACAAATTCAACTGATATTTTACACAAAATTATTTTTGCTGACGACACATTATTTTTCTCTCACAAAAATATGCCTTTTTTACAAGAAACAATGAATGAAGAACTGACAAAAGTAGATATCTGGCTAAAATATAATAAATTATCCCTAAATATTAATAGAACTAATTATATGATATTCTCTTCAAATAGATCTCGTAAAAATAAAGATATTTGTATAAAGATCAACAACAGAATCTTAGAAAGAGTTCAACATACTAAATTCTTAGGCATCTATATCGATGAATTTCTAAATTTCAAAAAACACATTGATGAACTTACCACAAAACTATCTAAATATTTAGGCATGTTTTATAAAATCAGACACACTCTACCTCTTGAAGCACTCCTTGTCCTGTATAAATCTCTATTCGAACCGCATCTAAACTACTGGCTGATGCAAGGAGCCATTTCCGGTAAGCAGTACTGCAGGGCTGCTCTGTGCACCTTTTTAGTAAACTTTTAACAACTTTTTAGCGCGTTTTTATTGTTCAGTTTTTTAATATATCTGAGTGTTTTATCTTATTAATTCAGTGGTTTCAGCAAATAGCGCTTAGTCCCGACTGAAACCCACTAGTAGCACAGAGGCTAACACAAGCTAACGAGGACATGGAAAGTGACAATGAAATTGGCTCAAACATGCACAATATTAGTCGCCTCACCTTGGAGCTCCGTGAGAGCGACCGTGCCACCATTGCAGAACTACGAAAAGAAGTCCTTCGTCTCACCGCAGAGTTGAATGAGAAACAATCTCTAGTGTCCAAACTTTTTGAAGTCGCTGGTGGGCAGCATTCACGGCTTATGTCACTGAGCGCTGCATATTGTGACACTGTCGTGTGGGAGAGATCCGTCAGCTCCGGACCCTCCTGTTCTACACCTAAGCGCCCGGTTCCGAATAACGAGCCCGCGGATTCCGAGGAGCCATCCTGCGCCGTGGCCCATGTCCTGAGTCTGGCAAACCGCTATGCAGCCCTCTCCACTGACATCCCGGCCCCCTCAGCAGAATCCCTGGACACTGCAGCGTACTCTACTGCTCGAGGATCCAAGTCCACTACGAGGAAAACGCTCCTAAAGGAAGCAGTCCTCAGGCGAAAGAGCGGTCCACCGGCCATGTTGGCCTGTTCCCCTTCTTTGACCCCAGTGCAGCAGCCTCAGACTGGGGTAGCGAGCCATCATCACCACCGCTCACCTCCACCGGGTCAGCAGCAGCGTCCAGAGCCAGCCCCTCTCACCGCTCCAGCGTCCCCGAGCACACAGCGTGGGTCGCCTGTAGCTGAGAGTCAGCACCCCCGCTCCTCCTCTCCATGTGTTCAGCGGCGCTCAGGCTCGGGTCCTGCTTCGGGTGAACCCGCTGGTTCCGTCCACCGAGCTCCTTCTCCGAGGCCGCGTCCACGTCCACTCTTCGCCCCGACCACTCTGATTATTGGAGATTCCATCGTGAGACACGTCCACTTCTTTAACGCGGTCACTCGCTGTATTCCCGGAGCTACTGTACCAGACCTGCTCATACGTCTCCCTCCTCTGCTTCAGTCCCTGCCTGATACCGTTTCCAAGGTAGTCGTGCATGTGGGAATTAACGACATGAAACTTCAGCAGTCAGAAGTCACGAAGAAACATTTTATGGATCTGTTCCACCTCCTTCAATCCTCCGGATTATCTGTTTTTATTTCTGGTCCAATCCCGACTGTAAGCAGAGGTGACTGCCTCTACAGTCGTGTTGTGGCGCTGCATATGTGGATCCAGGCTACATGCAGCTCTTTTAACTTTGTCTTTGTGAATAACTTTGCCCTTTTCTGGAAACGTTACGAAGCCTATCGTCCAGACGGATTACACCCAAACAGATACGGTAGCAGCCTGTTGATGGACTACATGCGCCATGTTGTTCAGCGTTCCCCGAGGGGGGCGTGACTGTTTACATCTGAGCCCCCTCGGACCCCACCGCACTCCCCCGCCTCCTGCTCACCAGCACCGGGTGAGTACAACGGTGCAAACACTGCTCCCTGTCCGTCTGGCAGTGCATTACCAGTCCAAACACTGAACTGTGCTGACTCCCTTCTGACTCTGTACCACAGGGGTCGATCCTGGGACCTCTCCTATTTAATCTCTACATGCTGCCGTTAGGTCAGTTAATACAAAGAAACAAAGTGTCCTACCACAATTACGCCGACGACACTCAGATCTATGTCTCACTGACTGCAGGAGAACATGGACCACTGGATTTGCTCCTTCACTGTATCCAACAGATCAGTGACTGGATGCAAAATAATTTCCTCCAGCTAAATGCAGACAAAACCGAAATCATTGTCTTTGGTCCCCAGAAACAAAGAGAGGGCGTCATTTGTCAACTTCAGTCTCGCTCCCTACTTCCTTCAGACAAGGTCAGAAATTTGGGGGTAATACTGGACTCAGACCTAAATTTCAATAGCCACATAAAATCAATAACATCAACAGCTTTTTACCATCTGAAGAACATTGCCAAAGTTAGAAATATAGTGTCCAGGGCAGACTTGGAGATTCTTGTCCATGCATTTGTCTCCAGCAGGCTAGACTACTGCAATGGCCTGCTTACAGGTCTGTCCAAACAGACCTGTAAGCAGCTGCAGTACATCCAAAATGCAGCAGCTAGAGTCCTGACAGGAACCAGGAAGTATGACCATATTAGTCCGGTCCTCAGGTCTCTGCACTGGCTTCCTGTGGCTCAAAGAATAGATTTTAAAACAGCTCTGCTTGTGTACAAGTCTCTCCATGGCCTTGCACCAGAATACATTTGTGACATGTTGGTGTCATATGAACCGGCCCGGACTCTGAGGAGCACAGGGACTGGCCTCCTGCTGGTGCCCAGAGTGAGAACCAAACATGGGGAGGCTGCGTTTCAGATCCATGCAGCTAAGATCTGGAACAATCTCCCTGAAAATGTGAGGGAGGCGTCTACTCTGTCAATGTTCAAATCCAGGTTAAAGACTGTTCTGTTTGCCTGTGCATACAACTGAAGGATTTTATCTCCATTTCTAATGCACTGCTGTCATTTATTTATTTTTTTAAATTTCTTGTGTAATTTTGAAAGTTTTAATGGTTTTATTCTTTTGTGTGATTTTAATGTTTTAATTGTGTTTTAATCTTTTGTGTGATTTTAATGTTTTAATTGTGATTCTGGTGTTTGTTTTATGTGATGATTTGTGATGTGGACTGTGAAGCGCTTTGTGTTGCCCTGTGCATGAAAGGCGCTCTACAAATAAACTTTGATTGATTGATTGATACTGTAACACAATATGGAGCAACACGTACCCTAGCTATTTAGACAAAATACATATTCTTCAAAAAAAAGTAATTAGAGTCATAACATGGTCTGATTACAACGCTCCCTCAAATCCACTTTTTTACAGGTTGAAGCTTCTGAAACTTATTGAGAGTAACATTCTATACAATGCTTGTGTGATGTATAATGTTGTGTATAAACTAAATGATCGCCTCTGTCAGCTCATTCCTATCTCTACTTCGACACACACACACGACACTAGAAGGAAACATGTCAGGTATTTAAGCAGTACTAGCTTTGTTTTGCTTTAATTGTCTTATTAGAAGAACCTAAAAGCCACTAGAAGGAAACACTGGCTGAAGGGCAAACGCCGCAAACTCAAATGTACCAGTTTTAGTATCACCTGCAAAGGTCCAAACATCTGGAATGAGCTGGACAGTCCTATTACTCAATCAAAATCATTGAGAACCTTTAAAAAAAGATTGAAACACAGTTTGCTCCAACATTATACATTATGAGCCCTGCACTGAAAACTGTAAACGGGTAAAGAAACTTATGTACTGTATTTATTGTTTTGTTCCTGTATCATGGATGAAGTGAATTATTATGTGGCACATTTGCTGTGTTAATATCAATGTGTAAAAAGTTACTGTACTATGACTAAGACCAATCTATTGGAAAATGAACCGAATGACTGAGACTGCAACTGTGGGGACCTATAGATGGGTGGGATGGAATGGGTGGGGTGGGGTGGGGATGGGTGGGGTGTTTGTAAGTGGGTTTTTGGGATTGTGTAGTAGTATGGAATGTTACACTTATTTCTGCTGTGTTGTTTTATGTGTTATGTGTTATGTGTGTCATGTGTTGTTTTTGGGGCCCCGTCTATAAGCTAATGCAGCTTCCTGGGAGTTCCCTTTTTACAAAACACCAACCAACACTTAATTGTAAAAGTGTATAACCAATATGGCTACGAGTTTTGTAAATAAAAGAATTGAATTGAATTGAATTGAATTACATTTATTGTGCTGAACAGAATGTGGTTAGGATTTGGCACTTAGACCCCGGCAGAGCGCTGCACGATTGCAGAAGGGGAAAGATTATGAGATGAAATCCCCCGGGGCCTAGACCCTGGTGGTGGTAGCTAGGAGAAGGATGAAGGAGCTGGCCTAGAACAAGGCGGAGATGGGGAGGAGGAGGGTTGCAGCGTGAATGAAGCTGCTGCTTGGATGGAGCTTCTGCGCGATATGAAGCTGATGTGGGCAGTGCCTGATTGCTGCAGGTGAGGATTTGCGTGAGGCGCTGCACAGCTGAGTGTGATTGAATGATTGCTGTTGCTGTGGGCAACAGCAGGAGAACTGAGCGCTCCTGTTTGGGAGTGCTCGGAACTGGGTTCTTATGTCTTCCACTCTGAATTTGCGCTTAAGCTTCATTTCAATCTGGAGAGACTCAAACAGGCAAAACATAGTATTAGAATTGTATGTTGATTGGCAGGTAATATGACACTGCATGAATTACACATGACACTAAAGACAATATTTTCAAGATTACATTTATTGGGCCTCATGTATGAAACTTGCATATGGCCAAATCAGGGTGTAAATTATGCGTACGCAAAAAATTTACACTTTTCCCTATTGATCAATCTGGACGTGAGCGTACGATACGCACAGAATTTACACCAAGTCAATAGGTGGTGTAAATGTGTACGCTCATTTCACCCTTCGTCACAACACGAAAAACATGCATGAAATTCAAGATTTTGACAACAATAAATATGTTCCCACTCTGGCAATATTATATGCTGTGTTTTCATTGCACATCATGTAGAGCACTGCACGATTGCAGAAGGGGAAAGAGATGATGAGATTAAATACCCAAAAGGAAGGTGCCGGCTCTTTGGAAATTGCTTGCCAGGGAATAAGACCGTGAATGAAAAGTTCTGGATATTATTGGCCCTTTTCATTCAGAAAGGCCTTGATAGCATCAAAGCAGCTGACAAATCCCTCCAGAACTTTTCCACAACTCAGCCATCTCACTGTGTGGAGAGGCAGATCTGTATTACACAATTTTTTTTTTATTTCACCTTTATTTAACGAGGAAAGTCCCATTGAGATTAAGAACCTCTTTTTCAATTGAGTCCTGGACAAAGAGGCAGATAAAGTGAGTATCATAACAATACTGAGGTGCCAGCGTGTCAGTGTTTATTCCGCGGCGTGCCATAGGTTGCCGACCCCTGCTATAGAGTCAGCAGTTTAGTGGTAAAAAATTTTGATTGAGCAAGAGAGCTAGTTTTTGTGTAATAAGATTGAGCCAGAGAGCTAGTTTTAGTTTTATTAGATTGAGCCAGAGAGCTAGTTCTTGTTTATTAGTATGGAACGTACCAAGTTTGATCAACTTGTGGAGTTGTTGGTACATGGACGCCTACCCTCTTTGTAAACTTTAGAATGTCTGATGCCAATCAGACGACAGGCAACGAACTACAAAATGAAAGGTGAGTGTCAAAAATATTTACAATGTGGGTTGTAGGCATAATTAATAATGGCTATGTTTCTGTATACAAGACGAGGCACTGCATTACATATGCAGACGGAGGAGGGGGTGTGCACACTTTGCTAAGGTGGTTGGCTCGGCCAAAGAGGCAAACGATATATTCATTGAATTTTATGCCAGCCCTATTGGAGGCCACTGTGGCTGGGAGAAAACCCACCTGGCCATTATTGATCGTTATTACTGGCCTAAAATGGAGAGGGACATTCAGACATGTGTAAGTGTGGGCCAATTGATACACTGTCAATATAATGTACTTTGTGGCATTGTCATCAAGAATGTAAAATATTGATAAGGATTTCTTATATTACTATTATTACTAATTAAAGGTGAAGCAGTGCCCTGAGTGCCAAAAGAGGAGAGCAAATTTGAAGGCCAAAGTACAATACCAATCAATTGAGGTAATAAATCCAATTTCTTTCACAGTTCTTGCATGTTTCAGATCATGTTGATCATATGTTGTACCTATAGGTCACTGAGCCATTTGAATTGGTTGGAATGGACCTGGTGGGGAAGCTAACCCCGACTCACCAATACATTTGTGTCATGATTGACTATTACACAAAGTGGGTGGAGGCCTTTCCTCTTTTAACCAAAACAGCAGAAGAGGTGACTGGCTGCATTTGAGTTTTTTTTTGTTTTAAGAAGATAGGCCTAGGGAAGAATAAGCCTGTTCTTATTCAGCATTGTGTCCTAATTGCATGTGATTTCAGTTGAATACAGTAGTTTGCAGCAAACTAGGGGTAAAGCGCAGTATGTGCGCCGCCTACCACCCTTTCACCAATAGCCTGGCCATAGCCATCCGTACACTCCGCTCAATCATCATTTCACTGCATGTAGCGTCTGGGTCTGGTCCCTGTGTTAGCGATTACAATCGGTCGTATTTCGACCGGCTACTCAGAGAGCGCGTTGTAGGTCGGTGCCGGTGACGTCAAGAGTTTGCGCCGAACGGGCAGGTTGTAGTTTGGCAGTGGCGAAGAATGCGATAGTAAAGTAATCCGGTCTGGTTCTATCAAGAAATTGAAGCAGGAGCAAGAGGAATGTTTAGCAAATGTAATCGCTGGTCAAGATTGTGGCGCTACTCCCCACGGGCTCCGTTAGCGGCAAAGGAGATGGCTAGGCTAAATGCTAACAACTCACTTGGGCGCATTACATATGTCACGGTAATCTCAGATCCAATCGTTTCAATCCGCAAAAGGAGTTAACCCCTCCCACCTGTTCACGGAGCTCAATGGAGCAAATCCAGACATTAGTACAAATTTCATTTCATACTAAGGTGTGGTACAACCAGGCTATTCCACCAATGGTTTGGTGGAGAAAATGAATGGGACCATTAAAAGGTGAGAACTTGTATTTCTTTTCTTTAGATATACACCTTTGTATGTTGTATCAGTGCCTTAATGCTTTGCACTTCATTCTTCTCCATGTTTCTTTTACTTTCATGTTTCATGTGATTAACATGAATTCATAATGAGACTAATAACGCATTTATCTGTTTTGTACTGAGGTGCCTTGATAAAATGGTGGGGGGGCATACAAATATGTGGTAGGAATTGACCCCTTGCATGTGATGTCCCGGCCACGCCCACTCTCCATGAGAGACGGCAGAAGTCTAACTGCGAGCGTACGGACACCTGACCAAAACAACCTGTTTCAGCGCATTACAGCCAAAACTGTGACATTTTGCAGTGCGGTTGATTATACTAACAGGCATGGACATAAGCTTTTTTATCTGATACCTGCTCGTCATGAAGACAGAAGACGACGATGGCCAGCGGCAATCAACCAAAAGGACTGGGACCCATCCAAGTACTCCCTAATATGCAGTGAACACTTTTTACAAGATAAAGCAATCACAAGTTTGTATTTATTTTATTTCCATTAATTTGGAGGACAATGACACACGTCAAACGTGTCTCTTACTACTGTCCTGTATGTGCGCTGCAACATTGACATTTTTATCTTTTAAGTCAATTGCGTGTTTCACTATTTTCCTCTCCGTCAGAACGTATCATGTTTGGCTGTAGACAGAAAAGCCACAGAAAAGTGGACTATTGCTAATGCTACCAGCAAAATGTGCATATAAATCTGCTCCAGTGTGAGGGGATGCATTGTTAACGATAAAGATCATGTAAGGTGAATTCGGGCAAAAATAGACATTTTATTTAATCGATAAAATTGACTGGGGGGAGAAGGTACGGGTCAACATCCAGTTAGGCAATCCTTAACTTCTCCAAATACCACTCTTTGTGAGCCCTGACCTCATGTCCTACTTCCACCTATAACGTAATCAAACATGTGCTTGAAGCAGCCACTTCTCGATTTAGGAGAGGAAGCTCCGTTTTTAAGAGTTGTAGTCAGTTTTGCTCTCGCAGCAATGCTAGTTTCCAATACTTCCGCCGTAAGCTCATTCACAATCACGTGACTGGATGACGTTGATGCATCTGGTCAATACCTCCAGGCCACCATGTTTGCTTTAAGGACCAAAATGCAGCTGACCACATGGCATAGTCCTTATTATCTTTTATTTCGGAGGGAGGCCAGGTACCCATCTGGAATTCCAGAGAAGTATGAGGTAAGGTCACTGTTGCCCAATGTGTATGTACTTATTTTCTACTGTTTCTTTGCTTTTGTATCAAACAGGTGGAGGAGAGCCGTGTGAACGCCTTGGCAGAGGCAGAGGAGCTGTGGCCTGGCCTGCAGACCCTAGGGGTCAACCAGAAAGTTGCTTTAGGAAACAAAAAGAAGAGTCAGCAAAAGGGCCGGCAGAAGAGGGAACAAACTGGCCAAGATAACAAATTCCATGTAGGGGACTTTGTGTTGTTGAGAAACATAAGAGAAGAGCAGCAAAAAGGCGGGAAACTGGAGAAGGACATGCTGGGGCCTTTCCGCATCTTCTACTTGGATGGGAAGACTGCCAGCCTGAAGGCCCCCGATGGCACCGTAAGGAAATGCATGAGCATTGATCACATGACTCCCTACATTGTTCCTTGCTCCAGGATACCAGCAAATCTTAAGGGGGTTCTCTCAACCTGGGCATTCCACCTCCCCTGGACCTCAGCTTTCCCCAAAAGGTGGACCTGGGTACTCCACCTCCGCTGGACCTCAGCTTTCCCCAAAAGGTGGACCTGGGTACTCCACCTCCACTGGACCGCGAGGCTCCAGTCTTGAGGGCACCCACTCCTGAGGCTGTGGAGAGCTGTAAGTAAAGCATAGATTTCACAATTCCTTCAAACCTCTGTCAATTTATCTGGTTTCCAGATCTAGAGCTGATTGCAGCAGGCGTGAGCCCAGGGCATACGCTGTGGAGCCGAATTGGGCCATTCCGGCTCTTCACAAGTGATTTCATGAATCTTGCCCCTGGGAAAGAGGTGGAGAGTGAGGTATGGCCTACTGTGTCCTATTGTGTACTAATGGATTAATGTCCTCATATAATGTACTTTGCAGGCGGTGAATTCATACTTTCACTTGCTACCAGAAGGGTGAATGCTTGCTGTATTGACTCTTTGGTGCAGTCTGCACAAACCACCACTGGACACTCGTGGTTAGTCTATTATTTCTAAGTAGGATCTTGAAACCAGACTATGGGCTCACCTTAGCTCCCAGCTATTGGACTTTATTGGATTCATGGAGTTGGAGGCCTGATTCAACACAGCCCTGCACCAGGATACATCTGTGACATGTTGGTGCCATATGATCAGTCTGACTTTGAGGAGCACAGGGACTGGCCTCCTGCTGGTGCCCACAGTCAAGACTAAACATGTGGCATGTACAATTTGTGCAGCTAAAATCTGGAAGTTTCCCTGAATGTGAGAGAGGCGTCTCTGGCAATGTTCGAATGCAGGTTATGATGACGGTTGTGTGTGTGGAGGAATTGTATTTCACTTCTTATTGCACTGTGGTTATTAAGAGTCCCTTGTGATGTGTATTTCATTGCCTGTGTAATTTGCTTGTTTTATTTTTTGTGTGTGTTTTATGTAATGATTTGTGCCTTGTTTGAGATGGACCGTGCAGCGCTTTGTGTTTCCATGTGCATGAAAGTTGTTCTACAAATACAATCCTAAACAATTTATTCTGGTATAGCCCTAAATCACGACAGCAGTCATCTCAGAGGACCAAACAGAACCGTTGAAATCACCAACACAGATCAGAGAATCAACAGTTAAGACCCAAAAAATATAGAACGCATCTGTATTGGTTCATAGGGAGAGACCAATGTCCATGAATGTTGATCAATGTGCATACAAATTGAGATTACTTGATTGACATGTAGCTGACAGTTGCAGATGGCCGACATAGTGTATGTGTGGGGTGGACACCTGCATGTCCGCACCCCCCTACAACAGCTTAGCAATGCGCTGCTTTCAGGGTTTGCTGTCACACTTCACGTATGCCGTGATTTGCATTTGCGACCTGTGCTTCAAAAACAACTACAGAATTCTGTCCGAGTGTTTTTTTTTATTTGGGAATAAACATCTCAAAAATATTTACACTGCTAGACACAGAACATTTATATTAACCCATTGAGGCCGTTGCCTCATTTCTACCTTTCAAGCCGGGAGCGCTGTTGCGCACTTCTACGTTTAAGACCAGGAAAGCGCATACGTCATTTAATCTTTTATTGAGCAATTCTCTTCATTGGTCATTTGACCGATAAAATGCATCAGGATAATCACGTGGGGCGGAATCATTTGTTGACACCATGGCAGCCACAGGAAACTTTAGCGCAGAGTTCTGATGGCAGTGACATACACGATGAATTGGAGGATTTAAGGATTTAAGTGATTGAAGGTTGAGGCATATGTTTGACAGTGAGGATGATGTTGAAGATTTTGAAGGCTTTGAAACAGAGTGGAAGACCAAGAATTTCCACTCAAACTCCCGAGGTGAATTCAATCGCGCCCCGGGAGCAAAAGTAACCATTCCCGCAGATGCTACACCTTTGGATGTTTTCAAACACATCTTTGCAGACGAACTCTGGGCGTACCTCGTTACGGAGACCAATATTTATTGTGAACAGACCCGGAGCGCTCCGACTGAGGCAAAGAATGTAAAGTGGTCACCCGTGTATGTATCGGTATGTCCCAGGACTGATTTGTGGCAATATGGAGGTAAGAGATCAGTAATGATACCAATCATTAGTACCTATTATTAGTGTGACTGTGACGGTGAAATAACAACAAACAACACCTGACCGTCTCATTTTACGCTATGTCTCTATATGCATAAATGGCGTGCATTAGTATTATTATTTGCATTTATTTGGATGAGGCAGTGTGGTGTATTCACAGCTCTTGTTGATCATTATTAGAAATTGTAGCTTTTTATTATCATTAAAGTAATCATAAATATGTCAGTAAGTATTTATTCTAAAGATGTGTGATTAGGGCCCAATTACAAATATAGATATATTAGTCTCATGCATAGTAGGCATACTTTTATTCAGTCATCATACAGGTATAAACAGCTAACATATAAAAAAAGTAACAACACATGAAAATGTTTTATATTATGCTTATATTGGAGGTAATTTACATGTTTATTTCAATATTTTCAGATATCTACACCTCCTGAACAACCATGCAGCAGACATCGATAGGCAGGACAAGCACTGGAAGATGCGATGGTTCCTGAATTATCTCACTTCTCGATTCCAGACACTATATGAAGTGAATGGCACTGTGTCTGTGGATGAGAGTATGATCAAGTTCAAAGGGCATCTCTCATTCAGACAGTACCTCCCCATGAAGCCGACCAAGTGGGGTATCAAGGTGTGGGTCATGGCGGAGAGCTCCACGGGATATGTGACCAACGTCGAGGTGTATTGCGGCCGTGAAGGGAAACACTAGAAGGGCCTTGCACACCGTGTGGTCAAGGATCTAGCCAGACCCTATTTTAGCTCTAACCTGTCCATTGACATGGGCAATTTTTACACTGGGGTAGAGCTGCTGGAGGAGATGAAGAGCCATGGCCTGAATGCTTGCGGCACTACTTGGCCTAACCGCAGGGGTCTCCCGAAAAAGGATATTTTGAGAGCGTCGGTAGGAAGACATGAGTTCCTCAGAATGAAGAGAATTTCTTTTGAAATTATGTTTCTATCTATCTATCAGATATAAATATTTTTTAAGACGTTGAAATTCAGGAAAACTTCAGGTTTTAGAGGGTGGTACTAAAGTCGGCTCTGGGCAGTCGGCTCAGCAGAGCCTCACTCACCACCGCAGCAGACGCCCTCTCCACAGGGCCGACTCGTGACCGCCTGACAGACCTGAAGCACATGGGTGGCCCACCTAGCATGTGCCCACTAGCATGTGCACTGCTATGGAAACATTTTGTTTTATAAATAAAGAGGATTTTGATGGGACATGTGTTCGGGTTCACCCAGTCAAGTGGGGACAGTGAAGGTGAAATGCAGAAAAATATAAGTTATTTCTGTAATTCAACTTAAAAATTTGAAACAAATATTTGATATACACTCATTTACAATCAAGTCTGTCAAGCCTGTATAACCATAATTTTGTTGGTTATGGCTTATTGTCAATTTTCAAAATATTTGTTGAGTTTAAAATTAATTTACTACTGAAATTCAAATTGTAATGTGAACCCAATATTAATAGACTTTTTAAATGCAAATATATCAAGCTTTTATTTGGCATGGTCTTGAGTCAGGACTGAACATGGGGAGGCAGCGTTTCAGATTAATACAGCTATAATCTGAAGCAGTCTCCCTGAAAATGTGAGAGATCTGACAGTGTTCAATTATTATTATTATTTTATGTTTTATTTAGGTTTTTAAAAGCTGTGAACCACTCATAAATACTATAACAAATAAAAGCTGGATATATTTGACTAATATTTTGCGTCTAAAGCGAAAAAAATAAAAACCAGTACATTTTTGTTTAGCACCGTCGCTAAACTCACAAACTGCCATAGAGCAATCCCGCCTAAAATACCAAGCTCACTGAGCAGTGTCAACTTTCTTCACTCCTTTAATGATAAAATGACATCCATCCGTGACAAACTGGAGGGAACCAGTCCAAGTGTTGGTGATGGACAGTCTAAAGCGGTGTATTTGGTGTCCCACTTAGACTCCTCAGTGGGCCTGGACGAGTGGAAGTGGTCTCCGTGGTCTATCTTAAATATAATAAATGCACAGGTCCTCGCAATCTTCTTTCCTTTTTTTTTGTATATATATATTATATATATAAAAAAAAATTGTCCACTCACCTTTGGCCCTCTGCGGGCGGTTATCCCTCTCTAAGCTTGGGTCCTCTACCAGAGGCCTGGGAGCTTGAGGGTTCTGTGCAGTATCTTTGCTGTTCCTAGCACTGCACATTTCTGGACCGAGATGTCAGAGATTGTTCCGGGGATCCGCCGCAACCACTCTTCTAGCTTCGGGGTCACTGCCCCGAGTGCACCGATCACCACGGGCACTACTGTCACCTTTACCCTCCACTGCAGGGCATCTTGTACCCTGCAGTTATGTGTTGGATCGTCTCAGGTGCCTCTTTGCACAACCGACTCCTTGGGTCTTGTCTGGTGTGGTATATCTGGGCCTCTATCGCTCTGGTGCTCAGGGCCTGCTCCTGTGCAGCCATGATGAGTGCCTCTGTGCTGTCCTGTAGGCCAGCCCTTTCTAGCCATTGGTAGGACTTCTTGAGATCAGCCACTTCTGCTATGCTCCGGTGGTACATGCCGTGTAGGGGCTTGTTCTCCCATGATGGGCTCTGCTCCAGCACCTCCTCATCTCGCCACTGCCTGAGACATTCACTGAGTACGTCATCTGTTTTGGCCTTCTCCATGATGTAGTTATGGAGTTTGGATGTTTCGTCCTGGACAGTGGCTCTCACACTCACTAGTCCTCGGCCTCCTTCTTTACGGCTTACGTGCAGTCTCAGGGTGCTGGATTTGGGATGGAACCCGCCATGCATGGTAAGGAGCTTTCGAGTTTTAACATCCGTGGTCTGAATCTCTTCCTTTGGCCACCTGATTATTCCTGCAGGGTATCTGATCACTGGCAGGGCGTAGCTGTTAATTGCCCGGGCTTTGTTCTTGCCATTGAGCCGGCTTCTTAAGACCTGCCTTACTCGCTGGAGGTATTTGGCAGTTGCCGCTTTCCTCGTCAACTGTTCGAGGTTGCCATTTGCCTGTGGTATACCGAGATACTTGTAACTGTCCTCATCGTCTGCTGTGATGTGAGTGTCCTTAGCCAGTAGGCATGGACCATATCAGGGCCAGGTGCGGTCCAGTTTTTCATACCTGAGACTCTTTCTCGGATGTCTGCCTCTGTGATGGTAACTGAGTTTGGTTCTGTATATATATATATTATATATATATTTATATATATATATATATATATAATATAAAATAGATAAACTAGTTCATGGGTCCTGAAGTCAATAATTCCCTTTGACTGACGTATCCAAAGTCGATGCAAGAGCGAGACAAGAGATCTTCACGTTTAACATCTGCATTTAATTATCTTTACAATCAGATACAGAATGTTCAACAAAAGTGCTCCTATTCTAGGCCTGCTCTTCCCCTGTCCGTGCCCTGTCCTGTCTGACCTCGAAAAACACACACAGGGGCTCATGAGGGAGACTTCCGATGACGTCATCCTTATGCGTCCAAGGGGTGGAGTTTCCGGGTGTGCTGACGTCCCTTGTCCACTGGGAGGCGTCAGAATGCAATTGGTGAATCTCCCAGTCTGCCTCAAGATTCAGGTTCTGAACTCTTGTCCTCGTCAAAATGTTTATTATTTAAAGTTAATAATTCGCCCTGTTTAAACAGCATTTTATCTTTATGACTCATGTCTGATTATCCTGTGTCCTTGGGGTTTTTCCTGAGTGCACGGAGGTCTTTCTGGCTATGATGTTCAAATGGTCAAATATTAAAATATACAACAGTTCCCCTCTGTTGACCTATATTAAACCAATTTAGGTCACAATCTTTCAATATTCCTTCTGGGTGCCGAGACTGGGGAGCTCGTCCATCATCGCCTTGGTTCTTGGTTCTGGCTCGTTATCTGTGAAGAGTTAATACAGAAAGAATACACACACAACAACATTCGAAACATTCCTTCACAAAACTCTTTGATGACCACTGCTGTCATTCTGATTCTTCTTCAACCTCGTCTGTAATGTATGCACTAAAACTATTCACTATAGTTTAAACTATTCTAATCTATTTACCAATATGTTTGCATCTTTGCTTTTATTGAGCCATATTCTTAAACATATGTTTTTATCTAATAAATCTATCTATACTGTGGTTTGCTTTCATTATCAGTGGCT
The DNA here is from genome assembly GCA_964034765.1 of Knipowitschia caucasica. NCBI lineage: Eukaryota > Metazoa > Chordata > Actinopteri > Gobiiformes > Gobiidae > Knipowitschia > Knipowitschia caucasica. The sequence continues at coordinate 27,780,251 of OZ035840.1, forward strand.
TTGGGCCATTTTGTGGGGCTTTGCTCATTTTTCCAAACACATTTTGTTGAACCAGGAAGTGCTGTCACTTCCTTCTCTCAGACCGTTTGGGATAAATGTACATCGTTAATCAAATTGGTATTATCCGTACAGGAGCTAATCTATTTTAGCAGGTTTTTGGGGTCAGTTACTCTACCATGGTATTCGATTTTCTAATCCATATTGACAAGTCGACAGCTCTTAAAATTCTCAAAAAATACCTAAATATCTACTTTTGTGCTATACCCAAATACATTAAAATGCTTTTAAATGTTTTTGAATCTCTGTTGTTTCTAATCTATCTCATTAACTTTTGGCATTGTTAACATTCACCTATGTTTGAAACAAGCGAATTTGACAGTATCTAATAAACCTGTGCATAAACTGTAATGAACTTTATCTACCTTTGAAGTAAATACTTTTGGACATAATATGAAGGAAATGGTCCTTTTACCGTTTGATATTAGCCTTGGCTAAAAATAATCTCTATTTTTGAAAGCATCTATGGTTGATGCATTTATCTATTCCTATTTTTACTCTATTGTGACTCTAAAGCTCGGTTGCAGCTTGAGCAAAGGCATACTCCCAATTTTTGAGTTCTGATTGTAACAATTGCATTGGCAATAGACGATTTTTTATTGGCCGGTTCTTGTTCTGCAAATCACTATTCTATGTATTGTATTTCAGACAATTCCAAAAACAACACAGTCGTTCTCCAATATTAAAGACATACATCTAAATCAAGTTGCCTGAAAGGGATTTTAACTATTTTAAAACGTTCTCTACGATTATAAGGCTATGAAATTAATTATTTAATAAACAAAAGCACATTATGGCTTCTGTCCACTGCTTATAACTGTTTAAAGAGTTGTCCCAAACTTAATATGTGTAAATACATCAGCTGTTTGTAATAAACAATAACATTTAACCTGTTCTCCAATGGAGCAGCTCAGAGGCTGCGTCAAGAGCAATGTTATATTTGAGCTATTTTTAGATTTAAAATTGTGTTAAAGCCTGTCGTTCTATGTCTGCATTTTAATACTACTCTCTATAACCACATCTGCACTAATTCCTACAGATGTGGAAAACAGAAACATCTAAAATCGGACTTCATTTGATTCCTTTTTTACTTTAGTTATTAGAACAATTTGACCTTATTGATACTTATTTCCACAATAGAACTATTTTGATTATTCACTAGTCTAACTATTATTACTATTGTTTATTCTGACACCTCTTCCTAGCGACCTTTCAACCTATAGCTCCTCGAATCCAATGACATTATAGCTCCAGACTATTTCATTCTATTCTATTATTATCTTATTATTATATGATCTATTATCTTAAAGAGTAGATCTGTTTGATGTTATAAGCGCTATTATTTCTCCTTTTGAATTTGCACAACACTAAATTTAGAATGACCCCCTATGGGACAAATAAAGAATTTTATTTCATTTTGGCAACTCTGAAAATTACTTAATAATTTTCCCATTTTGCTTTTTAGACTGCCCTTTTCTATTATGTATTTGGTCTTGTAAATATATGTTTTACACTTCTTTTCTAATGATTTAGAAGGTTAAGGACCATGACCACCTATGAAATACAATACTCCCCTCTGTTGGTCGTGGTCCAAAGTATAAAACATGCATCTGTGTGTGTGTAGATTACTGTTCCAATCCTGTTGTTCCTCCCGGATCGTCCTCAATTCATATTGTGGGCTTTGGTGCCAAAGTAGAGGCTCATTTTCCTCATGATCCATACTACTGTGTTATCCCTGAAGCAGGTGCAGTTTATCTTTCATCTGAAAAACAAACATTAGAACACAAGAAACGCCCACTTTCCTCTCTTCGCATTGTGCGGCCTGTCAATCAATCCAATTGGGCAAAACATAACTACATTGACAGACGGTGTGTGACATCAGGGCAGAGGCTGTAGCCAAATACAGACTTAACAATATGTATGTTTCTAATTTTATACTCCCCTAAATGTGAATTACAAACCAAAGGTGTCCTCCGCCCAATGACCGCTCACTGCGGTTGGACCGAATCACTGTCCGGACAAACAGCAGAGGGAGGGACTCCCAGTACCTTCAGCAAGGTATTTCATCTCAGAGTACTTTCTCAGAGTACTTTTCTCAGAGTACTCATCCCAGAGTACTCTCACTTTTACACCTGTTCAATAAAGCTTGTTATCTTTGAATCTATAGTACTTACACCATATGCTGTTGACAAAAAATAATTATTCCATGATCACATTAAAACATTACAGAAAAACATTGGTTATTCCATGATTCCGTTCAGCACTCCTCGTTCACTCCTCATTTCACTTCACACTCACATCACTCACACAGGCCGATTCCCCACGTTAGTATTTTGGTCCAGAGTTTGTTAAGGTCATCGTAGTGTACTTAACATTGACGCACAAACATATAACATACACAAACATATAACATACACAAACATATAACACACACAAACATATAACACAGAAGGCCTGTAATTTTAACTTTGTTATATTTTTCCATGTCCAATTACAATTGTCTCATGAGCTATTTTATTGTTGCAACTTTCAGAGCCTGCAAAATATGCAGAGCTTTTAATAGATTTTTCCTACAAGGATCCATTTCAAACTTTAGTGTTTAAACCACGTGGTCTTTACTCGGGCTTGTCACAAACTGTGTCCCCTATATTTTTAATGAGCTCTTGTTACTTAAAAAAAACTCATGCACGTGCAATAAATGTTTTTCCCCCTTTTTTTTTTTAAAGCCAGTTCGGATTCCTTAAAAATGTAAATTAGTTTCAAACTTTAATACTTCACCTTTGTTTCACGTTCATGTGGAGAAAAGACCATTGTTTTATGTGTGTGTACTTGCGCCAATCATGTCTCAGATAAACTGCCAACAGTTATATCAAAGACATAATTGTCCTAATTGTTTCTAATTTAGCTATTTGGAAGAGAAACATGTCATAAAAGATTTCATAAAATGTCCCTACATCCGTGTTTTCAACCAATGAACAGTGTTGCGTCTATGTGTTATCAGAAATGATCCAATATCACCTTTAGCCAAAATTCAGAAATGCTTTAAATCATTTTTCAAACTTTAATTGTCTGAACAAACCATTTTGTACTAAATGCACGTCCATTAAAAGCTGCAGTTCTCTTTCTAGCACCAGTTTCAACTGTGCATGTGATTGTTTTTAAATGATTAACGAGCCACGGTTCAGAGGTTGAAAACACTGCTTTAAATATCCGTATTACCAAGATCATGCAGTCAAAATCAATAATTCTAAACTTCTCCGCGTCTATAACTTTAAATAATAATACTAGTTTCAATAATAGAGCTCCTCTATTTTAAATATACTGCTGTTCTAATCTCCTTGTGTCTCATGCTAAAGCAAGAGTCGAATTAATTTTAACGATTGTCCTGTATTCTTTCATGCAGCTAAATGTGGTGTTATGAACGAATGACCTAGCTAAATGTGTAAATATGACTTAATATGTCTCTGTGCGTTTGTTGCCTGTCTGTATATTTACCTTCTGTGTGTCTCATTTAGGCCAGCCACGTCTCAAATGTCCGTTAATGTCTTTCTTTTACTCATGGCGTCTTTCAATGTCTTTTGTCTCAAAGTGTCCAATGTCTTTGTCTCCATGTCTTTTTCCTTCTTCTTTAAACAATCACTTTCTTTCTTCTTCTTTCAATAATCACCTTCTTTCTTCTTTCAATCACTTTCTCATGTCTTTCTTTGTCTCAGTGTGTGTCCTTCTTCTTCTTGTTAGGTTTACACAACGTTCTTCTCCGTGCACATAACTCCACTCGGTTTGTGCAAAAGTCTGGTTCTTCTCCATGAAATGGAGGCCGGAGAGGTCTTCTTCGAGAGTTCCTGTTAGCTGCTGCAGCCGATGCTGCAGTCTTTGCTGCCCCCTGTGGGTGAAACGGGGGAGACGCAGATGGTCCGTGCTGATGGCGCCCGATTGAGGTCTTGTGGCAGACGATTTTGGCCAAATGAGACAGACAGAAGTTTTCTCGGAAAAAACAGACAAACAAGAAGCACAAACAAGTGTGTTAATTACCATACGAAACCAATGATTAATTACAATTCAAAATAAACCTATGAAATAATTAATATTAACATTTTAAACATTAAATTCTGAAAACCAATTCTGCATTCAACTGGTATCCTAAGCCCTATTTTTCCAAAAGTATAATGCTCTCTAAGATCATTCTAACTTTTATATCACCAAAATGTAGGGAAAAAACTTGTCTAGACGCCTTGGAGATAAAAAATAAAAATAAAATAATGCCTCTTTATAATCTAACTCAAAGTTCTGTGATCCTATGACTCCATGTCAGTAACATTATCGTGTGTATAAATGTAATTTTCTACAAAAAATTCTTTCTTCACGAGAGAGAGACAGAGAGAGAGAGAGAGAGAGAGAGAGAGAGACAAAGGGGAGAGAGAGAGGACAGAACGAGGGAGGGGAGGGGCCTCCCGAACAAAGGAAGCATTTCCCTCGTTTTTCTCGTGACAAGGTTTTAAATCAGTAGTAAAAGTTTTTCTCACGTCAAACGACACTTTACATTTTATCCTTAAATACGTCAGTAATGGAAAACATTACTATTTGCTTACATGAGTAATAGTCCCAGCAGAATCTCTTTTTTTTTTTTTTTTTTGATTCTCTGTGACTATTAAACATTACATCAGAATAAGAGAAAAACTTCCATAACTGATCATTTCTTCACATGAAACTCGTATACTACAGCCAAGAGGCTCTCTTTTTCCTCATTAATCAGATCATTATTATCAGAATCCACATTTTAAATACTTGGCTTTTCTTCTGTTTAAATTAATTGTGCCCTTTTCCCCACCCCCGGGGGATATGGAGTTTTTATTATCCTATAACTTCTGACCCTAACTGTCCCTATCTCTCTAATTCTATTTATCTAAACACTTAAAACGGTGTGCCTCTTTCGCACTTATAAATCCTGTGGCTCTTTTCATCATCTGTTCTGTTTTTTTTGGAGGGACCCATGCTTCCCCCAAGGTTAAAACGTCTAAACCTGACTATTGTTCTATCGCGTCCGATAGAACGCCCCGTCACGGCGGTCGTCTGGCCACGCTGCAATCTGTCGAGCCAAAATCTCTCTCTCTTCTATTTAAAACAATGTGCAGATTTCCAAAACTGTGATCCGCTTACCTTAGAAGCGACCTTTTTGAAGAGCAGAGAGATTTTTCCAAACCCACAAATCCAGTCTCTATATCTGAGCTCATCTCTGTCCCGCTCCTGCCCCGATCACGTCGGGATTCACCAAAATGAAGTCAATAATTCCCTTTGACTGACGTATCCAAAGTCGATGCAAGAGCGAGACAAGAGATCTTCACGTTTAACATCTGCATTTAATTATCTTTACAATCAGATACAGAATGTTCAACAAAAGTGCTCCTATTCTAGGCCTGCTCTTCCCCTGTCCGTGCCCTGTCCTGTCTGACCTCGAAAAACACACACAGGGGCTCATGAGGGAGACTTCCGATGACGTCATCCTTATGCGTCCAAGGGGTGGAGTTTCCGGGTGTGCTGACGTCCCTTGTCCACTGGGAGGCGTCAGAATGCAATTGGTGAATCTCCCAGTCTGCCTCAAGATTCAGGTTCTGAACTCTTGTCCTCGTCAAAATGTTTATTATTTAAAGTTAATAATTCGCCCTGTTTAAACAGCATTTTATCTTTATGACTCATGTCTGATTATCCTGTGTCCTTGGGGTTTTTCCTGAGTGCACGGAGGTCTTTCTGGCTATGATGTTCAAATGGTCAAATATTAAAATATACAACAGTCCCCATATGGCGGACTGCGGTCCAGGTTTCTCTGGACCTTCGTGATTTAAAAAAAAAGGGCATTATTACAAGTATGTCAAATTTTAACTGGAGGCCATTTGTAAACAGGCAGGCGCGAGGGCGGCTATGTGTGGACCGGGGTTCTTAGGAGAAAACTTCACGAAGCTATCAAAACAATTTTAGCAGTGTCTAAATCTAAATCTGAATTAGGGACAAAGAAAAGGGAATGAGCCCAGTGTTCGGAGAGATGGACACTCGCGTTTTCTCTGTGTGCAGAGGAGCAAACCCCTTTGTGTGAGCAGAGGAGGAAGAGGAGGAGCGACAGGTGTGTGAGCACTGCTATAGCAGGGTTTCAGTCACGTGGGCGCGCAAATATCAGGTGGTAGACAGGAAGTGGAGCGGAACATAAAACAACGATGGTGTCACAGGGTGAGATGAATGAGGACTCAAATGCAGGAATGCCAAAATAATGATTTCATAAAATAAAGTCCAAGGTAAAAAACAGAACTTCAAAATCCAAAATAACCAGGAACAGGCTAGCCTGGTCATACCACACCATAGTACAAATGACATTTCGTACTAAGGTCTGGACGTGCTCCATTGAGCTCCTTAAACAGGTGGGAGGGGTTAACTCCTTTTGCAGATTGAAACGATTGGATCTGAGTTTACCGTGACGTATGTAGTGCGCCCGAGTCTGTTGTTATTTAGCATTTAGCCTAGCTATCTCCTTTGCCGCTGACGGAGCCCGTGGGGAGTAGCGCCACAATTTTTTCCAGCGTTTACATTTGCTAAACATTACCCTTGCTCCGGCTTCAATTTCTTAATAGAACCAGACCGGATTACTGCCTTGAAATTCTGTCCATAAAGACTCCTTCAGCCTGACGGCATCCCTCACTGCCGGTGTCCACGACCGGGTTCAGGGGTTGCCGCCGGGACCAGCACCAGAGACCTTGCGACCTTGCGATAGAGGAAGAAAACATGGTCCACCCAGACTCAATGTCCCCCTTTTCCGCCAGGACCTGGGATAAGCTCTCCCGGAGGTATGAGTTGAACGTCCGTCTGACAGGGGGCTCAGCGAGACGTTCCCAGCAGACCCTCACTACACGCCCTGTGTCTGCCAGGTCTGACCGGCTTCTTCCCCTGCCAGAGGGGCGGAGCTGTCAACCGATCACCAACTCTGAGGACACAAAGGACATGGTGCTTCTTCTGCTGTCCTACTTAGAGGAGAGAGAAGATGTCTTGTTCAGTTATGTAGACCAGACATGCCTGCAGGAGAAGTGCCAATGGAGCAAGTTAGTAAGCTAGTAAGTAAGTAAGCTTTTATTTATATACCGCCTTTTCACGGCACATCGGAGTCTCAAAGCGGTTTACGATTGTTGGGTGGGTGTGCCAGTACAGGAGGCACATGCCATACCTATTGTACATATTTTTAGTGGTAGGGGAAACCGGAGCACCCGGAGGAAACCTACGCAGACACGGGGAGAACATGCAAACTCCACTCAGAAAGGCCCTGGTCCGGCCGGGATTCGAACCCAGGACCTTCTTGCGGAGAGGCGAGAGTGCTATCCACTCAGCCACCGTGCCGCCGTCAAAGTTCCCATGACTCCTACCATCATTGTGTGGGGTGAGAACTTTCTTTTATTCTTTTGCTTTAATTTGTCCATTCTTTGAACCCATTTCTATATTGATGCTAAGGAGTCAAAATGCTCTGCCTGGTGAAATGTCATTTTACTTGTATTTAACTCATTTGGAGTGTGGATCGTATGATCGTCCAGGACAACGTTGGCTCCTTTGTGTCGGCCATTTCCATGATGTTTGGGAGCTATTATTGCTTAAACATCCATTATCCAACACATCTGGCCGTACCACACCACAGTACAAATTACATTTCGTGCTAAGGTCTGGAGGTGCTCTATTGAGCTTCGTGAACAGGTGGGAGGGGTTAACTCCTTTTGCAGATTCAAACGATTGGATCTGAGTTTACCGTGACATATGTAATGCGCCTGAGTCTGTTGTTTGCATTTAGGCTAGCTATCTTCTTTGCTGCTAACGGAGCTCGTGGGGAGTAGCGCCACAATCTTTACCAGCGATTACATTTGAAGTAAGTAAGTAAGTAAGTAATCTTTATTTATATACCGCCTCTCACAAACCAGAGTAACAAAGCGGTTTACAATTGTTTTTATTTTGGGCACTTGTCCTCTCACTCCACACAGAGATGGGAGCGGGGTCGCCGAACAGGAGGCGCATGCCAGAACTATTGCACATGTTTTTAGTGGTAGGGGGAACCAGAGTACCCGGAGGAAACCTACGCAGACACGGGGAGAACATGCAAACTCCACTCAGAAAGGCCCTGGTCCGTCCAGGATTCAAGCCCAGGACCTTCTTGCTGAGAGACGAGAGTTCTATCCACTCAGCCACCGTGACCTGATTACTTTACTATCGCATTCTTCGCCACCACCAAACCACAACCTGCCCGTTCGGCGCAAACTCTTGACGTCACCGGCACCGACCTACAACGCGCTCGCTGATTGATCGGTTGAAATTCAGCCGATTGTAATCCCCAAGACGGGGACCAGGCCCAGACGTTACATGAAGTGAAATGATGATTGAGTGGAGTGTACGGATGGCTAAGGCCAGGCTAGAGTTTTTGTTGCTGTTCTTTTTTCCCCAGAAGGTATTACATTTGGGTAAAATCAAACAGGAGAAAATGCAGGAATGCTCATTGAAAAGTAGATGTTACTGGTAATAGCCTGGCATAGTCATCCTTACGACAGTATCCACAAGATCAACACTTGATTCAGACACAGGGGCTGTAGTTAGAGGACCTCCATAAGTATTCAGTGAAAGTGATAGTCTGTAACTCTAAATGAATTACACATTTTAGGAAATGTGTTAAATTGACCTCCTGGCCTTAAATGTTGACATAAAATAAGTAATTTTATTAATTCTAATATTACGGGCAAGTCCCGCCTTCCCTGCTCTTAGCTATAGTCCAGAATCCACGATGCCGTCCACTTTAACCAATCGAGTCATGCCAAGGGCTGTCAATCATCAGCGCTAATGCTCGCAGCTGCGCGCATGCTCAGTTGCCTGTTTTTGCGGAACCTCCGAATCAAGCCTTTATAGGCTCTGGAACTTTATGAAAACTGAACAAAGAATTCTGAACATCCGCGCTGAGTTACTCATGTATATACTGAACCTATATCCATAATCAGATCCTCTGCAGATGTGTCCTATAATGTGCAATTCATGATAATAGCTTGTTGCGGGTTTGCCGCGATCGCTTTTTTTGTGCGTAAAAACATTATTTTTTTCATATAAATAAAATAAGTTAAATAATTCTGGAAACCTCCGTGCATGTGTATTAATAATGTGTAATTTGTTATCTGATTAACATTTAAAAGTGTTACGGAAACGTAGGTGTAGACCAATCAGAAAGGAAGGGAGGGAACATGCGTAGGTTTTTTTCTAATCAAGTACCCCTATTTCTCTTTCTGACAAACTCCAGACAATCACTGGAATCATCCTACATGTGTTCATTTTGTAATGTGGGAGGAAACATGCAGGCAGCCAGGACTTTACCCATGACCTCAGTGTGTGTGACTGCTTAGCTCCGCATCACCGTGGTGTAGAGCTAAGCAGTTTGTATTGTAGCACATTTTTTAAAATGTAACATTATTTTTATATTTCAGGTGTTTTTTCTCCATCAACCCAGAGAAGGGAACCAAAATTGAGAAAAGCAAAACCAAACGTCTTAAATGTGAACCACAGAGTCCTTACCTTGATTCAAGAACTTTCAGATCATGAGTGGTGTAATGTCTGAATATGGACTGAAATAAGTAAGGTTTGTGGGCTGCGATGAAGTTTTATGTTGTTGTGACGTTCAATGTTTCAAATTTGTTCTAAACTCTTAAATTCAGCTTAAACCCACATGTATTTTCTGTTAAAGGAATAGTTCAGTTTTTCCCTACAGGAAATGTTCTTACCTTAGGTTAGCCCAGCTGATGTGTACCTTTGGCTCTTTGTGTGTGTGCTGTCTCAGCCACAGTGTACAGATGTAGCTTCTAATGTCACATCTGAGACATTTGAAGCTAGCGAGCTCTGCCATGTTTATTCTATTTTTAAATTCAGTGACGTGAAGTGTTATTACAAGCCACAAGGTGGTGGTGTCTAGAGGCGCGTTCAGACCAAAAGCTTCAAAAAGCTTTTGACGCGCTTCAACTGACGCCGGGATAGTTTTGTCATTTTGGTGCTTGAAGCTTTTGACGCGAGTGACGCGCCTGACGCCGGTGGGAGGAGCTTCTCTGTTGTCTGTGGGAGGAGCTTCTCTGTTGCCTGTAGTCAGGACAGCGGTGGATTTTTCAATGAGCAGCGAGCCTTTATTTGTTATATAAAGCAAAATAACGTTGTTGTAGGGCTTCAACAAAACATGTTCTGGGTTCACCACAGACTTGAGAGGCTGCAGTGTTTGCAGAGTTCCGTCATTTACTCCAGGAGCTGCGTACGGAGGAGTTTCGCTTTCAGCGGTACTTCCGCATGTCACTTGCCCAGTCTGAGTTCTCAAACCCCGGCTCTCGCCTCTCCCTGCCTCTCCCTGCCTCTCCCTGCCTCTCCTCGGTTCTCGCTCACCTCTCCCTGCCTCTCCCTGCCTCTCCCTGCCTCTCCTCGGTTCTCGCTCGCCTCTCCCCGCCTCTCCCTGCCTCTCCCCGGCTCTCGCCCGCCCGGAGCTGCCTTGCTCTGAGCCAGACTCATCGTCAGCCTGTTCTTATTTTAAATAAACTACGTTTACTACACAGCATGTGTACAATGATTTTGTTACTCAGAACGTTACTACTCATACAAATAATATTACTAATAACAATAATGACAATAAAACAGCAGCAGTAGATACATGACTTCTCTCCATGACAGAGACAGACCCTCTGCTGCTGCTGCTCCTCGTCTCCTGATTGGTTGAAGCCCGCGTCAAAGCTTCAAAAGCTCAGCTTTGCTCAGCTTCGGCGTCAGAGGGATTGTTGTGATACGCGAGCGTTTCGCGCGTCAAAAGCTTCAAGTGAGCGCGTATTACGCGCGACTCTTGAAGCTTTTGACGCGCGTCAAGTGACGCCGGGGCTCTCGGCTTCACCTGACGCGCTTCACCATTCACTTTCAATGGAAACCTGACGCTTTTGACGCCGAAGTTAAGTCCGGTGTGAACGCCCCTTAGGAGTTCAGTTCTAGGTGCAGCTGTCAAAGGTACTAAAAGGCCTTTTAGCAGGTCCCTTTAACATCCCGAGCATCAGATATATCTGCCTTCGTTACTCCTGACCATTTCATGCAGTACACTGTGAGTGGGACGTCACTCAGCTGGAGGTGGGAGGGTCTGACAGGTGGAGGCAAGGAGAAACACAATATACAAAATCAAAAGGACTTTGTCCGTAACACCTCCCCCAATAAAAACTAAGGTCTACCCCTCTTTAACTGGAAAACAAAGTGCTTCCAAAAAACACAACATAATTGTGGGAAAGGATATGGATGCCACCACCACCTGCGACCCAAGTGGTGATGTGTGTCCCCAGTCACACGATCAGGCCTCAGCCACAACATTGTCCTTTCCCCTCCTGTGCTGGATACGGACGGTGTGGTCCAGAGTCAGCAGCGCCCCCCGCATCCGCCGTTGATCTGGGTTGGACATCAGGGCCAGGAGAACCAGGTTGCTGTGCTCTGAAGAACAGTGACTGGGACACAAGGCGACCCAACACACACACACAGGCACCGTAGCGCCAGCTGCACAGCCACGGTCACGCCTAACCTGGACAAAACCTTTGATAGCCAAAACACACCAGGGTCGAACTGTCTGATTTCAGCAAGGAACTCTTCAAGGAGTTTGATTGGTTCAGGTATGCCGCAACTAAACACAAGTCCAGCCAGACTGAACTTGCGACCAGCTTTCTGAGAGGTTGGAGGGGACACAGAAGTGATTAATTCTGGCTTCTCACTGTATACCTTGGCCTTGGTGTCATCAGTCCGTCCACCCGAGGGCGCACCAACACCTGCAAAATCAGGAGCAAGCACAGAATTACCGACGTCACTCTGCCTCCCTCTTTTAGACTGAGCGTGGGTCAAAACGCTCATGGGACACACTTTTCCACCTGCACTGTCGCTCCACATGATGGACTTCACCTCATCATTTGGAGACTGGTCACGAGCAGCTACAGGGAGAACTCCAACCACGTGCGCAGGACTAACATAAGCACTATGAGCCTTGGGCCACGTCTCATAGGACCGCAAAATAGCACCTTTCACGCAGTCATAGTCCAAGATGTCTGAGACTGCCAAAGATGCACACGCTTCAGACGCCCTGCCACTTAGGTTGCACTGCAGAAGGATTGCCCACACATCCCTAGGCCATTGTAATGCCCCTGCAATGTGCTCAAAAACACAAATAGGACTCAACCTCCGTCTCACGGAAAGTTGGAACAAGGTGGATGTTTTGAGTCACGTCAAACTCAGGCGCACTGACCACAGGTGACGAGGAAACTGGACTGCGACCCGCTGATTGCAACTCCAATTGCCGCATCCTAAGCGCAGCGTCAGCCTCTATCTTTTTAAAGGCCACTTCGCGAGCAGTAACAGCCTCCGCTTCATTACGCTTTAGCGCAATCTCACGCTTTAGCTGAAACTCACGCTCCTCCTTCTCCCTCTCGTACTTTAAACGAGCAATGCGCACATCCACAAGCACATCACTGGGAGAACGAACTCAGAGACTTCACCTCAGTCTCTTCAAACGGCGCAGAAGGAGAGCCCACCTTTGGCTGCTCCACACCAGGACGCACGGGGGACATCACTGTATCTCCCGCCGTCACCCGTTCAAGCAAATCCATTTTGCTACACAAACGCAATGTCACTTGCGTTGACTCAGCCACCAAGGCTTCTAAAACAAATGTAGCCATCACTCACCGGACGTAAAGTAATCACGGATCCTGATACAGCTGATCCCACTCACAGCTGACCACACCTGCTGCTGCTCTCCACAACGACATGCCTCCTGGGATGTGCCAAGTACGCGCCCGCACACAGCTGCGCTCAAAACTTACGCACACCCACGCACACTCACGGGGAAAAAAAAAAAAGTTATGCAGGGTGCATTAAAGACAATCAAATCCTGTAGTTAAACACAAGAATTGAACCCAGACTCCTACTCAGGAACAACTACACCTAGATATCTTCTGGGACTTGCCGGGCTCGAGGCGTGCAGCCCCCGTCAGAGAATCCACTCCGCCCAGGATTCGTCCCGAAAATAATAAACTAAAACAAAAAAAAGGATGCCCAAAGGAATGGCGAATAAATCAACCAAGCTGGACACCCCCCCTAGTCTAGCTGGGTCAATTCAGACTACAATGCCAGATGCACCCACACACACACACACGACTCACCAAGAATGCACAGATGACTCCCGTGCACCCACCGCAGTTCCACAGAATCCCGGACGAGCCCCCAACTACTACAAGCCACAAGGTGGTGGTGTCTAGGAGTGTGGCTCAATAACAAAATTAAAACCGGGTGTGGAACAGAGACGGGAGGCGGAGGTCCAAAAAGTAAAAGGTTTATTAAAATGGGTGCAAAAAGAACCACTGTTCAGTAGTGATGTGCTGAGCGGACCGAGTCTTCGAAGAGTGGACCGAGTAATCTGGGGGCGTTTCTTGTGAAGTGTGGGTCGAGGCGTGTATTGGTCACGTGTGTGGTGACGTTCGAAGCCTCGCGTAGCGGCCGCACCACGTGACGGTTCATATAGTGCTTCATATCGTTCGGAGAGTGCATTGCTTTGACAGGTGCTTTGTGATCCGCGGCTGTACCACATAGACTGTATTGGCTGTCCCTGTCTGCCTCTATGTGCGTACGTGTGTGTGCGTACGTGTGTGTGCGTGATGTGGAGCAGTCCTGTACTAAGTATAGAGAAACTACTTCATATGAAATACAATTAAAAACTTTTCACTTTTGTAAAACCTCATATATCAAGGCTTCAAGTTATTAGTAATAATACGCTGGATAATACATTTCATAACAGCTGTGCGGCGCAGTCGGTATATGACGGACTCCGAAGCAGAAGATATAGCGTTCGAATCCTGGTCTACCCATAATAAATTTTGTGTTGCAAAGTAAACGTATTTATTTATTGGGAATAAATGGTTTGTTGTGTTTAATTAATCCACCTCTTGGTAGTTTTTCCTCCATTAATCACTTTCTGTAGAACTGTATTACTTTGGATGTGTTTGTTGTATCAACACAATTGACTGAAAGACAATTGAAAATAGTACTGCACTGCAACAGACAAATGAAATAGTTCATAGTTCATGAAGCATCATTTCAAACACAACACGTTAGACCATAGATTGTAAATATACATTTTAACATTAGATCTCACCATTCATTGTAAGCACTTAAGAGTGTTATGTATTTCTTTGTCCACATGATGGCGTAGTGGAGCATGATTCACCTCGAGCCTTCGACTCATGGGCCGAGTAATAGGCTGCGATCCCTCAAGGCTTCATGGGGCTTCATATTGCCATCACTACTGTTCAGATCACAAAACGAAATGCTCTAAAAGGGGTGAGGTACAGACACAGGACCCACTGGTCCAACGGACAGTCGAAGTGGCAGAGAGCGAGGGCCTGGTCTCGATCCCGGCCCTTTATGCCTCCCAGCTGATTACCCACAGGTGTGAGTGGGACGTCACTCAGCTGGAGGTGGGAGGGTCTGACAGGTGGAGGCAAGGAGAAACACAATATACAAAATCAAAAGGACTTTGTCCGTAACAAGTGTAGTTACACAGAATTTAAACATGTTGATTTTCTAAGCGGAATAAAAAGGAAAACTTATGTTGTGAGGCGGAATAATACGAGGAGTACTTCCGCACACAACGCTTCAAAGACTTCTCTCATGCTCACTTCCATCAATAAAAGAAAAAATGGAAATTAATAACTGCGTGACCCCAGTCTGAGCTCGTTACGCTGTTTCTATCTTTTTATTTCTATAGTTTCTATTGACTGAAGTGGGCGGGAGAGAAGTCTTTAGGAGTTGTACGTGATAAAATACAAGTGCCCCTTATACTATTCGGCCACACAACATGGGTCAATTTCTGTGTAACTATAAATGGCTTGCGTAATGGCTTGGATCAGATGGCATCATATATAAGCCAAAAGTCTTATAGTAGTAGTAAGTAAGTAAGTAAGCTTTATTTATATACCGCCTTTCACAGACCAGAGTCACAAAGCGGTTTACAATTGTTATTTTTTGGGCGGCGCATGCCAGACCTTATGCTTATCTCCATCCAGAAATAATGAAAACAAAATTGAATATTTTATTTGACGTTAGTGTTTTACGGTGAAATATTTTGACATTTGTTTAACACAGTCGCAGTATTGACTTTTGGCACTGTACTGTTGTCACTGAATATACAGTAAAGTTTCATTTTCATCATAATTCATTTTGTGAAATGACTCATTTATTGCAGCTTTTACAGTTAAGCAATGTTGAAAGTGCAATATTTTTCAGGGAAATGTCAAAGTACATACAAAAAGCATAGAAAACTTGTAAACTGTACTGAAAAAGATTGTTTTAATAACAAGGTGGTAACGTATAAAAATCATAGTAAACATGTACATTTAGCTGAAAAAGATCGTTTTAATAACAAGGTGATTACATATAAAAAGCAGAGTAAGCATGTACATTTTACTGTAAAAACAAGTTTTAATAACAGGGGGGTTTTGGTAAATATACAGAAAAAAAAACCTCTTTAAATACAATTGTATTATGTAAAATATACAGGTAATTCTGTAACTTTGTTTACATGTCACTGTATTTTTGTAAAAAAATATTCTGGCAACCACAGCTGCCAAATATTTTCCGTAAAAACAACAGATTTTTTTTTACAGTGCACCAATCTCGTCAATCAGTGTCAGTGCCTCATCTGCCTTTGATGCCATGTTTTCTATGGGCATAGATTTGCTTTGCAGAATCTGGTATTTCTTTCTGACTGACCCGATGACCCTCTCAACTTGTATACGCAAATTAGCAATTTTCCAAGTTTCTGCCACCTCATATGGCGTCAGCTGTTTTCTCTAAAATCCGAGTGAGAGTAAGAGACGGGAATGAGCGCTGTGTACTTTAGCTGCTCACACTAGCTGCGTCCAAATTGGCAGAGACTTCTGTGTAGAGGTGTGTGAGGAGGAGCAGCGTCTTCTGTGTGTGCGCGGAGAAGGAGGAGTGAGACAGGTACACATCAAAAACATATTAAAAGCATTAGCAAACAGCATATGCCCTACTTTAGCACTCACTGCGAGTGCAGTTGATTTTGGGCATTCCGTAAAAAGCCTTGCTGTGGCCAGTGTGTGGAGGTGATGGCAAAAATGTTATTTGATGGAATTAAGCACTTCAACAAAAAAAGATCCCCTTATCCTCCACAATTATCATGAGTTGCACCCTCTGCTCTGAGATTTTGGGAGAGGTTTGTGGTGTGTTGTGTAGAAATGAACAAAGTAGATTAATGTTATGTGTGAATTATATACACCTATGTTTAGATTTTTACGACTGTAGTCGTTGTTGTTTAAGGTTTTGAAATAATTTCATATGAATGAAATAGCTTGTATGATGTCCAGACCCTAATCTATTGAACTGATCAAGTAAGTGGACCTGGTGCCAATTTAATTGGGGACCCCTGCTCTAGAAGCTGTGGACATATCTTGAACCTGAACGCTAAATCTTTCAGTGGGAGATTTAGTCTTAGCCTCAGCAGAACCAAAAAAAACTGTTCAAATTTGGGCAAGACAGACAAAGGGCCACAGGTGATGTCAGGTTCACACAGCTTTGCTTTAAATCCAAGAAATTGGGGAGCCCCGTGTAGAACCTAGTCCTTTCTTCATTATTTTCATAGGACTCCTGGCAGAACTGGGTGTCCAGTGCCTTGCTACGAAGATCTCGCTAACTCCACCAAGTTTGCCCTAAGCACCTCCTCCATCTTCTCTATGTCATCAATGGTCAGATCCGTCTAGCATCCAGCATCTGCATAGCTTGCAATATAGCAGAAAGGGAGAATAATTAGGCAGTTCATGAATAATGTTACAAGTTATCTTTTTCACACAACATGCAAGTTCTTGACTGCACAATGTTTACAACTCAGTTGAGGTACACTTAAAAACTATTTGTCTGACAGGCACTTGAAACATATTATAAGAGTACATAGACTTCAAAGAAATTATTACACCACATCTGTAATACAATAATTACAATAACAATGTTGTTGAACATCTTAGTAGTGCAGTGGTTTACCTTGATCATTCTTTGTCCCACTGAGGTCCTCTGACTGTGGGTAGTGTTGTGGCGAGTTTCATATATTAGAATATATTGTACTAAAATTCACTGATACACTTGCAGACAAAGGCCCTTTGTCCTGCACAAAGAGGCCCTCACTTTCACATGACCTTCGCTGAGGCGACGGTATCATGTACCACTCCTTTGCTCGTTATAATGTTAAATGTTATGACAGGTGCACTATCATTCTTTTCCCCTGCCTTCTTTTACCTCGTCTTCCTGCATAACTCAACCCACCTTACCCCCACTGTGACATGTCTTGTTCTTTGTTCTAGCTTTCCGCAGGACTATATTACCAAATGTTAGATGTGAGCAGACCAGAGAGAGACGACGCAGACTTTGAGTGTGCGTCGCTTCTGTCTCACTCTGCAGAGTTTTATTGTGTTTGTTTATTATCATCACCTTTTAAATAAATTGCACAAACCCAAGCTGTTTTCTCTCGGATCCATTCATTGAAGTATTTAAATTTCCACTACAGTAGCTATCTTGCTCGTCCGATTCAGATCTCTCGGCTGTATGAGTTGAGCTCGTAGCAGGGATCTGTTGGAGACCCAAAATAGCTTCTGCACATTCCAACTGTCTGTGGTGGTCTTCTTTTCGCTTAATTCTCATTGAACAGATGAAGCTGATTTTGGCCCACTATTTTGGTAACCGAGCTTGCTCGTTGGAGCCCAGTCAACAGACAAAGTATCGACCAAAGCGCTGGAGGACCCTACAAAATCAAGCCCAAATTAAGTCAATTTTGCATTACTGTTTGGCATTTAATGACAGCATAATGCCTACTAAACACCCACAAAACAAGTTAGATTTCACACATACCTTTGACAAAGTGTTCACCACAATCACGAGCATGAGCAGCCTCCGCTCCTCCCGTCCGCAAACGTAGGTTTGAAATCGTCTTTTTACGGCGTTCTTTAGTGAGCTTTTTCCATTTCTTACCTTTATGGACAATTACCTTTGGTACTCTAGAGTATTGCTTTTCCTTCTCTCTGGTGGAACCATTGGCACAGCCAAAAACCGCACAAAACTGAGGTTTTGTCAGACGAAGACGCATGTTGTTGGTTGTCCACGTGATTTTGCACGCTTAGATGTGACGTCAAGTAAAACCCTGCTATTGCCAATGTTTAGTCCGAATGTACACATCAAAAACATATTATAAAAACATTAGCAAAGAGCGTATGCTCAGCTTTAGTGCCCACTGAGAGTGCAGTGGATTATGGGCATAAAACGCCTTGCAACGGTCCTGCGGACAAGCGTCAGTGTTGGTCCAACTGGACCTTAGCACAACATTTGACACAATAGACCACGACATTCTACTGTGGAGGCTGGAATGTGACATTACATTACTACACAGTGCCTAACGCCACCATCATTAAAAAACATGGTATTAACTTCCATCGCTTTGACTATGACACACAGCGTTACCTGTCGATGAAACCAAATCAGGCGGATCAGTTGTAAAAGGCTTAGTGCTTGCATAAAAGACCTAAAAACGTGGATGACTCTTAACTTCCTACTTCTTTACCCAGAGAAGACAGAAGTGTTCCTACTCGGTCCTAAGCGTCTGTTTGACTCCCTTGCCAACCAGATAGTCACTCTCGACAATGTCTGCGTTGTACACAGCAACACGGTGAGGAATCTTGAAGTCTTGGAATTCGAAGAACTCTCCTTCAAGGCTTATATAAACCAAGCAACTAAAACGGCATACTTCCACTGTGGAATCAGTTTCCCATCCACGTTAAAGGAATAGGCCACCGTTTTTACATACGGACATATGTTCTTACCTTACCTTAGACTAGTTGATATGTACCTGTGTGATCTTTGTCCGTGCGCTCTGTCATGCAAACGGAGCACAAATGCAGCCTCTTCCACATACTGTACAGTTCCAAATCAGCTCCCTTTAGAAGCTACCAAACTCTTCCACGTGTTCCCTATTTAAATACAGTTACGTGACGTGTTACACTACAAAGTATAGTAACATAGAAATGTAACATGTCGATTTTCTCAGCGGATAAAAAGGGGTTCTATATTGTGAGGCGTAATAATACAAGGAGCACTACGTCCGCGCACAAACTCCTAAAGACTTCTCTCCCGCTCACTTCCGTCAATAGAAGTAGCGTGAGCGGGATGCTATTAGCACCAGTCCCTCGCTGATGGCAGGTGGTGGGTCCACGGCAAGATGGCTTCTTTTGGCGGAGGCTTCCGGCAACGTGGGGTTAAGTGTCTTTCCCCAGGACACAACGACAGTAAGGGTGGACGATATGGGCAAAAATAAATATCTCAATATGTTTTCCCCAACTCCCGATAACAATATTGTCACGATATCTTTAAAGTCAAATTTGTTGTGTTATATCCCATTACACAAAATGATCTGCAATGTTTTTCTTGCCAGGGCATCTATGGATAGAGGCAGTGTAGCTCAAAATAGCAGCTTTTTATTTGTAAAGTGCTTCACACATACAAAACATGCACTAAACACATAAACATTAAAAATAAATTAAAGTAACACAGGAAGAACACATGCATAAGGGTTTTTTCAAGATTTACGGGAATGTACAAATAACAAATAACCAATAAAGCAGCATAAACATGAACATGTCACCCAGGCAGTAGATAAAACAGAAAATAAAAAAAAAACAATTTAATTTTACCTTGGGCATTTGTATAAAAGTAAAAACAAATGTAAACAAATATTTCAAAGTGACGCGATTTAAACCTCATTAAACATTCAGATTACACCCTGGCATACAAAGATGGCAAGAACTACAGTATGCAAAAGTAGCCATACTAGCCAACTCATAATAAGTAAATTTACTTCAGGTTATGAGCCAAAAACACCATTCTGTCTACAGAATCAGGCTTGAGTGAAGCCCTCTGGCATGTTTCAACATTACCACCTGTGCTGAATGCTCTTTCTGAGGGGCTACTTGAAGCAGGTATGCAAAGATATTTTCTGGCAAGATTTGCTAATCTTGGGAAATTCACCTCTGGTGCTTTCCACCACCCCAGAGGATTGACATCACTTTCTACCTCAGGGATCATCAGGTAGTTTTTGAGCTAATTTTGGACACGTTCGCGTGTGTCTTGCTTTTTAAAGTAGACTTGCAAAAGACTTTTTGGCCTTTTTCAGGGGCACACTGGTCTCATCCTCTGCTCCTACTGCCGCCTGTGCTGTGGTGCCCTGAACAGTTGAAGTTGAAGGGGCTATTGAAGTTGAGGGGCCTGTTGGTTGATGCAATTGCTTAAACCTGGTCCTCATCATTGTAGCGGTGTTTGAAGCGGGAGTCAAGAGAAGAGGCCAAACCTAGGAGGTCAAGGTCCTCGATGTATTTGGTACTGAGGTAGTCCAGAATGGTTTCTTTGATTTTTGGATGAGGTTTGAATCATGACACTTTACTGCTAGGTGTTAAATAACGACAGGACAGGTTTGACATAGGAAACGGTGACATCTTTTTCTCCAGACAGTGCATCTGTGAAGTCCAACAGAGGACCAATGGCTTTGCTCACTGATTCCAACATCTTGCCAGGTTGGAACAAGATGTCGCCGCTTCCTGTCTGCACTCAGCACATGGCGGATGGCCTTATCCTGTTCAATAAAGCGCTCAATCATGCCCTGCCTGGAGCCCCATCTTGTGGGGGATTCAGTTATTAGTTTGTGGGCAGGAAGACCTAATTGCTCTTGAGCATCACTGAGGGCTCTCTTCAGTTTCCAGCTGTTGAAGAAAGCTGCCACAACCTTTTGCAAACACCAATAGTACGGTCCACTCATGGATCACGCATGCTTCTTTCTGAAGAAAAAACAAAAAACAAAACATACATTAGGCAAATTAAAATTGAGACCTTACATTACGATATTGCCATTACATGATTCATATACTCAAAATAATAAACAATTTAGTATTGGCAATACTCTTATAAAAAAAAAAATAAGATAAGCCAAGCCTTTATTCATCCCACAGTGGGGACATTTCAAAGTCAAAGTTAGGAGGAAATAATAGAACTCAGGCTGCACACATCAAACAGGATCTATTATTTAAGATGATAATTAAAGAATAAAGTAAAATAAAAGTACTTGGTTCAAGCGTAGGTCACTAGTTGAGTATATTCTGTAGTTAGCAACATCATTATCCGTTCACAGATGTTTATATAGTACATAAAGAAGTTTTATATTGCACTTTAGAAGAATAAACGAGCAATTAATAGCAACAGCTGAAGTTTCTTTTGAATTATCAGATGAATGGAATATGTAATGTGGGTAGGACAATGCCATATTATGCTCTTCCTCATCCCATGCAGACAGTGCAACAACCCCACCCTCCACAAAGAGCAACACTAACCTAACCCGAACACAAAACATTTATTGTTACGTTATGAAAGGTGCTACATAAATAAAGCTCATTTTTATTACTGTGAGTTGTGAATAATAATAATAATTTAGCCTTTCTCACCGATCGCTATGTGTAGCCTGTGGCCAAAGCATGGCAGTCTGGTCCAGCTGTTGATGTGGAGTGACTGACAACGTTTGCGCCACTGTCAGTGGTCATGCATGCCATTCGCTCTTCCTTTAGTGACCATGTGCCAAGGGTATCTTTTAAGCCGAGTGCAATAATCTCACCCGTGTGGTCTTGGTGGAAGTAGGATGTCTGCAGTCGGAAACTTTTCAAAAGCCAGGACTCGTCAATGAAATGGACCGTCAAAGACAGGTAGGGTTCAGAGGTCCT
This sequence comes from Knipowitschia caucasica, assembly GCA_964034765.1. NCBI lineage: Eukaryota > Metazoa > Chordata > Actinopteri > Gobiiformes > Gobiidae > Knipowitschia > Knipowitschia caucasica. Next base: position 27,802,168 of record OZ035840.1, read on the forward strand.
GCTTGACCACAAGTCTGTTGTAGTGGCGTAATGCGTGATATTTTGCAGTTCTTTCGTGATGTTTTCTTGGTTTGCTCGTACAAGGCCGGTAGCGCTGTCTTGCTGAAGTATTTGCAACTTGGCACTTGTTATCTTGGATCAAGTACACTGATGAGCTCTTTGAAATAGTCCATCTCAACTAAAGTAAACGACATCATTCCCTTAGCAATAAACCGGGTAATGGCATTCGTGATGTCTTGCCAATGTCTACTCAATTTTTGGTAAAGTGTGCACTTACTGAATGCCTCAGAAAGGGTTTTTTGTTGGGTGCTGCTCCCTGTACATTTTGTCGATGCGCTAGCTTGACCCGAAGTAGCATCACCGAGTTTGACATAGTCGTCATACACCTTCGTGTGATTTGTTCGCATGTGGTAGAACAAGTTGGTAGTAGAACTGCCCTTTACAGCCACTTCTTTCTTGCATATTTTACATAGCACTTTTGTTCGACCAACATCAGTCTTTTCAAATCCAAACCATTTCCACATGAGGGATGTGGCTCCTCGTCTTGGAACAAGCTCGCTAGTCTCCACGCGCCAATCATGTGACTGGATCTTTTTAGGCACACTTTTGACGAATGGGCATCTCTCAAGTACCCAGCAGGTTGTCTTTTTCTTTTCTTTTTTTGAGTATCAATACTCAACAATAATGTATTTTCATTAGACATTCATTAGATTTGTACGAGTTGCCTACTGTAATTTTAATATGTATAGTAAACATGTAAAATTAAAAAAAAAGTTCTTTTTTAATGTTTTATATTCGCGATAATGCAAAAAAGCATATCAGCTAACGCTGTAAACTGCCCTGACGCTGTAAACTGCGTGGTGAGAAAAATACTGTCGCCAGCAAAGAACTCCACATCACACCCATGTAAGCGCCCAGCAAACGAGTAAAACAGGGGAGAACCATATTGTGGGCAACTGCTGCAAAAAATGATCAAATATGAGATCATAATTACTAGAATCGAGTTTTTTTTAACTTGACTTAAGTTCATTCTGACTGTCTTAAAATAAGATTTGCCAATGAGACAAGCAATTTTGACTTGATTCAAGAACTATTGCTTTATTTTCTCATTCCAAGAGAGAAATATCTTGTATCTTTTTAAAACAAGATCATTTTTCTTGTTCCACTGGCAAATCTTGTTTTAAGGCAGTCAAAATGTGCTCAAATTTAGATACATTTAGCCAAATTTGAGCATTTTTTTTGTCTTTAATTCTGTCATATTTTGCAGTGTACATTGAGCACCTTTTAAAACACTGGTCAATACAATCTATATTCAACACTCAAATGGTCGCAACAGAACCGTCTCAGCGAAGCTGCTGCCTCCGACAGCACTACACCGACGCGCTATAAGAACCTGGACTTGAATGATACTGTCAGAAAACCTCGCAGACGGAAATAATTAGACTTTGATGTTCATTGTAGAAGAGATGCTGCTAATATAGAGGTGCCGTCTTTCAGAAACATTTCATGTAAAATGTGCGGATGGATTGGACAGTGCAAGTGACAGTAACAATATTTTATAAACATCTGAACAATGCTGAACAGTGCAGACTTAAAGAAGCCCAGAGGACAGTCCAGGAAATACCATCCGACTCAAGTGAGGGTGACGTTAGTGGGAATGATGAAGAATGGTACCAGACAAAAGACAATTAGCGTATTGTAACAGCTGTGACAGTGGAGAAGAAGATGGAGAGGTGAATGAAAAGACTGAGGGAGATGGTGCTCTCCGACTTGACCAAGCACAATAACACAAAAATAGTAGATAACAGACATGTCTGAAAAGCCAAAGATGATGAGTTTGACGGACAATTTACTCTTTACTTTTTAGGAGAGTTATAGGTGTACACTGAGGGAAGAGCCCAATTGATTTCTTCATTGATTAAATTCCGAAAGAGTTGATTGATGATACTGTATAATGGTCAACTCAGACCTTTATGCATTGCAAAATGGAAAATAACTACTGGGCATTGCACTGGGTGAACTGAAGAACTTTCTAGGGATTAATTTGGTCATGTCATACTCAAATACCTGAGATGCACAAGCCTATGCAGATTCAAAAGTCTTGTTTTAGTTCCATGCTGATTAGTTCCAGCCAAGTTCAGTACTTCAGTAGTCAGTGTTTTTCTTTTGTTTATGTTTCAGGACAACACATTTTACAGTTTTATAATGTGTTGAAATAAGAAAAATACAATGCCAAAGATAAAATGTCCTCTGGAATTTACAGTATTCTTACTCCGTGACTCAAATGCACGTTGTCCACTCTAGTGGACATGTCACCAACTCCATGAAGATTTCAGAGTAATTAAATTAATTTTTTGGAGAAGTAACTAAGTAATGAACTAATTACTTTTTTAGAAGTAACTAGTACTTTGTAACACTGATGACCACAATCTCTAATGTAAGTGTAATGCACCCCCTCAATCTAAATTACCTTTTTAGATTCAAGATGAAAGAATCATAAAGATATGAAATGTGCTTGAATACGGCCTACAGAAGCTTGGAATTTGCGCCTACACTACGAGCTGTCTCTCATGTATGCATTGTGCTAAGTTGTGCAAATGAAATGAAACCATCATCCTTTGTTATAATTGTGAGGGTTTCCTCTCATCTGAAGGCCGACTGTTTTGTGTAAACAAGAGACCCATGTGTGAAAACATGTGGTACATAAAACAATCACTGTTTTATGGACTCACAACAAAGACTCTGAATGGCACTTGTCGAGAACAGAAGAACAGAGAGACGAGCACGAGTCTCACATGCCATTGTCACACCCCATGGATGGTTAGTGCTGTTGTTGGTATTCTCTTATGATCTTGCTCCTATGGTACCTCTGTGCGTGTGCAATTCTGTGTTCATGTGTGTGTAGTTTCGGTAGCTCTACCTCCTCAGGAAAAACTAGGTGAACCCTTGAACCCGAGGTCCCCAGTTATTCTGTTTTATAAGTTTGTGTGGGTGTGTTTGTGTGTGCGTGTGTACATGTACTTACTATTATTTAATTTATAATGAGTTTATATATTCTTTTTTCCATTGTGCCTGGCGTAACTTCTGGCAAAATTGACTAAATACATTTAAATGTGAGCATACATAAATTATGTATTCACACTGTCTAAAACTAAACTTCTGACCTTGTAGAAAACATAAATAATTACCTCTGTGGCATTAAGCCAATGGAAAGAAATCTTGTTAAAAATAACTGACCTCAGACAAGTGAGAAAAGAAAATTACATGTCTTTTACACCTTATTCTCCCTCATGAAAGAGAACAACCTTTTCAGAAGTCAGTCGGATAGTAATGCTCATTAAACTTCTACATACAGTGTGCAGGAGTTTGTTGGCATACCACCTTTACCACATTTACTTTCACCCATCCCCTACCCACAAGCTGTTGTTCCCCTGTGGCTGTTACCTCTCACCAAGTGAACACAACATACAGAGGACAGTGTGTTTTGAGGTTTGCTGCTTAATGAGTAAAACACCTGCAACAGCACCAGAGGACTGAAGCTGGGCACCGTGTTCCCAGACTTCCCGGTGACATTGTTATTGTGGAACCGACTGTGCAATGTGTTAAATGACTGAACCAGACTCTGTGTGGTGTCAAAATAGGGTCTGCTCAAAGGTAACCGTGAAGCAGGAATTGTAAACGTAGGTTGTAAGTATTGTAAACGTAATAATATATTGTTAACGAAAAAACTGTAGTAAACGTAAAACTTACACTTACGCTTCATATTTTTCATGTTTTGCTTCAAAAGTTACGTTCATTTTTTATCTGACCCCTTTTTGGAGGGGTGGGCTAGGCGCGCCCATTGGCTGGAGGGACCGGATATTACGTCATCACAAAAACAGAACATACTACAATCTTTACAGTCTGGTTACTACCAAAGACGAAGAACAAGGCTTCTGGTCATCTGCGGAGACCTGCACATATAAATGCAAAGAGCACACTCCATATCTGTGTCTGTGTCCTACAGTAGCTAGTAATGAAAAAGTCCAATCCATAAGTAATTATTCGGTTACATGATGTCACTATAAGAAAATAACCTGCTGTGACCTGATGTAATCATGATCAGTCAAGTTAAAGCCAGCTCACTTTTAGCGCCGCTATAACAAACATCTAACGTTGCTAAAATGCTAACATTTGTTGTTTTGCTAAATAAGTAGCAAGGGAGGCTCCTTCGTTTTAGTCTGAGGAGAAACAGTCTTCAAATAACTAACTAAACAGTTGTTCATAAGTGAGCCTGTGTAGCCTTCTAGTCACAACAATACTGATACTGTGAGTGGATGAAGAGCACACCTATATTTTAGAGCTGTAATAATATCTAAAACCACAAAGTTTGTCATTTTTTAACCATTAATACAAAGACAACTGGAGAACAAAAGTGATCAACCTGTATACCACTCAAAATGTAGTAACTACTTATTAATGTGGCTTTTTTCCTTTATCAGGAGAACTGCGCCTTGCATCTGAGGAGGGGACTGCTGAGCTGAATGCATGGAGAGACGTGAAGTGGATTTGTGTTTCCAATTTGTGTTAAATGTCATCCAGTGGTCCTCCTTGTGTTGTGGTCCTTCTTCAGACAGCGCAGAACATAGAACAAAACGCAGATTACACTAATAAAGGGGTTAATGGGTGTGCACCAGGTTAAGACTGTAATTGAACATTAAAAGCAAGTTACATGTCCATACCCTGCCATACAGGAACAGTTCAGGGTAAGGATGTACACCAAGTCTTTGTAGACGTACACCCAGGAATCATAAGGCTCTGACTTAATGCCCACTCTCTGACCGGGGAGCACATCAGCCTCAAAAAAAAAAACTCAGTCCCAGAGTGGAAGTATTTCACATTGCCAAACTGTATATTCTCACATTGACACTCGCCAGAGCATGGATCTATTATAATAACGAGCCAGAGTCACACTGCGCGGACACCAAACACACTCAGCAGCGAGACGCTGAACTCATCCCGTGTCGGGACTTTGCACTTTACGCGGGACTATTCAGGATGATAAACGTGATAAACTAACCCCTGCAAATGCTGAGATGCTAATATTACTGAAGAAAAAACATTGCCTTAACTATCTCTTTTTAATCAGTTTAGAAATGCAGCAAATACAGTATTGCTGGATTTCATTGAATTTCTTTTGTATGTATCTCAATGCTCTGTAATGTATACTTGTGGTTCCCAACCTTTTTGTCTTGAGTACCCCATAGGCATTTTATTTATACTGCCTAGTACCTTGATGGTTTTGAAAGATTAGTTATAAAGTGAATAACTAGTCCTATTCATTTATCACTAATATTATCAATATTTGATCGGATCGGCAATGATCGGTATCGGCCGATCAAAATTTTAATGATCAGTGATCGGCCAAAAAATTCCTGATCGGTGCACCTCTATTGTTAATACTTCCCCGCGCAAAATCTGTAATGTCATCCTTAGGGAGAAACAAACCCACAGATTACATACAGTATTAAAGCTACACAGAGGAAACAATCCATGGAGACAGCAGCTATAGTATGCTCACACGTGTTATCTGTATTCATATAAAATAGATTGTGTATACCGTTTTTAATCCTATACTGAGACTGGTTATATACCGTATATGTATTTACATTTACTGTATATATTTTGCTTATTATGAAGCACTTTTCATACAATAGTCTGATAAATATATGTATATATATATATAAATAAAAGCACATTATACGGATTTTTCTTTTGTTATTAATAAAAGACATTTACAGATGACAGTCTCAATTCCACAAAAACAGGTTTAAAGTGGTCAGCCACGCTTCAAAGTTTGTTATTTGTGTTTATATTTCTATTATAATATTCTTCTGTTACTCCTCAGTGTCTGTTTCTCCTGCTGTGTACTTCTAATATTTAACACAGGAAGGATTTCTGTATTTTATTTTAATTTGATGTTTGCATTCTTTTTCTGAGATTTCTGGTGAAACGGAACTTTGACTTTCTCTGACAGCAACAAAATCACATGCCATCGTTTCTCCAGCTTCACCTCCATCACCTCCTGCTTCACTGCGGATTTAAAATATGAACTACAACAAACACTTTCATGTTTTATTTAATCATCAGTCATGAATAGTTAGAACAGTGGGCTCTGCATCTCTGAAGACGAGGAGCAGCAGGAGGAGCAGCAGGAGCAACAGCAGAGTCCTGGGCGTCTGCTTCTGACACAGCAGTCTCTTATACAGTGTGCGAGAAACCTAGAAATAAAAGATAAAAAAATCACACTTTTTGGTTTTATTATGATTTTGTGTCTGAAGTTAAGCATCACAAAAAATAAGGAATTATTTACACAGGTACATATTTGTCAGCAGTACTTATACTTCTAATTGAATACATTAAACTCTAATCTGATAAGTAACAGTCTGTTGCTTTTCAAGACTTCATTTGCTGTGTTCAACTCCATTTTACAGATATTATAGATCCATGATTGTTCCTTTCTCATCAGCAAACACACGTTATTACATTTAGGCCTGATACAAACTACTTTTAAGTGATATAGAAACGAGGGCCATAACAAATATATGAATCATATGATAATAATTTAATGCATATATGTGCATTGCTACATACATGTGATGTTTTGTGACATGAAATATCACTTTGTAAAAACGAATGATTACTGCAATACAATTGTTATAACAGAGAAAGTCTGTTACAGAAGCCTCATTTTTGGGTTTTCATAATTAAGACTGTAATTAAGATTGTACACATCAGGGAAGCTCACAAATGTGCCCCCGCGTTTCGACAGTCTGTCCTGGGCTGCAGCACTGCCCAACCCCCGCTGTTTGCTTCGCCATGGAAGAAAATGTCCGATAATTTTCTATTTGATCACCAAACAGACCTCTGATATGGCAATAGAGGGGGTATTTCTCGCCTCAAATTTTATTAGAATGAACTTTTATGTCCTAATTAAAGCGTATTTTAAACGTTTTACCTTCCATCTTAGCAGCTGTGTCCTCCGCTCTGAGTTGTGTTGGCAAAAGAGAAGCTCCGCCCCAAAACGCTCTCTTCCCTGATGCGCCTCCAGTCTGTCCTCTAGTGTTGTGGAGGCATGTGACGCGCCTCCAGGATGCTCTGTGACAGCGTCTGCCACAGATTGTCACAAGTGTCCCAAGACGCGCGTCAGACGTGATTTTGACACCCAAAACGCGTTTGGTCTGAACGCAGCATTACGCCGTAGAGGTGGCCACACCCAGTGTAGAGTGAGCTCTGAGCACCGCAGGGGGGGCACAACCCTGCGCCCGGTATGCCATGTGAATTAATAGTTACCTAATGTAACTTAAGTTCTACGAATAGGTGCGTAGTCCCTTAGGACTTCGCTAGTGGGATATCACTCGTGACCCCCAGGTCACACGCCAGAGAGATCAAAATAATTTGCTCCAATCACCAGCCACCCTCCTCTATAAAGGCCCCTGCACAAGGCCGCACCCCCTCTTGAACTCTGCCAAGCCGGGCTGGCCTGATGGGCTCGTAGCTAAGGGACTACGCACCTATTCGTAGAACTTAAGTTATATTAGGTAACTATTAATTCTACGTCATGGTGCTACGTCCCTTAGGAATTCGCTAGTGGGACACAACGCGGAGGCCGTAGGAACATGTACTCCCAGCAGGCCAGCAAAGGGTGATTGGAGCTCCGCCCGAGCAAGACCCTCACACAGTGAGAGGACTCAGGGCAGAAGAAGCAAATGCGTGTTACCGGGCCACTCCTACCAAGGATACCCCCACGTAACACAGACCGTAGGTCACCCGTAGTCCCAGGACGCCTCTCCCAAGAGCTCCTGACGTGGACTACCTGACCGACCAAAACACACATATAAGTACCGCACCTGTAGGACGCCTCTCCCAAGAGCTCCTGAACCAGGGCGGAAAGTCAACCGAAGGCCCCCTCAGAGGAGGGACCTAACGGTCTAACTCAGTCCACTGCACTCAGCACGGAATGGGCCACCGACCGGTCCGACACATCCAAAAGATAAGACCGGACGAAAGAAGAGGACGACGCCCAAGAAGCCGCACGGCAGACATCCTCGACCGACGCCCCCCTGAGAAGGGCCGTAGAGGCCGCAATCCCACGCGTGGAATGCGACCTGAAGCCCACCGGGGGGGCCAGACCCTGCGTCTGATACGCCCGCCGCACAGCCGTGGCGACCCAGTGCGCCAGCCGCTGAGCCGACAGCGGGGCGCCCCTGTTCATGGGCTGACCACCCAACCTGAATGACAACGTCATGGCCAGGTAATGCCTCAGCATTCTGACAGGACACAGAAGGTGCCGCCGCTCCTCCTCGGGGGAGGCATGCGGTGGCGGATAGAAAGCCCTAATCCTGATGACTCTCGACCTAAAGGCCGACGTAATGACCTTGGGGAGAAAGGCCGGATTGGGCCACAATTCCACCATGCCGTCGCCCTCTCCAAAGGACAGGCAAGACGCATGGACAGAGAGCGCACACAAGTCGCCCGCCCTCTTAGCAGACGCCAACGCCAGCAAGAAGGCCGTCTTAAAAGCGACACACTCGGGACTCGCCTCCGGTTCAAAAGGCGGACCCGACAGCCCCCTAAGGACCACCTTGAGGTCCCAAACCGGGGGCGTTCTCTGGAGCGGGGGCCTCCTCCTGCGCGCCCCCCGCAGAAATTGTTTAACCAACGGATGAGAGCGGGCTGTGAACCCCCCGAATCCGTCGTGACCCGAGGTAATGGCTGCCGCGAACACCGCCAAGGTGGCGACAGCCCTCCCTTTGTCAAAAAGCTCCTGTAGGAATCCCAGGACCCCCCCCAGCGGGCAACGCCTGGGATCCCAGGAACGAGAACCGCACCAGTCACTGAAGAGCCTCCACCTCGTGGCGTAGGCCCTCACGGTGGACGGCGCCCTCGCCCCCTGAATGGTCTCCACCACCGCAGGGGGAAGACCCAGGTCTACGAGGTTCCGCCGCTCAGCCTCCAAACCCAGAGCCTGCGGCCGATTATCGGGCGTGAAAACAGGGCTCCCCCCCCTGGACTAGAGCCCCCGGCTCGTCCGGGAGGGCCCAGGGCTCCATCACCGCCATGCCCCTCAGGAAGGGGAACCACCGGGCATGCGGACTGTCCGGAGCCACCAGGATCACCGACCTCCTCTCCTGTTTGATCTTCCGCAGCAGGACCGGCAGGAGACGCACTGGTGGGAAAGCGTACAGCAGGCCCTCTGGCCAGGGGTAATGAGCCAGAGCGTCCACGCCTAGGGGCGGCTCGTCCGCGGCCCTTAAGGCGAACCAGGACGGGCACTGTGCGTTTTCTGCACTGGCAAAAAGGTCGACCACTGGACGGCCGAACCTCCGCCAGATCTTCGCAGCTACCCGTGGGGCCAGGCCCCACTCGTCCTGGAGTGGGCCCCCCCTGGACATCCTGTCGGCCCCCACGTTCCGGACCCCGGGACGTGGCGCGCCCTGAGAGACAGGAGGTGAAGCGCCGCCCACAGCAGCGTCACCGTCGCCATGCGATGGAGAGCGGGGACCTGGTGCCCCCCTGCCTGTTCAGATAGGAGACCACTGTGGTGTTGTCTGAGCGCACCATCACGTGTCTCCCCTGCAGCTGAGGAGCAAAGTGCAGCAGTACCCTGTGCACTGCCTCCATCTCCAGCAGGTTGATGTGACGGGCTGAGTCCGACCAGCAGCCTCCTACAGAGCTCTGGCCGAGGACCCCGCCCCATCCTTCGAGTGACACGGCGCACGCCAGAGTCACTCCGTCCCGCAATAGACCCGGAGTGAGCCAGAACCTGATGTCCAATGCTGCCACTTGGGGAACCCAGATCAGCCTCCCCCCGTCCCGGGAGGGGTGAAGCCTGAGGCGTGAGAACCCCCTCTGAAAATTCCTCATGTGGAGAAGGCCTAGCCGCACCACAGCATGAGCCGCCGCCATCATTCCCAGCAGGGACCTGAGGCGCCGAGCGGGGACTCAGGGGCCCGCCAGAACCTCCCTGGCCAGACGGGTAATGTTCATCCGTCTGTCCACGGACAATGCAGCACGGAATGTCACAGAGTCTAGCTGCAGGCCGAGATAAATCATGCGCTGAGCGGGCTGCAGCTTGCTTTTCTCCCTGATTACCACAAAGCCCAGATGCTGTATATGGGACAGGACCCAGTGCGTATGACTCACGGCCACTTCCCTGGATGAGGCCAGAATTAACCAGTCGTCTATGTAGGTTAACATTCTTACCCCTGCGCGTCTGAGCGGCTCCAGTGCTGCCTCCACGCACTTGGAAAAAGTGCGAGGCGCGAGTGCGTAGCCGAAGGGGAGACGGCAGTACTCGTAATTCCTCTCTCCCACTGCGAAGCGCATAAACCTCCTGTGTTCCGGCACTATCGGCACGTGGAAGTAAGCGTCTGTCAGGTCTATGGAGGACATCCAATCTCCCTGCCTGACACACTCGAGGAGCTGCTTTGTGGACAGCATCCGAAACTGCCGTTTGGAAATGCACTCGTTCAAAACGCAGATCCAAAATTGGACGCACCCCGCCTGACTTCTTTGGCACTGAGAAGTAAGGGGAGTACAGCCCCCTGGTGGCGTCCTGCGGGTCTACCTCCACTGCTGCGCCTCGAGACCTCCGCTTGTAGTGCCTCTAATGATCCCCGTACCTGAGAGCGTGCTGCCCGTACGCCTCGGAATGGTGGTGGCTTTCGGGATAATTGCAGTGCGTAACTCCTGCGCAATGTTTTCTCCAGCCATAGATCTGTCAGCAAACCTTGCTCCCTCCAGATGCTGTAGAAGTCTGTGAGGGGCGGAACGGGAGCTGGAACACGAGACGTCACGGCCCCACCCTCTCCTGGTGTTCCTCGCAGGGAGGGGAGGTGGATGAAAGGGCCGGGGGGCCCCCTGCGTCACACCGTGAGTGCCGAGGGCGGTCACGTGTCCTGCAGGCCCGACGTCATAAGTACGGGACTGCTCATCCCACGTGACTCGGCTGCTGTGCCCCCCCCTGGCTCTTGCCTCATGGAGGGGGGGGCGAGCCCCTGGAGTGGGAGACCCCGTGTTAGCCTTGTAGCTCAGAGATGCTAACACGCGTTCGGCCGAAGCACACACACCACTACTCACCAGATCCCTCCGCCTGACCTCTCTCTGGGAGGTGATGTCAAAAAATGATTTGACTGGCGTGTTCAGAATTTGATACAGAAATAAGGCCAAGAATGCAAGAGTTAAAAATAGAACATTTATTCCTCTTTACAATTAAATATTGATACAAAACTCTTTGAGCTCTTAATTTCCCTAAATCTAACCCTATGCTGGCCATTCTAAACTGTCCCTCAAGGCCTGAAAAATGTGCAGAGAACATGCAGGCGCTCTGCCATGTTCTCTGTCTCTATCCCTGCTCTGTTTCCTCAGACTGTCCTTCCCCCGGTTTTATCAACATGTCCGATGACGTCACATGGTCTGAAACTGGTCTCTGGTCTGAGACTGGTCTGGTCTCTGGTCTCTGGTCTGGTCTCTGCTTAAGCAAACAATGCCCCCACCCGTGCGGCGCCTGTGTAAACGCAGCTGCTGCGGGGGGGGAGCTGCGGGTGATTCCATAGGTCAAAATTGCCACACATGTGTTTATTCTTGGAGTCAATAATTGTCTGGTTTGTAAGCTGGTCATCCTTATGATTCCTGAGTGCATATTCTTTTGTCTGATGTGCAGCATTTTGTGAATATTCGTCAGTCCCTCTTTTGACCTATCTTTACAATAGGTCACATCCACCTCCTCGTTCATCATCAATACTTGTGCTTTAGGCTCGATATCTGTGAAGAGTCAATACAGAGAAAACAAACAACACACAACCACATTCGAAACATATGTTTTTATCTAATAAATCCCTCTATACTATGGTTTTGCTTTCATTAACAGTGGCTTTGTCAGTGTGATTTTTGCTCCATGTTTATTCTACATTCTCAGGAACAAAACTGGACACAGAGAAACAAATGGTTAATATGAACATTATTATGGCGGTCAGTTTTCCAAATACATTAGTCGAAACAGGAAGTGCTGTCACTTCCTCCTCTCAGACAGTTTTGGGATGAATGTACATTGTTAATCAAATTGGTATTATCCTTATAAGAGCTAATCTATTTTAGCAGGTTTCTCTGGGGTCAGTCCCTATACAACGGTATTTTGATTCTCTAATCTGTTGCTGACAAATCGACAGCTTTTAAAATTCTCAAAAACATCTAAACATCTACTTCTGTGCTATACCCAAATACATTAAAATGCTTTTAAATCTGTGTTGGTTCTAATCTATCTCATTAATCTATCTCATTAATCAATCTCATTAATCAAAGCTACACTGGTTCTAGTTGTAGCAATAGCATTGACAATAGATCATTTTTCATTGGCCGGTTCTTGTTCTGCAAATCACTATTTTATGTGTTGTATTTCAGACAATTCCAAAAACAACACAGTAGTTCTCCAATATTAAAGACATACATCTAAATCAAGTTGCCTGAAAGGGATTTTAACTATTTTAAAACGTTCTCTACGATAATAAGGCTATGAAATTAATTATTTAATAAACAAAAGCACATTCCTGGCTTCTGTCCACTGCTTATAACTGTTTAAAGAGTTGTCCCAAACTTAATATGTGTAAATACATCAGCTGTTTGTAATAAACAATAACATTTAACCTGTTCTCCAATGGAGCAGCTTAGAGGCTGCGTCAAAAGCAATGTTATATTTGAGCTATTTTTAGATTTAAAATTTTGTTAAAGCTTGTCGTTCTATGTCTGCATTTTAATACTACTCTCTATAAACACATCTGCACTAGTTCCTACAGATGTGGAAAACAGAAACATCTAAAATCTGACTCCATTTGATTCCTTTTTACTCTAATTATTAGAACAATTTGACCTTATTGATACTTATTTTCACAATAGAACTATTTTGATTATTTACTCCTGTGGACTCAGCACCCGCAGGAGGATCAGTGTGAGGGGCTGGTGCTCTGTGTACTGGGTGCAGCTCTGACTGCCACCCCCCCCCCGACCCAGAAATGGATTAAGGGGAAGAAAATGGTTGGATGGATGGATGATTATTCACTACTCTAACTATTATTACTATTGTTTATTCTACACCTCTTCTTAGCGACTTTTCAACCTATAGCTCCTTGAATCCAATGACATTATAGCTCCAGACTATTTCATTCTATTCTATTATTATTATTGTATGATCTATTATCTTAAAGAGTAGATCTGCTTGATGTTATAAGCGCTATTATTTCTCCTTTTGAATTTGCACAAACACTAAATTTAGAGTGACCCCCTATGGGACAAATAAAGAATTTTATTTCATTTTGGCAACTCCGAAAATTACTTAATAATTTTCCCATTTTGCTTTTTAGGCTGCCCTTTTCTATTATTTATTTGGTCTTGTAAATATATGTTTTACACTTCTTTCTAATGATTTAGAAGGTTAAGGACCATGACCACCTATGACAATAACATTACCATACTCCCCCTATTGGTCATGGGCCAAAGTATAAAACATGTGTCTGTGTGTGTGTAGATTACTGTTCCCATCATTCTCCAGTTGTTCCTCCCGGATCGTCCTCAATTCATATTGTGGGCTTTGGTGCCAAAGTAGAGGCTCATTTCCTTATGATCCATACTACTGTCATCCCTGAAGCAGGTGCAGTTTATCTTTCATCTGAAAAAGAAACATTAGAACACAAGAAACGCCCACTTCCCTCTCTTCGCATGGTGCAGCCTGTCAATTTTTTCCCAATTTGGGCAAAACATAACTGCATTGACAGACGGTGTGTGACATCAGGGCAGAGGCTGTAGCCAAATACAGACTTAACAAAATGTATGTTTCTAATTTTACACTCCCCTAAATGTGAGTTACAAACCAAAGTTGTCCTCCGCCCAATGACCGCTCACTGCGGTTGGACCGAATCACTGTCAGGACAAACAGCAGAGGGAGGGACTCCCAGTACCTTCAGCAAGGTATTCATCTCAGAGTACTTTCCGCAGAGTACTTTTCTCAGAGTACTCATCCCAGAGTACTCTCACTTTTACACCTGTTCAATAAAGCTTGTTATCTTTGAATCTCTAGTACTTACACCGTATGCTGTTGACAAAAAAATAATTATTCCATGATCACATTAAAACATTACAGAAAACATTTGTTATTCCATGATTCCGTTCAGCACTCCTCATTTCACTCCACACTCACATCACTCACACAGGCCGCCTCCCCACGTTAGTATATTGGTCCAGTTTGTTAAGGTCAACGTAGTGTACTTGACATGACGCACAAACATATAACATACACAAACATATAACACACACAAACATATAACACACACAAACATATAGCACACACAAACATATAGCACACACAAACATATAACACAGAAGGCCTGTAATTTTAACTTTGTTATATTTTTCCATGTCCAATTACAATTGTCTCATGAGCTATTTCTATTGTTGCAACTTTCAGAGCCTGCAGAACATGCAGAGCTTTAAGAGATTTTTCCTAAAAGGATCCATTTCCAACTTTAATGTTTACCACGTGGTCTTTGCTCGGGCTTGTCACAGATTGTGTCCCCTATATCTTTAATGAGCTCTTGTTACTTTAAAATGTTTTTTCCCTTTTTTTTTTTTAAAAGCCAGTTCGGATTCCTTAAAAATGTAAATTAGTTTCAAACTTTAATACTTCACCTTTGTTTCACGTTCATGTGGAGAAAAGACCATTGTTTTATGTGTGTGTACTTGCACCAATCATGTCTCAAATAAACTGCCAACAGTTATATCAAAGACATAATTGTCCTAATTGTTTCTAATTTAGCTATTTGGAAAAGAAACATGTCATAAAAGATTTCATAAAATGTCCCTACATCCGTGTTTTCAACCAATGAACAGTGTTGCGTCAATGTGTTATCAGAAACGATCCAATATCACCTTTTAGCCAAAATTTAGAAATGCTTTAAATCATTTTTCAAACTTTAATTGTCTGAACAAACCATTTTGTACTAAATGCAGCGTCCATTAAAAGCTGCAGTTCTCTTTCTAGCACCAGTTTCAACTGTGCATGTGATTGTTTTAAATGATTAACGAGCCACGGTTCAGAGGTTGAAAACACTGCTTTAAATATCCGTATTACCAAGATCATGCAGTCAAAATCAATAATTCTAAACTTCTCCGCGTCTATAACTTTAAATAACAATGATAGTTTCAATAATAGAGGTCCTCTACCTTAAATATACTGCTGTTCTAATCTCCTTGTGTCTCATTCTAAAGTAAGAGTCTAATTAATTTTAACGATTGTCCTGTATTCTTTCATGCAGCTAAATGTAGTGTTATGAACGAATGACCTACATGTGTAAATATGACTTAAATGTCCCATATGTCTCTGTGCGTTTGTTGCCTGTCTGTATATTACCTTCCGTCTGTTTCATTTAGCCCAGCCACGTCCTCCTCTTATGGCGTCTTTCAATGTCTTTTGTCTCAAAGTGTCCAATGTCTTTGCCTCAATGTCTTTTTCTTCTTCTTTCAACAATCACTTTCTTTCTTCTTCTTCTTTCCATAATCACTTTCTTTCTTCTTCTTTCAATCACTTTCTTTCTTCTTCTTCTTTCAATCACTTTCTTCTCCTTGCAATGTCTTTTTCTTTCATGTCTTCTTTGTCTCATTTTCTGACGCACACCAATGTGTCGTCCTTCGCTTGGTTTACACAACGTTCCTCTCCGTGCACATAACTCCACTCGGTTTGTGCAAAAGTCTGGTTCTTCTCCATGAAATGGAGGCCGGAGAGGTCTTCTTCGAGAGTTCCTGTTAGCTGCTGCAGCCGATGCTGCGGTCTTTGCTGCCCCCTGCGACCCGCCGGGAGAGGGGGAGGCGCTGATGGTCCGTGTTGATGGCGCCCGATTGAGGTCTTGTGGCAGGCGTTTTTGGCCAAATGAAACAGACAGAGGTTTTCCTCAGAAAAAACAGACAAACAAGAAACACAAACAAGTGTGTTAATTACCATACAAAACCAATGATTAATTACAAATCTACATAAACCTATCAAATAATTAATATTAACATTTTAAACATTAGATTCTGAAAACCGAATTCTGCATTCAATTGCTATCCTAAGCCCTATTTTTCCAAAAGTATAATGCTCTTTAAGATCATTCTAACTTTTATATCACCAAAATGTAGGGAAAAAACTTGTCCAGACGCCTTGGAGATAAAAATAAAATAATGCCTCTTCATAATCTAACTCAAAGTTCTGTGATCATATGACTCCATGACAGTAACATTATCGTGTGTATAAATGTAATTTTCTACAAAAAATATTTGGTATGCCTCTTTCTTAACTGGAGAGAGGGAGAGAGAGAGAGCAGACAGAAGGAGGGAGGGGAGGGGCTGAGTGGCCTGTATGCCTCAAGCATTTATCAGAGAGGGAGCCAGGAGGCAGAAGGAGGGAGGGGAGGGGCTTTGTGGCTTCTCAAACAGAGGAGTACATGTACGACTGAAATACACCAAATTCATGAACATCCCCTTTAAAATTTGCTACATTTTCCTCGTTTTTTTATCGTGACAATGTTTTATCAGTGGTGAGAGTTTTTCTCACGTCAAACGACACTTTACATTTTATCCTTAAATACGTCAGTAATGGAAAACATTACCATTTGCTACCTGATTAATGTATCGAGGGTTCCTAGCAGAACCTTTTTTTTTTTTCTGATTCTCTGTAACTATCGAAACATTACATCAGAATACAAGAGAGAAACTCCCAGACTGATCTTTTGTCATTTCTTCACATGAAACTCGTATACTACAGCCAAGTGGCTCCTTCTTTTCTCATTAATCAGATCATTATTATCAGAATCCACATTTTAGATACTTGGCTTTTTTCTGTTTAAATGTACCCTTTTTCCTATAACTTCTGACCCTAACTGTCCCTATTTCTCTAATTCTCTTGTGCCTCTCTGCACGAAGGTGTGCCTCTTTTGCACTTATAACCCTGTGGCTTTCCTGTATATTCTTTTTTTGAGGTGACCAATGCTTCCCTCAAGGTTCAAAAACGTCGAAAAACCTGACTATTGTTCTATCGCGTCCGATAGAACGCCCGTCACGGCGGTCGTCTGGCCACGCTGCAGTCCGCCGAGCCGAATTCTCTCTCTCTCTTCCATTTAAAACAATGTGCAGATTTTCAAAAGTAACGATCCGCTTACCTCTTTCGAAGAGAAGAGAGAAGAGAAGAGAGAATTCTCCCGGCCGACGGACCCAGTCTATATCTGAGCTCATCTTGCGTCTTCTTTCTGTATCAAATCACGTCGGGGTCACCATCTGATGTCAAAAAATGATTTGACTGGCGTGTTCAGAATTTGATACAGAAATAAGGCCAAGAATGCAAGAGTTAAAAATAGAACATTTATTCCTCTTTACAATTAAATATTGATACAAAACTCTTTGAGCTCTTAATTTCCCTAAATCTAACCCTATGCTGGCCATTCTAAACTGTCCCTCAAGGCCTGAAAAATGTGCAGAGAACATGCAGGCGCTCTGCCATGTTCTCTGTCTCTATCCCTGCTCTGTTTCCTCAGACTGTCCTTCCCCCGGTTTTATCAACATGTCCGATGACGTCACATGGTCTGAAACTGGTCTCTGGTCTGAGACTGGTCTGGTCTCTGGTCTCTGGTCTGGTCTCTGCTTAAGCAAACAATGCCCCCACCCGTGCGGCGCCTGTGTAAACGCAGCTGCTGCGGGGGGGGAGCTGCGGGTGATTCCATAGGTCAAAATTGCCACACATGTGTTTATTCTTGGAGTCAATAATTGTCTGGTTTGTAAGCTGGTCATCCTTATGATTCCTGAGTGCATATTCTTTTGTCTGATGTGCAGCATTTTGTGAATATTCGTCAGAGGGCTCAGCATGAACCAGAGAACCGGAGCTCGTAGCTCGCGTAGCGCACTGCAAACCCTGCTCTGGGGGCTGCAGGCCTAGCGAAGCAACGTTATGTGCTCGAGAAGTAACACAATCAGAATTCACAAGATTATTTGACATGTTACATACCCCCAAATGAGACTCAGACAGCGAGTAATGATGAAATGCCGGTCGGCCTTTATTGAAAGAATTCTTCCCACCCCAACCTCCTCTGCCATAGGGAGGTCGGCGATGGGTGCGTTGGTCCCGCGAGCCTCCCGTGGGCCTGTCTGGACCCGGGGGTCTCATCGAAGGGGGACGATAGGCCACAGAGCGTGGATATGGGCCAGGGCGCCTCCCGGGCGAATGCTCCCTGCCTCTGTCCCGGCTCCGTGCTGGTGGGCGGGCCTCGCGCCTCGGCGCTAGGTGCTGGGCTAGGCTAGCCGAGTCCTTGGCTGCGGTCTCCAGTCTAGCCACCAGGGTCTGCATGTCCGGACCGAAGAGGGACGTCTGGGAAACAGGCAGGTCCAGCAGCTGCCTCTTCTCCGCCTCCCTGATGTTAGCTAGCCCAAGCCAAAGGTGCCTGGCCCCGACTTGAGCTGCTGCCATGGAGCGGCCGCCATCGACAGCTAGCGCCTGGCACATGCGCAGGATTGCCGCTGAGGTGGTTCTCGCCTGTGATAAGGTGTCTCCACTGAGCGCCTGGCCAGAAGAGAGCGACCTATCCAGGGCCCCCGTGATAAAGGCCATGTTATTTGCCACAGCGACGACCTGTGCCGCATTGACGTAACATCTGTCCAGCATAGCCAAAGACGTCCTGTCCCGCTCGGAGGGATGGAGAGGTCTGGTGCCGGGCCACACGGATGCGGAGGGGTGCAGGGCCATGCGGACCGAATCCTCGATGTCCGGGACCCCGCCGGTCCAGGACCAGTCCTGCACGCTGCAATACATGCCGTAGCCCAAAGCGGGCCTCTTGGCCGCTAGGGGCTTTGGCCACTCACGTGTCGCGTAATGGACGATCGGGTCCATCCGCGGGCACAACGTGGGCTGTATCCTCCTCCTCCCTCGAGTGGTGGCGTAACCAGAGGTGAAGTCCTCCGCCCTCTGGGTCGGCTGCGGTGGCAGGGGCCATCCATGATGGCCGCCGCGGAGGAGTAGAGCCCAGGCATGTGGTCAGTGGGAAGCGGTCCGGCTCCGGGTTCGACACCACCCCGTCCAGCGTGAGGAGGGAGCCGACCTCCGAAACCTCTCCGTCCTCACAGTCACCCCACTCTGCGGGCACGGGTGGAAGGTCGAGTGGGGCCCAGTCAGTCTCAGACTCCTCGTCCTGAGAGGAGTCCGGACGGGGCGCTGCAGCGGCGAGGTACGCACGCCTGCGTTCGCTCTCCTCCCTGGGGAGAGCGAGACACGAGGTGCAGGTGGCGCTCAACGCCGCATGGCCCGGGCCCAGGCACATGAAGCAGCTGGAGTGCTGGTCCGTGCGCTGGAGCCTGACTCAACACGTCGAGCAACGACGACGTCCGACGCCGGAGGGCGAAGGGGAACTCGGACGAGCATCAGAAGACATCTTTCTCTGGAATAAAGTACGTACTGTGGTAGATACAATACAATACAATACAATACAATACAATTTATTCTTGTATAGCCCTAGGTCACAACAGAAGTCATCTCAGAGGACTTAACAAAACCATTGAAATCACCAACACAGGTCAGAGAATCAACAGTTAAAACACATGAAGAATACAGTATAAAGCACACACAGAAGAAAATGTCCATACATGTTGTAGAATGCTAAAGTGTCCTGATCATCACCAATCCTTTCTGTTGGACACTAACTGTCCAACAAGACCCTCCTGCATCGACAAGGAAAAACTCTTAAAAAACCCAGTGGGAAAAAGTGAGAAACCTTGGAGGAGAACTAGGGAAACCCACAGGGAGGGAGACCCATATGAGAAAGGGATCCGCTCCTCCGGACGGACAGGCTAATGATCTAGGACCTAAGCTAGCTACAGAACGTGGACCAGTGGACGCTGAACGTGGACAGGTCCGGTGCAGGACTGAAGCACTCCCAGGCGGGTCAGGCGGGGCAGTCCGCAGGTGTAGATGGAAGAGGCCAGGCTCAGAGATCCCGTCATCGTACCATGAAACAGACAATGGGACAACGGGTGAATAGCAATGAACAAACTACAGTCAGAATCCTAAAAATGCTAAACAGATAATAGATCTCAATCGGCGCCAGAGTGAAAGAGGGGGTGCGGCCTTGTGCAGGGGCCTTTATAGAGGAGGGTGGCTGGTGATTGGAGCAAATTATTTTGATCTCTCTGGCGTGTGACCTGGGGGTCACGAGTGATATCCCACTAGCGAAGTCCTAAGGGACGTAGCACCATGACGTAGAACCGTCTGCGCAACGTGCCAAACGTTGGGATGAGAGTGGGGCGACAATGCACACAAATAACTGGTCCGAACGCCTGAAAGAGGACGTCATGCCCAAATTGAGCCTTTCGGCTCAGCTCCCTCTTCACCACAACGTCCCGATACAGTGACCGCATCACTGCGCACGCTGCACCCATCCGCCTGTCAATCTCACGCTCCATCCTTCCCTCACTCGTGAACAAGACCCCGAGATACTTGAACTCCTTGGGGCCAGGGCCGGGCTCGGGCCCAGATAATAGGCCCGTGCAGGGCACTACCAAACACAGCTTGGGCTCTGAAATCCAACTCCTTGAGAGGGGTTGGACGCTCCACTTTTCTGGAATTTCTTGTGCGGAAAGGCGGCTGGCAGGGGTGGCCATATTTTCTGCCCCCCATCTCGGCCACCACGTGTTGGAGTTCTCCCCAGTGAATAAAAGGGTTGTGTCCCTTCGCCTCCAGGTTGGGGATACGTCTCTCACTGTTGTGGTGGCCAACCGGCCCAACAGTAGTGCAGAGTACTCAGCCTTTGTGGAGTCTTTGGGAGGGGTCCTGGATGGTGCACCGACCGAGGACTCTCCTGAGGGATTTCAACCATGTGGTAAATGCCAGTGTCACTTGGAGATCAGGAAGAACGCCCCCCTTTATCTGAACCCGAAAGGTGTTCAATTGTTGGACAAGGGTGTCCACCAGTGCACGTGGCACCAGGACACCCTTGTCGAGGATCGACTTTGTTGTTGCATCATCTGACCTTCGGCCGCGTGTCTCGGAAACTTGGTTAAGAGAGGGGCGGAGCTGTCAACCGATCACCACCTGGTTGTGAGTGGATCCGCTGGCAGGGGAGAAAGTCGGGCAGACCCAAGCGTGTAGTAAGGGTCTGTTGGGAACGTCTTGCTGAGCCCACTATCAGACGGACTTTCAACTCACACCTCCAGGAGAGCCAGGCTGTTGCAGAGTCAAAAACCCGGGACTGGGAGGAGTTTGAGAGCGTCCATGGAGCATGACATTGTTCGCCCTCGAAGAGATTCTGGCAAACCGTCCGGTGCCTCAGGAGGGGAAAGCAGTGCAGCATCGCGTGGCAATCGGGGGCAGTGCCAATGGCGTGGCAGACCGGTTGTTGATCCCCCTCTACAAGAGGGAGTGTTCCAATTATCATGGGATCACACTCCCCAGCCTCCCTGGTAAGGTCTATTCCAGGGTACCTGAGAGGAGACTTTGACCGACTCAGGAGGCGCAGTGTGGTTTTTGTCCCGGCCGTGGAACACTGGACCAGCTCTATTCTCTCTTTCGGATACGCAAGGGATCATGGTAGTCCGCTCAACCTGTCCAGATGTGCTTTGTGGATTTGGAGAAGGCCTTTGACCGTGTTCCCCGGAGTATCCTTTGGGGGGTTCTCCGGGAGCCATTTGGTCCCTGTATGACCAGAGCTAGAGCTGCGTTTTCCTCGCCGGCAGTAAGTCAGACCTGTTCCTGGTACATAGTTGGCCTCCACCAAGGCTGTCTTTTGTCACCGGCCCTGTTCATCGCCTTTTTGGACAGAATTTCTTGCCGCAGCCAGGGGCCGGAGGGGGTCCGGTTCGGGGAACCACAGGATTTAATCTCTGCTGTTTTCAGACGATATTGACAGGACAGTTGTGGTAATGACCGAAAGATGAGATCGCAGATACAAGCGGTCGAAATGAGCTTGAAATGAGAGTGGATGGGCGCTCCCTTAGAGATAAGGTGAAGGAGCTCATTCACATGGGAGGAGTTCGGAGTAGAGCCGGGGTCCCACTGGTAGGAGAGCCTGGGGAAGACCCAGGACAAGCTGGAGGGACCATGGCTCTCAGCTGGCCTGGGAACGCCTTGGGGTCCCCCTGAAAGAGCTGGAGGAAGTGTGTGTGAATAGGAAAGTCTGGGCGTCTCTGCTTGGGCTGCTGCCCCCGCGACTATTGTTACGCTTTGACGATAGACATCCGCCTTCAAGCTTGCCTAAAAGCACTGTGCTGGATAGTAAAGATACCAATCAAACCTCACATACAGCCGCTGCGTCTCTTCAAGGTCAAATATACAAACAAAAATCCCCCATGAAAAGGTTTCATATAGCACTTTTAAGACTAACAAATATGAGTTGAAACAAACTATGTGATTCAATACTTTGTAATTATACTTTGCAGTGTAACAGCTGAACATAGATTATTTGTCCCAAGGGCCTGATTTTGCCTCAAGTTGATAAGGGCCCCATGTTCGTGTGCCTTGAGATGTTGGTTGATGTGCCTTTGCACAGTCAAATATCATGTACGTAGTCAGAATAATATGAGAATAGAAAGACTTTTAGCACTTTTAAATTTATTTGATGAGAACGGCTTTTGAGTTTTATTTTTGTGTCAGTTTCAGCTGGTGATGTACCATGTGATTGTTTTCAATGAAAAATGTGTGCCACGGTTCAAAAAGGTTAGGGAGAGATTACGTGATCTTGGAACATTATCTTAGCAGTTTTAAATGCATCCAGTGATGTAGGTTAGATTGCGTCTATGAACAGTGTGGCTGGAAGGTTTGTCTATAGTGTATTGGAATGATAATGCAACACTTTTTTCCATGAGCTCAAAACAAAAATCAAACATTTTCATAGCAGCAAGACATTTAAACAAACAACGCTAATCCATCATCAATAATATAAATTACTTGAAAGAAATCGATTGTAATATGTGTGTACAGTATGTGTGTGTGTGTGTGTATGCATGTCTATGCAGGTATGTACTGTACTGTATGAAGGTATGTGGGTATACATGTATATATTTTTTATATATTGACTATTGTTTATTATAATTAATATAACCCCCCCACCCCACACACACACGCGCGCACACACACCTAAATTCAGTTTATGTATTTGTTTAAGTCCTTTCTATAACTAATATTATTATTGTTTGCATTGCTTGCTTATTGACTGTCCCTATGTCCTGTATATGTTCACCTGGTGTGTAAATAAAGTTTATTAAAAAAACAAACAAACAAAAAACAAATCCAAAAGTCTCATTACATTGCAATATGCCAGTGGAGATGACAGTGTTGTCCTGATGTGGCCGCCCCTGTGCCCCTCCTCTGGGTGCTCTGGGTGGATGAGGGTGCTCCCGGCGCCTGAATAACCCATGAGCCGAGAGGCTTTTTCTGCACCACTCCAGTGTCAGAGCGGGACACTCATGACACATGTGTGAGGCTATAACAGGAGCAGCCGTTTCAAACGTCAGGACTTTGTGTGGAGATTTACCAGAGCTGCTGCACTCAATCGAGACAAGATATCAGCTTGAAATTTATCAAATGTGCACAAACAAATGTGAGCATATGATCAGATCTGGCAGAATCTGTTTTTTGTGTGTGTTTTTTTTTACTTTCAGTGGCTCCAGAGATGTGCTCAATAAAGACAAGTCATACAGATTATTTAAAGTATGGTCAATGCATTTGAAGCTGTCAAATAATACAATATCTCCAATTATAAACTGCCACTACTAATTGATGAGCTGCAAGAAACACAAGATTGTAGTTATGTCCTCACAAAGGACATTGCTACAGGCTTTAGAGATTTCTCTTTTTTCTTTAGAATTTTGATTTATAAACAGACAAAATGAGCCCTGTAATGTTAGAAGATAAGATACAAGACAATTATGTTATAGAAATTTTTAAGGAAGCCAAGTCACTGTTTAGTGTTCTGGATTCAAGAGCTCTTTGGTCGGTTATACATTTGCATTGCTAGCTAATTAATTCCATGAAGACTAATTAAATACATTCATGAATAGAGTAGCATTAGTACTAAGTACAAATTCTGCTGACTTCATCTATATGTTGGTCATATGCTTATAGTCATGTTGTCTTTGTCCATTGTGACTTGTGTTTTGAATAATGGACTGGCTGCCTCCTGACCTGAAGCCCAAGCACCTGAAGCACCTGAAACTCAAGTTGTCTGCCTATCCAAGTCCATGGATGTACTTTGTAGGCATAAATGTCTAATATCTAGATAGGGTATGGTGGTGGCCCACCCACACAACTGCAGGTGGTCCACCACCACTCAGCTGTCAGGGAAGCGACAGCTTGTGGGTATTTTAGTGTGCATTGTGTGCTCCTTCTTATCTTCAAGACATGTTAATGTCATATCAACCAAACCGAGCACTGCGCTCAAAAAACGCCGAACGTGGTTCCTAAAGTCTCAAAAAGCGCTTTCGGCGGCAGAACATTTAGCTACCACGCTCCTTTACTGTGGAATCAGCTTCCCATCCACGTTAAGTAAGCAGACACAGTCTCCACAATCGAGGCCAGACTTAAAACACTCTTCTTCAATTTAGCATATGGTTAGGCTGTTTGTCCGCTGCGTGGCCGTGGTCCTCGTTTTGTAGCTTAGGTCCTGGATCT
Source organism: Knipowitschia caucasica (assembly GCA_964034765.1). NCBI lineage: Eukaryota > Metazoa > Chordata > Actinopteri > Gobiiformes > Gobiidae > Knipowitschia > Knipowitschia caucasica. Next base: position 27,826,874 of record OZ035840.1, read on the forward strand.
ATAGCCCGTCCGTCCGTGTGGAGCGGATCTCTCTCTTAATGTGGATCTCCCTGAGCCCTGAACTCCTCTGAGATGACTGCTGTTGTGATTTAGGGCTATACAAGAATAAATTGTATCGTATTGTGATGTTATTGTGATGCCACAAAACTAACTTTACTCAGCAATAGGCAACTGTGCTGAACTGACCAACAAAGTTACTTCTTAACGTCAGTGAAAAGAAAGGTGCTAACAACAAGAATTTAGGCAAAGAGAAGGACGTAAGCAGGACTTTCATGTTAATCTGACTCAAGTATCCATGTATGTCTGTTCATGTGTGTGCGCGCGTTAGGTGCGTTGGACTATGCACACACAGCACACCCCGCAGCAGTGGGTATAGTGACTTACAAGTCAACGGCAAGACCGAGTCCGCGGCAAGACCAAGTCCGGGAGTGCAGGACTTCAAAGAGGATGTTAAACCCAGTGGCTACCTGTCCAAGTTGGTATGGAATGAAATACCCGAGTACACCCTGAGGGTCGCCAGTTGTGTCTCTGTGGTTGGCTCTTTACTATAAGAGTCTCAGTACAGGAGATATCTGCTGTTGCCATGGGGCCCACCAAGAAAAGGTGCTAAAAACAAAGCAGCCACAACAATGTTGGAGCTGAAGGGGATTTGAGTGCCCCAAAAACCAACCTTTGATTGAAAAAAGACGTTACCTCAACAAAGCCTCAGGTACAGGTTGACATGTATGTAATATATTACAAAAAAAAATATGTATTGAAATGAGTTGTACACCAGGTGGTACAAACGGTATAGAGGTCCCAGAAGGAGAATGGCCATTAATCATCTCTTGAACAAGATTGTCAAGACAATTATTGATCTCCAGATGTAATTATAGAAGAAGAGTGGGAGGAATATCCCAATTTGGACACAGCTCATGTACATGAGGCCCTCAATAATGACACTGGATTAGTAGAACCTAGAAGCCTGCCAAGAGACGAAAATCCATACAGCAGACAATGTTGTCCCAGAGATGTTCAGTGAGCCAGAAGAGATTCAAGAAGCACTCCACATTATTATGGCCACTACTGAACCCTAGTGCCCCCAGTACAACCCTTTGTGAAGTGGACGTCACACTTTTTTTTTTTTGCCGTGCGGGGCTTTCAGTCAAAAACAAACTTGTAATAATTGCTCTATAAATAATGCATGTCGTTATAATGGGTTTGCGTTAGCGCTGTTATGAACGCATTTAACTGACAGCACTAAGATACATTTATATACAGTGTATATGATTTTGTGCAACCCAAGTGCACAAAATCCTATAATCAGATTGGAAGCCTTAATGCACTTTTAACAGTCCATGACAACATTACCACATTATGTAAGATTTAATTAGTTATACCAGTATGCACTAAAGAAGCCAGAGCCATGTCTCCTCTGCAGTGTGACAGTTTACTTGGGACTCTGTAGCAGCTGCTTATTCAAGCGTTGCCTCATACTCAGTAGACTCCCATTCCAAAGTTTGTGGCTTCACTAATGTACTGTTTTCTGTCAGGGGGTCTATAAGAGAACTATTCTTCTGCTGCTGCATGGAGCCCGATCCTCTCAGCCTCTCTCTCCCACACACTGCTACAGCGCATCACCTGGCTGTGTTTTAATGAGACATCCAAACCTTTAGAGAAACATATGGCCTCAAGATTCTGAGGTGCATGTATGTAAGTAAGTAGTAAGTAATCTTTATTTATATACCGCCTTTTTGGGCATTTGTCCTCTCACTCCACACAAAGATGGGAGCGGGGTCGCCAGTACAGTCCAGAACATGCACATTATTATTTTCTTTAGCCCTAAATCACAACAGCAAACATCTCGGAGGGCTAGACATGGGAAAACGCAATAATAGCAAAGAGGAATGACCAATGTCCATACATCTTACATCTTTAAATGTCCCTCAATGTCCTGGATCATCACTGTCCTCCAGATGTGAGTTTTTTGTGAGTTCATGTCCAGTAGTGCTGTGTGCCACAGACAAAATTCTCTTTGGGGACAATACATTTTAACCTTGGACTTTTAAGATAAGATAAGATATGATAAACCTTTATTCGTCTCAAGGTGGAGAAATTTCAGTGTCATTGTTGCGCACATTACAGCAGAGAAAGAAGGAAATAAGAGCACTCAGATTGCACACATCAAATAAGTCTATTATTTAAGATAATTGACAATAAAATTAAGATAAAGAATAAAATAAAATAAGATAAACTCTGGGGCTATAATTGCACTTGGTTCCAAAGCATTTACAGATGTGTTTATTGTACTTTAGCAGTGGAGAATATGAGAATATGAATATGAGCAGAATAAACATCAGAAATAATATCAACAGGTAAAGTGACTTGAATGGGAGAAATATCAGATATGTAATGCAGTACTAATAACAGGTAAAGTGACTAGTGACAAAGTTACTAGTGAACTATCAGTGACACTTGTACAGACTCAGCAGTTCTTGTTAATTAATTCTCGTTGTACAGCCTGACAGCAGCAGGGAGGAATCAATCAATCAAATTTTATTAATAAAGTGCTTTTCATACAAAAAATGTAACACAAAGTAGTAGTAATCTCTATTTATATACCGCGTTTTCACTGCAGATCTGAGTCTCAAAGCGGTTTACAATTGTTAATTATGGGCATTTGTCTCTCACTCCACACAGAGATGGGAGCGGGGTCGCCAGTACAGGAGGCGCACGCCAGACATGCCTATTGGACATATTTTTAGTGGTAGGGGAAACCGGAGTACCCGGAGGAAAACTACGCAGACACGGGGAGAACATGCAAACTCCACTCAGAGAGGCCCTGGTCCGACCGGGATTCGAACCCAGGACCTTCTTGCTGAGAGGCGAGAGTGCTATCCACTCAGCCACCGTGCCTTTACAGTTTAGTTAAAAAAAATCCAACATGCCCAGCCCTAAACCCTCCTCCCCACAGACCTCCCCAAAACCACATTTATAATTATATATACAACCACATGCGTATACACACACACATACAAGTATAAAGTCACATCAGGTACAATAGGTAAAACAATAAAAGAAATGGGGCTGGGAGCAGATGTAACCGGCTGAAGAAGCGCCATCCAAGGAGCCATCTGCACCAGCAGCAGAGAGCGGGCTGCAGCCACAGGGAACGACACAGGACCCAGAGGAGAGAGGGGCCCCAGACCCCACCAGGCCCAGGACTCAGACCCCATAGGACCCAGAGGAGAGAGGAGGCCCCAGACCCCCACCGGATCCAAGAGCCAGACCCCCGAAGCCACAGCAGACCCCAGCTCCCAGTGCAGAGGGCTCCTCCAGAGGAAACTCTGGGGATACTAAAACAATACAATAATACAATAGAAAGTAGAAAAATAAAATGAGATTCTAAAAAGAAAAATGGCAGCTGCCTAATATTGATAATAACAATAGTAAATGGGTAGATACAATAAATAATTTAAAAAAAAAAAATAAATAAAAATAGAATGTGTCTGAAAACATAAATAGATGTGCTAAAAAGCAATAATAAATAATAAATACTAATCAAAAGCTACTCTAAAAAGGTGCGTCTTGAGCCTACTCTTAAAAATATGAACGTTCTCTGCGGCCCTGAGCTCCTCCGGCAGACTGTTCCAGAGACGGGGGCCGTAGTGCTGGAAAGATGCCTCGCCGTGAGTGTGTGTCCTGACTTTGGGGATGGTTAGAAGTCTGCTGCCGGAGGAGCGCAGGGGCCGAGAAGGTTCATAGGATAAAAGCAGTTCTGAAAGATAAGAAGGCCCAAGACCATTAAGACATTTAAAAACCATTAAAAGAACCTTCAAATTGATCCTGAAACACACAGGGAGCCAATGCAGCGATTTTAAAACCGGTGTAATGTGGTCCCGCCCCCTGGTCTTAGTCAGGACACGTGCGGCCGAGTTTTGAAGTAATTGTAAACCTGAAATGTTCTTTCCCCCCCTGGACTGCCACCTTAACGTGGTGGGGGAGTTTGAGTACTCGGATGATCCTGGGAGCTATGCTGTCTGGGGTTTCATGCCCCTGGTAGGGCCTCCCATGGCAGACAGGTCTCAGGTGACGAGTCAGACGAAGAGCGGTCCAAAAACCACCATGGACAGCACGATAAATAGACCAGTGACGTCGCCCGGCATGGCGCAGCCGGGGCCCCACCCTGGAGCCAGGCCTGGGGTCGGGGCTCGTATGCGAGCGCCTGGTGGCCGGGCCTTAGCCCACGGGGCCCGGCCGGGCTCAGCCCCGAAGGGATGACGTGGGCAGTCCCTCCTGTGGGCCCACCACCTGCAGAGGGGTCCGTGGTGGCGTGGTGCTGAGAGGACTGGGCGGCAGTCGAAGGCGGAGACCTCGGCGACCCAGTCCGCACACACAACATCTGGCTCTTGGGACGTGGAACGTCACCTCACTGGGGGGGAAGGAGCCCGAGCTTGTGGGGGAGGTTGAGCGATACCGACTAGAGATAGTCGGCCTCACCTCCACACACAGCTTGGGCTCTGAAACCCAACTCCTTGAGAGGGGTAGGACGCTCCGCTTTTCAGGAGTTTCCCGCGGGGAGAGGCGGCGAGCTGGGGTGGCCATTCTCATTGCCCCCCATCTCAGCCGCCACGTGTTGGAGTTCTCCCCGGTGAATGAGAGGGTCGCGTCCCTCCGCCTCCGGGTGGGGGACAAGTCTCTCATTGTTGTGACGGCCTACGGGCCTAACAGCAGTGCAGAGTACCCGGCCTTCTTGGAGTCCTTGGGAGGGGTACTGGACGGTGCACCGCCCGGGGACTCCGTTATTCTCCTGGGGGACTTCAACGCCCATGTGGGAAACGCCAGTGACAGTTGGAGAGGGGTGATCGGGAAGAACGGCCCCCCTGATCTGAACCCGAGCGGTGTTCAGTTGTTGGACTTCTGTGCCAGTCACAGTTTGTCCATCACGAACACCATGTTCGAGCACAAGAGTGTCCATCAGTGCACGTGGCACCAGGACACCCTAGGCCGGAGGTCGATGATCGACTTTGTTGTCATATCATCTGACCTTTGACCGCGTGTCTCGGACACTCGGGTAAAGAGAGGGGCGGAGCTGTCAACCGATCATCACCTGGTCGTGAGTTGGATCCGCTGGCAGGGGAAGAAGCCAGTCAGACCTGGCAGACCCAAGCGTATAGTGAGGGTCTGCTGGGAACGTCTCGCCGAGCCCCCTGTCAGACGGACTTTCAACTCCGGGAGAGTTTCTCCCAGGTTCCGGCGGAGGAGGGGGACATGGAGTCCGAGTGGACCATGTTCTCTGCCTCAATCGCCGATGCGGCGGCTCGTAGCTGTGGTCGCAAGGTCTCTGGTGCTGGTCCCGGCGGCAACCCCCGAACCCGGTGGTGGACACCGGCAGTAAGGGATGCTGTCAGGCTGAAGAAGGAGTCCTATCGAGCCATGATGGTTCGGGGGACTCTTGAGGCAGCTGTCCAGTACCGGCAGGCCAGGCGTGCCGCGGCCCGGGCTGTTGCAGAGGCAAAACCCGGGACTGGGAGGAGTTCGGAGAGTCCATGGAGCATGACTATCGGTCGGCCTCGAAGAGATTCTGGCAAACCATCCGGCGCCTCAGGAGGGGGAATTAGTTCTTTGCCAACACCATGTACGGTGCGGGTGGAGAGCTGCTGACCTCGACTGGGGATATTGTCGGGCGGTGGAAGGAATACTTTGAGGTTCTCCTCAATCCCCCCGTCACGTCCTCTGTTACAGAGGCAGAGGCTGAGGATGTTGGGGCGGATACATCCATCTCCCTGGCTGAGGTCACCAAGGTGGTTGGCAGCCTCCATGGTGGCAAGGCTCCGGGTGTGGATGAGATCCGCCCTGATTATCTAAAGTCTCTGGATGTTGTCTTGGCTGACACATCTCTGCAACATCGCGTGGCGATCGGGGGCGGTGCCAATGGAGTGGCAGACCGGGGTGGTGGTCCCTCTCTACAAGAAGGGGGACCGGAGGGTGTGTTCCAATTATCGTGGGATCACACTCCTCAGCCTCCCCGGTAAGGTCTACTCCAAGGTACTGGAGAGGAGGCTACGGCCGATGGTCGAATCTCGGATCCAGGAGGAGCAGTGTGGTTTTCGTCCTGGTCGCGGAACACTGGACCAGCTCTATTCTCCATCGGACACTCGAGGGTTCATGGGAGTTCGCCCAACCTGTCCACATGTGCTTTGTGGATTTGGAGAAGGCATTCGACTGTGTTCCCCGGGGTGTCTTTTGGGGGGTTCTCCGGGAGTACGGGGTCGGAGGTCCTCTGCTGAGGGCCATCCGATCCCTGTATGACCGGAGCCAAAGCTGTGTTCGCATTGCCGGCAGTAAGTCAGACCTGTTCCCGGTGAATGTTGGCCTCCGACAGGGCTGCCCTTTGTCACCGGTTCCGTTCACTGTATTTATGGACAGAATTTCTAGGCGGGGGTCCGGTTCGGAGACCACAGGATTTCATCTCTGCTGTTTGCGGACGATGTTGTCCTGTTGGCTCCAACGAACCAGGACCTGCAGCATGCACTGGGGCGGTTTGCAGCCGAGTGTGAAGCGGCTGGGATGAGAATCAGCACCTCCAAATCCGAGGCCATGGTGCTCGACCGGAAAAAGGTCTGCTTAGACTACTGCCCCCGCGACCCGGCAACGGATGAAGGCGGAAGAAAATGGATGGATGAAATGTTCTTTTTGGGAAGACCAGAGAGCAGGGCATTACAGTAGTCAATGCGACTGGTGATAAAAGCATCAGCGTCTCCGTGTTGGCCCGAGAGAGAATGGGGCGGACTCTGGCGATGTTCTTTAAATGATAAAAAGCTATTTTTGTGATACTCTTGTTGATGTGAGGAATAAAAGTCAGCTCAGAGTCAAAGATTACACCCAGGTTTTTCTTGTGATGATGGATTAAAAGAATGTGATTGGAGTTTTGATAAAAGTTTCTCCCTCTGGGCCTCAAGGCCGATGACTAAAACCTCAGTTTTGTCCTGGTTGAGCTGGAGAAAGTTTTCTGCCATCCAGGATTTTAGGTCTAAAATGCAGTTAAAAAGAGCATCCATTGGCCTGGTGTCATCAGGAGACATGGAGATGTACAGCTGTGTATCATCTGCATAACTTTGGAAGTTAATTCCATGTCTCCTAATGACACCGCCAAGAGGGAGCATGTACAGGTTGAAAAGGACTGGACCTAAAATGGAACCCTGGGGCACACCATATTTGATTTTATGGACCTGAGAGGAGCAGGTATCCAAACTTACCATGAAGGATCTGTCTGTTAAATAAGAAGTGAACCATTTGTGGACAGCACCAGAGAGGCCGAGGTGTTTCAGGCGTGATAAGAGAATTGTGTGGTCTGCTGTATCAAAGGCAGCGCTAAGATCCAGTAGAACCAACACTGTCACCTTTTTAGAATCATAATTTAGTCTAAAATCATTTAAAATCTTTAAAAGAGCAGTCTCTGTGCTGTGGTTCACCCTAAAACCTGATTGAAATTTCTCTAAAATTTGCTGCTGATCTAAAAAGGCATTGAGCTGGGTAAAAACAAGTTTTTCTAAAATTTTGCTTAAAAATTGTAAGTTGGATACCGGTCTGTAGTTGTTAAAATCATTCAAATCCAAATTGCTCTTCTTCAGAAGGGGTCTAACCATAGCCGCTTTGAAGGCTGCAGGAAAGACCCCAGTCTGAAGAGAGCAATTTACCAGGTTTAAAAGCTCCTCTCTAAAAGAGTCATAAAATGACTTAAAAAATGGAGTGGGGACTGGATCTAAAAGACATGTGGTGGGCCTCACTGAGGAGAAAACTTTATCAAGCATCTCAGCATCAACCAGGACAAAACTGTCCAGTGTTTCCTCTGGTGAAGACAAACAATCAGATGTGTTAAAAACAGTGGTGCGGTTGGATAAAATGTTACATCTGATTGTATTTATCTTCCCCGTGAAATGGACTGCAAAATCCTCACAGAGGGAGTCTGTGGGGGTTAAAGCTGCACTAACTGACTTTATTTTTGTATTCATTACGAAAATGCTATCCATGTCCATGTAGTGCAATGGGATATTCGTACTTTTGAAGAAAAAGTAGCGCAGATTTGTGCTGGCGTGACATTATATTTCAGATTGAGTTTTGATGAAACAAGGAAGAGAATGTGTTTTGGGTCTCAGATTGTGACCAATCACAACGGACCACTAGCCCCCACTTTCGTAAGAAATCTACAGGTCCGTTAGCACAGACAGCTGAGTTAGCACAACAAGCGGCGGAGCTAACCTGAAGCTTCCTCGTCTTCGTCACCGGTTACTGCTTACACAGCGAAACAGCCATCCAAAAGAACGTCTCCTCCGCGGTTCCCGGTTATATCGTTCTATGGTCACGCCATCCACGTGCAAATCCATATCCATGTATTATACATATTGGGAGACACTAGCTCCGTCCCAACAGTGAGTGTGTGTGGGGGGGGGGGGGTAGCTTCGTGGGTGCGGGGAGGGGAGCAGAAAGAGCGAGGCCAGGGAGTCCGCGGCTTCAAAATCCCAAAGTCAGTTAGTGCAGCTTTAAAAGAGACATGCTAAAATCAGGGTTTAAAATGGTGTCAATGGTTGAAAAGAGGATTTTTTGATTATTTTTGTTCTGGCTGATTAGTTTTGCAAAGTAATTGTTCCTGTTTTTCCTGATTGTGTTGTTGTAAATTTGCTGTTGGTTTTTATACATTTTGTGATTGATTGTAGTTTTATTTTTCCTCCACCTTCGCTCTGCCACTCTGCACTCTCTTTTCATACTCCTTGCTTCCTCATTTTTCCAAGGGGCTGTAGATTTTTGTTGAATGGTTATAATTTTTAATGGAGCAACCTGATCCAGTGAAGTTCTTAGTCTACTGTTAAAATAATTTGCTATAAAATCACAGGGGGCAGGTAAAACCAACTGAGGAGTGTTATTTAGAATGTCAATAAGGACCTGCGAAAATATGCCAAGCCCTTGATTGTTATAATTTTGGCTTACAGTATATTTTCAAAACATTCTACTTTTTATTTTTTTTATTTGAATTGGGGTTTTTACAAGCTTTGAGCCAATTATCAACAGTCAAAGTGAAGTTTATTCATATTGCACATTTACAACTACATGGGGAGAAAAAAACTGTAGTAAACAGTGTAAGTGAAATAAGTCAGCCATATATCTGTAAGTCAAGTCGGAAAAGTAAATGAACAATTTTCTAATTTTCCGAGGGGTTGGATGCAGCAGACGCTCATAAGCTTCCAACCTCCCTCACCCACTTAACACGGACAATATGATTTAGAACACTTAGAACCACTATAAAAACTACAGTATAACATATACACCAGGGGTCGCCAACCTGTAGCTCGGGAGCCTCCAGTAGCTCGCCAGTTCCTTACAGGTAGCTCGCCAAAGGAATTAGAATTTAACAAATACATTTAAGTGAATACCTTTTGAGCCATTACATATCTATTATAAGTATAAATATAGGGGTATACAGTATTATGGTGTATTTCATATGTCTTCTACAAGTTTTGTTTTGATTATTAGATACATTTGTATTACGACTGCAAAAAGGAGTAGCTTTCTGCCTCTTTGTTTGTATAAAAGTAGCTCTCCGGTTGAAAAAGGCTGGAGACCCCTGATATACACAGATACACACTCCCCCACAACACTTCAATACTTATCTTTAAGATTTTTAAATGCAATCTGCATAGGGAGTCAGTTTGCTGGGAGAAGTATGGTAATTTGAGCACTATGCTCTCCTCCTTCCTACTTTATCTGTTTAGCATTATTAGGATTTTGACTGTAGTCTGTTCATTGCTATTCACCCGTTGTCCCATTGTCTGTTTCATGGTACGATGACGGGACCTCTGGACCTGGCCTCCTCCATCTACACCTGCGGACTGCCCTGCCCGACCCGCCTGGGAGTGCTTCAGTCCTGCACCGGACCTGTCCACACTCAGCGGCCGCTGGTCCACGTTCTGTAGCTTAGGTCCTGGATCTAGAGCCCGTCCGTCCGGAGGAGCGGATCCCTTTCTCAATGTGGGTCTCCCTGAGGGTTTCCCTGGGTCTCCCCAAGGTTTCTCACTTTTTTCCCACTGGGTTTTCTTATGAGTTTTTCCTTGCTGATGCAGGAGGGTCTGTTGGGCAGTTAGTGTCCAACTACAAGGACTGTGGTGAGGATCCAGGACACTTTAACATTCTACAACATGTATGGACATTCATCAACATGTGTTCTATATTCTTTTTGTGTTTTAACTGTTGATTCTCTGATCTGTGTTGGTGATTTCAATGGTTTTGGAAATTTGTGTTGTGATTTAGGGCTATACAAGAATATATTGTATTGTAATCTAATTTGAACATGTTTTAAAGGAATATTATTTGTTTTCTTATCATTCTGTAGCCTGGTCGTTCCACACTGTAGTACAAATGACATTTCGTACTAAGGGCTGGAGGTGCTCCATTGAGCTCCGTTAACAGGTGGGAGGGGTTAACTCCTTTTTCAGATTGAAAGCATTGGATCTGAGTTTACTGTGACGTATGTAATGCGCCCGAGTGAGTCGTTAGCATTTAGCCTAGCCATCTCCTTTGCCGCTAACGGAGCCCGTGGGGAGTAGTGCCACAATTTTTTCTAGCGATTACATTTGCTAAACATTCCTCTTGCTCCGGCTTCAACTTCTTGATAGAACCAGACCGGATTACTTTACTATCGCATTTTTCGCCATTGCCAAACTACAACCTTCCCGTTCGATGCAAACTCTTGACGTCAACCACAACTAACTACAACACCTGCCTTCCACGCTCGCTGGTCGGTCGGTCAAAATTCAACCGATTGTAATCGCAAACACAGGAACTAGACCCAGACGTTACATGCAGTGAAATGATGATTGAGCGGAGTGCACGGATGGCTAAGGTCAGGCTAATTATTCTGTAACATAGACTCTAAATATTAACAGACATAGTGACACCTTTTCCTTCGTTGAAATGTATGTGCCACAAAATGGTCACAGAAAATGTGAAAAAACAGAAAGGAAGAAGTGTTGCAAGAATGCACTTTTTCTGGGTAAGCCACCACCGGCAAGGAGTGAGATTGCAAGCACATCAGCACGCATGCTCATGGACCTTTTTGAGCCAGGACCCGCCCCCACTGGTCCGTAACTATGGTGTGCTTCTCTATTGTGGAAGTGATGAAGCAAATTCAGAATGGAAGACAAAAGAGACGTCATGCCTAACACACTGAACTCCTCCCCCTGAACTCCGGCGCCTGTGCTCATCGGGGGGGGGGGGGGGGTCAATACGTCATGCAGTATTCCTGCCGGGGTCCAATCACCAATCTTAAAGAAGCTATACCCGATATTTTTTCTAAGTAGTTCATAAAAATGCTTTTTACTACATACAAGTTGTATCATCATACATAATTTAATTGAAAACTTGAGGTCATTGAGCCTGCGTCCTCTAGCCCCTACAGCGCTGCTTAACACCAGGGCTTCGACTTCAAAATTCGAATATAATTCTAAAATAAAAAATGATGAACAAAATAATTGAATAAAAAAATGTGAACAAATATTAGACAACCCTTGTAATTCGAAATGTATTTAATGTCTGCAAATAAAATAGTTAGCTCCCAAAGGTTTCACCGGGACGTGCTAGGCAGGTAACAGCTAAGCTAGCTAGTTGTTTCATGGTAACTTCCGGGTTTTTCGCAATCGCTTTTTGTCACATTGAAACAGTATTTTTGTCATGAAAACGTTAACAGCAAATTCTGAAATCATCCGTGCATGTGTGTTAAGGATGTATATGTGTACTGTATTGTCCGATTGACGTTTAATGGTGTTGATTGATAGATATGTATTTGTTTATTGAGCGTGGCTAGCTCCGCTAGCTCTGTTGGCTTCTCTACACAGACAAGTGTGTAATGACAGGTGCTGATAGCTTGTTCTTGCAAAGTAATGGCAGTATTTTACACACCTGAATTACAAACAGAGGTTGCATTGGGGCTTCGGTCATTATTGGTTTGAGAGTTCTGTTATCAAGAAAAAATGATCGGAAGAATTGCTGCTGCTGCTTTGAGGAGCTCTATAACACATAATTAAATATTAGAATATATTCTAATGTTTTAAATTAATACATACGGACGCGAAACTAGCGGTATTCTTTTACTTATATATTGTGTTAGCAGTGCGTTGCTTTAGTGCCATTTCATCAGTGATTGTTGCACAGCTTACAAGAAGTTGCGCTAATGCTAATGTTAGCATATGTATCAGATCGCAAATAAAACTAGGTGGCTCTGTGTTATGAGAGTGTAGGGGAAATGAGAAGCCATTGAGCGAGTTGGAGGGCGGTGCTAAACATTCAAACATTGCAGAAACGGGTATAGCGCCTTTAATAAATATATTGGTACTCAATCTAAGTCTGCTGGTGTCTATTCATGCATCTTGACAATAAATATTTTAATGCAATCTTCATTTCGAGTCTTTCCAATGTACATTAGGTGCAGAGAGTTTCAAGATGCCAAAATCAAGTCATGAGTCAAATCAATGATACTTCAAGTGCCCATTATTCATGACCTATTGTTTTTGCTCGAGAGATGTCAAATTCTGACATCTCTGCGGTGCGGGGAGTCGCGGGGTGTGGCGAGGGCCATTTGACGCCGCTTGCGGCTTTACTTATTATGTTTTTAACTCAACATCATATTTGCAATCATAAAGGCAGTTTCCATAAGTCGGACGTCCCCTTAAGCTTAAACCTTTGTTGAATCTTGTTCTTATATTCTAATAAAACCCTGCTCAGTCACAGTGACGTGCATGTCCCGCTCCTGTGCAGAGGAGAGTGTTGATGGCAAAACTGCTATCAAATGTCCTCTGTCCTCAAAGAAAGGGCAAAAATAGTTATGAATAGAATGTTTGATAGCCGTTTCCTGACACGGCTAATAATAGAAAATGCAGAAATTATACTGTCTTTGATTACACCTCTTAAAAAAAGAGGAGAAACCCAGAAAATTGTAGTAATGTTCAAAAGTCCATTTAATTCGACTCACTACAACCTGATTCCCCTCTCGCAGCTTTTTTTTTTTACAGTGTGCTTCTACTACAACAACATCATAAAACCACAAGTATAGCATGACAGTTACTTTTATTTAAAGTCAGAAGAAAACTTTTTTGGCTTGTGTGCACCGCAGTGATTACTTCAGAGGACTATTGCTGTCTTCCTGTAGCCCTCAGTCCTGCTCCTGCCCCTCAGCGCAGTGTCCTCTGCAGCTGTATTTAATATAGTGTATGCACAGCTATGGACAGCTGCGAAAGACCTCAGAGCATACTGCGGCAGGGGTCTGCAGTCCTAACTTTGATTTTTGTTTGATTCAAATTACCCAGGCTACGTAATAACATACTGCAGCTGCACTTTACCACATGTTTTTGTGATTATATTTTACTATATTTTTTCAATAACATGATGCTAAAACGAAATGTGAAAAAAAAAGCGGCTCTGAGGCCTGCTGGCTTAAATGTTTAACGCTGGAAAAAAATGCTCTAAAAAGGATACAATTGATACATAATAAATTATTACAAATAAAAGATTTGTGAACAAACAACAATCATTACTAATTGTTACATTTTGAAATCTCTATTCACAATGAAAATGATAGGGTAATAATGATTAGAAAATAAAAATATAACAATACAATAATAATATTAATAATAACAATAATAATAATAATAATAATAATGATAATACATTTTTCATTAATAAGCCTAAGTAGACCCCGAGGCCCGCAAAGCCGAATCACGTTAAGTCACACAGTATCTGTAGTAGAACCCATTGTGATAAAATCAATAAAATGCTGTCTCGTCTCTGACTCCTGTTCGTCCAAGCAAGGTCCGTCCAGGCCACATGACGTGATCAAATGCGTCAACAGTCAATCATCGTCAGTATGGCAGACGCTGCACAGGTGGCATTTGCTTTTAAAGACTTTTTGCAGCGCCACGACAAGAGACTTGCTAAATGTTAATTTTGTGGCGTCCAAATCACTTCATTAGGCACTTGAAAACACACCCAAAGAGGTGAGTCAAGGTGTTAGCAAAGTTTACGTTAGCTAACGCTAACTGTATCTAAATATGTGATGTTTAGGGTGACCAGACGTTCTGATTTCCCCGGGACAGTCCCAGTTTTGAGCTTTGTGTCCCGTGTCCAGGAGGATTTCACCAGCTCCGGTGTTTTGTCCCACTTTAACGTCCCGCGCATCCTGATTCTTTTTCACCCATATATGTGGTTTAACTAAAACAATGCTGTTATCGTCCTATTTTTGCATTTCTTTTTAGTGTTCACACCTACAGCCAGGGCCATCCAAAACAAAAAGCGATCACTGAGTCCATAGTTCGAGATCTAGTCATTGCTTGCAATCTCACACTATCTCTAATAGAAAATGTACATTTTAGAAAGTTTCTGTCAGTGATGGAGGACAGATACAGCCCAGTAAGCCGATCAACGGTGGGCAGGCGCTTGGGCGAACTTGCGTTGGAAATGGAAATAAGGGTAAAAAATAAACTTGAAAAGACAAATTCCATCTCTGTCACAGTGGACATCTGGACAGATCGGTGCATGCAAGGATTCTTAGGGGTTACTGCTCATTTCATGGATATGGAAGCAAATACAGTCTCTCCTTCTAGAATGTGAACGCTTCACTGGGTCACACACTGGAGAAAGAATCTATGAAAAGTTTGAAGAAATGTGTGAGTTCTACAATATAAGACACAAGATGGAGTATATTGTGTGTGACAACGCTGCCAACATGAAAAAAGCGTTTACTGTCTGTTTCCCTTCAGCTTTGGAAGAAGATGAAGAAGAGGGTGTGGACAATGACTATCTATGGGAAGATGTGGTTGAAAATCATCAACATGAAGTTGATGCTATTGATAGAACCTGTCGGAGGCAACGACTGCAATGTTTTGCTCACACGTTGCATCTCGTGAGAGATGGATTGAAGGAGACAAAAATAATTTACACTGCAATGGGAAAAACGACAAAAATTTGCAGTTTACTGCACACCTCATGCAAAGTAAAGGAAGCATTTGAAGCAGCATTTGGACCAGCCTTCCAAGTGCTGTATCCACCAGGTGGAATTCCACTTTTCGTCTCGTTGCAGCAATGACCAGTTTGGACCTAATGATGTTAAACACGGTGCTAAGTGGACAAGGACACAAGGAGCTTTGTTCCTCATCAAGAGAATGGAGTCAGATGAATGAACTTGTGTAAGTGCTGGCCCCATTTCTTCAAGGAACAGACCTCACACAAGGAGAAAAAGTGGTGACCTTAAGCGCCGCTCTTCCTTGTGTACTTTCTCTCAACAGTCACCTAATGGCTATGCAGAGTTCAAGTCGATATCTTGTGAAATTGGTGGACGCACCCCATACATCACTCAAGCAACGCTTCAAAGGGATTTTTGCCTATGTAAAGATGGATACTACTGTTGCGGGGATCAGTGTAGTGCGCACCCGTCGGGAGCGCGCATTGAGGGAGCGTGCGCGTCATTGTAGCTCACTGCGCGCACGGGTTCAGGTGCTTCTATTTACCTAATTAGAGCGTGCCCTCAGAGAGACTATCACATCGCCACACCAAAAAAGTGTAGAACAAAGCCCGTAAAAACAGCCATATAGAACAAGATTCGACCCATACGGACCACTGGTGAGCATTAATCTGCCCCTGATTGTTTTCATGCGATTTATATGTGGCGCGGGGTCGAAATAGTGCGTATATGCGAGTGTTCTAAATAGGCTTCAAGAGGCGTTCAAGACTGTGCGTAACTTTCGCTACTCACCACGGACTATAAGCAATGGACTTGTATGTTTATTTTGTACTCCTTAAAGAGCGACTAAACACCTGTGCCCAGCCTTACTCCGCCCACATGAAGATTTGAAAATTTTCTCTAAAAAGGGCGTTGCCTGGAGGACCAAGGGACAAGAAGGGGGGCTTAGAGTTGGGCGTGGTCTGGGCTGTGATTGACAGCTCACTTGTCACACAAAAAAAAAACAGACAGTTGTCATTGCTGCTTAACTCATTGTGTCCCATTGACGCACAAATACGTCAAAGCAAATAGTGACGTCGTGTGCCATTGACGCATTAATACGTCAATTGCTTTTTTCGCTATTTTCACGTTCCCAGATGTCTATTGTATCTAATATGTATGGGGATGACTTGAGACCATATTTTATCGAGCCAGCAGGTGGCAGCATTGCTCTCTGAATGGTTTTGAAGAAGATGAGCCAAGTCTGGGATCGTGTCATAAATTCCGACAGAAGACATGTTTTATTGTCGATGGTAGAGACAGCACGAACAAAGCACACGATCACAGATACAGGAGAATGCAAGTGTATTATACAGAGCAGAGGCATGGAGACCTCCAATCAGCAGCTTCCACTGTGTGCTTGTAGCTTGGCCTTCAGATAGACAAAACAAGGGAAAAGTACTGGCTTCTGCACATTGATAGAATGATGAGTTTAACTTTAACAAAAGTTGCTTCAAAGTGTTATGAAATCTCACATTCCCCCCTCTGGTCATACATTCACGTGTGACCATCAGGATCGATAAACAGCAACATAACATCATAACTCAATACTTCAAAACTCATACTTCACTCGGTACTTCAAAAAACTCAGAACTCGGAATACTTCAAAAACTCAGAAAACTCATAAAACATGTTCAGATCTTTCATAAAACTTGTCAACAATCTTCAGTAAAATACCAAACTTCATCAGTCGATGGTGGTTCCAGATATTGCTTTGAAAACAGTCTCTCCCACTTCTCCGTGTTGATTTCTTCAGGCTGCATTTGTGTCGAGCCATGAATTCTTCTGTGACGTGTCTTTCAATCACACGTTTCAGCTTCAGTGTCCAGATTCAGCAATTCAATTCAGTCCAAATTATGTCCAAATTCAGAAATCCAAATTGTTCCAAATCATGTCCATGCAAAAGAGGACGATGGTGTTTTCCATGTCTCAGCAGCTCACAGCCTGACTGGAATCAGGGGCTGTGCAGATTGTCCATGTGCTGGTCCAGATGCATTGTTTCTCTTGAGGTTTTTCAGTTTTGGCTTAAAAAAAACACTTTTTGTGTAAAAAAAAAAAAGTCTTCTGTTCTCTAGATGTTACAGACAATGCCCGCATCCTCCACCACCTGAAGAAGATGAGCCAAGTCTGGGATCGTGTCATAAATTCCGACAGAAGACATGTTTTATTGTCGATGGTAGAGACAGCACGAACAAAGCACACGATCACAGATACAGGAGAATGCAAGTGTATTATACAGAGCAGAGGCATGGAGACCTCCAATCAGCAGCTTCCACGGTGTGCTTGTAGCTTGGCCTTCAGATAGACAAAACAAGGGAAAAGTACTGGCTTCTGCACATTGATAGAATGATGAGTTTAACTTTAACAAAAGTTGCTTCAAAGTGTTATGAAATCTCACAGTTTGAAAACATGTAGGTGCACATGTTGTGCCTGTTTTTTCTCAACTTTCTGGTGATTTCAGTAAAACTTCCCTCTACTCAACGGAGGATTACAGGGGAACGAAAAAAGCTATAAACAAAATTCTTTTTGCTGAGGAAAGTAGACAGTCCATTCTTTTAGAATCTGGTGTCGGATTTCAGATAGTCATAGTACACAATATTCTGTGGGTCTTGAAAAATCAGTAAAAATCATCAGAAATGGCTGGCACTATGGGAGTACCTGTTCTGAAATAGGCTGGCATTCAATGAGTTAAAGCAATAGTTTACACACCAGAAAGTCTCATTCCACCCTTGTTTACACACTAAGATGATTGTAAAGCTACACACCTGAATCTAATCACACTCAATAATCTCAGAATGACTCATGTAATTTAATTTTAATCCACTAGATGGCGCCAGAATACTCCAAACTGCAGCTGGGGCGTGTGTGAGAGTTGAATGGGTTCACATCAGTGGCGGCCGGCCAATAGAGGGCGCTAGGGCGCCGCCCCACCACTCACAACTTGCCATGTTACCTTGAATAAAACGTTAAAAAAAAAAATAACATTAAAATATTTCGAAATTTATGTGTGTTTTATTTCAGATGTGGAAGAAATACTTTATAGTTTATGCTGAGTTGGATTGATTAAGCTCATCAGCGTTGTCTGTGTCGGACTGAGGACGTATTTCCGCCTCAGGGCGCAAAAGATTGCGCCCTGAGCCGTCTATGGACTCTCGTTAAAAGTTGTACATGCGCAGTAGCTCCTCTTCAATGCAAGAGATAAGACGATTTGGGGGCGCAGGAGAAGTGCGCTCTGAGGGGGCGGGATCGCCCGCGACCTGTACTGTCACTGTCTGTGACGTCCGTTTACAGTGATTGACAGGTCAAGCTGTGGGAATTTGAGACGAACGTAAAGAGACGCAAAATGGAGAACGAGAAAAAGAATAATTCAGTTAGATCACTCAAAACAATACCGTTTGAGAGAAGATCATACCAGGAGAAGGTTGAGGTTAAAGAGCTTGGACCTGATCAGCCAAATATTACCATTAGTCAGCAGTCCAGCGACAGGGGGAGACGGTACACTCGTACTTTTTCCAGGACCTGGTTCAGCGCCAAATCTTGGCTAGCAGCATGTAGCGAGGCTAATGCTTTATTTTGCTTTCCATGCCTCTTGTTTCAAACATCAGGATCTGACCCAGCATGGATCAAGACAGGTATGACTGATCTGAAGCACTTTTTAGAAAAGGCAAAGAAGCATGAGCAGACTGGTATCCACATGCAAAATGCCCTCAAATTAGCTATGTTTGGGAAGATAAATATTTCATCCCAGCTGGATGAAAGCTACAGGCCTGATCATGTGACCTTGTTGATTCTCGTGTGAGGCTTCAGTCACAACAGTCAGTGTAAACTTACTTACTGCTGGTATATATCTAGTCATCATATTCATAGCCCCCCCAGTAGAAAATTCCACCAGCCGCCACTGGTTCACATCACTGGCTCTGACAGACTGACGTCACACAAAACAACTGATGTCATAGAGAACTTCAGAGTCAATGGAGAGGCCAGAACCAAATTCAAATGTAGTACCACCAGAAAGGTTGAGAGGGCACCACACAGCGTTTTTTGGCTTAAAAGTGATATTTTATCTAATTTGAACTAAAATGTCAAAAGAATGACCAGATATGTAGACAGCACTACAATAAACATACTTATGCAGTTTATGAGTTAAAAAAAGTTGATTTGGTGTTTAGTCGCTCTTTAAGTAGTCTAGTTCTATGTTAAAATATTGGACTGCACTAATTGGACAATTATGAAGCAGTTACATTTAAGTTTCTATCATTATTAGCTAAAAATAATAAATTATATTAAAATAGTTTATTGTATAAAAGTTGATTTAAGTTAAATTCTAAAAGGTTAAAACGGACCAATTATTCTTGTTTAAAAATTACTAAAGTTTAAAATACCTGTAAAGAATCTATATTCTGTAATGTTAAATGTGAATGTAAAAATATCTAAATATTGTTTGCTACAAAATACAGTGAATAAAGTCCATGATAATTTGTTAAAATTCATTATAATGAGATCTTTAGTTAAAAACAATTGATTTCGAAACCCATTTAGATCACTCAAAAAAACAACTCTTTGAATGAACATAAAAAAATCATGGAAAGTATTTCCACATAATTAAATTGCTTTCTTTCAGCATTAACCAATTTTGTTAGTCCAACTTGATGGACTTGACTTGGTTCAACACCATATATTAGGGTTGATTTAACGCATTTACTAGGTTTGGGACCTACTTAATGTAGATGTGTTGGATCAATTAATTAATTAGGGTTGATTTAACTTGGTTCTTTGGGCTAGGACTCACTAAATACAATAGTATTAGATCCACTTATTTGACAGTAGTGAAATTACAAAACTATCCTAAGTTGTTCCAACCCAAGTAAAATATGTTAGCCCAACAGAAATGGTTAATGCTGAAAAAAAGCCATTAAATCACATGGGAATACTTTCCATGATTTAATTAAGGTCATTTAAAGAATACAATTCAAGTGTAAACACTTTGAGGTTTGCAGTGAATAGTATCAACAAAGTCTACAGACTGCTTGGTGTCAAGGGTAGAAAGAAAAGACAAATAGTAGATATTGCCATAAAAATGTATTTTTTCAAAAGTGCAACAAAGTTTTACATGAACAGTTGCTTGTCACAGAACAAAAAATTTAAACTTTAATGACAATCTGGTATAATGTTGTACACTGCTTTTTTTTTAAGTGCCAAGAGAATGAATTATAGAACCTAGTACTATGAAAGAAAAAAAAATGTAAGATACTTTTGGGAGTTGGATCCCATCTTTGCAGTCCCCTTTTAAAAGGAATAGGCCACTGTTTTTACATACTGAGATATGTTCTTACCTGAGCTTAGACGAGTTCATCTGTACCTGTCTGGTCTCCACGTGTGCCTTCCGTAACCAACAAACAAGGTGAAGATAGAAGCTACCAAACTCTTCCACGTTTTCCTTTTTTAAATATGGTTACATGAAGTGTCACACTATAAAGTATAATTACACAAAATTAAACAATGTGGATTTTCTAAGTGGATAAAAAGGCATCCGCGCAGTGACATCTTCACTTTACTGTGCGGATGCCGAATTATTCCTGGTATTATTATTACGCCTTACAATATAGTTCCCCTTTTTATCCGCTTAGAAAATCCACATTGTTTAATTTTGTGCAATTATACTTTATAGTGTAACACTTCATGTAACCATATTTAAATAGGGAAAACGTGGAAGAGTTTGGTAGCTTCTATCTTCACCTCGTTTGGAGCTATAGAAGAGAAGAGAGAGGCTAAATGCTAACGCCGTCTGTGCTGTGTTTACGTTACGGAAGGCACACGTGGAGACAAGACAGGTACTGATGAACTCGTCAAAGCTCAGGTAAGAACATATCTCAGTATGTAAAAACAGTGGCCTATTCCTTTAATGTTTTACTTTCCACTAAAATATTTGCATATTTAACATATTTAAACTAATATCAAAAAGTAGAAACATGTAGATTCTGCCACAATTTTTTTTTTTTCTCCAAATAAGTAATAATGCAACAGTTTTTGCACGTGTGCTGTTGAACTTACTGAAACATAGGTTAACAGAAGAACATGTCCATGCCACATTTAGGGGATTTACAGTATAGAAAACCAGTTCAAATGTAACAAAGAAAAATAAAAGTACTTCTTAACCCCCACCTGAACCAAGCACAGTGTCTCCAGTTTGGCAATACCCAAATCTAAAAGCTTGAAAAAAAAGTGTCATAACAGCAACAAAATTGTGACAAAAAAGCAATGAAAAAGTGACAGAAAAGTGTCAAATGCAACAAAAAAGCAACAAAATTGTGACAAAAAAGCAATGAAAAAGTGACAGAAAAGTGTCAAATGCAACAAAAAAGCAACAAAAACATGACAAAAACATAAGTGATGGGAATGTAACAAAAAAGTGATGAAAAAACAGACACAACGCGAGGAAAAAGATCTGTTTTTATACATTTTGTAGCTTTCAAATGAGGCCTATAGGCCAGTGAACTCATGTCGAGAAGCTTTTAGATTTTGGTAAAACTGAACTGGAGAAAATGCACTCTGTTAAGGCGGGGGTAAGAGGTTTTGACAATCTGTCAGGGACTCCTTCACATTTAACCGTGATCAGCGCGCCTTTACTAACAGCAAAGCAATGTTTTGAGAACTTGTATCTTCCTGGATAGTCCGTTTCCATCTAGTTCCATTATGATCCTCTGCAATGCTTCAAAGGTATATTTTAGCTCTGGAGGGTAGCTCAAGTTTAGAGCATACACAAGAGCAAGCAACATTGCCACAGCAAAGGAAACATTTACCAACTCTTTGAGTACTTCCACCCCCTCCAGAATGATTCCAACATCCTCAGGGTCATCACCAGGCTCTGCTCCTTCATGTCGCATGACAAAGATTCCAAAGACCGTCGCTGCCATGGCCATGCCAATGTTTTCGTCAGCCGTCTGACAAAAAACAAAACAAAACAAAAACATTAACAAAGTCGGAGCAAAAGTCTGACCGGAGAGAGAGAAGCAGAGGGAACCGTAAAAAGAAGAATACATTATTAGAAGAGTAAAATACCAATACTTTACGCAATTAGACAAAGAATTTGATTGCAAGTTATACTTATTTTTTGTTTTATTTTCTGTCAAATTTCCTATTTTTGTTTGACATTGAAGAAGTTTTATTTGTTTCTTTTGGCACAAAAATGATTCCATACAAACCCAGGAGGCAGTGCACCATTTGAGAGGAGACTTAAGACAGCCAACCAGGGTTTCTTTACCTCCAAAAACATGCTGGCCGGCCCACATTCGATGCACAGCAGCTCAGGACTAACACTTGGACACAATTTTGTTGTACGGTTGTACAGTGAAAAATAAAGCACTTATGTATTTACAAGATTACGAGAGACGGGTGTATGTCAATGTATGATTACAAAATAGATTTTGAGCAATGATACACCAATCATGCCAGTTGGCCCAATACATTTTTCTTATGTGCAGGTATCAATTTGTAAGTTAAGTGATTTGTTTACAAATACAATGCAGTTGGCAAGTAGGTAGATTTCAAAGAGGTTTTTAGGGCCTTATCTTTCCCAATTTTACAGCTGATTGGAACCCAGAGGAAATCCCATTCATACAAACTTATCAAAATCTCAGAAAACATAAGATAAACATACCGTGTATTCCTTCACCAGCTTCTCCGGCAGGGACGTGCGGTGAGGTTTGTGATTGGGGAGGCACTGACTTTAAAAGTCAGATTTACAATCATTATTCAAATAAAATAGCATTTAATCACCAATGCAATGACATCCACAAACTTTATATACTGTAAAGATAAGAGAACCAGCTTCTTTTAATAATCTCACAACAAATCTAGCTGCTGACTCTGCTCCGCATCAAACAACATCTTTAAGAAGCGCAGGTGCGAGAGACGCGAGGAGAGAGAGACGCGAGGAGAGAGGAGCAGAGAGAGACAGAGAGGAGCAGAGAGACGGAGACGCGAGGAGCAGAGAGAGACAGAGAGGAGCAGAGAGACGGAGACGCGAGGAGCAGAGAGAGACGGAGACGCGAGGAGAGAGAGACGCGAGGAACATAAACAATAATTTAAACAAGTTGCAGAACTCTTGAGCAGTGTTTGAATCAGTGTTTTTCGGAAAAGCACTACTTTGCCGGTATCTGTCAATGTTCAACATAAAACACAGATTAACAAACTCCTCCCCCGCAGCCGGACTAACCTCGTAAGTCCAGTGGTGGTCTCCCAGTCTATATTAATTCTTTCTTTGTTTGAAAGTCCAATTGAGAAAAAAAATCTTCATTCAAATCATCCATTTTCCAGCAAAAGAAATAGCATTTTGGGCTGATTGTTTGTTAGCAACTCTGGTATGAACTTTATGCTCACTATCACCCCTAGCGGTGAGGCACAGATACCGCCTGCCTCACGCCAAGCTTTTTCCTTGTGTGTTCATCTACGATCAAAAGACTTAAACTAAATATAAATTGTACACACATACGTGCAATACACTACTAAACACTAAGAGGAGTTTAAAAAATGTTTTTAAAGCAGGATATTTGAAACAAACGGTGATATATCAACTGCACGAGCTGAGTGCACTCAGACACACACACACACACTGTGAGGGAGCGGTCTGGGGTGAGGCACGCAGGAGCGCTGCCTCACCTCGTCTCTTTGAATAGGAATAACGGGATTTCGGCGATTTTGACTTCAGAAGTGATCAAAACTGATGGGAACCGTGCCGAATATACATTAAAAGCATAGGACAGTGGATATAAATTATATATTTAAACTAAAATAATTATTAGTTTCCAATAATGGCAGGTGAGGCTCTGCCTCCCCTGCCTCCCCTGACTGCACGTCCCTGTTCTCCGGATCTTCATTCAAGTAGACACAAAGACCTTTGAGGACGCATTCTCGTCTGACGTCAATGCTGTCTGTCTAAGTACGCAGATCAGAGAGGAAATGCAAAACAAAAAACAAACAACGTTAGGAAAACCATCTCAACCTTCTAGCAGAGCTGGTTTCACAAAGTTTAGACAACATTTAACTAGTTTCACAGCTAGTCACAACTTTGAAGCCATTTAGAGATTAGAGTAGTAGTGAATACAGTGGTTCTCCAAAGGATTGTGAACCCGTCATGAATAGTCTGGCCTTTTCATAAAAGATGAAAACTGAAGCTTCTTTCCTGTAAATCTACCCTCTTCAGTTAAATTTATAAAAGTACACAGGAATTGATTTGAGCATGTCCCTTACTTTTAGAACATTAGCCATTTCCACAATGGTCAGGCTTTCAGTTAATTTCTTAACCCCCCATTTAACCAAGCACATTTTCCCCAATTTGATTTGACCCAAATCTAACCTCTTAACAACCACCGGCGGCGGTTTTTATGTTTTTAAATGTTCTGCTGGCAATAGTAGATGTATTTTGAACACCAAACCCCAAAAGCTGTATATCATTTTAAAGCTTTTCTTATCTACATTTATATACAAGTGTAAACTACATCAGACTTTGCATTCAAAAGATATAACACATAATGTGGGCACAAAATAAATCAATTCCGAAATAGTTTTTTACCTTTGGGCTTGTGCTGTACAAATAAATCAGCTCTCCTCCCAGCTTGCAATACATCATTCTCTCTGGAACAGTCCAAAGGAAAATTATATCCACTTGTATTTCCGAAAGTAAAATCCATTCTGCAGAAATAATCCAAAAATGTGCATTTATCTTTAGCGAAAAAGACGAAAAAAAAGAGCACAGATGTTACTCTTTCACTTGTAACGGACTTTTAGCTTTGTTTTTCACCCAAACATCTGGTATCTACGTGTTCCTTAGCTCCTTATCTTTCAAATGAGACTACTCCCGAAAAGCTAGACCAATTTTTGGGTCTGCAATAGGTCCCGCAAGTACCGCTAGTGCTGCTGTTTGTGCGTGGTTGACTGATCTTTGTTGTGATCCCAACTTGTTTACGTTTACTTCCGGGATTTACGATTGACATGTCCTTGTAGCCAATGAGGAAAGCTTTCGAACAAGGGGTGGGACAATGGTGTCCTGTCTTATGTTGTGCCTGGACAATTGTGCGTACTGGAAGCCAAAAGACGCTCTCGAATCTGCAATGAATTTACACTCATAAAAAAATAACTTTGACATTTAAAAAAGAAAAACACACATAGATTAGTAACTTATAAGTACCAATAATAAAAAATATTGTTTTTATGATGATTAACACTAGAAAACCCAACCGAAATTGGCCCCTGTTTTGAGAAGAGGGAGCTAACTTGCTAGGTTGGCTGCTAACATTTGCATGTATTGATTTGCAAATGTAGGTAATGACTTATAACAGCAGGGGGCTGGGGTGGGCTTTGTTTATTCGTGCGGGGGAGGGAGAGCTGCAAGAGAGTACTACAGTAGTCTGTGAGACCACAGATACACATGTGCCGTGTACCCTGAGAATGCGCTGTATATATTTTGTAATCAGTTTTTCTCAGTGTCTTTGGTGCATTTTTCACATAATTCTTCACATTTTAACAACAGTTAGTGCATTTCTCAGAACAATGAGTGCAAACTGCAAAACCTCATGGATAACCTGCTAAAAAGTCACTTTCTCAAAATGAACTTAATTCCTCAAAAGAAAGTCTTCATGTCAATGAAACGGTCTGTGTCTCAAAAGAATAAGTCCTGACATCAGTGTTTATGAACAACAGTCAAATGATTTAGTCATGTTTTCATTGTGACTGTATTTAGTGATACATATGTATGTACTGTATGTTCACATATTTACTGCTTATGCTCTTTGCAATTCTACAGCATTCTGCAACAAAAATAGTACACATACAGTATGTACGTAGAAAAACATACAAAAAATCATTACGGTAGAACCTCCACAACATTGAGTCGTGTGTGACATCATCGCGGCAGTTTCTCCTTTGAACACTTTACAAATGCTTTTGGACATGTATCAGTTACTTTCATACAGTTCTCTGCTGTTTTATAACATTATCATTTGCTTCTGTCCTGTCAATCAGAATGAAACATACTTTTCACGACTGAATAGTTTCTGTAAAACCAGTAGTCCTCATTTCATTGCTTTGGTCATCACATACAAAACTGTTCAAAACCAAAATCTGTCAAACTAATTTCATACATTACTTTATCTCTTTATATCCAGAAAATCTTTCCTAATTTCGAATTTCAGCTTCACTCATGACGAGGTGTGTGTTTTATTGTTTACATTCGTCACAGTTCTACCATAATGATATTCTGTATGTTTGCTCTATGTATGTGACTGTATTTCTGTTGCACAATGCTGTAGAATTGCAAAGAGCATATGCAGTAAATATGTGAAAGACATACAGTACACAGACATACATCGAAACACATACATGCACAAACACACACACACACACAGTAAATACATACATGCACAAACACACACACACATACAGTACATACAGTATAAATGTTCTTTTACTCTCACTAAATACAGTTGTGTGTAACTTTACTGTAGTTTTCAGCTGTACAGTGCTCACCAAGATCAGATTTTTTGCTTTGAAAACACAGAGAGTAAAGTGTCACAATGAAAACGTGACGAAGTCATTTGACTGTGTTGTTCATACTCCATGTTGTTAAGACTTATTATTTTGAGACACAGTTTCCTCGACATGAAGACTTGCTTTTGAGGAATAAACTTTTCATTTTGAGAAGGTGATGCACTTTTACAGGTTATCCCCAAGGTTTTGCAGTTTGTACTAATTGTTCTGATAAATGCACTAACTGTCGTGCAAATGTGAAGAATTATGTGATAAATGCACCAAAGACACTGAGAAAAACTGTAAGTAGCATATTTATTTTGTAAACAATGTAAATTTATACATTGAATGACGTTGCTCGTTTGTTTTCTTTCAATTCACTTTATTATTTTCATTATTATTTTTTAACTAAAGTCAGCATGACACTAGATTTAACTCATTTTAACTCAGATCCTCCCTCTCCCGAAGAAGACAAAGTAAAGTGGTTGAGCAACTTCAGCTCAGCCTGTGATAATGGCCTTATTTACATAACAAAGTTGGCCGTTCACAGGTGATTTAGTTTGTTAGCTAAAATCCTTGGAGTCATTTGGCACCGTGGTGGGCTTTTTAGGTAGAAGTGCCAAATGGCACCTCCATGGGTTTGCTAGTGTTAAATGTAAGTAAAGATCCATCCATCCATCCATCCATTTTCTACCCTTTAATCCATTTCTGGGTCAGGGGGGTGGCAGTCAGAGATGCCACCCAAGTCTCATAGCACCAGCCCCTCACTGACCCTCTGCAGGTGGTGAGTCCACAGGAGGACGGCTGCTCTCTGAGTGTGAGCATAGCCTTGATCTTTCAGTGGGGGCTTTGGGCAAAGTGGGGTTAAGTGTCTTGCCCAAGGACACAACGACAGCAGTCATCAGTGGGAGTCGGTGGAGAAGGTGCAGAGGTGGGAATTGAACCCACAACCTTCTGGGCTTAAGGCCAATGCTCTACCAACTGAGCTACTGTCGCCCCATAAGTAAAGTAAGTAAAGATATTTGGCACAATTTGGCACACTTGTGCCAAATGTGCACTACTTGATGAAAAGGAGAAACTGCATAAAAACTATAAAACTTAGAAGTCTGAAACTTTAGACAGTTGTTGTCAACAACACAATGAACAGAGGGTTTGAATATTGTGAACTTACAATGAAGTATGCCTTTTTTAGGGCCTTTAGAAATTGAAAATGTTAGGCGAGGCTAAAAAAATTGGGTTTTTTTCCCTAACTTCAAAGGATGCAGAGGAAAATAGGAATGACAAACATTATTTTAGTGTTTTTTTTACATAAACTAGAAGGCTCTAGCTTTAAAATGATGCATCACACAAGCATGTGAGATGTAAGATGTGTTTTTAAATAAGCAAAGACATTTGGGTATGCCCAACCATTGTGCACGAGCCAAAATGAGGCAGTTGTTAAGAGGCTAAAAGATTCTTCAAAAAAAGCGTTAAAATAGCGACAAAAACAAGACATAAATGAGGATGAACATGCAGCAAAACAGGCGACAAAGGAGCAACAAAAACACAAAAAAGCGTCCAAAATGTATATGAAAAAGCAACAAAGACATGAGAAGTGAAAATGAGAACGCAGCAAAAAAGCTACAAAAATAATATGATGAAAAAGTGACGACAATGCGAGGAAAAGTGTCAGATCCGTTTTTAAAGTAAATAAGGTTGTAAGCTCCAGCAGAGAAGCTTTTAGATTTGGGTAAAGCTAAACGAGAGATAGTGTGCTCGGTTTAAGTGGGAGTTAAGAGGTTAAGTTTGAAAATGACAGCAGCACAGGTTGAACAGTTGTTTTTTTTCCATTGTTATCATACCTGGGTTATAGGTACCATGATGTTCTTGATTTTTCTCCCTTGAACACCACCTTTCTTGGCATACACCTTGAGCAGTTTAGCAGAGTGAGCATCCAGCTCAGCGAAGAACTTTGACTGTAGATGCGTTGTTGTGATTCTTTTGAATTCGGAACTCACCTACAACAATAAAAATAAATAAAACAATGGTAAACAGGACTAAAATGCCTATTTTGAGATCAATGTTACATTTTATATATATCAGTACATTATCTTACTCTTAAGGAGTTTTGCATTTCTCTAATGTAGCACTGTGTTTTAAATTAATATCAGTTTGTTCCGTCAAACATTCATTCTTACCTCACGCACATGGAAGAGAGCCGGCCACCTCGTTTTGAAATCTGCAATCATGGGTGCCTCTCAGACTACCTCTTCCCTTCTGAGTGCGAAGGTCTTGTCCATCATCCTTGCCACCTTGTCGTCGTTATTTCTTTTCTGTACTTCTGACAGGAGGGCCACTCTTATCACTTCTAGCGTCTCTGCCGTTTCACCAGTTGGATAGGTTGGGCAATAATTCACTTCTGCTTTTTTTGGCCTCTTAACACCATAGGCAGGACTGACTTTGCCGTCAGGCTTTTGTTTTAGGGAATTCAGTGTAACTTCAGGGCACCCAAGCCCCCTGAGCTTTGTCCTGTAGTTAGCGAGTTTATATTTCAAGCTTGCCTTCCATCCGCCATATCCAGAGAGAGAACCTGGTTCTTTCAAACATGGATGCTTTGATACAAGAGCTTCTGCCACGTCGTCAAACTCTGAGTCAGAGAGGTACACTTTGTACTGAATGATCATTTCAGCTAAGCCATTAAGAATGGCGGATTTTAGTTTCACATCAGGATTGAACAAAGTTCCGGTTGCTTTGAAAGCAGCATTGGCCTTGTCCAGCTGTAGCTCAGCATCATAGGAGAACCTGGGAACCTGGAAGACCACTGGCCATGCAGTTGATCTTGAGGAGGTGGACTCGGGAGAAGATAGTATGTCTGTATCAAAAGAGCTACCAGATGAAACGGAGGAGTCATTTGGAGAGCAGGACGACGACGAAGCTGAGGAGGGAGGTGGTGCGGAGCCACCAGGTTGGGCATCTGAAATATAGATGACCTTAATGGTACCTTTGTCCTGGACATCCGATATTGACAGCAAGTTGCTGAATTCATTCCCAAATTCTGCATCCATGAATTGAAGCCTGAAAACCCCTTCAATTCCACACTGTCTCTTAATTTGCTGTGCGAGTTCATTGACAGACTCTGGAATCCCATCTGGAAGAATCAATCTCTGGGAATTGTTGTCTCCTAGTATGATTCTGAGTTTCACCGGAGCAGCCATTACACAACAGACTGTGGAAAGAATTAGGAAAAAGAATATTGTAAGTTTAAACAAGAGTATATCTGAATTTTTACAGCAATAAGGACAAAAGACTCGTCTCTTATGCATTATCTCTCATCTGTTCTCTCTCTCCTCTCCCTCCCTCTGAAAGCCCAAAGCAAACGACAGCGGAGAATACAGAGGAAAACCATCGTTAGCATTATTAGCAGATAACTCGGCCCTAGAATTAGCGTGCAGCCGTGACAATTTAAATGCATGTTTTGCGTCGTCCCGCAAAATAAAATCAAGTTTTTAGGCCAGATTTTAAAGTAAGCGTCAGCTGTGGTAGTAAGCGGAGGTTTACCTGCTTGCACTAGAGCAAAGGCCCGTTTCCTGCAGGTGTTGCTGTAAGCAGCGTGATGAGGAGGTGCACCCTCCAGTGCAAAACATATCTGATAAACTTCAATAGCTTTTCGATCACTCGCACAGATGCGTCCTTTTTAAAATTGTACTGTCAGTTGACAAAACAAGAAAAACTAAATGTCGCACATGCAACCACTTTAGCCTCAGTCTAGATCCCTGTCAGACGGTCGACTGTTAATATATATATTTTTAAACAAACTATAATTTTGACTAAATATCGCTGAAAATGATGGACTACAGCTATTTCTGCATAGTACTTCGTTTGCATTAAGATGGATGAAAATGGATTTCTGCTTACCAATTCCATGTGCACGCCGGTCTTCCTCCCATGTTTTCTTGTAAAGTATCGCGTGAGCAGGGTCTTCACGTTCAATGTGCGCTTTGCTTTTCCCGCCCACCATAAGGACGCAATTGCCTCGCTTTATGCCAACATGAATGAATCTAATACATTCAATTAGTTGTCTGATTTCATACATTCACCATGATTTTATCTTGTTCATCTTGGAAACATGAAATTATAGCTTACATTATACATGTTACACTTTAGTAAATGTAACAGCCCACCAATTTCCCTTTTTTGAGTGTGCATTTAAATTAGCAAGTAGCCTTTAACAGAAAAAAGCACTTAAAAGTTATGTTAAAATTGAGTTACAATATATTTAAAAATCCCTAACATTTTTTCTATTACTAATCATATGAATACTTTCTGTTTAAAGGTTTTCACCTGCTGTTTGTCAATAAACTGAGTGAAACCGGCCTAAGGTGGTGTCAGAGTCCTTCCTTGTCAAGTGGGGAAAGCTGTATGGTTCGGGGTGCACTTGACAACTACAGAAGAAGATCCAAGTACGCTTCCTTTTGTTGATTCCATCATACATGATGTCTGCTGTGCTAGACCCATCCTTTTGCTTCTTTTGGCTAGAACAGGATGTCAATGTAGTCAAGAGTCAAGTGAAAGAGGATAATGGGTTGGTATTCTACTAATTTATTTACATATAATTACATTTACATGTTTATGAAGCAGTTAACCTTTAATTAAAATTTCTAACCTGTGTTAATTCTATATATATAGTGACTGTGATTTTTGCCATTTTCCAGACTTGGTCCTTGTTGAAATGCGCAAGCAAAGTGTCGAGAACAACTTCAATCAAAGTGAAAATGTTGCAGCGGACTCTGCACTTGTAGCCAGAAAAGAGCAGTGGGACTTTGGCAGGTTCTGAAGAAACAAGAGAAGAAAAACCCAAAGTTTGGAGAACTCTATTGAGACTGAACTAATGCACTACATCACAACTAACTAATATATATATATATATATATATATATATATATATATATATATATATATATATATATATATATATATTATATTCGAACAAATATTAGACAGCCCTTATAATTCGAAATGTATTTAATGACTGCAAATAAATTAGCTCCCAAAGGTTTCACCGGGACGTGCTAGGCAGGTAACAGTTTTTTAACTAAGCTAGCTAGTTCAAAAACTGAACTACATGAAAACTGAACAAAGAATTCTGAACATCAGCGGTGAGTGACCCATTTATATACTGAACCTAAATCCATCAGATCCGTTTCATGTTAATGGTTACTTCCGGGTTTTTCGCGATCGCTTTTTGTCACATTAAAACAGTAATTTTGTCATGAAAACGTTAACGCCAAATTCTGAAATCGTCCGTGCATGTGTGTTAAGGATGTATATGTATACTGTATTGTCCGATTACGTTTAATGGCGTGGATTGATTGATAGGTATTTGTTTATTGAGCGTGGCTAACTCGGATAGCTCCGCTAGCTTCTCTGCACAGACAACTGTGTGCACAGTGTAGTGACAGGCGCTGAAGGCTTGTTGTACTTGCAGAGTAATGTTAGTATTTTACACACCTGAATTACAAACAGAGATTGCATTGCCAAAGGGCAGCGGTCATTGTTGATTTGAGAGTTCTGTTATCAAGAAAAAATGATCGGTAGAATTACATTCAAGTCAATGGAGTGTTCTACTGCTGCTGTGAGGAGCCGTATAATAAATAATTAAATATTTGAATATATTCTAATGTTAAATGAATACATTCGGATGCGAAACTAGCAGTATTCTTTTACCTATATATTGTGTTAGCAGTGCGTTGCTTTAGTGCCATTTAATCAATGATTGTTGTACAGCTTACAAGAAGTTGCGCTAATGCTAATGTTAGCATACATGTCAGATCGCAAAAAAAACTAGATGGCTCTTTGTTATGAGAGCGTAGGGGAAATGAGAAGCCATTGAGAGAGTTGGGGGGCGGTGCTAAACATTCAAACCTTGCAGAAAAGGGTATAGCGCCTTTAATGTTCAATATGTGATGGAACACAAACAAACACACACAGCCTAAATAAATAAACAGAAATATACAGCAATAATGATTTGCAACAAGCACATTTACCCAAAATGTTCAAAAGACAAATGAATGTAGTATCATCTTATTGCCTAGGATACTTTACAATCCATTCATTAGAAATCCCATATCAAACTGTTAGATTCATGTTATAAACCGATGGACCTGCTGAAAGCCACGCCTTTCTTTACCTCAGTAAAATGACGCATGCGCAGACCAACTGACAGAGCACACAACTCGTCAGAATCAGTGACTGAAATTCACAGAAAAAAATATTCAAGATGTTAAAAACATTCAAATAGATGAATTCAGGTCCATTTAAAATTCAATTTCTGATGGAAAAAATATTCAGTCTTTTTTTTCATTGAAAATTTAGTTTAATATTTTGAAGGTGAATAAGTCATTTTGAAATTTTATTCACATTGAAATTTGTAAACTGAATTTTTAGTGACTGAAATGCAAAGATAAAAATATTCAAACATGTTATTTCAAATGGAATAATTCAAGCCAAAAAAATTCAAAATCTGATGACACAAAAAAAATCTTCCATACATACAGCACCTGCTCCACACGGAGTCAGGGTGCGTTCAGACGGTGGAAACCGTGGGAATTTTTTGTGTTTGGCGGAAAAAGTGCGGAAGATTCTCAAGACTAACATTATTACTTTGCCGTCTTCCGAGGGGGGCACTGGGGGTGGCAAGGGTATTTTTAGAAGTGGCAGTGGCCACCCTGGCTACCCCTCTGGCTCCGCCACTGCAGAGCTACAAGGGACAGGTTTGATATATCTGCATTTGCAGAGACTGATGAACTATTGAACTATATTATTATTCACTGGGTTTCAAATGTATTAAACTGAATTAACCTCTTTTGACCATTTAGCTATAATATATCAGTGTTATTATATTGTTATTTTCATTACATCTCTCATAAAGGAGTTGTTCCTACATCCACCCACGCTAACATCAGGAACTTCTAGTACAAACGGGTAACTCTTTCTGTCTAAAAAACCCTGTCAAGTCGAAGCTTTCTGCTTTCTCCCATTGTAATCTTTGTAAATGGAACACTTTGCCTGTCACCATCAAATTAACGGACTAGTTTTGACTTTTTCAACTTTAGATTGAGCCCCTCTCTTCAATGTCCTTTTGTCTGCACATCGAGTTGCAATCTTCTGTGAAATGTGCTATATAAATGCATGTTTATTCAACTGCTAACCATACCATGACTTGCTTAGCTTTTGGGAATCTCAATCAGGTTTCAGAAGGTAATTTAATCTGCTTCATTTACTAAATAAAGTATAGCTCGATAGTAATATTAACACTAGAACTCCTGTGGAGGTGCCATTTGGTACTTCTACCTAAAGAGCCCACGACGGTGCAAAATGACACCAAAAGGTCACCTTGTGGAGGCAGTACACTACCGCCACTATAGACGGTAATGGCCAAAACACTCCATGCCCTAGCCCAGTTTCCACCAGCCCTACTTGACTCCTCTCTACTTTACCTGGTTGTGTTTCCATCCTTTTGTATCTGGTACAGCATCTTAGCAACGTACCCACAACACATCAATATCCATGGAAATTACTTGGTATCCATGGCTTCTCGAAGCCCTCTGGTTGATCAATGGCCAGTAACGGCAGGCTGGTGCAACAGAAAGATTCTCTCTCACCGACAGTCACATTTAGTACCTGTCACGTGGCAGAAATGCAGGAAGGACTCAAATGCAGGAATGCCAAAATAATGATTTAATAAAATAAAGTCTAAGGTAAAAACAGAACTTCAAAAACCAAAATAACCAGGAACAGACCGATGACATGAACAAACAAGACAGACGTTGACAATACAATGGACTAGCAACAGGAGCAGAGAAGCACAGGGTACATATAGACACAGACACAGGTGAAACACATCAGGGCGGGGCAGACAATCAAGACAGGGGAAAACAGGACAGGAAGTCAAACTAAAACCAAAGCACAGATAACTGATTACAAAATAAAACCAAAGTACAGAGAACTGATTACAAAATAAAACCAAAGTACACATCAAAAAATCCACACCATGACAGTACCAGCTTGACCTCAATAGAACCAGGGTACTTGCTGGTACTTAAAATGTATCTAGTACCAGTTAAACAGGGTGGGTGGAAATGGGGTAGAGTCGAGCCAAGTACAGTAGAGTATGGACAAGTAGGACCAGTGGAAATGGGGCTTAAGAGTCTGGTTGGTGATGTAAGCTGGCAATTGTCCTTGTACCTTTTAGAGTACAGGGACAAGCATAATGGAAAAAAAAAAACAACAATTACAAATGCTTTTATTTCAGTTTAATTGCCAGAGCACCTGAGCACACAAGGTGGACTGCTGGATGACAATAGCTCAGAAGCATGCTCATTTGCGTAACCTTTAAGGACAGTGGGGAACCGCAGAACTCTTTAATGAACTCACAGCATCTGCTTTGGCCTTTTCTCCCATAACCTTTGAAGGCTCCAGCAGCAGCAGCCGCTTTGTCCAGAAAATGTTAATAATGCAACCTGAACGTGCCTCCCCTCTGTGGTCACATGTTATAACAAGAAATGAAAAAAATCACAAATGATTAAAGTAAAACGTACTTTCAAATGTATGGTCAAGAGCTGTGTCCCAACCAGCAGTATGCAAGGGTTGTGAAGATTTTACAGGGGGTATTTTCAAAACTTAATTTGATATGGGCTCCCATAGCAAACAGAAAATAGCATGAACATAATAATCATATGCATAACATTAGTTGTCATCAAACTAAACTCCATAAATAAAGTTTACACGTTAATTTTGTGTCCCTTACCACTAGAAACATTTACAATAAGGTTCATGCTGTGAGGGCGTACACAAGGCAATAAAGGTTAGAAACCACTGGTCCAAAGAACAATGTGCAGGATGTGAACTAGGGCTAAAAGGATCAGTATGTCTTTATCTAGCCAAAAGTGGTACTGCAACCTGTCCCACTCTCCCTGACTCAGGTTGCAAGATATGCAGACGAATCCAGCTGGGACCATAATATCTGAATAAGAGGGTGGCAACGACAAATCTGTAACCAACACCTTTTTCACAAAGGCCCAATATAAATTCTTGTTTCATTCCTTGTTTTGTTATTAATGATTTGAGAATCACAACAAGACCTTTTTTAGAACTGCAACCAAACATGTTACTTTAAAGGTCTATCTGTCTATCTATCTTTACCATTAAGATTAGCTTAACATGGTGAATTCTAGCTACCTAGGTCACAGACTTTATGATTGGTAAAACAAAGGAGGGCGGGACATCGAGATGAAAACAATAACAAGATTTAGGGGCTGTAGAACTATTTTTATAAGAGTAGATCAATTATCAGATCAAAGAGGTATTCGAAAAGAGCATGGTTTATAAATGCCTTTTGACATACTAGGGCCATTTGATGACTTGCCATGAAAATTCTACATATTGCTACTTTAAGCTCAAAAACCATATTAAAATGTCATTGTTTTGTCAATATTTAAATTCAAAGATATTTTAATATTCAGTGCCGCAAAGTGGTCTCGGGGACACATGCTGGTCAGACCAAAACACTGGAAAACAGCCAAAACAGTAACTAAACTAGGATCAAACCAGGACTGACAATAGGGGACACAATGCTTGTGAACATATTTCTCCAGCCTGAGTTCACATTCTCCTGTGAGTGTAAACAAGTGACAACTAAGCTACCACCTAAGCCAGCTGCAAACGCTTTCTCGCTGCAGACTTTAGGATATCACCATGGCAACATGTGCCACACTGATGTCTAATGTAAATAAAAAATGTCGGTAGCCCGGATCGGGTCCTATGGTACGAGTATGAGTACGAGTACAAGCCTATATCCATGTTTCCACCGCAGGAGTTCCTGGTAAAAGGAGCGGGGTGGAACTTTTACAGGGACCGTCCTCTCCCTCAGTCCTCTCAGTGGCCGTGTCTCCACTGCAGAGTAGGACCACTCGGCTACGTCATGAGTTTCGAATGCTGTATAAGCAAAGCTCATTACGCCAAACCCGTTATTATTATAGATCCATGTGCCAAACCCATTTGTTTATTTTACGGTGGTAAACGCTCCATGTTGTTGTGATTTTTTTACTTTTCACGTTTTAGAATGCGATGAATCCCTAGTGCTTCGAGGAGAAGATGCGTCTAAATCAGTGTTTTTCAACCTTATTTAATCCAAGGCACACGTTTTCCATTGAACAAAATCTTGCGGCACACCCCCTGGAAACACTTTTCTGTCTGCGCATCCATGGTTCTGTCTGGGCGTCCATGTTTCTGTCCGCGCGTATATGGTTCTGTCCGCGGGTCCATGGTCGGTACCTCGTTACGGATGTGCGTTCGCTGTGGTATATTGTAACTGCTGTAACTACTCCAACCACTAGGTGGAGCAGTGGTATTGTTGTTACTACCTTGAGAGCTGCAGTAAAGGCAACCTGTTACGCACCGAGCCTCGTGTGAATCGTATGTATATAAAACTACGTATAAGAAGTTTATCAGACAGTAACCCACGTTATATATATATTTCACTTTGGAGAGACCCAAGAGGGAAAATGCAGTTAGAAGTTTGTTGATTGAGTATGTTTGGCGCCCTAGGCCCGGGAGAGATGCTGTTCAGTGCGGCGCTTGCTCGCGCGCATAATCCCCAAAAACGGGCAGAGTTATCTTTAAGCGCCGGGACGTGAGCGCTCGCTTAACGATCAACCGGACGCTGCCTGGGACGTGAGCGCTCGCATCCGATCGATACCAGACGCTGTAGCAGAGTTGTCTTTAAGCGCCGGGACGTGAGCGCTCGCATCACGATCGACCGGACGCTGTAGCAGAGTTATCTTTGAGCGCCGGGACGTGAGCGCTCGCATCACGATCAACCGGACGCTGTCTGGGACGTGAGCGCTCGCATCACGATCGGTACCAGACGCTGCGGTGAAGTTATCTTTAAGCGCCGGGACGTGAGCGCTCGCATCACGATCAACCGGACGCTGCCTGGGACGTGAGCGCTCGCATCACGATCGATACCAGACGCTGCAGTGGAGTTATCTTTAAGCGCCGGGACGTGAGCGCTCGCATCACAATCAACCGGACGCTGCCTGGGACGTGAGCGCTTGCATCACGATCGATACCAGACGCTGTAGCAGAGTTATCTTTGAGCGCCGGGACGTGCGCGCTCGCATCACGATCAACCGGACGCTGTCTGGGACGTGAGCGCTCGCATCACGATCGATACCAGACGCTGTAGCAGAGTTACTGTAGCAAAGTTATCTTTGAGCGCCGGGACGTGCGCGCTCGCATCACGATCAACCGGACGCTGTCTGGGACGTGAGCGCTCGCATCACGATCGATACCAGACGCTGTAGCAGAGTTACTGTAGCAGAGTTATCTTTGAGCGCCGGGACGTGTGCGCTCGCATCACGATCAACCGGAAGCTGTCTGGGACGTGAGCGCTCGCATCACGATCGGTACCAGACGCTGCAGCAGTTATCTTTAAGCGCCGGGACGTGAGCGCTCGCATCACGATCAACCGGACGCTGCCTGGGACGTGAGCGCTCGCATCACGATCGGTACCAGACGCTGTAGCAGAGTTATCTTTAAAAGTGTGTGCCGCCACCAGAAATCCTATTGGTTCACTTACTTTGCTTTGTATTGCTTTGCTGGGAGCTTACGAAGAAGCCAGTAGACGTTGTGCAGCCAGGATAGCGGACGCGTCTGGCCTGATGTAGGCGGAGAAAGCCGAAGAGGACCAGCGCCCCAGCTGTTGCAGAGAGGTGTGGGGGAGCCCCAGCGAGGCCGCGCGCGTGGCAGCGCCTATCCTGAAAGAGTGAGCTGTGTAGAGCTGGGGAGACAATTTACAGAGGAGCAGTAGGGATCTTAGTTGAGCTCTGAACCAGGTTGCTGTCATGGGAAGAATGTCTGGAGTGAGAAAGAGAGGTCCGTTACACTCGCCTTTGCAAAAAGGAGATGTTAACGCATAAAGGATTTGTAGGGGCAGAGAGATGTGTCCGGAGCGAGCTATTACTATATTGCAGGCTCCTTTGATTTTTGAATGTTTGAGACGGAGGTTGAAATGGTCAGGGGACATTATGTTGGGTGAAAAAGAGCGACCTTTGTTTAATGCTTCCACTACGTCGAGATTATCACACATGACAGAGATCCTCTTTCTCTGCCACGTGTGATTCCACAGCGCGCAGGCCACGACCACTGGGAATATCTCGTGTAGGGCAGAGGAGATGCTCCGGTGGAAAGTAGCGGCCACGCTCGGCAAACCAATGGTCCTGGAAGAATCCCCCAAAACCCACGGAAGGGGCACGTCCGTGTAGAAGCGGAGACCTGTAGGGGCAGAGACATATCGGAGAGGGCCATTGATGTTGCAGCGCCCTTACGTTTAGAATCTTGGGTTGGAGAGTAGATAATCAGGATAGTAGGATGGTCGGGAAAGCCGTGTCTCGGACCGCATGAAGGTTGAGTGAGCAGTAGTGAAACGCTTATGCAGAGAAGCCATAGAAGGCGAGCAGGAAGATGCTGCGAGGAGGGCAGACATGTACTTGGAAGATGAGCCGGAGTTCAGCGCCGCTGCAGGATGGGCAGCATGATGGGGAGCCTGCGATCAGAAGAGTGAAGAATACAGGTATGGATGCCTTTGATTAGGAGTCCGATTGACGGCTCAGCGCAGCTACTTGGCCAGCTGCATCTGATGGATCAGAAGATTAAGTAGAGAGATGAAGCACGACCACCGAAGCGACCCTGGGAGCATAGGTGCGAGTCCGGCGCAGCGCGGCATACTCAGCCGGGCTGCATCCATTAGAAGCAGGATAAGCTTCTGAGAGAGTGGGTTGCAGTAGCAGTAGCAGCAGCGGCAGCAGCAGTAACCTCAGATAATAACAGCAATAGTCCTGTATCAAGCCGCGGCAGCCGCAGTAGCAGCAGCAGCAGCAGCAGCAGCGTCCTTAGAAAAAACAGTAATAATTCTGTATCAAAGCCACAGCAGTAGAATGTTGTTGTAGCTGTTCAGGGTTTCAGTAAAAGAGATGCAAGTGAAGAAAGATGGCAAAGTAAATGAAGCAGCAGCAGCAGTAGTAGCAGCAGTAGCCATATGAAGCAGCAGCAGTAGCAGTAGCAGTATGAAGCAGCAGCAGCAGTAGCAGTATGAAGCAGCAGCAGCTGCAGCATCCGTAGATAATAGCAGCAATAATCCTGTATCAAAGCCAGAGCAGTAGAATATTGTTGTAGCTGTTTAGTGTTTCAGTAAAAGAGATGCGAAGTGAAGAGAGATGTCAAAGTACATGAAGCAGCAGCGGCAGCAGTAGCAGCAGCAGTAACGGTAGCAGTATGAAGCAGCAGAAGCAGCATTAGCAGGAGCAGCAGTAGCAGTAGGAAGCAGCAGCACTAGCAGCAGTAGCAGTATGAAGCAGCAGCAGCGGTTGCAGCATCCGTAGATAATAACAGCAATAGTCCTGTATCAAAGCCACCGCAGTAGAATATAGTTGAAGCTGTTTAGTGTTTCAGTAAAAGAGATGCGAAGTGAAGAGAGGTGTCAAAGTAAAGAAGCAGCAGCAGCACGGCAGCGGTAGCAGTATGAAGCAGCAGCGGCAGCAATAGCAGCAGTAGCGGCAGCAGTAGCAGCAGTAGCGGTAGCAGTATGAAGCAGCAGAAGTAGCATTAGCAGCAGCAGCAGCAGCACAATGCGATTCATACGAACAACAGACGTGTCACGCCAGCGTGCGCCGCTTTTCTCCGTGAGCCAGGTTACGTACGTGTCTGAAAGAGCCGAGCCGTAGAGACAGGTGCAGCCTGGGAGCCCGCGGAGCGGCAGCGGCAGGAACAGCAGCAGCGGCACATGTAGTAGTAGGAGCAGCAGGAGCAGGCAGCAGGGACAGGCAGCAGCGGGAACAGGCATCAGCGGGATCAGGCATCAGTAGGAACGGCAGCAGGGACCGCAGCAGCGGCGGTCAGAGAACCATGCCCACGGTTGTTTAAGAGCCTGAGGAAATAAATCAACCCGAATCCGAAACATTCCCATGCGAATAACAGACGTCCCCTGGAGCCATCTTGCTGCTTTGGTTATGGCAGATACGCATGAACGATCACTTTTCCATGCGTTCATAGCTCCAACTCCACTTCAAACCCATTGCAGCTTCACATTGGGCCCCTTTTCTTTCTGCTGCACTTTCGAAATGCAACAACTGCAGTTTAGTTACCCAATTTAATACTAGTGACCTAGCTATTTAAATGCATGGCCCCTCCTTCCTCCTGCAGATAGACGAATTTAAATACATTAATTTAACAATAGTGACTTGCGAGTAATGAGACTAATGCTGTAAAGATGGCGCCGTGGCAAGAGCTCTGTGTGTGCCGTCTGGAGCACAATGGGGTAGTCTTTGCACATTTTTTCCACGTGGTTTTACTGCAAGTGGCAGAACATGAATCTGAATTAATGCACATTGCTCCTCTTATATCCCTCAGACAATAGAGATTGATGCCATTTAATATGCATTGCCCCTCAGTTAGCTCAAACACGTGTAAAACGGAGCCTGCAGACCAAGCACAGGGCGAAAACTGACGCCTGCAGTCAAGTGCGTAGGGCAAAAACCAGCCGCCTGCAGCCTAGACTCCGGGATTAATCTGTCCGCGGTCGGCACACTCACTGTACTCACATGCCAGGAGACTTGGGAAAGCAACGGTACAACGCGGCACCGCCAATCGGAGGCAGGGACACGCACGGCACCGCCAGACCGTCTGCGCGCGGCAGCAGACCACGAGGAACGAGCAGCACAGAAACCGCGGAGGGGCCCCGCGGAGCAGCCCGCAGAAGAGCCCGCAGAGGAGGAGAGCAGTGGGGATATGCGAACCACAGCAGGTGCAGGGACGCGGAGGAGCAGACCACAAGCAGCCAGACGGAGGACAGCCGGGCCACGCGCACGAGCAACACGTGAGCAGAAGCGACCCCTCCAGAACAACGCATGCATTTGCGAACAGGTGCGTTAGCGACATGCACCTTGCAGGCTTCAGAAGTTTGCAAACTTCAGAAGGCCGGGAAGTGGGCGTCTCCGGCTTTTAACTTGCTGTCCTGGTGGTTATTGGTGGATTAGATGTGGGCGTTTTGCTGGTGTAATGAGTAGAGGATGAGCAGGCTTGTAGATCTGGCAGCAGTGGCCGGGTCTACCATAGTGAACTTTCGCGAAGAGCTTCATATGTAAAGCTACAACATGGTGTCAGAAGTTCGAGCTGCTGTGTAAGCAAAGACCGCGACTCAAGTAAGCTGACTGAAGATTAGCCGAGAAAAAAAAACAACATGGATCAGTTCAGACCGCCGTCGTCACTGATGCTTACCAGTAATCTGTCTGAGAATTGGCGTAGATGGGAACAAAAATTCAGGCTGTACATGGTTGCTTCAGGCGCTTCAGAGAAAGGGGAGCAAGTTAAAATAGCCATTCTTCTTCATACTATCGGCGAGGAAGCGCTGGAGGTGTATAATACACTCGGAGTTACCCCGGCCGGAGATGCAGTCGTAGCGGACGACATTTTGAAAGCATTCAAGGACTACTGCAGCCCACAGAAAAACGTTGTTTTTGAGCGCCACCAGTTCTGGTCACACCCAATGTCTACAGGTATATCAGTGGATAGATATATCACAGAACTTCGCCAGAAAAGCAAAAACTGCGAGTTTGGACGCACTGAGGATGACATGATAAGGGACAAAGTGGTGTTCAGCATTAATGACACACGTCTGAAAGAGAGATTACTCCGTGACAACGACCTCACTCTGCGTAGGGCAATCGAAATATGCAGGTCTGCGGAGGTGGCCAAGTCACAGATACAGGCAATGCAAGCAACGCCTGTCACTCAAGACGCATCAGTGGATGCGCTGTGGAAAGCTGGACACGTTCATTCCGGAAAGAACAAAAGTAAAATGACCAACCATAAACAAGCAGTTTGTAACAAATGTGGCAATAAACATGAGCCAAGACAGTGTCCAGCCTATGGAGCAACATGTCACAAATGTGGAAAAAATAACCACTTTGCAAAGATGTACAGAGCAAACATGGAGAAGACAAATAACTACAAAAAGCTAAAGCCTGTGAATAACATAGAGACAGAAGTGGACTCTCTGTACATAGGCATGGTGTCCAGTGGCAACATAGGCACAAATAAAAGTTGGAATGAAATGGTCACAATCAAAGGTAAACCAATCAGTTTCAAACTTGACACTGGTGCAGATGCAAATGTGCTTCCCATGGCAGTCTATAATACACTAACAGGTGCTGCTCAGCTGAGACCTACAAAAACTGTCCTCATAGCTTTTGGAGGAGCCTGCATACACGCAGATGGTGTGGTGTCTCTTGAATGTAAAACAAATAAGTCCAAAGCTGTGTTTGACTTTCTTGTGTCTAGTCATGCAGATAAATCCATCCTGGGTGGACGAGCATGTGAGGAGCTGCAGCTGGTGAAGCGAGTAGAGACACTTGCAGCTAATGTCATGCCAATGAAGCCACCAGCCACTAAAGAAGAGCTGGTGCAGACGTATGCCGATGTGTTCTCAGGTCTGGGTGAGTTCCCTGGAGTCCACCACATACATATTGACCCCCAGGTCACACCTGTGATACACGCATGCAGAAATGTGCCGCTTTCCATTATGGACTCACTCAAAACAACACTTAAAGACTTGGAGGACAGAGATGTAATAACACCTGTCAATGAGCCCACTGACTGGGTAAACAGTCTTGTTGCCACACAAAAAAAGAACGGATCATTGAGGGTGTGTTTGGACCCTTGTGATTTGAACCATGCAGTCAAACGGCAACACTATTCCATTCCCACAAATGAGGACATCCGTGGCAAGTTAGACTTAGAAAATCAGTCTTCACTATTCTAGATGAGAAGGATGGGTATTGGCAAATAAAGCTGGACAAAGCATCATCCAAGCTCTGTACTTTCAACACACCACGGGGCCGGTATCGTTTTCTTCGGCTTCCTTTTGGGATCAAATCCGCCAGTGAGGTTTTTCAACAAAAGAACTGTGAAACTTTTGGAGACATTCCGGGTGTTTTTATCATTGCAGACGACATGATCATTGCTGCCAACTCAGAACGTGAGCATGATGAGATTCTACGGAAAGTAATGGAAAGAGCAAAAACAGCAAATGTGAAATTCAACAAGGACAAGATTCAGTTCAAAGTGGACACTGTAACATACATGGGCCACATAATAACAGCAGCAGGACAAAAAGCTGATGACACAAAGATAAAAGCCATAGTGGAAATGCCCACTCCAGAGGATAAACAAAGCCTCCAAAGACTGCTGGGAATGACAAAGTTCCTGGCACAATACATACCAAATGAAGCATCTATAACTGCACCGTTAAGGCAGTTGCTCAAAAAGGACACGATGTGGCAATGGCAGCCGCACCATACTGAGGCATTGCAAACACTCAAGACAACGTTGACACAAGCACCAGTTTTGAGATTTTATGACCTCAAGAAACCACTATTGCTACAAGCTGACTCTTCAAAGGATGGTCTGGGAGCGTGCCTGCTACAGGAAGGACAGCCTGTATGCTATGCGTCACGAGCACTCACTGACACAGAAAAAAGGTACGCACAAATAGAAAAGGAGCTGCTAGCCATTGTGTTTGCCGCAAAAAGATTCCACCAGTATGTCTCTGGAAGACCAGTGACAGTGCAGTCCGACCACAAGCCTCTTGAGGTAATCATGCGCAAACCCCTCTGTAAAGCTCCAGCAAGGCTACAGGGGATGTTGTTACAACTCCAGAGGTACGATCTCACTGTCACGTACACACCGGGCAAGCACATGTATATAGCCGACACTCTCTCGCGGGCTGTGACAAACAGTAAGGAAGACAACATTGACGAAAACACTAGTGATGAGAAAGTAGTGTATGTTATTGAGGCCACAGATGCACTGAGTAAAGAAACCTTAAGAAAACTCAAAAAGGCAACGGCAGAAGACACTGTGCTGCGAGCAGTGCGTGAAAAACACATGTCTGGATGGCCTGACCGAAAGAAAAGTTTGGACACAGCTACTGGTCAGTTCGTCACAATATTTCCATTCATAATGACATTGTTATGGTCGGTGACAAAATCATTATTCCACAAAACTTCAAACAAGTTATCCTTGAAAAACTGCACCTTGCTCATCAGGGAGTGCAGCGCACAAAAGCTAAAGCAAGGAAAGTACTTTACTGGCCGGGTATGTCAAATGATATAGAGGCTATGGTTGGAAAATGTGTACAATGTCAGAAAATGCAGCCAAGGCA
Organism: Knipowitschia caucasica; assembly: GCA_964034765.1. Taxonomy (NCBI): domain Eukaryota; kingdom Metazoa; phylum Chordata; class Actinopteri; order Gobiiformes; family Gobiidae; genus Knipowitschia; species Knipowitschia caucasica. The sequence continues at coordinate 27,871,675 of OZ035840.1, forward strand.
CCAGGTAGAGCCGCTTATGCCACACCCAATCCCAGAGTTACCATGGTTGAAAATAGGAGCTGACATTTTTGAGTTGAATGGTCAGTCCTATCTCCTTTTAGTTGATTACTTGACCAAGTATCCAGAGGTTCTCAACTTACCTGACAAGACAGCCCACACAGTGATTCAAAAGATGAAATCTGTCTTTGCACGTCACAGGATTCCCAAAGAGATAGTGAGTGATCATGTCCCTTTTGCCAGCTATGAGATGAAGTCATTTGCAGATGCATGGGAAATAACTCACTCATTCCAGTCCCGGCTTTCCCTCATCAAATGGAATGGCAGAGAGAGCTATAAAGACTGTGAAACATGCCCTCAAAAAAGCAATGCAAACTGGAACTGACCCACATCTAGTGCTGCTGTCGCTGAGAAACACCCCAGTTACAGGACTGAACGAGTCACCTGCGCAGATGTTAATGGGAAGAGTCTTGCGCAGCACATTGCCTTGTACTAGTGCTGTGCTGAGACAGTCAGTTCCACAGAATGTTCACAGTAAGATACAAAAAATGCAACAGCACCAAAAACAGCGCTTTGACCAGCGAGCCAAGCCACTCTCTGTTCTATCACAAGGTGACACTGTGAATATCCAAACACAACGCGGTTGGGAGCCAGCGATTATCGTCCAACAAAGAGAAGAACCCCGCTCCTACACTGTCCAGACACCGGCGGGAAGAGAGCTCAGGAGGAACAGAAGACATCTGAGGAAAATACACCCAAGTTTGTTTAAGGACACTTCTCTGGACTCAGATGACCTCTCGTCCCAAACCTCAGAGCCCGCTGAGTTACCTGTACGTGAACCGCAACCCGATCATTCACCTACAATGGACAGAAATCCTACATGCTACACACGTCGTGGCAGAGCAGTTGTACGCCCTGTCAGATACAGGGACTAGTTATAGTCCATTCTAATTTGTTTAAGGTGTTATATTTATTTTGACATGTTTCGGTCACTTGCTATACCTTACAGTTTCAATGGTCATCCATTTAATTTGTGATTTTGTTAATCATATTGAGTTATGAAAATGTGCAGAACATTTTATCTTGTAAAAGAGGGATGTGGTATATTGTAACTGCTGTAACTACTCCAACCACTAGGTGGAGCAGTGGTATTGTTGTTACTACCTTGAGAGCTGCAGTAAAGGCAACCTGTTACGCACGAGCCTCGTGTGAATCGTATGTATATAAAACTACGTATAAGAAGTTTAGACTGTGCGAGCAGAGAGAGGAGAAAGAGCGAGAGCAGCGACGCGAGAGACGCGGAGCCGAGCGAGACGAAGCGAGAGAGAGAGGACTAGTGAGCAGAGAGAGAGTCGTGGAGAAGGGAGAGGGGAGACGTGAGCAGGAGGAGACGTGTGCAGAGAGAGACGTGAGCAGAGAGGAGACGCGCGCAGAGAGAGAGAGACGGTGAGCTGAAGGAGAGACGGTGCGAGCAGAGAGAGAGCCGGCGTGAGCAGAGAGAGAGAGAGAGAGGTTGAGCAGGAGAGAGAGAAGAGGTGAGCAGAGAGGAAGACTGGGGCGGAAGCAGAGAGAGACCGTGAGGCAGGGAGAGAGAGACGTGCGCCGAGAGAGAGAGAGAGAGGTGAGCAGAGAGAGAGAGAGTGCGAGAGCAGAGAGAGAGAGCGTGAGCAGAGAGGAGGGACACGAAGCAGAGAGTGAGAGAGCCGCCGATGTCCGCGTATCTATGGGTCGCGCCGGAGCCAGACGGCCAGTGCTGTTCACTGAGCGGAGGGCATGTAACGTAACGTTCGGGTTTATCCCCAAACATATCACAATATTTACTGTCTATGGCTCAAGAATGGGAAGGCTTGCAGGTGAAAGTTTGAGGATGTTTCTTCACTGACGAGTCACCTGGGGCAACTGGAACGTTTTTGCTCCTTGAAGTGTGGAGATAAGACCCAACTTCAGGGGCCATTGCACAACCAAGAGTGAGGCACCCCGGTCCAAATGCTGTTTGGGGTGAATTTTCTCCGACTGGGGTCCTGGTACGTTGGTCATTTTTGCCGTGTGAGTGATGAAGTTTGAAAGAAATTGATGCAACAGTAGGCTATGTAAATAAATTGTTTCAATATGCTAACATATTATATAAACCGCAGGTATTAAAGGATCAACACTTTAAGCGGAAGAAATCATCAAAAAAAGCTTGCTGGTCCATATAACTTAAGGGAGCATTTCCGTATGTTCTACATCATTAGTTCTTCAAGGTAGTCTACTTTGTATTCCATAATCTTCAGCATGTTTATGACCAAAAGCAAACGGTGTGTTGATTAGGCTACTACTGTTTGTTTAATGATTAAGTTGTCCTCCTATTTGTCCTGTTTGATTTTTTTAAGACAACGATCCAAAACGCCACAGCAAAAAAGTGTCGTCAAAGCCTGATGCATTTGAAAGTGAGGGTCAACTTGTTAGGTACCGACACGGCAAGGAGTGAGTGTACCCCGTTGTTATTTATCTATATTATATATTATTCTGGGTGGAATACATGGCTTGTATCGGAAAATCGGCTAACAGTTGCTGAAATGTCCAGTCTTTTTGTTTAAGGTCGCCGGGAATTGATACCCCCATAGACGTTAGTGTGGGCGTCCATTGAAAAAGATTACATTCGCTGTGAGGCCAAGCCGGTATGAGCCAAGGACCGCACTGATCTCCGCAATAGAGTTTTTTTTTGCTATCAAACTCACAACCAAGGTGCTGCAATAACTATATAGACCCACTGGCCGAAAAGTCACGACAGGTTCATAGCCTTGAAGGAGATTGCAACTGGCATGTGATATCCCCTCGGGCAAGGGTATATGTCTGTCCACGTCTAGCCTATCTTAAGCCTATTATTGTTAGGATTCTATATCAGTGTTTTGTCACGGCTGCCAATTTGCTAATTTAATAAACATGTACCTCTCCTAGGATATAACACTGAAATGGATTTGTTGATGAGTATTGTGATGTATTCCATTGAATTGCTCACTAGGCAACTGAGCCAAAATGCGTCAGCGTCTTCTATCGCTCTCTCTTCTCTCTGCTCTCTCTCTCTGGCTGCGTCTCTCACTCTGCTCGCGTCTCTCTCTCTTGCTCAGTCCTCTCTCTCTCTCTGCTCGCGTATCTCTCTCTCTGCTCGCGTCTCTCTCTGCTTCACCACATCTCTCTCTGCTACGTCCTCTCTCTCTGCTCACGTCTCTCTCTGCTCGCGTCTCTCTCTCTCTGCTCACCTCTCTCTCTCTCTCTGCTCGCGGTCTCTCTCTCTCTGCTAACGTCTCTCTCTCTCTGCTCCGTCTCTCTCTCTTTGCTCGCGTCTCTCTCTCTCTGCTCTCTCTGCTGTGTCTCTCTCTCTTGTCAGTCTCCTCTCTGCTCGCCTCTCTCTCTCTCTCTCTGCTACGTTCTCTCTCTCTCTGCTCACGTCTCTCTCTCTCTCTGCTGCGTCTCTCTTCTCTGCTGCGTCTCTCTCTTCTGCTCCCGTCTCTCTCGCTCACCTCTCTCCTCTCTCTTCTCTGCTCACGTCTCTCTCTCTTTGCTCACGTCTCTCCTTGCTCCCTCTCTTCTCTCTCTCTGCTGCGACTCTCGCTCTCTGTCAGTCTCTCTCTCTCTGCTCACGTCTCTCTCTGCCTCACGTCTCGCGTCTCTCTGCTCACGTCTCTCTCTGCGCGCGTCTCTCTTCTCTGCTCACGTCTCTTTGATCTCTCTCTCTGCTCAGTTCTCTCTGCTCGTCGTCTCTCCTCTCCCCCCCCCCTCCGCTCCCGTCTCTCTCTGGGCTCTCTCTCTCTGCTCACGTCTCTCTCTCTCTGCTCCGTCTCTCTTGCTCTCTCTTGGCTCACGTCTCCTCTCTCATGCTCACGGTCTCTCTCTCTCTGCTCTCGTCTCTCTCACTCTGCTCACGTCCTCGCACTGGTTCATCTAAACACTAGAAAACCCAACCGAAATTGGCCCCTGTTTTGAGAAACAGGGAGCTCACTTGCTAGGTTGGCTGCTACCATTTGGCATGTATTGATTGCAATGGAGGTAAAGACTTATAACAGAGGGGGTGGAGGTGGGCTTTGTTTATTCGTGTGGGGGCGGGAGAGCTGCAAAGCAGAAGATGATGCTGGCAGTGCTGTGTACCTGAGAATCGCGATGTATATATTTTGTAATCGTTTTTCTCAGTGCTTTGGTGCATTTTTCACTTATTCTTCAATTTTTACCAACAGTTAGTGCATTTCTCAGAACAATGAGTGCAAACTGCAAAACCTCCTGGCTAACCTGCTAAAAGTCACATTTCTCAAAATGAACGTAATTCCTCAAAAGAAAGTCTTCATGTTCACTGAAACGGTCTGTGTCTGTGTCTGACATCAGTGGTTTATGAACTACAGGTCAAATGATTTAGTCATGTTTTCAATTGTGATGTATTTAGTGACTACATATGTATTATGTATGTGTCACATATTATACTGCCTTAGGGTTCTTTGCAATTTCTCCAGCATTCTGACAACAAAAATAGTACACTACAGTATTGACGTAGAAAAACCATACAAAAAATTCATTACGGTAGACTCCACATACATTGAGTGTTGTGTGACATCTCGCGCCGTTTTCTTTGAACCACTTTACAATGCTTTTGGACATGTATCAGTTACTTTCCTACAGTACTTGCTGTTTTATAACATTAACATTTGTTCTGTCCTGTCTATTCAGAATGAAACATACTTTGCAGACTGAATGTTTTGTAAATCCAGTAGTCCTATTTCATCGCTTTGGTCATCACATACAAAACTGTAAGGTGAACAATTTTGAGTTGTCGTTTTTACAGTTCACCGAGCTCTCTCTCTCTCTCTCGCTCACGCCTCTCTCTCTCTGCTGCGTCTCTTCTCTTTCTGCTACGGCTCACTCTCTCTGTCGCGTCTCTCGTGCTCACGTCTCTCTCTTTCTGCTCACGTCTCTCTCTCTCTGCTCACGTCTCTCTCTGCTCACCCTCTCTCTCTCTCTCCCTTTCTGATTGCACCTCTCTCTCTTCTCCTCTCTGCTCACGCCTTCTTCCTTGCTCGCGTCTCTCTCTTTCAGCTCACGTCTCTCTTCTCTGCTCGTCTTCTCTCTATGCTCACGTCTCTCTCTGCTCACGGTCTCTCTCTCTTGCACACGTCTCTCTTCACTCTCTGCCTCAGTCTCTCTCTCTTGCTCACGTCTCTCTCTGCTCGCGTCTCTCTCTCTCTGTCTCTCTCTCTGCTGCGTTCCTCTCTCTTGCTCACGTCTCTCTTCTCTCTGCTCGGCGTCTCTCTCCTCTATGCTGCGTCATCTCTCCTCTCTGCTCACGTCTCTCTCTGCTCACCTCTCTCTCTCTCTCTCTGCTCACGTTCTCTCTCTTGCTCAGTCTCTCTCTCTGCTCACTCTCTTCTCTCTGCTTGCGTCTCTCTCTCTTGCTCACTCTCTCTCTCTCTCTCTGCTCGCGACAGAATCTGAACTTAAAAAAGTAAGTTTTTACAGACAATGAAATTTCAGAAACTTGAATTTATACCACTTAGTTGGCAGAACTTGGAAAAACTTAAAACTGACAAATTAATAAGTGTAGTTCTTCAAAACTTGAAGAATTAAGTTTAATGCCGTCAAATTCAACAATCCTTGCAGCTGGTTGCTTTGAAAATTTTGAGTTGAATTAACTTTATCTTTTTTTACAGTGTGCATGGGGAACCAGAAGTTCCAATTTAACATAATGGGACAATTGCTCCTGCGCCTGAACAGGACTGCGAGGTGCGAGGTCGCCGAAACCCGCAGTCAACCCGCGGGTCCCGCGGTTTCGGGGGGTTGGATGCCTCCAAAAATATGAGTCATGTCAGGTGCGGGTGGGTCGGTCAGAAAGCTCTGATCCCTATATAATATACTATATGTTTGAGCCACGGCCTATGGGAGTCCCTTGAGTACATTTGCATCGCGCAGGGAGGTGTTAACAAAAATCATGCTGACAAACAGGATCGCTCCTTCTGATCCCCGCTTAAAAGCTCAGAAAACTCCAGCCGAGGGACAGAGTGTGATCTATACAGAGGCACCGAGACTGATGCCGGTGTGGGCCTCCAGCAGGAGGGCCCTAAAGCAGGGGCCTCATTTACTTTAATACTTACAGTCTGTGGTATAATACACGGGCTACATGTGGTACTACGTTCTTAGGACTATATTACTATTGTTAAGGGTAAATTCAAAATAGAATTGAGTGCAATTATTCCCTTTTCCTCATGTAGTGATTTGGGAGGAGAGGAGAGGAGCCAGCGGAGAAGTTTGGCAGTTGAATTAAATGGAATTACAGCTTGCTAAGTATTTGAAAAGATCTTCATTAATGAGTGTTATATTTTATGTATTTATTATAAATGTAGAGATGCCAGAGAAAAGGCGTCTGCTTTTTTTTGAGTGGGAGGAGGGACACAAGCGGAGGCCAATTAGTTTCTCGTTCCATAACGATATCTCTCTTTTTGGAAAGATCACAAGAACGTGATGCAACAGTTTCCGTTATATGCAGTAGTTTTATGGTCGGGGGTGGGTGGGGGGGGGGGGGGGGGGGGGGGTTTTCCAGAAGACTGGCTGCTACCAAGGAGTTGCCAGTTTACACCAGATTGTCGATGTGCGCGGGGCAGGAAAACTCGCCAATGTACCTGCTCACAAAGTGCCATCCTGGTGGTTGTTTTGGTCATTGACGTCACTGGGACGGGGGGGAAAATAAAAGCGCGTGCACTCACACGTGATTCTCGTGTGATTCACGCCCGTGAAAGGCAACAAACGGAATGGGACCTTACAGTACCACTAAAAACATGTTCAATAGGCCTGAATGTGAGTGTTGGTTGGGGGTTTTTCATGCACCAGGGTGTTCGGTCTTGCTTCCGTCATCACGCGTGTGGAGAGATGGGAAAAAAATCGGAACATTGTAAATATCTCGGCAAGTATGTCACAAAACACATACCATTAACAGTAAGTATATATGTTGGGCCTAGTGACGCCATACGTTGCCTGGACGCCCATCTAAATAATGTTTACTCCCAAACCAATCTAACCAAAATGAACGGGAAAAAAAACACTCACAGAAGCAACTGTTCCACTAAGGATGTTAAACCCACTCTTTTTCCAGGCTCTATTTATCGTTACTCACAGATTTGAAGGGAGCAACCTAGGCATTTTATGAAAGTGTATTATCTGAACAGGAGTGGGAGAGGAATGAGCGAACATGCCAGTGAATTTTAGGCTGGAGTAATGGAAGCATTTAAATGTTTCATTTGTTCCGCAGGTGATGTAGAAGTTGTTTTTCGCATTAGAACAGAAACAAAGTGGACACACGGAAGTATTGTATTAAAGGGACCATACAGTTATCTAACATTTTCTTCTAAATTATTTATTTTGGGTGTTTTTGTGTCCCAGGTAACAGGTCAATGTGTACTAATCATATTTTGCATGCGTTTTCGGAATTAGAAATCATACGATGTCCCCAATTCTTTATTTCTTTAATGCAGGTCCAGGTTCTTAAGTAGTTTATCAACCCAAAAACAGGCATCACATGTATTCCAATGTATTGGACGGCACAAGGCAAATAAATGAAAAGAGAGGGAGGAACATGCAAACTCCTCTCAGAAGACCTGTTCCGACTGAGTTCAAGCCCAGGACCTTCTTGCAGAGAAGCGAGGAAATGCTATCCACCTGCCGCCCTCTGAGGTTTGTCACGTAACCCAGCAGGTGGTCTGATCTGAAATTTAGGAGCTACAAGTGGCACAGATGGGAATTTTCTGGAAAAACAAAATGGATTGTAAATGTAATGACTTAATTTTCGAGCCATAGGACTTGGACACTTCATTTATTCCCGGACAACACACAATAATGAACATTCATGTACCCGTTGTTTACACATACGTAAATGTGCAAAAGTGTAGCAACTATTTTTTTAAACAATATTTGTATTTATTTCTATTTGTCTAAGTTTTAGGACAAATATAAATAAATACAAATATTGGTTTAAAAGAAATAGTTGCTTCAATTTTGCACATTTAGTATGTGTAAACAACTTGTACTGAATGTTATTATTTGTGTGTTGTCGTGATAATGAAGTGTCCTAGTCCTAATGGTCGAATTAAGTCATTACATTTACAATCCATTTTTTGTTTCCAGAAAATTCCCACTCTGTGCCACTTGTAGCTCCTAAGATTTCAGATGCAGACCACTTGCTGGGTAACGTGACAAACTCAGGATGGGCGGCAGGGCGGGCGTGTGGATGCATTCTCGCCTTCTCTGCAAGAAGGTCCTGGGCTTGTAATTCAGTCGGAAAGGTCTTTTACTGCTGAGGAGTTTGCAGTTCTCCCTCTCTTTGTCCAGTTTATTTGCAATTGCCGTCCAAATACATTGGGAATACATGTGGATTTCTGTTTTTTGGATTGGTAATCTACTAAGGAACCTGGACCTGCAATTTAAAGAAATAAAATCATTTGGACATCGTTTGAGATTTTCTAATTCAGAAAAAACTCATGCAAAAAATGATGATTAGTACCCAGTGACCTGTTACCTGGGGACCACACACAAAATAAAATAATTTAGAAGGGAAAATGTTAGATACTGTCAGGTCCCTTTAATAAATACTATCAGTGTGTCCACTTTGTTCTGTTCTATGCGGAAAAAAGAAACAAACAACATCTACATCACTGCGGGGAACAAAATGAACCAGTGTTAAATGCTTCCATTACTCCAGCCTAATTACACTGAGGCATGTAGCGCTCAGTTCCTGGCTTCCCAGCTACTGATCTAGAATAATACACATTCATAAGACTGCCTATGTGCTTCCCTTCAAATCTGGGAGTAACGATTACATGCGCCTGTTTAAAAAGAGTGGGTTTTACGATCTGTGGAACTGCTTGCTTCTGTGAGTGTTGATTTTTCCGTTCATTTTTGGTTATATTGGTTGGGGGAGTAAACATTATAGATGGCGTCCTGTCAACGTGTGCGTCACTAGGCCCAACATTCTACTTACTGTGAATGTATTGTGTTTTTGACCATACTTGCCGAGGATATTTACAATGTTCCGATTTTATTTCCATTCTCTCCACACGGCGCATGGGTGATGACGGCATAAGCAAAAACCTGAAACATGGGAGTGAAAAACCCCCAACCAACACTCACATTCCGGCCTAATGAACATGTTTTTAGTGGGTACCAGTAGGTCCCCATTCCGTATTTGTTGCCTTTCACGCGTGAATCACACGAGAATCACGTGTGATTCACGCCGTCTTTTATTTTCCCCCCTCCAGTGACGTTTTGCCCAATGACCCAAAACAACCACCAGGTGTCATTGTGAGCCAGGGTTAATTGGCGAGTTTTCTGTCCCTGCGCACATCGACAATATGGTTTAAACGGGCACCTCCTTGTGTAGGCAGGCCAGGTCTGGAAACCCGCGAACATTTAAAACTACTGCCTATAACGTAAACCTTTTGCATCACGTTGGTGATCTTTCCAAAACAAGACGAGAATATCGATTCTGGACAGAGAACTATTGGCTCCGATTGGGGTCTCCTCCACTCAGGAAAAAAGCAGACGCCTTTTACTCTGGCATCTCTATCATTTATAATAAATAACATTAAATATAACAATCTTTAATGAAGATGCTTTCAAATAATTTAGGCAAGCTGTAATTCATTTATTTTCAACTGCCAAAACTTCTCTCGTGCTTCCTCTTCCTCTCCTCCGCAAATCACTAAGTGAGGGAAAAGGGAATATTCACTCAATCTATTTTGATGTTACACCATACTCAATATTAATAGTCTACAGCACGTGTACCACATGTAAGCCGTGTATTTACCAGCCCTGTAAGAATAGTAAAGTACTGAGCCCCTGTTTAGGCCTCTGCTGTGGGCCCACACCGTCCCTCTCAGTCTCGGTTTGCCTCTGTTTAGATCAACACGGTCTTCTGTCCTCTGGGCTGGAGTGTTCTGCGGTTTAGGGGGAGTCAGGAACGGGAGCGATCCTGTTCTTGTCAGCATGATTTTTTTGTTAACAGCCTCCCTCGCGCCGATTGCAAATGTCCTCAAGGGACTCCCATACCGTGGCTCACATATATTATCTTAAAGAGGGTATCAGGAGGCTTTTGACCCGACCCAACCCGCACCTGACATTATGACTCAGATTTTTGAGGCATCCAACCCGCCCGAAACCGCCGGGACCCGCGGGTAGACTGGGGTTTTAGGGCCGACCCGCCGCCACCTCGCATGGTTCGTTCAGGGCCTGCAGGAAGCACCAATTGTCATTATTTTATTGGACTTTGACATGCCCACTTGTAAAAAAAGATAAAGTTAATTCCACTCAAAAATTTCAAGCGATACCAAGCTGCGGAAGGATTTTTGAATTGAAGGCATTACTTAATTCTTCAAGTTTTGAAGAACTACACTTATGAATAGTTGTCAGTTAAGTTTTCCCCAGTTCTGCTAACTAAGCTGTTTAAATTCAAGTTCCTGGAATTCAGTCTGTAAAAACTTATTTTTATGAAGTTCAGATTCCTGTGCGAAGGAGCAGAGAGAGAGAGAGAGAGGTGAGCGAGAGAGAGAGACGCGAGCAGGCGATGAGTAGAGGTGAGCAGAGAGAGAGAGTGAGCGAGAGAGAGAGACGTGAGCAGAGAAGAGAGAGAGAGGTGAGCCGAGAGAGTACGTGAGCAGAGAGAGAGAGGCGAGCAGAGTAGAGAGAGACGCGCAGGCAGAGAGGCGAGGAGAGACCCGTGAGAGAGAGAGAGCGTCGGCGAGCAGAGAGAGGAGGAGCAGAAGAGAGCGAGACGCGCGGCCAGAGAGAGACGTGAGCCGCGAGAGAGGCAGACATGAGCAGAGAGAGAGGCGACGTGAGCAGAGATGAGAGAGAGTGCGCAGAAGAGAGACCGATGAGCGGAGAGATGCGACGCGAGAGAGAGACGCGAGACGTGAGCTGAAAGAGAGCGACCGCGAAGCCGAGCGAGCGAGGACTAGTGAGCAGAGAGAGCGAGGAGAGCGTTTGAGGCAGAGACGAGAGAGGAGAGAGTGTGAGAGAGAGAGACTGTGGCAGAGAGAGAGGAGTGAGCAGAAAGCGAGGACGACGTGAGCTGAGAGAGACCGCGAGCAGAGCGAGAGAGACCGGTGAGCAGAAAGGAGAGAGCCGCGAGCAGAGAGGAGAGGCCCGTGAGCCGAGAGAGAGAGAGAGAGATCGGTGACCTGTAAAACGACAACTCAAAATTGTTACCTTACCCGTTTTGTATGTGATGACCAAGCGATGACATGAGGGTGATTCTGGTTTTACAAGCACAATTCAGTCGTGAAAAGTATGTTTCATTCTGATTGACCGGCAGAAGCAAGCTGTTAAAGTTATAAAACTAGCATAGAAGACTGTATGAAGAGTAACTGATACATGTCCAAAAGCATTTGTAAAGTGTTCAAAGGAGAACCCTGCCCCGCCCCCGATGATGTCACCACACGACTCAATGTTGTGGAGGTTCTACCCGTAATGATTTTTTTGTCTGTTTTTCTACGATAAAATTACTGTATGTGTACTATTAATGTTGGCAGAATGCTGTAGGAATTGCAAGAGCCTAGAGCAGTAAATATGTGGAACATACAGTACATCAATATGTATCATAACATACAGTGCCACAATGAAAACATGACTAAAACATTAGTCTGTGTTCGCTTAAACATGATGTCAGGACCCAGACACAGACCGTTTCATTGACATGAAGACTTTCTTTTAGGGAATTTAAGTTCATTTTGAGGGAATAGTGACTTTTTAGCAGGTTATCCATGGTTTTGCAGTTTAGGTTTGCACTCATTGTTCAAGAGAAAAAGAAAAGAAATGCACTACCTGTGTTAAAATGTGAAAAAGAATTATGTGAAAAATGCACCCACAGGACACTGAGAAAAATGATTCAAAAATATATACAGGCATTTCTCAGGTACACAGCACTGCCCTGGGGCATCTCTTCTGCTTTGCAGCTCTCCCTCCCCCACGACGAATAATACACAGCCCACCCCAGCCCCCTGCCTGTTATAAGTATTACTACATTTGCAAAATAATACATGCAAATGTAGCAGCCCCAACCTAGCAAGTTAGCTCCCTGTTTCAAAACAGGGGCCAATTTCGGTGGGTTTTCTAGTGTTAAGATGAACAGGTGCGAGGAGACGTGTGCAGAGAGAGAGAGACGTGAGCAAGGAGAGAGAGGAGTGAGGCAGAGCGAGAGAGCTGTGAGCAGAAGGAGTAGAGCAGAGAGAGACGTTGGAGCTGAGAGAGAGAGACTGTGGAGGCAGAGAGGAGAGCAGGGAGAGAGCCGTTGAGCAGGGAGAGAGCGCCGCGAGGCTAGAGAGAGCCGTGAGCCGAGAGAGAGGAGAGCAGAGAGCGACGTGAGCAGGGAGAGAGGAGCGCCGCGAGCAGAGAGAGACGTGAGCAGAGAGAGCGAGACGTGAGCAAGGAGAGGACGTGAGAGAGAGAGAGAGACGTGAGCAGAGAGAGAGAGACGCGCGCAGAGAGGAGAAGAGAGAGGAGGTGAGCAGAGAGCGGAGAGCCAGTGAGCAAGAGAGAGCGAGACGGTGAGCAGATGAGAGAGAGAGAGGCGGTGAGCGGAGTGACGTTGCGCAGAGGAGAGAGACTGCGAGCAGAGAGAGAGAGACGCGAGCAGAGAGAGAGAGAGACGTGCAGCCAGAGAGAGAGAGTGCGAGCAGAGAGAGAGAGCGAGAGGTGATGCGGAGTCGACGTTGGAGCAGAGGAGGCGAGAGACCACGCAGGGAGCGAGAGCAGAGAGAGAGAGGGACGCGAAGCAGAGAGAGAGAAGACGTGAGCAGAGAGAGAGAGACTGCGCCAGAGAGAGCGGACGCGAGAGCAGAGAGAGAGAGAGAGGTGGAGCAGAGAGGAGCAGAGACGCGAGCAGAGAGAGACGTGCGCAGAGAGGAGGAGACGTGAGCTCTGAGAGTGAGGAGGTGAGCAGAGAGAGACGCGAGCAAGAGAGAGAGAGAGGGCGAGAGAGAGCGAGCGAGACGTGAGCCAGAGCGAGAGAGAGCGCGGCAGAGAGAGAGACGCGAGCAGAGAGATTGAGGAGCAGAGAGAGAGAGAGCGCGCCAGAGCGCGACGTAAGCAGAGCTGAGGCGACTGTGAGCAGAGCAGCGGCGAGAGACGTGAGCAGAGAGCGGGAGGAGACCGAGAGCAGGAGAGAAGACGTGTGAGCAGAGAGAGCCCGGTGAGCAGAGAAGAGACGGCGAGAGCGAGAGAGAGAGTGAGCTGAACTGAAAGGAGTAGAGAGGACGCGGAGCAGCAGAGAGAGAGGGGTCTGTGCGCAGCGAAGGAGAGCGAGAGAGAGTTTGACGAGCATGAGAGAGAGAGAGTGGTGAGCAGAGAGAGCGACGCGAGCAGTGCGGACTGTGAGCAGAGAGAGGAGACGTGGCTAGAGAGAGGGCGAGAGAGCAGAGGTGGCAGAGAGAGAGAGAGCGAGCAGAGAGGAGAGAGACGTGAGAGCGAGGAGGGGACACCCGAGCAGAGAGAGAGAGCGCGGAGTCCGGTTGTCTATGGTCCGCGCTCGGAGCCCAGCGGCCCAGTGCGTTCTCTTGAGGCGGAGGATGTGTAACGTAAACGTCACGGTTTATCAAAAACATCTCACAATCTTTAAGGTATATGGCTAAGAATGGAAGGCTGCAGTGTGCAAAATGTTTGCTGATGTTCTCTCACTGACGAGGTCAACTGTGGCCACTGGTACGTTTAGCCTTTGAAGTGCGGGAGAAGATAAGACCACCTTCAGGGGATTGCAATAACCAGAGTTGAAGCACCGGTCAAAATGCAATGTTGGGGTGGAATTTCTCGATGGGGACCTGGGTCCGTGTCATTTGTGACGGTGAGTTGATGAAGGTTTTGATAAGAAATGCATGCAAGTAGGGTCTGCTAACTAAATTGTTACAATATGCTAACATATATTTAAACCGCGGTATAATGGATATCACCACTTCTCCGCGGAAGAAATCAGCAAACAAAAGCTGTGGTGCCCATTATACTTAAGGAGGCATTTCCGTAGGTCTTCACATAGATTCTTCCAAGGTAGGCTAACAATCTGTATTCCAAATTCCGCATTGATTATGACAAAAGCAACGTCGTGATGCTTAGGCTACTAAGGTTTGTTTAATGCTTAAGTTGTCCTCCTAATTTGTCCTGTTTGATTTTTAAGGGACAACGATCCAAAAACACACAGCAAAAAAAGTGTCAAACCTATGCATTGAAAGATAAGTGAGTGGGAATCAACTGGAGGTACGACCACCGGGCACCAGGTGAGAGTTACAGTTACCGTAGTTATTTTTATATATATAAATATATTTGGATGTAATACATGCTGTATCGGCAAAATAGGTAACAGTGACTGACCTGTCCAAGTGTTTTTGTTTATACGGTTCGCCGGCTCTGACCCCCATTGAGTTTGTGTGGGCGTCCATGAAAAGTCCCATTCGGCTGTGTGAGGCCCCAAGCCGATGAGCAAGGTCGCAGCTCTGATCTCCGCAAATAGAGTTTTTAGGCTTAAAAACAATAACTCACAACACAGGTCTGCAATAAACTATATAGACCACTGGACAAAGTTCATCGACCAGGTCATAGCCTTGAAGGGAAGAGGGCAACTGGCATGGTGTATTCCCACGGGCAAGGGATGTCCCACGTTCTCGCCTATATTAGCCTACTATGTTAGGATTTCTAAATTCCAGTGTTTGGTCAAGGTTTGCCAATTGGCTAATTTAATAAACATTTCTCCAATGATAAAATTAAATGGATCTTGTGTTTGATGAGTATTTTGATGTATTCCATTGATTAGCACACTAGCCGCACTGAGCCACAAATGCGGCGTCAGCGTCTCTCTCTCGCTCCTCTCTCTCTGTCTCTCTCACTGCTCGCGTCTCTCTCTCCGCTCGCGTCTCTCTCTCTTGCCCTCTCGTCCTCTCTCTCTCTCTTGCTCGCGTCTCATCTCTCTGTCGCGTTTTTTCCTTATTTTTTCTCTATGCTCAACCTCTCTCTCTTGCTCCCGTCTCCTCTCTCTGTCACGTCTCTCTCTGCTCCGTCTCTCTCTCTCTGTCCACCTCTCTCTCTCTCTCTGCTCGCGTCTCTCTCTCTTGCTCACGTCTCTCTTCTCTGCTCACGTCTCTCTCTCTGCTGCTCGCCTCTCCTTCTTCTCTGCTCTCTTGTCGTGGTCTCTCTCGCTCTGCTCACGTCTCGCTCTGCTACTTCCTCTCTCTCTCTTGCTCGGTTCTCTCACTCTCTGTCACGTCTCTCTCTCTCTTGCTCGCGTCTCTCTCTCTCTGCTCGCGTCTCTCTCTCTTGCTCACTTCTCTCTCTGCTCACCTCTCTCTTCTCTCTCTGCTCTCAGTCTCCTCTCTCTCTGGCTCAGACTCTCTCTGCGCACCTCTCTCTTCTTCTCTGCTCGCGTCTCTCTCTCTCTGTCAGTCTCTCTCTCTTGCTCACGTCTCTCTCTGCTCACGTTCTTCTCTCTCTTGCTCACGTCTTCTCTCAGCGCGGTCTCTCTCTGCTCACGTCTCTCTCTGCTCCTCCTCTCTGCTCACGTCTCTCTCTGTCGCGTCTCTCTCTCTTGGCTCCGTCTCTCTTGCTTCTTCTCTTGTCACTTCTCGCCTCTCTGCTCACGTCTCTCTCTGCTCTCTCTCTTGCTCACGTCACTCTCTCTCTGCTCACGTCTCTCTCGCTCTGCTCCAAGTGCTCTCTCTCTTGCTCACGTCTCTCGCTACCTGGTTCTTCTTAAACACTAGAAAAACCAACCTGAAAATTGGCCCCTGTTATGAGAACAGGGAAGCTACCTTGCTAGGTTTGGCTTGCTACATTTGCATGTATTGATTTGCAAATGTAGGTAAAGACTTATATCAGCAGGGGGGCTGGGGTGGGCTTTGTCTTTATTGAGTGGGGGAAGGGCGAGCTGCAAAGCTGAAGAGATGCCATGGCAGTGTGAGTACCCTGACGAATGCGCTGTATATATTTTGTACATCAGTTTTTCTCAGTGTCTTTGGAGCATTTTTCAATTATTTCTTCACATTTAACAACAGTTAGTGCATTTCTCAGAACATGAGTGGCAAACTGCAAAACCTCATGGATAAACCTGCTAAAAAGTCACTTTCTCACAAATGAACATAATTCTCAAAGAGAAAGCCTTCATGTCAATGAAAACGGTCTGTGTTGTGTCTGACATCAGTGTTTATGAACAACTGTCAACTGATTTGAGTCATGATATCATTGTGACTGTATTTAGTGATACATCTGTATGTACTGTATGGTTCAATATTTACTGCTTAGGGCTCTTTGCAATTCTACAGCATTCTGCAACAAGATAATAGTCACACATACAGTATTTAGTAGAAAAACTACAAAAAATCATTACGGTAGAACCTCCACAAATTGAGTGTGTGTGACATCATCGCGGCAGTTTCTCAACTCTTGAAACTCTTTACATATGTTTTGGAATGTATAAGTTACTTTCATTACAGTTCTCTGCTGTTTTTTAACGATTAACATTAGCTTCTGTCCTGTCACCAGAATGAAAACCATACTTTTTCACGAACTGAATAGTTTCTGTAAAACCAGTAGTCCTCCATTTCATCGCGATTTGGTCATCCATTTCAAACTGTAAGGTGACAATTTTGAGTTGTCGTTTTTACAGTTCACCGAGCTCTTCTCTCTCTCTTGCTCACGGCTCTCTCTCTCTGCTCGCGTCTCTTCTTTCTGCTCCACGTCTTCTATCCTTGCTCGCGTCTCTCTCTGCTCACGTTCTCTCTCTTTTGCTCACGTCTCTCTCTCTTTGCTCACGTCTCTCTCTGCTCACCTCTCTCTCTCTCTCTCTGCTCCCCTCTCTTCTCTTCTGCTCGCTCTCTCTCTCTGTGCGTCTCTCTTTTCAGCTCACGTCTTCCTCTCTCTCTGGCTCGCGGTCTCTCTCTGCTCAGTCTCTCTCTGCTCACGTCTCTCTCTTCTCTGATCCAACGTTCTCTCTTCTCTGCTCTATGTCTCTCTCTCTTGCTCTCAGTCTCTCTCTGCTGCGTCTCTCCTCTTGCTCACTCTTCTCTGCTCGCGTTCTGCTCTCTCTGCCTCACGTCTCTCTCTTCTCTCCTTGCTCGGCGTCTCTCTCTCTCTGCTCTGACGGTCTCTCACTCTTGCTCACGCTCTCTCTGCTCACCGCTTCTCTCTTCTCTGCTCACGTTCTCTCTCTCTGCTCACGTCTCTCTTCTCTGCCTCTCCTCTCTCTCTCTCTGGGGCTCGCGTCTCTCTTCTTCTGCTCACCTCTCTCTCTCTCTCTCTGCTCGCGCCCGTAAATCTGAACTTAAAAAAGTAAGTTTTTACAGACTTGAAATTTCAGTAACTTGAATTTAAACACTTAGTAGGCCAGACCTTTGAAAACTTAACTGACCAACTTAATAAGTGTAGTTTTTAAAACTTGAAGATTTAATGTTAATGCTTTCAATTCCAAAAATCCTTCGCAGCTGGTTGCTTTGAAATTTTGAGTTGAATTTAACTTTATCTTTTTTTACATGTCATGGGACCAAAGTCCATTTAAACTAATGGACTATTGCTCATGCGCCCTGGAACAGGACATGCGAGGTGCGGGGTCGCCGAACCCGCAGTCAACCGCGGGTCCCGCGGTTTCGGGCGGGTTGGCTGCCTCAAAAATATGAGTCATGTCAGGTGCGGGCGTGGGTCGGGTAGAAAGGTCCTGCTCCCTATAGAATATACTATATGTGAGCCACCGGTAGGGGGAGTCCTAGTGTAAATTTGCAATCGCGCAGGGAGGCTGTTAACAAAAAATCATGCTGACAACGGATCGCTCCTTCCTGCTCCCGCGTAAAAGCCTCAGAAACACTCCAGCCCGAGGACAGACGTGTGATCTTATTACAGAGGCACCCGAGGACGGATGAGGCGGTGTGGGTCTCCCAGCAGAGCCTATAAAGCAGGGCTCTCATTACTTTAATACTTACAGTCTGTGGTAAATCACACGGGGTACATGTGGTACACGTGCTTAGACTATATTAATATGTAGTGTAACATTCAAAATAGATTGAGTGAAGATTCCCTTTTCCTCATGTAGTATTTGGGAGGAGAGGAGAGGTAGCAGCGAGAGAAAGTTTGGGCAGGTGAAATAAATGAATTACAGCTTGCTAACAGTACTTTGAAACTGCATCTTTCATTATGATTGTTATATTTATGTATTTATTATAATGTTAGAGATGCCAGAGAACAAGGCGTCTGTTTTTTTCTGAGAGGAGGAGACACCAGCGGAGCCAATAGTTTCTCTTTCATAACGATATTCTCTCTTTTTTGAAAGATCCCCAACGTGATGCAACAGTTTGTTATATGCAGTCGTTTTATGTCTGCGGGTTTTCCAGAGACTGGTCCTGCTACACGGAGTTGCCCGTTTAAACCCGATTGTCGATGTGCGCGGGGCAGGAAATCGCCAATGTAACCTGCTACACAAGTGCACTGGTGGTTGTTTTTGGTCATTGCAACGTCACTGGGAGGGGGGAAAATAAATAGAGCGGTGAATCACCACGTTGGCTTCTGTGTGCTTCACGCGTGTGTTGTGTTTGAAAGGCAACAAAAAACGGGGAATGGGACCTACTGTACCACTTAAAACTGTTCAATAGGCCTGATTGTGAGGGTGGTTGGGGGTTTTCATGCACCGTGTGTTCGGGTTTTGCTTCGTCTTCACGCGTGTGGAGAGAAATGGAAAAAAATCGGAACATTGTTAAATATCTCGGCAAGTATGTCAAACACACAATACATTCACAGAAAGTATAATGTTGGGCTAGTGAGCACCACGTTGACAGGACCGCCATCTAGACATGTTACTCCCCAAAACAAGTATAACCAAATGAAACGAAAAAAACACTCACCAGAAGCAAGCTGTTCCACAGATGTAAACCCACCGCTTTTTACAGGTCATTTATCGTTACTTCACAGATTTGAAGGAGCCTAGGAGTCTTTGCAAGGTGTATTATTCTGAACAGGAGCTGGGAGCACGGAAATGAGCGCAACATGCTAGGTACTTTAGGCTGGAGTAATGGCAGATTTAAAAACTGGGTTCATTTTGTTCCCGCAGGTGATGTAGATGTTGTTTTTCCGCATTAGAATTCAGAACCAAGTGGACACACTAAGTATTGTATTAAAGGGACCTTACAGTATCTAACATTTTCCTTTAAATAAAAAAATTTATATATTTTGTGTTGTGTCCCCAGGTAACAGGTCATGTGTAAATCATATTTTTGCATGAGTTTTTCTGGATTAGATATACAAACGTGTCCAAATTATTTATTTCTTTAATTGCAGGTCAGGTTTTAAGTAGATTATCCAACCAAAAAACAGAATCACATGATTCAATGTATTTGGACGGCAAATGGGCAATTAAACTGACAAAGAGAGGGAGAAAATGCAAACTCCTTCCAGAATGGGACCTGTTCCGACTGAGATTCAAGCCCAGGTACCTTCATGCAGAGAGCCGAGCATGCTATCCACCCTGCCCGCCCCTCGGCGTTTGTCAGTACACCAGCAGGTGGCTCTGCATCTGAAATCTTAGGGCTACAAGTGGCACAGATGGGAATTTTCTGGAAACAAAAAATGGATTGTACATGTAGATGACTTAATTCGGCCACTCGGACTAGGACACATCATTTATTCACGACAACACACAATAATAACATTCATGTACAAGTTGTTTACACTACGTAAATGTGCAACATTGTAGCAACGTTTCTTTGAACCAATATTTGTATTTATTTAATTTGACTACGTTTTAGAAAAATATAAATAAATACCAAATATTGGTTTAAAAAGAAATAGTGCTGACAATTTTGCACATTTACGTATGAGTAATCAACTTGTACATGAATGTTCATTTATTGTGTGTTTGTCGGGAATAAATGAAGTGTCCAAGTCCTAGTGGTTCGAATTAGTCATAACATTTCCAAATCCATTTTTTGTTTCAGAAAATTCCTACTGTGCCTTTGTAGCTCCTCAGATTTCAGAATGCAGCCACCTGCTGGGGAGGGTTACGTGAACAAAACCTTCCGATGGGCGGCAGGGTGGATAGCATATCTCGCTTCTCTCGCAAGGAAGGTCTGGGCTTGAATCTCCCAGTCGGGAACAGGTCCTTTTGAGAGGAGTTTGCATGTTCTCCCTCTCTTTGTCTGTTTATTTGCCATTTGCGTCCAAATACATTGGAAATTTACATGGTGATTCTGTTTTTTGGTTGGATAAAACTACTTATAGAACTGGCCTGCAATTAAAGAAAATAAATAATTTGGACATCGTTTGTATTTCTAATTCAGAAAACTCATGCAAACTTGATTAGTACAATATGACCTGTTACCTGGGGACACACACCAAGATGCAAATAATTTAGCAAGGAAAAATGTTAGAGACTGTAATGGTCCCTTTTAATACAATACTTCAGTGTGTCACTTTGTTCTGTTCTAATGCGGAAAAAAAGAAAAAAACAACATCTACAATCACCTGCTGGGAAACACAAATGAAACCAGTTTTAAATGCTTCCATTACTCCAGCCTGACACAATTACACTGAGGCATGTTGCGCTCAGTTCCTGCTCCCAGTCCTGTTCAGGAATAATACACTTTCATAAGAAGCCTATTGCTCCGCTTCAAATCGGTGCGTAACGATAAATGAGCCATGTAAAAAGGTGGGGTTTACCAGCTTGTTGGAACAGCTTGCTTTGTGAGAGTGTTTTTTTCCGTCATTTTGGTTATATTGGATTTGGGGAGTAACATTAACTAGATGGCGTCCGCCTGTCCACGTTGTGCGTCACTAGGCCCCAACATTATACTTCCTGGGGAATGTATTGTGTTTTTGAATTTACTTGCGAGATATTTACAATGTTCCGATTTTTTTCCATTCTCTCCACATCGCGGGATGATGACGGAGCAAAAAGCCGAACACACTGGGTGCATGGAAAAACCCCCAACAAAACACTCAATTCAGGCGCTTAGTTGAACTTGTTTTTAGTGGTACAGTAGGTCCCATTCCGTTTTTGTTGCCTTTCACGCGTGAATACACGGAATCACGTGTGATTACACGCCGTCTTTTATTTTTGCCCCCCTCCCAGTTAGTGACCGTTGCAATGGACCAAAACAACCACCAGGTTTGGCACTAGTGAGAGGGTTACATTGGCGAGTTTCTGCCTCCGCGCACATCGACAATCGGTTTAAACGGGCAACTCCGTGTAGCAGGCCAGTCTCTGGAAAACTCGGCCAGACTTAAAACTACTGCCTATAACCGTAACTTTTGCATCACGTTGGTGCTCTTTCCAAAAAGAGAGCATATCGTTATGGAAGAGGAAGAAAGAAACTATTGGCTCCGCTGGTGTCTCCCTCCCAATCAGAAACAGGCTAGGACGCCTTTTCTCTGGGCATCTCTAACATTTATAAAAATACATAAATATATACCAATCTTAAATGAAGATGCTTTCAAAAATTTAGCAAGCTGTAAGTCATTTATTTTCAACTGCCACAAAACTTCTCTCGCTGCCTCCTTCCTCTCTCCGCAAATCACTTAAATGAGGAAAAGGAATATTCATCAATCTATTTTGCATGTACACCATTACAATATTAATATAGTCTAAGCAGTGTACCAATGTAGCCCGTTGTATTTATCCACAGACTGTAAGATTAAAGTAATGAGGCCCTGCTTTAGGCCTTCTGCTGTGAGGCCTCCACACGTCATCAGTTCGTTTTTGCCTCTGTTATATAGATTCAACGTCTGTCCTCGGGCGCTGAGGTGTCTGGAGTGTTTGAGGGCTTTAAGCGGGGGAGGTCAGGAAGGAGCGAACCTGGTTGTCAGCATGATTTTTTTGTTAACAGCCCTCCTTCTGGCGCGATTGCAAATGTACTCACGGGACTCCCATACGTGGCTCACCATCTATTATATTAATAGGGATCAGGAGCTCTTTCTGACCCGACCCACCCGCACCTGACATGACTCATTATTTTTGAGGCATCCCAACCCGCCCGAAAACCGCGGGAACCCGCGGGTGAATGCGGGTTTCGGGCTTCCGGACCGCCGCACCTGCATGTCTGTTTCAGGGTGCAGGAGCAATTGTCCCATTATTATAATTGGAGACTTTGGTCCATGACACTGTAAACAAGATAAAGTTAACTTCAACTCAAAATTTCAACGAACCAGCTTGCGACGGATTTGAATTGAAGGCATTAACTTAATTCTTCAAGTTTTGAGCAAACTTACACTTATTAAGTTGTCAGTTAAGTTTTCAAGTTCGCCAACTAAGTGTTTAAATTCAAGTTACTGGAAATTTCAAGTCATGTATAAAACATACCTTTTTTAAGTTCAGATTGAATGTCGCGAGCTGAGAGGAGAGAGAGTGAGGTGAGCAGAGAGTGGAGAGAAGACGCGAGAGAGAGACGAGAGAGGTGAGCAGAGCGAGGACGTGGCAGCGAGCGAGAGAGAGTGAGCAGAGAGAGAGAGAGGAGAGGGTGAGCAGAGAGGAGTGAGGCAGAGGAGGAGAGACCGCGAGCCAGAGAGGCGGAGAGACGCGACGCGAGATGAGAGAGCAGGGGACGTGAGCAGAGAGAGCGAGAGCGAGCAGAGAGAGAGAGCAGAGAGCGAGAGAGCGCAAGCAGCGAGAGGACGTTTGAGCAGAGAGAGAGATACATGAGCGAGAGAGAGCGGACGTGAGCAGACGAGAGAGGGACGTGAGCCAGAGAGAGACGGAGCATGCGAGGACGCGGAGCCGAGAGGAGTGAGACGTGAGCTGAAAGAGAGAGACGCGAGCAGAGAGCGAGAGGCGGGTGGCAGAGAGAGAGAGAGAGTGAGCGTGTGCCGCAGAGAGAGAGAGAGCGAGGCGTTGAGCAGAGAGAGGACGGGTTGGCAGAGAGCCGAGCGCCGTGAGCAGAAAGAGAAGACTGTGAGCGAGCGAGACGCGAGCAGAGAGGAGAGAGGACGTGGTGCAGAAAGAGAGAGAAAGTGAGAGACTGCGAGCAGGAGAGAGAGAGGCTGTGAGCAGGTGAGAGAGCGAGAGGAGCTCGTGTTGAACTGTAAAAAATCGAACAACTCAAAATTGTTTCACCTTAAGTTTTGTATGTGATGACCAAAGCGATGAAATGAGGATATGGTTTTACAGAAAAATAGTCAGTGTGAAAGTATGTTTCTTCTGATTGACAGGATAGATGCAAATGTAATGTTTTAAAACAGCAGGAACTGTATGAAAGTAAATGATAATGTCCAAAAGATTTGTTAAAGGTGTTTCAAAGGAGGAAACTTGCCGCGATGATGTCACACAAGACCAATGTTGTGGAGGTTCTACCGTAATGATTTTTTGTATGGTTTTTCTACGTAAAAATACCTGTACTGTTACTATATTTGTTGCAGAATGCTGTTAGAATTGCAAAGTGCCTAAGCAGTAAATCTCGTGAACATACAGTACATACCTATGTATACTAAATCAGCACAATGAAAACCATGGAACTCAATCATTTGACTGTTGTTCATAAACACTGATGTCAGGGACACAGACACAGACCTTTTCCATTGACATGACGACTTTTTTTGAGGAATTAAGTTTCATTTTGAGGAAACAAGTGACTTTTTAGCAGGTTATCCATTGAGGTTTTGCAGTAGTTTGAATCATTGTTCTGAGAAATGCACTAACTGTTGTTAAACTGTGGAAGAATTATGTGAATGAAAAATGCCACCAAAAGACACTGAGAGAAAAACACTGATTACAAAATATATACCGCGATTTCAGGGTACAAGCACTGCCTGGCATCTCTTTGCTTTGCAGTCTCCCTCCCCCACACGATAAACAAGAGCCCACCCAGCCCCCTGTGTTATAAGTCAATTTACCTACCTTTGGCAACATAATACATGCAAATGTTAGCAGCCCCAACCTAGCAGTTAGTCCCTGTTCTCAAAACAGGGGCCAATTTCGGTTGGGTTTTCTAGTTTAAGAAGAAACAGGTGCGAGAGCGTGAGCAGAGAGAGAGGAGCCGGGTGAGCCAGAGAGAGAGAGACGTGCGCAGAGGAGAGAGGACGTGAGGCAGAGGAGGGAGCAGAGAGAGACACGTTGTGAGCAGAGAGGAGAGTCCGGTGGAGCAGATGAGCGAGAGGCAGAGAGAGCAAGTGAGCAGAGAAGAGAGACGCGAGCATTGGAAGAGCGTGAGCCGAGAGAGAGAGCAGAGGAGAGACCGTGAGCAGAGAGAGAGAGACGCGAGCAGAGCGAGACGGTGAGCAGAGAGGAGAGAGAGACGTGAGCAGAGAGAGACGTTGTGCACGAGAGGAGAGAGACGTGAGCAGAGAGAGAGCGACGCGAGGCAGAGAGAGAGGAGAAGGTGAGCCTGAGAGCGACGTGAGCAGAGAAGAGCGAGACGTGAGCAGAGGAGCTGAGGAGAGAGAGGTGAGCAGAAGAGCAGAGGAGAGACGTGAGCAGAGAGAGAGAGACGCGAAGCCAGAGAGAGTGAGACGCGAGCCGCAGAGAGAGAGGAGGACCCCTGTGAGCAGAGAGAGAGCGACGCTGAGCCGAGAGCAGAAGGTATATATATATATATATATATATATATATATATATATATGTATATATATATATATATATATATATATATATATATATATATATATATATATATATATATATATATATATATATATATATTATATATATATATATATATATATATATATATATATATATATATATATATATATATATATATATATATATATATATGTATATATATATATATATATTATATACTATATTTATATATATACATATATATATATATATATATATATATATATATATATTATTTATTATATATAAATATATATATATATATATATATTTATTATATATAAATTATATATATTATATATATATAAATAAATTGCAACACTTTTGTTTTTGCTCCTTTTTTCCATGAGATGGACTTAAAGATCTAAAAATCATTCCAGATACACAATATTACGATTCCTCTCAAACATTGTTCACAAATCATGTCTAAAGATGTGATGGTGAGCACTTCTGCTTTGCTGAGAGAATCCATCCCACTTCACAGGTGTGCCACATCAAGATGCTGATCTGACATCATGATTAGTGCACAGGTGTGCTTATATTTTTGTTAAATTATCATACTAATCATCAAACTAATTCCTGCCTCTCAAAACAGTTCTACCATGAGTTTCTTTTTCTGTCTTTAGATCTTTAGGTAAGCTTTTCCATAAATAAAAAATGAAAATAGACCACTCAGTCACCTCAATCAGCTCTCATCCCAAAACTTTAAATAGTGACTCACAGGGCTCTTTCTTATGAAAAAAAAAGAAGCTAAAGAAAAGCAAGAGGTGGCCTTTCACGAATGTTCCTTTTAACCGCTTTCTGCTAACAACATGCATTATAAATGGAAGGAATTAGGCACATCAGGTTTCAATGGCTTATCATTTCTTCCAAACATAAACTAAAATGTACATGTATCAAAGGAGATAAAGGAAAAAGCAGAAGAGATATTACTTGATGCTCAAAATGAGAACTATTTGACTTTGTGTCCTACTGAGCAGATTTAAATTTCGACATTATTATACAAATTACGTTCTTGTTACAAAAGAGAACAGACGAAATGACAGGAACTATAATAATGTGTGTTATTTCAGTACAGATACAAAATATTGCCATTTTGTAAGACTTTTTCAACTTTGCCTGAGACATGAATAATTGCAGCGTTTTTGACGTGCTGTGATATTCTGGAATTCCAATAACAGGTCAATTTGTCCTTGGGCAGAATTTTGCCTCCACCGAGAGAGAAATAGAGCAGAAATGTGCGGTTATATTTGGATGTACCTTGAATGTACAGCCTTCCCCATACAAGTTTAAACAGGCTCTGCTCAGCTGTACTGCCTGAGTGCACTTGTTCCCTACATCAACCTAGGACTGCTGTGAGACAGCTTTTGGAGGCATCAGAAATAACCACAATCAATGCATATGTTTCTTCAACTTCTAATCTGTCTTTATAAATAATTTAAGAGTACAAGTAGATTGCTATACTATATTTGATAACTGAAGGTTGTCTCATGTCAAAATGGTTCTCAGTAACAAAACAAACTGCAAAAGTTGAGGCTGCTTTTCTCACAGGGTAATCATATGTTAGATATGTTAGATAAGTGTAGAAAGTCCCTTGAGCCAGAAACAGACATTGGCTGAAAGTGGCTGACTTTAAAATGAACATCTGTAATGTCAGCTACAGTTTTTATACTACATTAACCATGTGCATAAAAACCAGCACACCATATTTAAAGCATCTTATGCATCTTGTGTTCTAACAAAAATGTAAAGCCCTCGTATGTAAAATGTGAGTTGTAGATCATAGATTATAAATACCTCATTGTCATTGGTTTGTGTAGGCTCTCATTTGTACAGGGGTTATTAAAAACAAAGCAAGGTTGCTCACTCATCATCTGCACTTAAGTTTTTATGACGTTATATTAGCAGGAAAACCTGCTAACTGAAGTACAGATGATGGGTGAGCAAACTTCCTTTGTCCCCTTGTGATTGAGCTTGCAATGCCTGTTGAGTACTTATACTGATGGAATTAGGTCTGTGGACCTAATGGCTGTGGGTTTGATCCCACCATGACCCAGGTCATCTACTCCCACTCTTTGGGCAAGACACTTAACTCCACTTTGCCTGAAGCCCCTGCTAAAACACCAAGGCCGTATCTTCGTTGAAGAAGCAGCCATCCTCCTGTGCACCCACCACCTGTAGGAGGATCAGCGAGGGACTGGCAGAGGTGGGACAAAGTCATTGTTTAGCAAGTCACAAGTCAGTCTCAATTCATTGCCCTCAAGTCCCGAGTCAAGTCACGAGTCAAGACAGGCAAGTCCCGAGTCGAGTCCAAGTCAAAGGCCAACAAATCTCAAGTCAGTCCCAAGTCCTACGGTTTGACTTTCGAGTCCTCTCGAGTCTTTTTGACCGCGATTTGTTTCTTGTTGGTCTCCACGTACTTTTGTAGGCAAACAAAATAATGTTAGGAATCATTTTGCTGGTGCATTCTCGTTGGTCTCTGACCCATGGACTAACAGTTTGTTCCATGTCGTTGGCTGCTGATAAATCAAAACTATCTACGTGATCTAATTGGATCTTGTGCCAGATGCAGGCTCAGTTACACATGCACAGACCACACATAAAATCAGAGCAGTCCGTGTCAACATACTTTTTATCTTTGGGGTTTTTAATGGGAAGTAGCAAGTGCAGCATATATGAATATGAGTATTGGGCTAGGACCTGTATCTATATAATCAGTTTAATGTCCGTAGTGGTTATTGTTCCAAATGTCCTACTGTAGAATAGGGGTAGTATGAGGGGTCTAGGCTTTGGACCTGGGGCAGCTCGCCATCAACTGGACCAGCATTAGCAATATCTCATAATTACCAATATATCATTACATAATAAAATGTCTCATATAAATTAATTCAATCAGTCAAAGCACTGATTCTCATATCAATGCACCATAAACAATAGTGCAAATATTAATCTAGCTTAGTGCACATAATCAAAACAACTATCTAATGTATGCAAACTTTAGCAGGAGGAGCACAGCAAAAACATACTCATAATAATAGGCCTCGGCGCCCACACAGAAAAATATAAGAAAGAGCCAACAGAGCAGCGCAGGCTAGCGCTAGTTTGACTCACCAGTTCCTCTTTAAAACACGGCACACAGTGTGACTGCGTCGATTCAATTGTATGAGGCGCCTGTAGTGAAAGCATATCAATTACGGTTTGTAGAACAAAATATGACGTTAGGTCGCGATAAATACCTGCAGCTCGCTCATTTCCAGCTCCCCTAGACAACACACCCACCGGTGAATGCAGTCCGCTTGTTTAGGGAAGTGTTGCTGCGCGAACTGAGGGGAACTCACGTTCGAACTCTCTCGCGAGCGCTACAACTACTGCGAGGCTTTGTTTCTTCAGAGACGGCATAGATAGAAAGAGAGATGCGGAGAAAGGTAAAAATGGCCCGGGTTACGCAAGTCTTTACAAGTCAATTGGCGCAAGTCCAAGTGAAAGTCAGAGTCATTGAAGTCCAAGTCGAGTTGCAAGTCTTTTTATATTTGGTCAAGTCGAGTCTAAAGTCATCAAAATCATGACTCGAGTCTGACTCGAGTCCAAGTCACATGACTCGAGTCCACACCTCTGGGGACAGGTGCATTGTGAATTGGGTGGCGGCTCTGACTACCACTCCCCCAACCCAGAAATGGATAAATGAAGGGATGAAAGTTAAATGAATAATAGAATAAAATAAAATTATAAGAGTCTGGTCCCTCGCAGGACAAACCCGAGCCAATAGACAGCAAGTAAACTAATCAGCATTAGGTGTGACAGCAGTTGGCTGTCCAACCCAAGCCCCGGTGATCCAAAATGGCGCCTTATTCAAATAAATGGCTTGTGCTTGTGCACGGGACATTCCCAGAGGCCGAGAGATTAGCGGAACTCGCCTATATTTGGGAATTGTCTGGTCTTCCCGGTTCTGCGCAGTGGAACTCATGCACGGGCACAGAGGGGCTCGGCCGCGCTTTGACCAATCAGAGCTGCTTATCAGAGCAGAGGTAGAGTGGAAACAAGCAGAGTTTGAGGCAGTAGTGTGGATTTGAAAAAAACCGAAGGATTTCAGAAAAAAAAAAGTTCAGGATGACAAGGGCCACTAAAATCCCCACAAAATCCGATGTTTATAAAAGGAACTTAATCTTGTACCTCGATCACAAATAAATATCAAACAAAGTCAATAAATGATTTCAAGAAATTCTGAGCTGTACACGGTAAGGTATGCATACTTCTATTGGAGGAGCTGAAGTTGGCTGGGTGACACTGATGAACTTGTGTTTATGATCTGTATGGCTACTTTGGGATAGAAAGGGAGAGAACCACATAAAAACAACACAAAAAATTGTCATCATTTAAAAAGTTTGTGCAGAACATTGTAAGTTCCATATCCCCTGTAACAGTATGCTGACCCATGAGCAGAAGCCCAAATTACCAGCGTTACTTTGAGACTAATGACTACTGTCCAAAGCTGCAGTAAATATTTTACACTTTCTGTGTTTTGTTCCTTTGGTGTGCTTTTTGCCTCGCTGTGACCCCGTGTGCTGCCTGTCACAGAGCACCAGAAGCATCTGTCTGCCCTCTCTCCGCTACAGTCAAAGGGAATGCCTGATATGAGCTCTGCCTTCTCCCTGGCCACCCACGCACATTCACTGCCTCACAGCTGTGAACTCGCACACACACTCGCTTCATTGTTTGGCTCTGGTTGTATGTGGCGATGGGGAGAGATTTAGTATGCGAACATACGGGCAGGTTTGTAATCAAGTTTGGGTGTGAACTGAAAGGGCATTTAACAGTGTGCGCCAATGTTTATTAAAGAGCGACTAAACACCTGTGTCCAGCCTTACTCCGCCCACATGAACATTTGAACATGTTCTTAAACCTCCTAAGACCCGAGCACTTTTTTGCAATGCATTTTTTATTTATCTTGGCTAATTGGGCATATTGGGGTCAGATAAGAATATATACTAAGCATCATCTCTTGACATGATGTAAATTTTGAGAAAAATGCTGTCCACATATGTGGACGCTCGGTCTGAATTTCCATAAAAAAGGCAATTAAGTAACGACTGTGTAATAAAGTGCAAAACGCTTTATTTTGACACAAACATTTGATTAATGAACAATATTGAACGAGGAACATGTTCAAACATATCAAACACAGCAAAAGGAGTACTCTGATGATCCTGGGAGCTATGTTGTCTGGGGATTCATGCCCCTGGTAGGGTCTCCCATGGCAGACAGGTCTCAGGTGACGAGTCAGACAAAGTGCAGTACAAAGCCAACATAGATAGCATGATATTAAGAACCGTGACGTCGCCCGTCATGGCACAGGGGTTGCAGAGGCAAAAACCCGGGACTGGGAGGAGTTCGGAGAGTCCATGGATTATGACTATTGGTCGGCCTTGAAGATATTCTGGCAAACCGTCCGGCACCTCAGGAGGGGGAAGCAGTTCTTTGCCAACACCGTGTACGGTGCGGGTGGAGAGCTGCTGACCTCCACTGGGGATCTTGTCGGGCGGTGGAAGTAATACTTTGAGGTTCTCCTCAATCCCCCCGTCACGTCCTCCAGAACGGAGGCAGAGGCTGAGGATGTTGGGGCAGATACCTCCATCTCCCTGGCAGAGGTCACAAGGTGGTTGGCAGCCTCCATAGTGGCGAGGCTCTGGGAGTGGATGAGATCCGCCAAGACTATCTAAAGTCTATTGTAGGACTGTCTTGGCTGACATGTCTCTGCAACATCGCGAGGCGATCGTGGGCAGAGCCGGGGTGGTGGTCCCTCTCTACAAGAAGGGGGACCAGAGGGTGTGTTCCAATTATCGTGGGATCACACTCCTCAGCCTCCCCGGTAAGGTCCACTCCAAGGTACTGGAGAGGAGGCTACGGCCGATGGTCGAATCTCGGATTCAGGAGGAGCAGTGTGGTTTTCGTCCCGGCCACGGAACACTGGACCAGCTCTATACTCTTCATCGGTTCATTGGGGGTTCATGGGAGTTCGCCCAACCGGTCCACATGTGCTTTGTGGATTTGGAGAAGGTGTTCGACCGTGTTCTCCGGGATGTCCTTTGGGGGGTTCTCCAGGAGTACGGGGTATTCTGCTGAGGGCCATACGGGTATGACTGGAGCCAGAGCTGCGTTTGCATCAGCAGTAAGTCAGACCATGTTGGCCTCCGCCAGGGCTGCCCTTTGTCACCGGTTCTATTCACTGTGTTTATGGACAGAATTTCTAGACGCAGGAGGGGGTCCGGTTTGGGGACCACAGAATTTCATCTCTGCTTTTTGCAGACGATGTTGTCCTGTTGGCTCCGAGGTGCCTTGCCCTCTCCAGGTGGGTGGAGAGGTCCTTCCTCAAGTGGAGGAGTTCAAGTATCTCGGGGTCTTGTTCACGAGTGAGGGAAGGATGGAGCGTGAGATTGACAGGCGGATCGGTGCAGTGATGCGGTCGCAGTGAAGAGGGAGCTGAGCCGAAAGGCAAAGCTCTCAATTTTCCGGTCAATCTTCGTTCCCTCCCTCACTTATGGTCATGAGCTTTGGGTAATGACCGAAAGAACAAGATCGCGGATACAAGCGGTTGAAATGAGCTTCCTCCGCGGAGTGGCTGCTCCCTTAGTCCCTAAGGTGCGTCTGCGTAGGTTTCCTCCGGGTGCTCCGGTTTCCCCTACCACTAAAAATATGTACAATAGGTCTGGCATGTGCCTCCTGAACTGGCGAGCCCGCTCCCAAAAATAACAATTGTAAACCGCTTTGAGACTCCGATGTGCAGTGAAAAGGCGGTATATAAATAAAGATTACTACTTACTACTACTACTTAGAGATAGGGTGAGGAGCTCAGTCACACGGGAGGAGCTCGGAGTAGAGCCGATGCTTCTCCATGTCGTGAGGAACCAGTTGAGGTAGCTCGGGCATCTGTTCCGGATGCCTCCTGGACGCCTCCCTGGGGAGGTATTCCGGGCACGTCTCACCAGGATGTGTCTCTCAGCTGGCCTGGGAATGCATTGGGCTCCCCCCTGACAAACTGGAGTTAGTGTGTGTGGATAGGGCATCTCTGCGACCCGGCAATCTTTATTCTTTATTTATTTATATAACGCCTTTCACAGACCAGAGTCACAAAGCGGTTAACAATTGTTATTTTTGGGCATTTGTCTCTCACTCCACACAGAGATGGGAGCGGGGTCGCCGAACAGGAGGCGCATGCTAGACCTATTGTACATATTTTAAGTGGTAGGGGAAACCGGAGTACCCGGAGGAAACCTACGCAGACATGGGGAGAACATGCAAACCCCACTCAGAAAGGCCCTGGCCCGACCGGGATTCGAACCCAGGACCTTCTAACGGCAACGGATGAAGCGGAAGAAAATAGAACGATGGATGGATTTAACTCATAGGAAATAGACTAAATCAAAGAGCAAGTAAGCACTGATTTTGGAATTATATAGTATGCTGGAAGCACACTGGCTTGATTCAACAGGTGGCCCTTTTAGTTGATGGTGACATAGACAAACTTGACAATAATAGCAAAAAATTCCATCGAACACAGGTGCATTCCACATGCGATTAGAACAATTTTCAACAAAACTAAGTCCTTCTGTCCACATATGTGGACATCATGTTTAGCGGTCCAGACAATTGTTTTTAAATTGTAATTATTGCAAAATGTACTTGCCATGACAAACTTACATCACTTATAAAACTATCTGAACTAGAATACTCTTTGAAATCTGATTGGAATTTTTACTTGGTGGATTTTTTGGTTGGGAACCTGCATGTGAACTTTCCTGTGCACGGTCAGCCATTTTGTTTTGTGTTAACTTGTGCTGTAATTCCTCCAACACTGCTAGAGGGCAGTGTAGGTATTGCTGTACAGTAGGTCCCATTTCGTTTTGTCACCTTTTACGCGTGAATAGCACGAGGCTCACGCGCGAATCACGTGTCTTTTCTTTTTTTCCCCCCCAGTGACGCGGCAATGACCAAAACAACCACCAGGTGGCACTTGTGAGCAGGGTTACATTGGCGTCTCATCGCTCTTTCTTCTCTCTTCACCGGACAACTATCTGTGGCTTTAAGCCTAGCGTACTGTACATCGGACTGGCAACTGATTATATCCGTCGCCTATGAGTTTCTGCCCCGCGCACATCGACAATCTGGTTAAAACGGGCAACTCCTTGTAGCAGGCCAGTCTCTAGAATAACCCGTAGACATTAAAACTACTGCATATAACGTAAACTTTTGCATCACGTTGGTGATCTTTCCAAAAAGAGAGAATATCGTTATGGAAAGAGAAACTATTGGTAATATAACGCTGAACGTTATCTGACTCAAACAGCTCCGCTGGTGTCTCCTCCCACTCAGAAAAAAAGCAGACGCCTTTTCTCTGGCATCTCTAACATTTATAATAAATACATAAATATAACAATCATAATGAAGATGCTTTCAAATAATTTAGCAAGCTGTAATTCATTTATTTTAACTCCCTGCCAAACTTCTCTCGCTGCTCTCTCCTCCGCAAACCACTAAATGAGGAAAAGGGAATATTCACTCAATCTATTTTGAATGTTACACATACAATATTAATATAGTCTAAGCACGTGTAACACTAGCCCGTGTATTTACCACAGACTGTAAGTATTAAAGTAATGAGGCCCCTGCTTTAGGCCTCTGCTGTGAGGCCCATACCGTCATCAGTCTCGGTGCCTCTGTGTAGATCACACGTCTGTCCTCGGGCTGGAGTGTTCTGAGGCTTTAAGCGGGGAGTCAGGAAGGAGCGATCCTGTTTGTCAGCATGATTTTTTTGTTTAACAGCCTCCCTGCGCGATTGCAAATGTACTCAAGGGACTCCCATACCGTGGCTCACATATATAATATTATATAGGGATCAGGAGCTTTCTGACCCGACCCACCCGCACCTTACATGACTCATATTTTTGAGGCATCCAACCCGCCCGAAACCGCGGGACCCGCGGGTTGACTGCGGGTTTCGGGCCGACCCGCGCATCTCGCATGTCCTGTTCAGGGCTGCAGGAGCAATTGTCCATTATTTTAATTGGACTTCTGGTCCATGCACACTGTAAAAAAGAAAAAGTTAGTTCAACTCAAAATTTCAAAGCAACCAGCTGCGAAGGATTTTTGAGTTGAAGGCATTAACTTAATTCTTCAAGTTTTGAAGAACTACACTTATTAAGTTGTGTCAGTTAAGTTCTCCAAGTTCTGCCAACTAAGTGTTTAAATTCAAGTTACTGGAAATTTCATGTTAAAGCTGCGTAGGAACTGAACTGTATTGAACTAGATTGACCACAGGAATGTCGAAAATCCAGTTCTTCCTCACATATGCAAAACATCTTATCTCGTGATTGGGACGGGACCGGGAAAAAAACACAGGGAGTGGGCGGTAGGGGGAGGGAGGTGTGTGTAGAAAATCAAGTCAGTGAGCTCATCAGGACTCTGCGTAAGAAAGGCTGGACGACTAGCACTATCGCCAAACACTTGGCCACAACTGTTTGGCTGACAATGCTCTCAAAACATTCACAACAGAGTATCCTTTTTCATTTTATTTTTAAGAAAGTTCAGCATGAACTTCTTGAGGTGGCCCGTAGGTCCCAGAGGAGGAGAGCGCAGTCAGGCCAGGCTCGCCTCGCACATCTCAATTAAAGCTGCTTTCAATATCTTTTCAAATCTGTTTTCCTTTTCTCCATAGCATGTCTGTAACAAAAGTTCTCATAATCTGAAGTCAGCGTATTTACATGGTTTTATGAAACAGAATTCTGAGAAAAACAGGTTTAAAGATCGAGATTCTAAACATAATCATCACAGTCACATATAACATGTAAATTTGAATTACTCTGTTATGGCACACTTGTTTTAGTCACTATGTTGTAGAAGATTAAAAAGATGTTACTTTGGCACCAATTAAACACACAACACTCATGAATTAGTCGAAAATCAAGAATGTATTGATTCTTTCAATATTCAATGGATTGAATTTTGACCTCCTCTTCTTTTTCTTTCTCTTTATAATTTACTGAAAATTAGATATGTATTAGACATTGCCAGTATTATTCTATCAAATCACGCAGTCTAAATTTCCACAACCACCAAGCATTTTTAATGCAAGGAGAAACTTAGGTAACTTTAAACACAAATAAAACAAATGGACCTGTCCGACTCGAGTGTCTATGCTTTGTGTGTCTCTGGTTCTGTCCAAGTGTCTATGATCCGCGTGTCTCGCGTGTCTCCGCCTGTCTGGGTTCTGTCTGCGTATATGTAAATGTAAATGTAAATGTCTGTCTGTGGTTCTGTTCGGGTGTCTATGGTCCTGTCTGTGGTTCTGTTCGCGTGTCTATGGTCCGCGCTCGGAGCCCAGACGGCAGTGCGTTCACTGAGCTGTCAGAACGGGGGTCACAGCAGCTGCTCCCGGGGCCAGAGCGGAGGATGTAACGTAACGTTCGGTTTATCAAAACATATCACAATATTTAACGTATAACACTAGTGAATTTCACCTAGATTTTTTCAGACATTAAAGACAAGATGTTATATAATAATTGTTTAATGAAAAAACAATTTTGCCAAAAAAATGACAATCGACCTATTTTTACTGTTTACTCGGAACGTGCCAGTGTGACATCCGACGGGTTTTCCTAGATCGCATCACATATATACGTTAATGCAATTTAATTATAAAGATTAACATTAGTACAAAATATGTATATGTTGTCTGTTATGCTCTTACTTTGAAAAAGCATGCAATAGCAACACATATACATTCACATGCACGGCTTGAACACACAGCCAATTTTACACATTTCCTTTTCCTTCCTAGGGGCGGCACGGTGGCTGAGTGGATAGCACTCTCGCCTCTCAGCAAGAAGGTCCTGGGTTCGAATCCTGGCCGGACCAGGGCCTTTCTGAGTGGAGTTTGCATGTTCTCCCCGTGTCTGCGTAGGTTCCCTCCGGGTACTCCGGTTTCCCCTACCACTAAAAACATGCACAATAGGTCTGGCATGCGCCTCCTGTACTGGCGACCCCGCTCCCATCTCTGTGTGGAGTGAGAGGACCAATGCCCAAAAATAATAACAATTGTAAACCGCTTTGTGACTCTGGTCTGTGAAAGGCGGTATATAAATAAAGATTACTTACTTACTTACTTACTTTTGACAAGGAAAGAAGATAACAATCTGATAACGTTACGTAATTGCACACAAGCAACCAAAAGATGTGCAACCAAAATTGCCTCAGACAAGAATCAAACCTGGGTTCTCCAAGTCCCAGTCTTCAATGCTAACCATTCGGCCAACATAGCATTAGTGGGCTAGACAGGTTTGCACGCAGTATCATACCTGAGCGTCTAAGTCGCTGGCAGAGCTAAAGCGGACTTAACCTGCCACCTTGTGGCGATAAGATGTAATATTTTTCACGCAGCTGCGTGATTCCCGAAAAGCGTGAATGAAGACGACAAAACGAAATGGGACCTACTGTATGTGGACCCCAGGCCCCAATAAATCAGGATGAAGTATTATGTTTGTACAGCCCAAAATGTGATGTCCACACATGTGGACGGCAGGTCTTAGGAGGCTAAAAAGGGCGTTGCCTGGAGGACCAAGGGACAAGAAGGGGGGGTGGGAGTTGGGCGTGGTCTGCGCTGTGATTGACAGCTCACCCGTCACATAAAAAAAAAAAACAGACAGTTGTCATTGCTGTTTAAATCAATAGTTTACACACCAGAAAGTCTCATTCCACCCTTGTTTACACACTAAGATCATTGTAGAGCTAACCTGAACCTAATCCACAGAATTATCTCAGCAGCAGTGGTTGTCAACTCATGTAATTTAATCATAATCCACTAGATGTCGCCAGAATACTCCAACCTGCTACCGGGGCATGTGTGAATGGGTT